>OZ024742.1:303337316-303444816 GCA_964016885.1 Eledone cirrhosa | reverse complement strand
AGTTTTAGAAGAGAGAAACTTTTTCAGACAGAGATAGAAGTAGAGAAAGAATAAAACTGGATGAATGCGCAAAGGAGGAATACTATATTGAAACGGATAAGGTAGAGGAGAAAAATCCATGCCGTTGGGCAAGTAATATGAGAAGACATCGTTGGTTTATATAGCGGTAGTTTCAGAAATTCATTGACAATAGCAAATTTCTAAAGAGGAAAGAGAGGAATAACAAATATTTAAATGTGAAATATAATAGTAAGAAAAATAATAATGAGCAACCACAACTGTAACATCAACAACAGCAATAATAATAATAATAATAATAAGGATAATAATAATAATAATAATAATAATAATAATAATAATAATGTTTTCTTTATTAACCACAAGGGTTCACATAAAGTAGACATTAAGGACAGTACAGGACAATACAGGACGGTACAAATGGGCATTTCTGCGTGTAAAAAAACAGAGGTTGAAATAAAATAACAAAGAAAAATTCCCCAATAGGGGGGAGACTTCCAAGGGACATTTGTGGAGAAAGCCCATTAAAAGACCACAGTGGCCCTGACCACCAGGGCAAGTGCCCTCTCCCAGTTTTCCACCTTTAATTTACAGACACATACTCAGAGAAGGCCCATTCATTCGGGCCATACTTGCTTCCCTCACCCATCTTTCAACAAAATGCTGGGAAGAGAGCACTTCCCTCTCTACCCTGATTTTCCTTTTCAAATGAAATTTGAAAAAGTTAATCAGGGCATCACCGAAGAGGTAAGTGCTCGTCTTCAGCCCTTTCAAACGTGTCCACCATACTATCTTTTTCGCCATGGCCACCAGACAGATAAAAACTGCTTGCCCTTCCAGGCTAAAGGAAGGGGGTGGGGCAATCCTCACGATGGACTCAGCTGATAGCTGGATCCGTCCTACACGTGACAGCAGGTGTTCGACATAAACCCACAAGTCAGCAATGCTCGGACACTGGACGAGTGCGTGCAGGACGGTTTCGTCGCCCTGCGCGCATCTCGGACATGCCCGGCTGACGGCACCTCCATGCCTGTAAAGTTTATCCCGAACTGGCAAAGCACCCCGGTAGCACTGCCAGGCCAGGGATTTCTGGAAGTTGTCCATAGGCCCCGGCCCGAAAGTCCTTCCGAAGAGATTGGCTAGTTGATTTTCGTCGACGCCTAGAGTTTCTCCAAGTACGTCGTCGCTCTTCCCCTCCACTAATCCCATATAGAACGCCAAGGTGGAGTTTCCACCGATCACATTGCCCGATTGGTCGAGGGCTGTGAACGCCTGAAGACATTCCAGTCTCCAAGCGCTCCTTCTCGGTCTTCGCTTGACCCAGGACTGCAGCTCCGTCAAGGAGACGAGCTGGTGAAAGACATGTCTAGCAAACGGCGACCACACCTGATCACCGTCGAAGAAGAGGTGGAGATGTCGTGGCCTGAGCGCGTGTCTGCGTATCATCAGCCACGGCATGGCCAGCACTCCACGTAGCGGGTGTTGACAGCAGATGGACCTCCTGACCATCGGAGCGCGTCCATTCCACAAAAAGCGAAAGAGCAAACGCTCCAGTGCAGTCAGGCGGGGCTTAGGACAAGGTACGACGGTCAGGCGGTAGTAGATGACGGACGCAATGTACCCGTTAGCCACCTCCGCTCGACCTTTCAGGGATAGCTTCCTCTCGGCCCATTTCTGGGTGAGAGAAGTCACCCTGCTCGTCACCTCGTCCCAGTTTTTGTCCGTCTGGAGGTCCGGATTGAACCAGACCCCTAGCAATTTAACCGCCCGTCCGTCCAGCGCCCGACGACGCTGTTGGATGGCATGGACCTGCCTCTCCAGGTGCCGAGCTGCAGGCCCACTGACTTTTCCTGGTTGATCATTGCTCCTGTCACCGCTTCGTATTATCTTAGTGTAGTGCCGATCGCCTCGATGTGTTTAGCGTTCGACACCACTACGGTGACATCGTCCGCATAAACTGACACGGATCTTCCGAATCCTAGTTCGCGCGGGACGCCCCTCAACGTCTCCAGTTTGTGCAGTAATGGCTCGAGAGTCAATACGTACAAGAGGGACGAGAGGGGACATCCTTGTCGGACCGAACGCATGATGTTGAACGGTTCCGAAAAGTGACCATTCACTCTCACCACAGAGCAGATGTCGCTGTGCATAGCAGCGATCCAGCCTCTGAAGACGGGCCCAAAGGCAGCCGCCTTCAGGACTGCCGCTAGGTAGCGATGGTCGACTCTATCGAAAGCTTTCGACTGATCTAAATTGATCAAGGACCCACCCGTGCCAGGTTCCCTAGCTACCCTCTCTACGATATATCGCATGGGGTGGAGGTTGTCGTGGATGGATCTGTCTGGAATGGCGCATGTCTGCGACTCTCCCACCAGACCACCAACGACAAGCGCCAACCTCTTTGCTAGCACCTTGGCCAAAATCTTGAACTCTGTGTTTAGCAGAGTTATAGGCCTGAAATTATCTATGTTATCCCCCTTGTTCGGATCCTTTCTCAGCAGCGCCACCGCTCCTCGGCTCACAGAGCTGGGAATTCTCTCGTTCCGTTGCCAGTTGCAGTAGACGTCCGCCAAGAGGCCTCCGAACAAATCTGGCATCTGTATGTAAAGTTCATAGGGCAGACCATCCAAACCAGGCGATTTACCCCTTGTGCAGCCAGTCATAGCTTCCCGTACTTCAGCGGCTGTTATCGGCTTTTCGCAACACTCCGCCTCAGTGGCCGAGAGCCGTGGCAGTCCGTCGAGGTAGACACTAAAGTCCATCCCTCGTTCCGGCACGCCGCTGCCCCTGAACAGCTGAGCGAAGTGTCGCTGAAGAGCTTCACACATTGCCCGGGATCGTGTAGCATGCGCCTGTCGTGTCCACCAAAGACCGGATCGTGGCTTTGTTGCCACGACGCGCCTCCGCCACTCGGGCCCATTGAACGGCTTTCGTCCCCACGAGTCTGAGAGCACGCACCCTAGCTCTGATAACGCAGCCTTCGTGCTTTGCATTGAAGAATCGGTCACGATTCCTTTGCTAAGCGCCTCGTCTAATTTTCTAACTAGTTCTCCATCTGCTCTATTTTTCTCTATGGCTAAAGCCTTACTAAACCTAATGGACTCTATTCTAATGGCTCTTTTCAGAGCAAACCACCACTTGTTGTTGACGATGGCCCCCGTCAACGCTCGCTTAACTAGTTCGCTAATCCGGTCTCTGTAGGCCTTGCGCATGGTAAGGACGCGTTTATCTTCCAGTAGCCGGGTCCTCGTCTATGAAGCTTATCTTAGTCAAACACACAGATCACGAATTTTGTGCCCCGTGTAGCTGACTATCTTGAATTGTGGACAGCCTATGCTACCCCTATCTATTTCCCTACAAAATACTATATCTAGATATGATCTGGATGACCCGATACGGTTTGTCCAAGTCCACATTGGCACATTCGGGAAATCGAGACGATACCTGTCAGACAGTTCAAAACGCCTGAGCATGTTGGTGAGGCTCTTGTACCCTCCTCCCCTATCCACTAACCCCACACAGTCCCAGCGTGCATCTAAGATCCCGTTCCAGTCGCCCACTAAGACTAAAGAGCGGGACGTTCCTAGAGAGGTCTCCAGACGCCGGAAGAAATCAGGCCGCCCTGCTCCTGTAGGGGCATAGATGGCCACTAGTCTGAATGATTGCCCGTCTCCGCTGGTCACGTCGAGCACCACCAACTTACCTTCTGGATCCAGGAAGATGGCCCGTATGGCTAGATCCAAACCTCTCCGAAAAAGCACAGCAACTTCCCCCGCCCCCACAACCGATCCAGGACGGCTGGGAGATGTGTACACATCGTAGCCCTCGAAGATCGGTGCGAAGGCCCGTGCTTCGGAGATTCTGGTCTCGCTGATGGCCACTACATCTATGTTTAGTGACCTGAAGTCGTTGAGCAGGTGGCCCTGCTTCCATGACGACCCCAAACCACGCGCATTTATGCTGCCTATTCCGAGTGAGGTCATGTTGAAATAGAGTGGAAACGATGGGAAAGACCACTTATCTTACTTCTCGTAGAGGAAGGATGGTTTCTCCATCCCTTTTCACTTGATCGTCTGGTGAAGGGACCGTTGAATCGTCCCTTCGGCTGGTCGTCGGCTCTTCTGTGAGTATATCCGAATATACTCTCCGGTTGAGTGTCCCTCCTAGGTCTCTGAAATCACCAACTGCGTTGGGGAATTTCGTTTTAATATTTGTGTATTGTTTCTGTGCTATTCTTACCAGTCTTATGTTCGTTGGTGTTTTGATTGGTGCTGGTATTATGTAGTCGTACTGTGAAATGTCTGTGTGTTAAATTATGTAAGTCATTAGTTTCTTGTTGTGTGTATTTATTGCTGTGCATTTGTTTTTCTGGGGGGTGGGGTGTGGTTCTGCTATTTTCTTGTCGTTGTTGCTGGGTGTGTGTGTTTTGTTGTGTTTGCGATGTTGGTGCTTGTGGTGGTGGTGTTGAAGGTGTTGTTGTTGTTTGCGGTGGGGTTGCCGCCGGTGGTGATGGTGGGGCTAGTGTGGGTTGTGATAGTGTTGGTGGTGTTGCTGCTTTAAGTCTCTTTGCAGTAGCCTTTACCCTTTTTTCATTTCTTTCCTCCCTTTTCGAAGGCGACGATGCGCTGCTTCTGCGTTTGTGCCTTCTTGCGACTTTTTGCCATCGCTCTCCCATCTCACACTCCATGACCGATTCTGTCAGGTCGGGATGGGGTACCAGCTCCACTCTTTCACTTGTTGTTGTTGGTGATGTTTGCAGTGGAGTCTCTGTTATAGCTGCAGTTGGTATTACTGTTGTTGTTGTTAATACTTCCACTGCTGCTGCTGTTCTTGATTTCCGTGGCGTGGGTATGGGTGCCACGGACCTATCCTTCCTGGTTGCCGCCTGTCATGTTGCTGGTAGCAGTGGAGCCGGTTTCGGAAGGAGGGGGGTTTTCTCCTTTCTCAGAGTCTTCTCATTGCAGAAGGCCCTGAGGTGAGTCTTCGATCCACAGCGAAAGCATTTTGGGCGTTAGCCCTCAGCACTCATGGGCAGCTGAGTGACGTTATCGAAGTCTTTCACATCCGGGATAGCTTCGTTGCACTCCTGGTTGGTTTGGATTAACATCCCAATGGAGGTGCCGACCCAATCTTCTCGTACTTTTTTCTGTACTTGCAGTACAGTTGTTTTGTCCTCGATTCCGACGAGGACAGACGCGGCCAGCCAAGAAGGGGCCATCACGGGGGGGACGTGGGTCAGTTTGACCATCACAATTTTTTGCCCGCAGTAGGAGGGCACCAACACCATTTCCCCGCTCTTTAGGGTCACTAAGGATTGAGCCCTTGCCTCCTGGGGTGTGGCAAAAAGCACCTCCACAGTGGCATATTTCTTGCCTCGGGTGATATGCGTTTTCCGCTGCTACACAGACCCTAAGGCTTTTTGTATTTGAGCCTATGTGGCTCTTTCAACCCTACGGGATTTTGTGCTTACTAAACGGTACGTGACCGTACAGTGCTGTTAGATTTCGAAAAGATTTTCGGCTGCCTTGCAGATTGCTCGATGTCCGCTTTTAGTCACCATCTTCTTTGCTTCCTGTAATTCCTCATTTGGTATAAGGATCGTTTCCAGGTTCTTTGCGATACTTGCAAACGAGATTGGTTTTTCTTTCTTGTTGTTGTTGTCGTCAGAGCTGCTGTTACTTTTGTTGTTGCTGCTGGTACTACGACCGCCGCCGCCGCCGCTGTTGCTGTGGTTGTTGTTGTGGCGGCTGCTGTTGCTGTTGTTGTTGCTGTTGCTGCTGCTGCTGTTGTTGTGTATTCTGCTGCTGATGTTATTGCGGCTGCTACTAGTGTTTTCCTTGTCACAGTTGTTGATCGAAATGATGATCTTGCTGTTGATCTTTCTCCCAGTTTAACAATATAGGGCCGTACAATATCATGATAGTATTTTTGCATCTCATATTTTTACTGCAGTTTGGGGAAAGTGTGATTTTTTGTAGCCATTGCAATATATACATGTATATATATATGTATGTATATATATATATATATATATATATATATCATTATATATATTTATAATTATCTCCAAATTGTTTGTTGAGTAAAAATTTGCCGAAATTACTACTATGGTTCATGGTAGTGGTCAATCCCTTGTCTTAATAACATCCCTCTCCTCACTGATTAACCTCAGTGTCACGTGATTGATCCTTTCGAATTTGCCACTGACCAAGTAGGCAGTGAATGTTTTCAATGTCCTGGAATTTCGTCCCCGCTCTCGTTTTTCCATCCATTGAATTATTTTTATATGAGTTCCTTGTGTCCACGCATTGCCTAGGAACATAGCTGAGAATAGACTCCCTGATGACGTAAGGTTTCTCTATGATTACGTTACGTAACCATATTTATTCCCTTACAGAAACTAATTAGTTGGAGTGAAATTTTAGTAAGTCAATTTTCCATAATTCTCTTATTTTATGTCTTTCATATAATTGTTCTGCATCCCCTTGCATTGAACTACAAAGTTACTAAGACTAAACCTATATATTTGCTAGCATATGTATGCATCTGTATACATATGTTGGTAGATATACTAATTCTTTATATATATATATATATATAAATGGAATAGAATGAAACGAAATTTCATTTCTCACTCTTAGTACGGCAGTTACTTAAATGTAAGTATGTATGTATGTATACGTACATACATATATGTATACAGACGTACAGTAGTATGTATATATATATACATACATGCACACATATATATATGCATGTATCGGTTTACCGAACATTTATTATAATGCTCGGTTTGTTTGTAAACAAACAAACAGCCCGAATTACGCCGTACAGTGTTTAGGCAACCACGTCATCTTTTTGTTCAACACTGACACAGGAACGATGTACTAGTTTCAAGCTTATTAGTTATCGTCAGCATCGTATACCTTCCTGCAATATGGTTGAACGTCTGAAAGTATATACTTTCCTTATGTATATTAACGGCTGAGCAGCCTAATTTACATATCGAGTGAGTTTAGTCGGCCGGACGCACCGAAAACGATAAATGGAATAGAATGAAACGAAATTTCATTTCTCACTCTTAGTACGGCAGTTACTTAAATATAAGTATGTATGTATGTATACGTACATACATATATGTATACAGACGTACAGAAGTATGTATATATATACATACATGCACACATATATATATATGCACGTATCGGTTTACTGACGATAGCTAATAGGCTTGAAACTAGTACATCGTTCCTGTGTCAGTGTTGAACAAAAAGGTAACGTGGTTGCCTAAACATTGTACGGCGTAATTCGGGGTGTTTGTTTACAAACAAACCGAGCATTATAATAAATGTTCGGTAAATCGATACGTGCATATATATATGTGTGCATGTATGTATATATATATACATACTACTGTACGTCTGTATACATATATGTATGTACGTATACATACATACATACTTACATTTATATATATATATATTAGAAAGTGAGATTTTTTTACAAAATGAAAAATAACCAAGGTGTCCTACTCGAGTGAAAGTATAAGGAAAAAAGATGAAATCAAAAATGCAACTGGAGTCTTTTTTTTAAATATATATTTATTTGGTTCCTTTACCGGTTTCGAAGTTCTTCTGCTTTTTCAAAAGTAGAATTGAGATAGAGGGTCTGTGGTTTTTCTCAGATGTGAGGAAAACCACAGACCCTTTTGAAAAGCAGAAGAACGGCGAACCACATAAATATATATTTTAAAAAAAAAGACTCCAGTTACATTTCGATTTCATCTTTTTTCCTTGTATATGTACCGAAACACAGTTTTATCTAGATTCTGCAAATTGTGTGTTGAGAACATTTTTTTCATACTTAAACGTAAGAACTCTATTAATCTAAGAACGAATTTATTTAATTCTTGTAGACATCGCATAAATTCAACATTCAGAACTCTATATAAATTATAATTATACTTATAATATTTCTACTTATTTCCATAACAATCTTATCCACTTTGTTTTAATATATTGATATCTCTAAATCATAATATCTATAACATTTGCTATAATTCCACTTCTTAAAGTTTCATAAAATATATACATATATAATTCTAATTTTTTTTATTTTAATTTTAATTGTAATTTTAATCTTAATAATTTTTGATTCTTTATTTTTATTTCTTTAATTTTTATTTCTTTAAAAATTACTTATCTCTTATAAATTATTATTTTTTTAAAATGTTCTCAAATTTTTTATATTTTTTCAATATTTTTTTATTAGATTTATAACCACTAACTGATTCTGGCTAAATATATCTTTCAACATTTATACTTATTTTGGCTAAATAGTCTCATACTAACGAATAAAGAAATTAAACTGGAGGTTTTTCCGTATCTTCCCATTTTAAAATATATAAATATAAATATTCTTATTAACTCAGTTAATTTAATTTAACTTAATATTTATTTACATTAAATACAAAACCAATATCCCTCATAACTCATTTAAAAAATTATGTATAACATGATATACCCATCTATTTATTTATTTATCTATTTATTTATTTATTTATTTATTTATCTACCTATAACAGAAAATATATTATAAACAAATTTTAAACAACTAATAATCGTAAATATATGTACTATTAAGATATATACTTAGAATAAATTTCCCCCAAATTAACGTTATATGAGTTTTATTCATCCCCTCTTGTTTATTTCTTCTCTCTCTCGTACTATTTTTCATCTTTCTCCCCTAATATCTTCTCTCTCTCTTTCTCCATAGTCGTTTAAATAAACGGTTGTTTTTCAATTATTTAGATATTCATTTGCATATTCACACATAAGTTTGAATAATCCCTAATATATTTCCACTATCCAATGAATTTCCAACCGATAAGGTATGATTTTCATGAGTACGTCTCTATTTATAAAACAAACTTTGTATTTTATCTGATGAAAGCGTACCAATGTTGTCTTGGTACCCTTGAAATATATATAATAAAATAAATATGGTTTTATAAATATAGTTTCCATTTATTTAATATCATTTTATATATATATATATATATATATTTACTACGTTACCTTTACTGTTCTATTAGTTGCTTATTCTGTTGTCCATATTTTGTTGTTTCCTTCTTGGCTATATTACTGCTGTTGCTGATGTAGTTGTTGCTGCTGCTGTTGTTGCTGAATTTGTTATTGCTTCTATTGTTGCTGCTGATGTGGTCGTTGTTTTCGATACTGTTTCTGCTTTAAATAATATTCATTTAAAAAATATATTTCTGAAGATATTTTAATTTCATTAGCGCTCAAGTTATATTTCATTACTAGTCTTACCATGGTTGCTTTACTGTCTGTGCCCTCAAGAATGATGCCTGAACTGTTTCTTTCCCTCTTTAGCTTTTTTCTCTCCCATAGATTTTATTGCCTGTGAGACATTATTATTGTTATTCACGTATACATCAATTTTCTAGAAATAGCGAAATATTTAAGATACAAAATTATAAAAATATAAATTTCCTTCATTTGTTGTGTAATAATAATACTAATAATAATTATTTCTAGTATAGGCACAAGGCCAGCAATTTGGGGGGAAGGGAAAGTCGATTAAATCGACCGCAGTGCATTACTGGTGCTTTATTTTATCAACCCCGTAAGGATGAAAGGAAAAGTTAACCTCAGCGGGATTTGAACTCAGATCATAAAGGACCGTAACTGCAAAGCATGGTGTCCGACTCTCTCCCGATACTGCCAATCCACTGCCCTACTAATAATAATAATAACCCCCAATAAATTCTCTCTAGTATTCGATGATTATAGGTGCTGCTCATATCCTCCGAAAGATACTCAGAACTAACTGATGAACAATAACCAGAAACTTAACTTAACTTAAGATTTTAATAGCCTGGCAGGAGGAATATTAGTCGGTTTCATAAAATCTTAAGGCTGAGGAATTCAAGAATTGGTTTCACATTTGGTACAAGTCCAACGATTTCAACGGAAGGGAAAAGTCGATTAAATCGATCCTAGTACTTTACTGGTACTTTATATTATTGACCATGTAAGGGTGAAAGGCAACCTGATATTCAATAAACACATTTGATAAGCCACAAGGAGGAATATCATGGTATCACCAACATTTTGGCCCACTGACACTAGCAAGCTAATTACTGACATATTAAAACCAACCAGCAGCTGAAAAGTATCAATAATAGACATGGTTCCCAACGTGTGTCTGAACTCCAGACCAGTGCCCATGACTGTCTGGTACTCGCATTTAATGAAATGATAAGCAGATCAGAAGCAACAACTGACCGTGGAAAATGCACATTTATTGCAACTAAATAAATAAACAAATAAAAATATAATCCCACATACGTATAGACCTATCACATATATACCAACAATAGAGTATCTTCTAATATATACACTATATAACCGAAATGTTACACATATTAAAAATAAAAATGTCGTACCAGTAGAATATAATGGGTACCAGAAAATAATGTATGGTGGTAAAAGGCGCAGCTAGTGGCAACTCGGGCTATTATAGAAGAAGAAACTAAACAACGGCATTGATTGGATTAACAACCAAAATGCATTTGGTAGCATTCCACATTTTTCGACACAGATATATTAGCCTTGAATTATATCAAACATGACTGACATGAGAAAAAGGGAACGACCACAGCAGTAAATTCCAAAACTGAGAGAATGGAAACTAGCTCTATATTAATAAGAAACATCAGAAATTACTAACATTTAATTTTATTATTTACAAAACGTCTTTGTCAAAATGACAAGACCACAAATTTTGGCCACATTAATTCATTTTGTTTGCTTTGAATAGGTTCACTCTCTTCTCCCCATGCTTGGGAAGGTTTACCATTAATTTACCTTATCGTATCCTTTCCCTATTACTGATTCTTTGAGGCACAAACAACATTAATCTAAATTTCACTGCAACTAATAACGAGTTACCTACTGACATATTTAATGTAAACGCCCCCTCAATTTAGATGGCGTTTTTTTAAATATTTATTATTTGCCCTGGAATACAAATTTTACTGTTCACAATATATTTGTTAAGCTTGTTCACCGAGTCTTTTCAAAGCACACTCACTTTCAACACGAAATTCAAGGTCTTTAAAAGAGTTGGCCTCTCAACTGTACTTTAAACTCGTGTTTCTTCATGCTTTTAATGTCAATATGTGAAATTCTTAGATATTTCTAGCAAAGAAACTCCATCGTACGCTATAAATTATTTGGAAAGATCCTATTACAAACGTCTTTCTCCAGTACTGAGGCTACGATATGACGCCATCGACTGTGGAAACTGTGATCGACCAGTCATGACCATTATCGGCATATAGGGATATTCATCAGGACTCGTTGTGTGACAAAGCTGACCTCTTGAATTAACAGTACAGTCCATCTGAAGGACTTTCCAAAATTTTCCATCTATTGAATTTCAATAACAAGGTTACGGTAAATAACATATGCCCAATGTGTAACTCAGTGGAATCGAACACTAAACAATAGAAGCAATATCATTTTTCAGTACATTTATTAGTATATATTCAACTGTTAACTTTCTATAAATGCGTATATTTTTGGTAAGAACAATTGGATTTGGTGAAAATATGTGCACAGTACTTTATTATCTGCCTTCTCTTGTATGGCTGATATACCAGCTGTTTATTTAAGGAAACATCAGTGTGTCTGGTGAAGTATTGAATATATTTTAAAATGACCTCATAGAAAATAACATATTAGTATGTATATAATCGTATACATATATCACGTCTCAGTAATGTTGTTAAGCACACAAAAAATTACGTATATGATGGGTGTAGTGTGGTAGGTTTACACATTGAGTGCCTTCGCCTATCTTTCGTGAACTTCTATGACTTCAGATACTGATGATGGCAAACATGATGAATATGAACCCTACTAGAGAGAAATACTCTTTTTTTCAATGTCCTTGCTATCGCATCAAAATCTTATTTAAAACCAACCAGCAAACTAAAAACATTTAACACAAATATTCGATAAGTGTTTTTCTATTAAATTGATTTTATATATATATATTGATGTTTTGATTGAGAGGTTTTCGCCAGTAACAAATATTTTGTAAATAAGGACATGGCTTTGTATATTTGAGGATTATGATACTTCAATCTCAAACCTATGAAATGTATAGTTGGGGCGCATCATTGAATTCTATATGTTTCTAGGCTAAGTTTTGAATACGCTTATATATATATATTTGTTTAATATCTATAAATCGGAAACACATAACGTTCCAATGTAAATACCGACGGAACAAAGTATCAACTGAAATATCTCAAAGTCCGACATATCTATGTAACAACCATTCAGTATATGACACAAAGAAAGTTGATGACACAAACATTTTAGTAAAATCACATATCATATAACAATTTACAAACACTTGTTATGTATAACATTTGAGAAATTAAATTATTGTGGAAATGTATTCATCAGGAGAATCATAGATGTTGTTATAGCAACGTTTTTAATCGTTTTCCTACATTTCTTGAAAAGAGCATATAACAACTAATACCATTATTTTGTAGTATTTCTTTAGTATTATTTCTTTTCTCACAGCTCATGAATAAATGGCATGCCAAATATTATCTCTCCTCTCATAGGGGAAAATATTAAAAAAGACAAAAATAATAGATTATGTTAATTATCATAGACTAAATACCGCAAGGTATGCAATGCTTACAGTTTAAAAGATGAAATATTACATAAACAGCAAGGCATATACATAATAAACGTTTAAGTAAGCACATATATATATTTATGTATGTATGAATGTATGTATGTGTGTACGTATATATTCATATGAAGGAAAGAGGGTGTTAATGCTGTGTATCTTTAGATATGCCTACACCCACACGATATCACATTGGAATGTATAGAATATATAAACATTGATGACAAACTGTATTGTATTGTGATAATATCAAGCTATTAACAAACACGCACACATACTCATATACTGACAAGGACACATTCAATTCAACAGAGGCCGTGTCAAATATACACACAAAGACACATATTTGGATATATGTGTGTGTGTGTGTTTGTGTGTGTGTACATGTATATATAGGCATACACACACACACACACACACATATATATGTATATATATATATAAGATGTAATCAGACGAGTGAAAAATATAGTATATAGTGTATAATAGTGGCAATAAACCTATGAAATAGCTTACAAAGCTTGGTATATAACGGAAGCATCAATAGTTTGCCGTATATTGCCATCAAAGTTGAACATATAAACATTGACAACAAAGAGAAACACACGACTACAATCAGAAATAGCCATTAGAGAAACAACCTCAAACGATAATCGCAACACCAAACAGAAGAAATATACTACTACTACTACTACTACTACTACTACTACTACTACTACTACTACTACTACTACTAGTCCTACTACTAACAATAATAATAATAATAATAATAATAATAATAATAATAATAATAATAATGTGGATGTGGCCTGCCCATTCGACACGAGAGTGCACGAGGAGAGGGAGAACATTAACCGATACCAGGACTTAAAGTGGGGGGTAAAAAGGATTTGGAACTGCCATGAAGTCAAAGTGATTGTCATAGGCGCACTAGGTACTATCTCAAAAAGTTTCCAGGGATGGTTAAAGAAAATTAGTTCCGCCCGGCTTTTTGGAATACTTCAAAAGGCATGCTTGCTGGGAACAGCAAGAACTCTCCGATACGTCCTGAATATCTGAGGCTGCAGGTAGTGGATTGATATTCATTTCAACAAACTTTCCAGTTAACTAACATCAATGACTGTGACTCAAGGAATAATAATAATAATGCTTTCTTTATTAACCACAAGGGTTTACATAAAGTAGACATTAAGGACAGTACAAGACAATACAGGACGGTACAAATGGGCATTTCTGCGTGTAAAAAAAACAGAGGATGTAATAAAAAAAATAACAATGAAAAATTACCCAATAGGGGGGAGACTTCCGAGGGACATTTGTGGAGAAAGCCCATTAAAAGGCCACAGTGACCCTGACCGCTAGGGCAAGTGCCCTCTCCCAGTTTTCCACCTTTAATTTACAGACACATACTCAGAGTAGGCCCATTCACTCGGGCCATACTTGCTTCTCTCACCCATCTTTCAACAAAATGATGGATAGAGAGCAATTCCCTCTCTACCCTGATTTTCCTTTTCAAATGAAATTTGAAAAAGTTAATCAGGGCATCACTGAAGAGGCAAGTGCTCGTCTTCAGCCCTTTCAAACGTGTCCACCATACTATCTCTTTCGCCATGGCCACCAGACAGATAAAAACTGCCTGCCCTTCCCGGCTAAAGGAAGAGGGTGGGACAATCCTCACGATGGACTCAGCTGATAGCTGGATCCGTCCTACACGTGACAGCAGGTGTTCGACATAAACCCACAAGTCAGCAATGCTCGGATACTGGACGAGTGCGTGCAGGACGGTTTCGTCGCCCTGCGCGCATCTCGGACATGCCCGGCTGACAGCACCTTCATGCCTGTAGAGTTTATCCCGAACTGGGAAAGCTCCTCCAGAGCACGGCCAGGCCAGCGATTTCTGGAAGTTATCCATAGGCCCCGGCCCGAAAGTTCTTCCGAAGAGATTGGCTAGTTGATTTTCGTCGACGCCTAGAGTTTCTCCAAGTACGTCGTCGCTCTTCCCCTCAACTAATCCTCTATAGAACGCCAAGGTGGAGTTTCCACCGATCACATTGCCCGATTGGTCGAGGGCTGTGAGCGCCTGAAGACATTCCAGTCTCCAAGCGCTCCCTCTCGGTCTTCGCTTGACCCAGGACTGCAGCTCCGTCAAGGAGACGAGCTGGTGAAAGACATGTCTAGCAAACGGCGACCACACCTGATCACAGTCGAGGAAGAGGTGGAGATGTCGTAGCCTGAGCGCGTGTCTGCGCATCATCAGCCACGGCATGCCCAGCCATCCACGTAGCGGGTGTTGACAGCAGATGGACCGCCTGACCAAAAAGCAAAAGAGCAAACGCCTGACCAAAAAGCAAAAGAGCAAACGCTCCAGCGCAGTCAGGCGGGGCTTAGGACAAAGTACGACGGTCAGGCGGTAGTAGATGACGGACGCGATGTACGCGTTGGCCACCTCCGCTCGACCTTTCAGGGATAGCTTCCTCTCGGCCCATTTCTGGGTGAGAGAAGCCACCCTGCTCGTCACCTCGTCCCAGTTTTTGTCCGTCTGGAGGTTCGGTCCGAACCAGACCCCTAGCAATTTAACCGGTCCGTCTGTCCAGCGCCCGACGACGCTGTTGGACGGCATGGACCTGCCTCTCCAGGTGCCGAGCTGCAGGCCCACTGACTTTTCCTGGTTGATCATTGCTCTTGTCACCGCTTCGTATTATTTTAGTGTAGTGTCGATCGCCTCGATCTGTTTGGCATTCGACACCACTACGGTGACATCGTCCGCATATGCTGACACGGATCTTCCGCATCCTAGTTCGCGCGGGACCCCCTTCGACGTCTCCAGTTTGTGCAGTAATAGCTCGAGAGTCAATACGTACAAGAGGGGACGAGAGGGGACTTCCTTGGCGGACCGAGCGCATGATGTTGAACGGTCCCGAAAGGTGACCGTTCACTCTCAGTACAGAGCAGTGGTCGCTGTGCATGGCAGCGATCCAGCCTCTGAAGACGGGCCCAAAGCCAGCCGCTCTCAGGACTGCCGCTAAGTAACGATGGTCGACCCTATCGAAAGCTTTCGACTGATCTAAATTGATCAAAGACCCACCTGTGCCAGGTTCCCTAGCTACCCTCTCTACGATGTATCGCATGAGGTGGAGGTTCTTGTGGATGGATCTGTCGGGAATAGCGCACGTCTGCGTCTCTCCCACCAGACCACCAACGACAAGCGCCAACCTCTTTGCTAGCACCTTGGCCAAAATCTTGAACTCTGTGTTTAGCAGAGTTATGGGCCTGAAATTATCTATGTTATGCCCCTTGTTCGGATCCTTTCTCAGCAGCGACCCAGCTCCTCGGCTCACAGAGCTGGGAAATTATCCCGTTCTGTTGCCAGTTGCAGTAGACGTCCGCCAAGAGGCCTCCGAACAAATCTGGCATCTGTACGTAAAGTTCATAGGGCAGACCATCCAAACCAGGCGATTTACCCCTTGTGCAGCCAGTCATTGCCACCCGTACTTAAGCGGAGGTTATTCGGCTTTTCGCAACACTCCGCCTCAGTGGCCGGGAGCCCCGGCAGTCCGTCGAGGTAGACACTAAAGTCCATCCCTCGATCCGGCCCGCCGCTTCCCCCGAACAGCTGTGCGAAGTGTCGCTGAAAAGCTTCACACATTTTCCCGGGATCGAGTAGCATGCACCCGTCGTGGACCACCAAAGACCGGATCGTGGTTTTGTTGCCACGACGCGCCTCCGCCACTCGGGCCCATTGAACGGCTTTCGTCCCCCCTTGTCTGAGAGCACGCACCCTAGCTCTGACAACCAGCATTCGTCCTTTGCATTGAAGAATTGGTCAAGGGCCAATTTCGCCGCAAGTACGTTGGTCGCGATGCCTTTGCTAAGCGCCTCATCTAATTTTCTAACTAATTCTCCCTCTGCTCTATTTTTCTCTATTGCTAAAGCCTTACTAAACCTAATGGATTCTATTCTAATCGCTCTTTTCAGAGCAAACCACCACTTGTTGTTGACGATGGCCCCCGTCAACGCCCGCTTAACTAGTTCGCTAATCCGGTCTCTGTAGGCCTTGCGCGCTGGTAAGGACGCGTTTAGCTTCCAGTAGCCGGGTCCTCGTCTATGAAGCCTATCTAAGTCAAGCACACAGATCACGAATTTGTGGTCCGTGTAGCTGACTATCTTGAATTGTGGACAGCCTATGCTAGACCTATCTATTTCCCTACAAAATACTCTATCTAGATATGATCTGGATGACCCTATGCGATTTGTCCAAGTCCACATTGGCGCATTCGGGAAATCCAATCGGTACCTGTCAGACAGATCAAAACGCCTGAGCAGGTTGTGTGAGACCCTTGCACCCTCCTCCTCTATCCGCTAATCACAGACAGTCCCAGCGTACATCTCAGATCCCGTTCCAGTCGCCCACTAACACTAAAGAGCGGGACGTTCCAAGAAAGGTCTCCAGACGACGGAAGAAATCAGGCCGCCCTGCTGCTATCGGAGCATAGACGGCCACTAGCCTGAAAGCTTGCCCGTCTCCGATCGTCACGTCCAGCACGATGGATGAGGCGCAGACATGCGAATTTCCGACAGATCCATTCACGACATTCTCCACCTCATGTGATACATCGCGGAGAGGGTAGCTAACGAGCCTGGCACAGGTGGAACCTTGATCAATTTAGATCAGTTGAAAGCTTTCGATAGGGTCAACCATCGTTATCTGCTGGCGGTCCTGACGGCGGCCGGCTTTGGGCCTGTCTTCAGAGGCAGGATCGCTGCCATACACAGAGACATCTGCTCTGTAATGAACGTGAACGGTCATCTTTCGGAACCGTTCAATATCATGCGCTCGGTCGTCCCTCTTGTACGTATTGACTCTCGAGCCATTACCGCACAAACTGGAGACGTTGAGTGGCGCCCCGTGCGAACTGGAATGCGGGAGAACGGTGTCAGAATATTCCGACGACGTCACAGTAGTGGTGTCGAATGCCAAACAGATCGAGGCGATCGGCATTACACTAACAGAATACGAGGCGGTGATAATAATAATAATAATAATAATAATGTTTTCGTTATTGACCACGAGGGTTGACATAAAGTATAACAACACAGGACGGTACAGGACGGTACAGGATGATGCAAATAGACATATCTGCGTGAAAAGAAGAACAATAACAAAGGAAATGACAAAAGAAAAGAATCAAAGGAAAATTCCCCAAATAACAGGGAGACTTCCGAGGGACACTCATGGAGAAAGCTCATTAAAAAAGCCACGGTGACCCTGACCACCAGGTAAAATGCCATCTCCCAGTTTACCACCTTATATTTACACACACATACTCAGACTAGGCCCATTCACTCGGGCCATGCTTGCCTCTCTCACCCATCTTTTGAAAAATTGCTGGGAAGAGACCACTTTCCTTTCCACCCTGATTTTCCTTTACATATGAAATTTGAAAAAAGTTAATCAGGGCATCACCGAAGAGGTAAGTGCTAGTCTTGAGCCCTTTCAAACGCGTCCACCACGCGATCTCTTTCGCCATGCCCACCAGGCAAATAAAAACTGCCTGCCTTTCCTGGTAAAAGGAAGACGCTGAGGCAATCCTCACAGCTGATAGCCGGATCCGTCCTACACGCGACAGCAGGTGTTCAACATAAAGCTACTAGACAGCAATGCTCATACAGTGGAAGAGTGCGGGCAGAACAGTTTCATCACCCTGCGCGCATCTTGGACAGGCCCGGTTGACGGCACTTCCATGCCAGTAGATTTTATCCCAAAATGGCAAAACTTCTCGGTAGCACTGCCAGGCCAGAGATTTCTGAAAGTTATCCATAGGGCCCGGCCAAAAAGTTCTCCCGAAAAGATTGGCTAGTTGATTGGCACTGATTGGTCAAGCGCCTAAAGACATTCCAATCTCCAAGTGCTCCTTCTCGGTCTTCGCTTGACCCAGGACTGCAGCTCCGTCAAGGAGACGAGCTGGGGAAATACGCGTCTAGCAAACGGCGACCACACCTGATTACCGCCGAGAAAGAGGTGGAGATGTCGTAGACTAAGCGCGTGTCTGCGCATAATCAGCCACGGCATGCCCAGCTCTCCACGTAACGGGAGTTGACAGCAGATGGACCGCCTGACCATCGGAGCGCGTCCCTTCCCCAGAAAGCGAAAGAGCAAACGATCCAGCGCAGTCAGGCGAGGCTTAGGACAAGGCACGACGGTCAGGCGGTAGTAGATGACGGACGCGATGTACGCATTCGCCACCTCCGCTCCATCTTTCAAGGATAGCATCCACTCTGCCCATTTCTGAGTGAGAGAGGCCACCCTACTCGTCATCTCATCCCAGTTTTTGTCCGTCAGGAGGTCGGGACCGAACCAGATCCCTAGTAATTTAACCGGTCCGTCCGTCTAGCACCCGATAACACTGTTGGACGACATGGACCTGCCTGTCACCGCCTCGTATTCTGTTAGTGTAATGCCGATCGCCTCGATCTGTTTGGCATTCGACACCACTACGGTGACGTGGTCGGAATATTCTGACACCGTTCTCCCGCATTCCAGTTCGCACGGGGCGCCACTCAACGTCTCCAGTTTGTGCAGTAATGGCTCGAGAGTCAATACGTACAAGAGGGACGACCGAGCGCATGATATTGAACGGTTCCGAAAGATGACCGTTCACGTTCACTACAGAGCAGATGTCTCTGTGCATGGCAGCGATCCTGCCTCTGAAGACGGGCCCAAAGCCGGCAGCCGTCAGGACCGCCAGCAGATAACGATGGTTGACCCTATCGAAAGCTTTCAACTGATCTAAATTGATCAAGGTTCCACCTGTGCCAGGCTCGTTAGCTACCCTCTCCGCGATGTATCACATGAGGTGGAGAATGTCGTGAATGGATCTGTCGGAAATTCGCATGTCTGCGCCTCATCCACCAGACCATCGAGAACAAGCGCCAACCTCTTAGCTAGCACCTTGGCCAAAATCTTGAACTCTGCGTTTAGCAGAGTTATGGGTCTGGAATTATCTATCTTGTCCTCCTTGTTCGCGTCTCTTCTTAGCAGTGCTACCGCTCCTCGGTTCACAGAGCTGGGAATTCTCCTGTTCTGCTGCTAGTTGCAGTAGATGTCCGCCAAGAGGTCGCCCAACAAGCCTGGTATATGTACATAAAGCTCATAGGGCAGACCATCCAAACCAGGCGATTTACCCATCGTGCAGTCAGTCATTGCTACCTGTATTTCAGCGGCTGTTATTGGACTTTCGCAAAACACCGCCTCAATGGTCGAGAGTCGCGGCAGTCCGTCGAGGTAGGCGCTAAAATCCAACCTGCGATCCGATCCACTGCTGCTTCCGAATAGCTGAGCGAAGTACCGCTGAAAGCCGCACACATTTGCTCGGGTTCGAGTATCATGCGTCCGTCGTGGTCATCCAAAGACCGGATTATGGCTGTGTTACCACGACGCGTCTCCGCCACTCGAATCCATCGAACGGCTTTCGTCCCTCGTTTCTGAGAGCAAGCGCCCTAGCCCTGATAACGCAGTCTTCGTGCTTTGCCTTGACGAATTGGTCGAGGGCGAATTTCGCCGCAAGCACGTCGGTCCCGAAGCCTTTACTAAGTGTCTCGTCTAATTTTCTAACTAATTCTCCCTCTGCTCTATTTTTCTCTATTGCTAAAGCCTTACTAAACCTAATGGACTCTATTCTAATTGCTCTTTTCAGAGCAAACCACCATTTGTTGTTGATGATGGCCCCCGTCAACGCCCACTTAACTAGTTCCCTAATCCGGTCTCTGTAGTTCTTGTGCGCTGTCAACGATGCGTTTAGTTTCCAGTAGCTCGGTCCCTGCATATGAAGCCAGTAGCAAGGGCCGTAACTCTTTGCGTCAGAACATGGCGTCCGACCCTCTAACGATACTGCCAATCCACCCTAGGTCGCCAATAATAATAATAATAATAATAATAATAATAATAATGGTGTCTTTATTGGCCACAAGGGCTAACACGATGAAAAACATTAGAGACCGCACAGAACAGTACAGGACGATAAAAAGTGGGTTTTGGTCGTGTAAACAGGTTATAACAAAATCGGGCTAGAAATCCAAAAAAAAATCAAATAATAAAAATTCCCCAAAAGGGGGCAACCTCCGAGGGTCACTCGTGGCGAAAAGCACACAAAATAGACCACGGCCACCCTGACCACCAGGGCAAGCGCCCTCTCTCAGTTTTCCCACTCCTCAGTCTACAGGCGCATACTCAGAGCGGGCTGGTTCACTCGGACTAGACTCGCCACTTTCACTCACCTTTCAACAAACTTACTAGAAGTCAGCACTTGCCTCTCCACCCTGATTTTCCTCTTCAAGTGAAACTTGGAAAAGTTAATCAGGGATTGGCCGAAGAGGAAATTGTCTGTCTTCAACCCTTTCAATCTTGTTCACCACACAATCTCTTTCGCCATGGTCACCAGGCAGAAGAAAACGGCCTGCCCTTCCTCCTCATTAAAGGAGGATGGCGGGGCTATTTGCACAATGGACTCAGTCGATAACCGGATCCGTCCTACACGCGACAGCAGCTGTTCGACATAGCTCCACAAGTCAGCATCATCGGGCACTGAGCGAGTGCGTGCACGACGGTTTCGTCGCCCTGCGCGCATCTCGGACAGGCTCGGCTGACGGCACTTCCGTGCCTGTAGAGTTTATCTCGAAGCGGCAAGGCTCCCCGGTAGCACTGCCAGGCCAGGGATTTCTGGAAGTTGTCGATAGGCCCCGGGCTGAAAGTTCTCTTGCAGAGAGCGAACAGCTGATCGTCTTCGACGCACGGTCTCGCCGAGAACTCGTCCCTCTTTCACTCCACTAGCCCTCTATAGAACGGCGAGGTGGATGTTCCACCGATACTAGTGCCCAGATGGTAGAGGTCGGTGTGCGCTTGGAGACATACCAGATTCCAAGCGCTATCCCTCGGTCTTTTCCTGATCCAGGACTGCAGCTTCGTTAAGGAGACGAGCTGGGGAAAAGCGCTTCTGACAAACGGCGACCACACCTGTTCACCGTCAAGGAAGCGCCAGAGATGTCGCAGCCTCAGCGCATGTTTGCGCATCATCAGCCACGGCATGCCTAGTCCTCCACGCAACGGGTGTTGACAGCAAATGGATCGTCTGACCATGGGAGCACGTCCGTTCCACAAAAAGCGGAAGAGAAGGCGTTCCATTTTCGTCAGGGTTGGGCTGGGGCAAGGTACGACAGTCAGGCGGTAGCAGATGACGGACGCTATGTACGCATTCGCCACCTCCACCCGACATTTCAGAGACAGCCTCCTCTCGGCCCATTTCTGGGTGAGAGAGGCCACCTTCCTCGTCATCTCGCTCCAGTTTTTCTCCATCTGGAGGTCCGGACCGAACCAGACCCGAGCAATTTAACCGGTCCTTCCGTCCAGCGCCCCAAGACGATGTCGGACGGCATGGACTTGCTTCTCTAGGTGCTGATTTGCAAGTCCACCGACTTTTCCTGGTTTATCTTTACTCCTGTCACCGTTTCGTATTCCTTGAGAGCGATGCCAAGCATCTGGACGTGTTTGGTGCTCGACACCACCACAGTGACGTCGTCGGTGGAAGCTGACACGGATCTCCCACATCACAGTTGGCGTGGGACCCCCTCATCGTCTCCAATTTGTACAGTAATGGCTCGAGGGCCAGTACGTACAAGAGGGACGAGAGTGGGCAACCCTGGCGGACAGAGAGCATGATACTGAAAGGCTGCGACAGGTGGCCATTCACCCTCACTATCGAGCAGATGTCGTTGTGCATCGCAGCGATCCAGCCCTTAAAAACGGGCCCGAAGCCGGCCAACTTGAGGACCGCAGTGAGGTACCGATGGTCGATCCTATGAAATGATTTAGATTGATCCAAGTTGATCAGAGCCCCACTCGTGCCAGGTTCCTTAACCACCCTCTCTATGATGTATCGCATGAGATGGAGGTTGTCGTGGATGGATCTGTCCGGAATGGCGCATGTCTGCGCCTCTCCCACCAGATCACCGACGACAAGCGCCGACTAGCTCTGACAACGCAGCCTTTGTGCTTTGCATTGAAGAATTGGTCGAGTGCCAATCTTTCCGCAAGCACGTCGGTTGCGATGCTTGTTCTAAACGCCTCTTCTAGCTTTCTATCTAGCTCTCCTTCTACTCTATTTTCCTCTATCTTTACTCTTTTGCTGAACCTTATTGATTCTACTCTAATTGCCCTTTTCAGAGTAAACCACCACGTGTTGTTGACGATCGCACCCGTCAATGCACGCTTAACTAATTCGCTTATCCGGTCTCTGTAAGCTTTGCGCGCCGGGAAAGATGCGTTCAGCTTCCAGTAACCAGGTCCTTGCCTATGAAGTCTATCTAAGTCGACTTCACAGATCACAACTTTGTGGTCCGAGTAGCTGACTACTTTAAATTGTGGACAACTTACGCTAGCTTTATCTGTTTCCCCACACAATACCCTATCTAGATTCGATCTGGATGACCCGATGCGGTTTGCCCATATCCACATTGGCACATTCGTATAATCCAGTCGATACCTGTTAGACAGTTGAAAACGTCTGAGCAGGTTGGTGAGGCTTTTACATCCTCCTCCTTTATTTACTAGCCCCACATAATGCCAGCGTGCATCTAAGATACCGTTCCAGTCACCCACTAACATTAAAGATCGGAACGTTCCAAGAAAGGTCTCTAGACGTCTGAAGAAATCTGGCCGTCCTGCCCTGTTGGTGCGTAGATGACTACTAGCCTGAAAGCATTGCCTTCGCTGCCTGTCATGTCCAGTACCACCGACTTACCTTCTGGGTCCAGGAAGATGGCCCGTATGGCGAGATCTAAGCCTCTCCGAAAAAACACAGCAACTCATTCTGAGAAGTGGTATGAGCATAATCCAGAGTCGGTGATAGAAAACGATCAGGTGAAGGTGCTATGGATTTTAGGATACAGATGGACAAGAAATTGAATGACATAGATTTGCCTCTCCAGGTGCCGGGTTCCAAACACATCGACTTTTATGAGTTCAGTTTTGTTCCTTTCAACATTTCCTATTCCCCTAATAAGGTGCCGACCACCTCAGTTTCCGAGGTGTTCGACTCCATCACGGTGATATCGTCTGCATGTCACGACACAGCCCTTCCACGCCCGGTTCCAGCGGGGTGCTGTGCAACAACCCCAGCTTCCGCAGTAAAGTCTCGAGAGTCAATACAGAGAAGGCTGAAGAGAGGGCATCACGAGTTTCGGCTGATGTTATCGGCATTTCCTAGCAATCAGATCGTCTGGCGATGTCGAGCAAATTGCTGGTGAAAGGTCTCACACATCTGCCTGGAATCATTCAGCACGTGTTCGCCTCTGGTCCATCGAACAGTTTTTGTTCCCTTGTGTCTTTGAGCCCGTGCGTTAGTTCTGATAAAGTAGCCTCATGTTTTGCATTTAAGAATTGGTCTAATGCCATTCTCGTCGCTAACACGTCAGTTGCAATGCCACTTCTAATCGCCTCATCTAATTAGGCTACCTTCTTCCTATTTTTTTCTATCGTTACTTCTTTACTAAAAGCTATTGAAACTACTCTAATCTCTCTCTTAAGTGCACCCCAGCACCTGTTGTTGACAACCCTCCCTGTTACCTCACACTTAACTAAATAATAACAGCAACAACAACAAGAGTTGAGATCAACAACAGCGAAATTACGAAGTGCAATATCTTAGTAGAATTAGAAATGGTGACAGCAGCAACATTGATACTGTTGGCAATAGCAGCATCAGTAGCATCAGTTGCAATAGGAAAGGTACGACACGAGATTAAAATTATTTAGCTTCGACGTTGAGACCTAATTGAGAATAGTTACTTTCGGTGTTGGTTTTAGTCACACTGTTGGTTTAGTTTATTAAGTACATCTAAAGAACAAAAGAAATTGTGCGAAACTGAACAATAAATAAGTGTGCCTGTGTATTAAACTGTTTTTGTACAAATCTTATATTGCTTTCATATTAGATAGGAGAGACACTGTGATGTTATGGTGTTTGATGCCGGATGAAAGACGGTAAAATATAATAAAATACTATGTAAAAAGAAAAACAAGCTTTGTTGCATAAAAGACAGAACAGTTATTCTTTTTTGTTGTTTGTTTTCATTACCCTATGTAGGATCTTTTACTTTAATACGTGATAAATATTTCCCATATAGATTTTAAGACATTGGCGTGGTGTATTATCCCTTGTGAGAAGATCATTGATTACAAATATAATTTCAACGTGTAGTTATATAGTATGTAATTAAGATATAGATTAGCCTATGGATAGATGCTTTTATGTTCTTCGACAGACTAATATTTCCATTTTAGTTGGCCCAAATATCTTGTTTAAAGGACAGAAAACGCACGAAGAACAGGAAATAATATCTATAGCTGTTACCTGGTGAAACGTTAGTTCAATGTTCGGGAAATTTCTCCAGTGCTACTAAAGAACTAAAATATATTTTTCAGTTGTTATGATATTTCAATCGCAACTGCGATTGAATTGATACTTTCCTTCGTAAGAATGGGGTAGTTAGTACAAGAGATATTTTTTCAGATTGTGTGTTGCGTTATGACCTACGAAATGAAGCAACGGAGTAAAAGACTCACGTTGGTCCCGGTAATATAATGAGCTCAAGGAAATTATATATATATATATGTTTTAAACTTATATAATTATATATATATATGTTTTTAACTTATATAATTATATATATATATGTTTTTAACTTATATAATTATATATATATATGATTTTAACTTATATAATTTTTTAACTTCATTCTATAAGTCTAAACAAAAACGTAACGTTCCAATATTCCGCTCACACATAATTTTAAATTTTCTGTTTGTTCAATTCTCAATCTTCTTACTCTTTAATTTTATAATGTTATTCTGAATTCTTTCAACTTCATCCTATAAAGTTAAGCAATATTTTAAGGTTCCAGCTTTCTGTCGGACTGTTGGGTGGGTTTTAATGGCGGCGCGACCAGACCCCTGGCGCACGGGCTTACCTGGAGTGCTTGGAAAAATAAATTTCCCCTTCTTTCGGTAAATGAAAATACTCGGCGTAGCTTAATTCGCCCTGGGGCCCGGAGCGCCGCCGGTGTTTTAACCGCCACATAGTACCTTTAAATTACAGAACAAATCGGAACTATTAGATATTTCAACCTGAAAATGTTTAACTGTTGAACTTTAAATTTTCTAACCTCTTTAATATTGAATATTGATTATTAATTTTTTAACTTCATCCTATAAGTCTAAACATTGTAACACACTGACTCCCAATATATTCACCTCTGCTAAGATGCGGGTCCCCGTGAAAACTTTCTCGCGCCACTCCTGGCCTGACTGTGGTCTGACATTAATATCGACCTTTCTTCCTCTTTCTTTCTATCTTCTTTCTTGTAGCCATCAACCCTTACTTTTCTACTTCTCTCTTCTCTTCCTTCTCTTCTCCCCTCTTCCTGTCTTCCTCCCGCAGACTTATCTTCCTTCCCCCTTTTGTTTGCCTATATTTGACCGGTAGTAGTTGTCTTTCTTCTTATAGCTGACATTAACCCTGGCTTCTCTTCTTCTTCCTTCCCCCTTCTTCTCTCTCCTTCCTTTCTTTCTTTCTTTTATCTTGTGGCATGAGATTGAAGCTAACTTATGTTCCCATCCCTTTGTGTTTTCGTTTATCTGACCGGTAGTAGCACACTGTAAACTTTAGCCACGTCACTCGAGGGCGACCGGCTGAGGTTGAAGGAGCAGAATAGCGGTCGCCCTCAGGTCCTCGATTTTCAGTCCCATGGATTTTATCTATTACATTCACGTATTATATTTCGAATACCTGATGATATCACCGGATTCATACGGAATCCGGTCATTGAAATGATCATAGTATAATAAACCTTTCAAGGATTTACACAAATCCAGCCTCCTGTCATTTCATTATAATTATATATATATATATATATAGTTTTGCGAGGTTTTTTATATGAAATCGTGTGTTTTTATATGAAATCGTGTGTCGAAACAAATATTGTTATACTTGGGGAGGGTCATATTTGTGTAATATTGCCAGAATTAATAACAGAACACACTCACTGTTTGGTGTGTTCTGTTATTAATTCTGGCAATATTACACAAATATGACCCTCCCCAAGTATAACAATATATGTGGTTTTTCTCTGTATATATACATATATATATATATATATATATATATATATATATATATATATATATATATATATATATATATACAGATATATATATACAGTATATATACAGAGAAAAACCACAGACCCTCCATCTCAACTCTACTTTTGAAAAGCAGAAGAACTGCGAAACCGGTAAAGGAACCAAATAAATATATATATATTTTTTTTAAATAAGACTCCAGTTGCATTTTCGATTTCATCTTTTTTTCTTTATACTTTCACTCGTGTAGGACACCTCGGTTATTTTTCATTTTGTAAAAAAAACCTCACTTTCTAACATATATATATATAACAGTTATATAGCAGACAGTTTGTTAGCTTCTCTCCCTTCTTTCGCCGAAGAAAAGAAGTAAGTGACGTTGTCACTACTTTAAAACTGATAGTGTATGGTCTTCAAAATGTTTTTAATTAAGCATACGGTATATTGCCAAATATACTATATATATATATATATTTATATTGAGGAATTCTATAGCATATTATATATATATTTGAAAAAGTCTTCCGCAGGGATAATATATAATATATATATATATATATATATATATTGCAATTAAATATATATATATATATTGAGAAATTCTATAGCATATTATATATATATTTGAAAAAGTCTCCTACGCGGATAATATCATACAATATATCAAATACGGTGGTCGAAGACAACGGAAAAAATGGAGGAAACACTGTATAGTCCCTTCTCACCAGTCGATTGCTGGAGGTGATCGTGATTTCGGTGCATTATGGTCGATACACTTAGCTCCAGTGCACAAGGGCAGTAAGAAATAGATACAAGAAAGGACGTTTGGTTTTTCAGGTATTTACTAATAAATAAAATTTGCTAGAAAACAATGTGCTGCAACGTGGAAGAAGTGATAGAAACAAGGTCGAATGTGTTAGCCAAGAAGAGAATGTATGCACAGAAGTCAAAGGGAGAGAAAATATTGTTCGATCGTACATAAGTACTATATAGACAGACACAGCACAGGATGAATAGAGATAGAGAGAGTAAGTCAGAAAAAGAAAGAGAAGTGTTAACTGAGGTCTAAGGCGGAAGGTGAAGCGCTTGTATGGATTTAAATCCTATAGAAACAGACACAATGACCAGTGAAGGTAAGTGAGTACGAGAGAGAAGACACAGAGAACGCAGGTGGGGTAAAGTTAAATACATATTAATTTGCAAAAGTGTCCTGCTTGTATATATATATATATATATATATATATATATATATAGAGAGAGAGAGAGAGAGAGAGAGAGACATATATCATTAACATCTTCTGTTACAACTAATACATGCCGACTATATATGCTCACTCCACTTTTCCCTTCACTACTCTGTATACACACATACACATTTTTATATTAACATACTCTTGCTCATAGCTTCGTATTTACATGCACACACACACTCTTTTACTCACATATATGCACACATTTCTTCTTAGCTTCGTACGGACGTATTATAACACACACACACACACACACACACACACACACACACACACACACACACACACACACACACACACACACACAGACACACACACACACACACACACAGACACACACACACACACACACACACACACACACACACACACACACACACACACACACACACACACACACACACACACACACACACACACACACACACATGCTTACGTACGTGCACAAGTATAGCTCTTTTTACAAAATGTTTTTTTTTCCATTTCAGGTAGACGCGCTCCATCTTCCAGTTTTCTAAAGAATAAATCATACACAAAACGCCAGCACCAACAGTTTGCAAGAGATGTCAACATGAATGGACCTGATATTTTTATCTAACGACATTTTTTTCCAATTCCAACCCGCCCGTCCCTTCAATCTATCTTGTTTCTCATTCTTTCATCTGGTGAAGGACTAGCGTCCGAAACGTTAAGACCCTCTTTCTGCTATATCAAGCGTTAACCTAATATATCTCTTCCATGTACTGTACCGATTGTGCTGTTATTTCTGTTTACCTTTTACATACATACATACATACATACATACATACATACATACATACATACATACATACATACATACATACATACATACATACATACATATATATATATCCCAGGAGTGTAACGCGGAGTTACTGTAGGTTCACCCGGGTGAGCCCTCGATGTTTAGGTTCACGTCAGTATTCTGTCATTACTGCTACAGCGCTCCGACGAGTTTTTGATTTCAGAATAGGGCCAGATCAATACAGATCGAACCTTGAGCTGATCAATAGAGAAATGCACGTCACCAACCAATAAATGTAATGAAGGAGTAACCACGCGTCCTTGCATTATGATATATATATATGCGTGTGTGTGTTTGTGTACTTGTGTATTTGTGTGTTTATGCGCGCGAATGTGAGTGTGCATGCGTGGGCATCGGTGTATGTGTGTGTACACCGGTGTAAAACTGAAAAGTACTGGAGTGAAATACTTATAAGTGTTAAAATTGTAAGGATGTACAATGCCGTGTATCCCATATATTCCCTTAATTCCTTGGACGTTGCACCAAACTCTATATAGTGTCACCTAGTTTCACTCTCGTAGCAAATTCCTTCACATAATCTAATCAGTTAAAATTGCTCTGAAGTCAAAGTTGTCTTTCATCAAGTCAATATCTATAAAATAATAGCGTTCATGTGATCGATTCGATTTAATTTCCTATACATCTACAAGATCACTAGAAAAAAGCTTCACATCGTGGTTTTTGTTTGAACCTATCATCTCAGACAATATGAGGTAAACCATTTCTTTATAAAACTAATTAATTGGTATTGTTTCTTTTATACCACTATTGTTTTCTTTTATATCATTCATTCACAGTTCCCTATTGAATTTCCAATAAATACATTATATGACACGAGATTAGGAATTAATGATATCTTTGTTTCTGTCATGGATCAGTGACTAAATTCCGTGATTAATTTATGTCATGGATCTGTGTCTAATTGATTGAATCAATCCTGATTCACAGACAAAACCAGTCTTTTAAGACTTGGCGATACTTTCCGGGAAAAAATTATTATATTTTCGGTAAATATTAATAAATAAGCATTAAAGTTTCCATTTAAGTCGAAAATATAAATCAATAAATATGAAAAAGAGTTAACTCTGCCAGGGTTGTGAAATTTATAACAAAACTTCCTAAATATTATTTGAAACAGAATTTATAAATCCATTTTTACAAAACTAACAATAGTTAAAGCCTACACATACAGATGAAACGAAAGAGTTCTAAACAGAATTCTAACGTGTTATCCCCAACTTCATAAGCACACACATACACATGCACGCATACACACATACACACACACATATATGTATATATGTGTATGTGTGTTTATATATATTTATATATATATGTAATATATATATATATATATATATATATATATATATATATATATATATATATATATATATATATACACGAATACTCTACAAACAATATGTTTATATTCTTAAATGATATCCTGTTTGCTACGGGTTTTTATTTTTGTAAGGATTCTGAATTTGTTTACAACTTGTCATATATTGTTGTAAGCGATTATCTTCGATTTAAGAATTACAAACAAAAGAAAACGTAATTATTTAATAGTTTTCTTCGGTATGAGCGCCCTCTGGTAATACACCATACAAGCATATAAAATTATATATTTCATATATTATATTTTGCTTCTAGATATTTTGGTTTGAATAAAAATGGAAAAAATTCCAGAGAAATATAATACGTATCACAGAATATATAGAATTTTTAATGTAGACAGAAAATTGCTGCTATTACTACTGCTGCTGGAACCACAAGCACCACCACCACCACCACCAAATCTACAGCTGCAGCAGCAAATACTATTTGTAAAACTACAACTATTATTAGCAATAATAACTGTTTCTGATTTAGGCACGAGGCCAACAATTTTGGGGATAGGGAAATTCAATTAAATCCAATCCAGTGTGCTACTGGTACTTTATTTTATCAATCCCGTAAGGATGAAAGATAAAGCTTTCCACGGCGCGATTTGAACTCACTATTATAAATGATGTGGATTGGCAGTATCGGTAGAGGGTCGGACGCCCTGCATTGTAGCATAGAGTTACGCCCCTTTACGATCTGAGTTCAAATCCCGCCGAGGTTAACTTTGCCTTTCATCCTTACGGGGTCGATAAAATAAAGTACCAGTAATGCACTGGGGTTATTGCTGGCCTTGTGCCAAAAGAAGTCACAACTGTTATAAATAATAACGCCTTCAAATTTAGACACAATGAGAGATGTTTTGTGTGAGGGATATGTCGATTAGTACGACCCAGAAGGCCACTGGTACATTTTTATCGACACCGTAAGGATGTGTGCTGCCACACCAATGCCCTACATACATTAAACATAATTGTTTCTTCTTATGGGACAAGGCCAGCAAATACCCAGTGCATTACTGGTACTTTATTTTATCGACCCCGTCAGGATGAAAGGCAAAGTTAACCTCAGCGGGATTTGAACTCAGAATGGCAAGGGCCGTAACTCTATGCGTCAAAGCATGGCGTCCGACCCTCTACCGATAATGATATTAAATAATAATGCCCTCAAAACTATCGAAGGTCATTGTTTAGTCTCTATATACTGATGTATTATAACACACATCTGTCTACACTCAGCATGAACTCACTGCAGGCCATCTGAAATTACATTATAGCTTGCCTGTAACACAGCGCATTCGGCTACTAGGACTACCAAAATGCCTTCGAAGATTCTATTTTCAGCGTAATCACCAGAGCATAAACCAGGTATATTTTGTGTTTCTCCTTCATAAATCTATCCTGAGTCATTCTCGTTGTTAGCTCCTTGTTTGTGAAGCCTTTTCTATATGCATTTTCTAAAGAATAAGCTAGATTCTTCTCTCTTTTCCCGGGCTTTCTAGCAATATATTTGCTAAATTTAATCCATACTGCCCTAATATCTCACTTTAGCGAAGCTCGCCATCTGTTGATGTTTTCCCCATTTCTCGGTTGATGAGTTCTCTAATCCGTTCTTTGTTTTTTGTCTTTTTTCTTTGTTTAGCGTGCATATAAACGAAGGCATCAGCATGGTAGCTCTCTATCTACTAGAACTGTACATTACATGTTCCTAAAACATCAGAACAGCTTAAATACTAAGTAACAATTTGGATGATATGAAGGGATCAAGAATTACATCGAAATTAATATATCTTCGTGTTATCTGCTCTAGTATGTGATTGATGTTGTCACCGATTGCACAAAGCATATTAGACGCATATGATCGGCCATGTGTTTTCTTAATTATAGATATAAGAAGATGCACGAAGATCATATGTCTCACCAGGGAATTAGTTGAATCTATTCAACTTAAATTTTATATTCTTAAAATAAAATAATCCGCTACAATATCTTGTAAAAATAACAAAACTGAAATACATTTTTCTATGGGATAAATTAAATAAAATCTTATACATTTATCTCTACATCATTTCATAAAGTAATAATAAAATGTAGCAAAGTTTACACATTTTGTAAGTTAAACAACTTCTATAGTCTACTTATATAAATTCTCCTCTTGTTACTAACTTGGTATGATTTGAAGAAAAGTATATTCCGCTGATCTACAAACAGAAATTATATTTAGAGAATCTAAATTATTTTCTGAACGATGACATTCAAATTCCTTAATCCATTATATTGCAAAGGGTCAATTTAAAAAAAAAGATATTCTATTAATCCAAGTAAAGTTAGTTTCTCATTAATGCCACACTCAAATACGTAGTCTTAAAATTGTTGATCGGAACATTCATGAATATTCACGTTCTTACATTAAATCATTCACTCCTGCTATGATGTATCTATTAGTAAATATACACAAAAATTAATTCATAAGCTAGCTTCCTTCATATTTAAGAAATATATATATATATATATATATATATAAATGGAATAGAATGAAACGAAATTTCATTTCTCACTCTTAGTACGGCACTTACTTAAATGTAAGTACATATATACATACTTACATATATATATATAAATATATGTAGATATATATATATATATATATATATATATATATATATATGAAAATTGCAAACTTGACTGTCACCACATATTATGAACCTGAAGATTGCGAAACAATGAAAGTACTTGTTCAAGTAACACTTAGAATTTAATATTCTATCATACTATTTCATTATAATACCATTATAAATTTTAAAGGATTGTAAATAAAACGAGTAAATCAAAGTTGGAATTCCTCTTATTAATATAATCTTCTATACACAATGATACACACCCGTGTATATTTATCTATCTATATATATATATAAATTAATAAAGTAATGAATAAACAAAGAAACAGTTCCTTATATTAAAAAATTCATCATTTTACGATCGTTTCTAGGATATATGTGTTAGTGTTGGTATGCATATTCTATAGATCTATGTACAATATTTATACAAACTATCAGAGGGAATATACATACCTACACATATATATGCTGTCTTCAGAAATAATGATATTTGTTTATTAAAAGAAACAAAGATTTAATACAATAGGTCTGTTTGGGAACAGGTTTTGAATTGACCAATAGAAAGATAGTGAAGGTCAAGATAGTAATATAGTAGTAAAAGAACCTTAATTTATGGGTAGAGGAAGGTAGATTTCAGTTTTGGATGGAAAAGAATATTATGAATGAAAGATTATTTTAGGGATGAAAATAGGTCGTATGCTGACCTCAGAAATAATTATATTTGTTCATTGAATAAAACCAACAAAGATTTAATATAGTCTGTCTGTTTGGTAACAGGTTTAGAATTAACCAATAGCAAGTTAATAATTGGCCAAATGGTAAAATAGTAGTAATTGAAGTTTATTTTAGGGGTAGAAGAAGGCAGATTTCAGTTTTGAATGGAGTGTGAAGAGTGAGAAGGTTATTTTAGGGGTGAAAATAGGTCAGGTCAGTAAAAAGTATACGAACAGTTGCTGTTAAAAAAAAGTAATGCCAATGCAAATATCTAAGGAGACTAAAATTTTACGATAAGAGTGTTAGTGAAAAAAATACATCCATGAAAATAATATAAATTAAATTAATTGATGGGTATATTTATATTGATAAAATTATACTAATGCATATAGATATGATAAATAAGAGTTAGATGTAGTTGAAGAGTGCTGTTAAAGATGAGGGGAAATTAAAAGAATATAAAAATAATATATATATATATATATATATATATATATATACATATATATATACACACACATACACACACATATATATATATATATATATATATACACACATATACACTTACATATATACACACATACATACATACACATACATATAATTATTGGGGGGGGGGTTAAATTTATTAGTGAGAAATAATAAATATATAGAGATTTCAAGGAACATAGAGTCATAACCTGAAATTAAAGCATTATATATGTTTACTTAATGGTATCAGTTTTAGGAAATGATAGTTGTAAGAAGGAAAGTAAAATTATGTAGTTCATCAGTAGTAGAATATTAATTATAGGTTAACTGAATTAAAAACAGTTTATATATTAATTTCTAAAATGTATATTAATTAGGTTTATAATATTTAAAGGTTTTTCTCAGTTTATGATTACACGATATTATTAATTCCTGTCGCTTATTTAATAGGATATCCTTAGATTTCATTATTTCAAAAAGTTCTTGGGAACATAATCTACATTCATATCTATTATTTTGATAAGGGGTGGCCCTTTTGAGCACACTCCAGGTCAGGTCATAATCTATATTCCTCTTTCTATAATTATTAATTATTTCAGCTAGAGATGTTGTATTAGCTAGTGCGGCATGTTTAAAAACTATGTTTGTGGGTATTAAATCTTACCTTAAATTTGTTAGAGGTAGCTCCTATATATGAATAAATTGAGTCCTTAGTGCTAACTTCCTCTTTCTTGTTTAGCAGTTGGTCCTTCGAAAACAGCATTTGTAATGTTTCCTCCGAGCATAAGTTACACGGACGGCGTCCTCTCGTGTAAGAGTTAGCTTTGGACAGTAAGCTCCAAGTGAGATTGTAGGTTATATTATTATCTTGGAGGCCCTAGATGTGGCCCGAAAGTGTAGTGGCATGTCGCTGGACCGGGTTTCGGAAAGTATTTCGGTGTTGGTAGAGCCGGGTCTTGAAGTCACACGTGGTTAATCCTATATAAGCTTTGTTGGAGGTGTCCGTCCTCACATTGCACTGGTAGATCACGTTACGTTCTCGGCATTTCTTGTTGAGGAGGCACGTAGATCTATCAGGGCAGTTACACCTCCTGGTCGGCTCTCCACTGATTTCTAGGTTATTTCTTCCGTAGGAGTTGAGTTTTTTCTTGTTTGAGGAGACGATGTTTTGTGCGAAGTAAAGTGTGGTGCTGTAGGAGAGGAATTAACTAAGAGCACAGAAACACGCTCAGAAAGACAATATTATACATATGGGAAACCACATACGACGTCATTGGCAGTATCGGTAGAGGATCGGACGCCATGCTTTGCAGTATAGAGTTACGTCCAGATTCAAAATCCCGCCGAGATTAACTTTGCCTCTCATCCTTATGGGGACGATAAAATAATTTAGATTGAACATGGATATCTCCATTCAAGCATGTAATTAAGCAGTTTCCATTCATTTTTTACTTAATAGTTGTTTAAACCTAATTAATGTTAATACAGGCAAGGAACTGAAACAGGGAAAGGAACTTAGAGAAAACAGCAAATAGAGAATGACAGAGAAAATGTAAGAACCTTAAATAGAGACAAATATATAAAAGAAAATTATAGAGTTCGAAAACATGATAGGCACACAAAGAAACCACATGGCATGAGGAAATGTAACAATTAAATAATCATTTAACTAATTTCAATGATCCATACTATGCTTAAAGGATATTATTAAAACTCTAGTATTATCAGTATAGACTAACGTACATAAGATTAATATTTTACATAGAGTTGATTGAATAAATAATTAGGCTTACGAACCCCAGTTCATCCGTTCACTGATTACGCAATAATTAAATTAATTTTAATTAGGTCTCAATGATATTAAAATACGCCACTGACGTGATCAAGTGTATACGTTGAAATTGGCCATTGGCTACAGCATTGGGTCGACAGGTGAAACATTGGACAGTTACTCGTTTACAGATCACGCTTTCCATAATATATTACGTTAGATAACATTTCCAGCAGTACTTTCAGTAACATAGTTGTCATTGATTCTCTTGGGTTATGACTATTTACACTTGAGCTATTAAATAGGAAATACCCCATAGTAACCGGCAAGGAAAGGAGGTGAAAAGCTATTGATTCACACAAGCACACACACACACACACGCATATGCACATATATTTACATAAATAATCTGCATCAATATTATTCATATGTAAAAAGAAAATGTTTCTTTTCACATATGAATTATATTGACACAGGTTATCTTCAATACGGTATTCGTGCAAAACCTTCCCTATGGGTAATATCTCAACAAATACGATCGCGAATACAAGCGGCTGAAATGGGATCCTCCGAAGGGTCTTTGGTGTAACGTTACTCGATAGAGCGCGTAGCGTGGAGATCAGAGTGTCACTCAAGGTAGATACGCTATTTCTCCGGGTTGAGAGATCACAGCTCCGATACTATGGGCATGCGGTTAGAATGTCTCAGGAAAGAATCGCTGGATATACGGGCAAAACCAACCTGTAGGAGACTCAAGGGTTGACCCCGAGCTAGATGGTTGCATAATATCCATGCGCTCGGTTGGTCTCACTTGGGAATCCAGCCGAATCAGCTAGAGATGGTTGTTTATGATAGGACCCACTGTAGATTAGATTTTGTAATATTCCAAAATTGAGGAGATTGATACGCAATGTTCCGCTTAAATTGTTGCAGGTCTATCGGGGAATATATGAACAGAAGGACACTACGCTTACTACAGTGCCTGGAATTTTAAACACATCATGGTTGATGATTTAATAAGTTGAGAAGAGAGAACGGAGACCGTAACAATAACAGTAAATACGAGAGAGGGAAGAGATAGCACTACTGAGGGCCAGACGCAAATAGGTTTTGTACGCGGTGTAAGAAAATGCGCTGAAACATTATTTGCCAAGTGACCTACCACCAATTCTTGTTTCATGACTGTTTTAATGGTCTCTGATATCGGTAAAAAGAAAATAACTTATCTTTATAAATAAACATAGGCTGACAATTTACCCCAGTGAGAAATCATCATAATTAGCCGAAGATGGTAGTGTTAAACCGGGTTAGTGATCAAATCTATCGCATACGGAGCAAGGATGTCTCGTATTACTGGAATTCAATTAAATAAATTAGCACTGTCGTCAAATATATATTTACAGAGCGTAGGAAAAACAAAGCTTTTGAAATTATCTTCTGGTCCCTCAATGATTTGCATTAATTAGCTTCTGTGGAAATTTACAGAAGTTTCCATTTTCAAAGTTTTATATATTTTTTTTTGCAAATTAAATCATCATTACTACAACTAAATTAAAGTTCCAAATTGGTCTCAATTATACATCTATTTCGCATTTTCATATTCTTATTTGATTACTCTTAGATCTTTAGTCGTAGATTAATGTGCTTCCGTTAATTATTTCACGAATTCTTTAAAAACAAAGGGTATATTGTCCACTACTCTCACTTTTTCGTTGAAATACGACTTCACACAGGAAATTAAAAGTATTAGGCGGAGATTAAAGGCTACGATAAAAATGGCGAAACTATCTCTACGCCTAATGCAGAAGGCAGAAACCTATCAAATTAGAGAGCACTGGTCAACAAACGGGAATTTCCGCAATCAAATCTTTCAACTGATACGATTTTAAAATCGTTTTTTCATTTAGGCATTTCCCACATGTGCTCTTGCATTCTATTCAGATTAGTTTCACTAATTCTCAAACTTCGTGTGGAATGACCGCCATCAAATCCCATGTGTAAAATGTTGACTAATTTTTATGTAATAATTTCTTTCAAATATGCCTATTCCCACACTATTTTCAATGTTTAATTTGGTTTACAGCAAATCAGTTTTCAATATAAATTATTTTATTAAATTTAAGAATGTCTAGTTGAAAAACACGACTGTGCCCAGGAATTGTAAGAAATACGGTTTAACGATTTTTGTTCTGAACTTCAATATTGCTACTTTTTGTCTTTCATTTATGTTAAGTATAAACCAATTAAACATTTTACTATCATCCATTTAGTTCACTGCCAGACTGTTATGATGAGATTTAACTTCGTTAAAACTTATTTTCTTGACTAAACATAAATTTATTCTGAGGTCTCTGCGTTTATATGAATGAGCTGTTGTCAACGCTAGAGAGGCAGTCGTTAGCAATTTACGTGGCTTATGATTTAGTAAGCACTAGCAAGCTGTAAGGAAATTTCAGCCCAACATAATTGGAATATAAATATTCAAATACTCTTTCGTATGAAACGTAAAAGAAGAAAACGTCTAGTAACCAACATATGCAATATATTAAAAAATACAATTTTATACCAACAAATATATATTTTTTTTTACTTCAGTCAACCCTGAACAAACAAATAGAAAATGTTAGACATTGTGCCTATACCTAAGTATATGTATATCATGTAGAAATGATTTTTACATGACGTTAAGTGTTTCATTTGTTTTACCAATCGTTCCTTGAGCTGTTCGATAGCAGAACATGCATTACGTGTGAATAAAACATAATTGTTTCTACTATTGGCACAAGGCCAGTAATTACCCAATACATTACTGGTATTTTATTTTATCGACCCCGTAAGGATGAAAGGCAAAATTAACCTCGGCGGGATTTGAACTCAGAATGGCAAGGGCCCTAACTCTATGCGTCAAAGCATGGCGTCCGACCCTCTACCGATACTGCCAATTCACCGCCTTGTGAATAAAACATACTGATGTTTTATTGATACTTCGTTCCAGAATGGATTCCTCCGAAGGGCCTTTGGTATAACGTTACTCGATAGAGTGCGTAGCTCGGAGATCAGAGAGCCACTCCAGATAGAGCCGCTGCTTCTCCTAATTGAGATATCACAGCTCCGATACTGTGGGCATGTAGTTAAAATATTTCAGGAAAGAATCGCTAGACCGATTTTACGGGCAAAACAGCTGGCAGGAGAGGCAGGGCTAGACCCCGAGCAAGATGGTTGGATGACATGCATGTGCTCGGCTGGTCTTAGTTGGGGGACCAGCCGGATCAGTTGAAAACGGTTGCTTGTGACAGGACCTGCTCAAATAACCTTTTCAGGAACCTGCTCCCACAACCATCTCAAGAAGAAGAAGAAGAAGAAGAAGAAGAAGAAGAAGAAGAAGAAGAAGAAGAAGAAGAAGAAGAAGAAGAAGAAGAAGCTATATTCGTCAAACATAATACATGCTACATTTCGAATACCACCCAGTTCGAGTGACAATTCATCATTCTCTTATAAGTGTTTGTTTCGTTCTCTTACCTTTTCCTTTACTTTTTCCTTCTTTTTCATATAAATATACAGAAAGTTCACGCACAACACGATCGCATATATCGATACATCCGTAAGCACAATGTATTAATATATCAATTAGATTGAGATTTTTTTTCAATTTAAATAGCTTTCACTTGCTTTAAGACAAAATACTTTATTATAATTTTGAGTTCATGTCAAATGCCACCAAATAATAGTTGATTCAAGAAAACTCAAGCAATACATTGTTCAAATTGTCCTTATTTTTTTTTCTTTGTCTTCCGCATTTCGGCATTCAAAAATCCATTGTTTCCCATCAAGATATTAGCAATTTTTTAAAAATATTCTTGTTTTTTACCATTCGGAGAATTGCGATAATAGTTATATTATGAATAATAACATCAACTTGAATAACAATGAAATCAAACGAAAGAAAATCTGTGACAATTGTTTATAACAGAGAAGAATTATTTTTTAAACGTATACATTTGTGGCAATTATTACTTTGCTGCTTCTACTGAAATTCCGTTTTCACAATCATGCTATAAGTTAAGAGTCGGTTCAAAAGTATATGATTTAAGACAATTCAGAATAGAAGACTATGCATGTAGCCATTTCCTGTTCAAATAAGGTAAATTATTGCAATTCACCTGTTTCCGTTTCTTATATTTTATTTCAATTTTTTTATTTATTATTATTTTTATTTTTTTTATTTTTTGTTTTTGTTTTGTTTTTGTTTGTTTGGTTTCTAAAATATTTTAGAAATATTTGCAACAATTAATAGGCAACTAGAACCACGGAGTACAGCTTGTAAGAGAATAGTTTGTAAATTCGAATTCAATTCGCAACTCGTCACAGCATTTAGAATTTCTGTTACTAAATTGATGGACCTACATTGGTTTCGACGAAGGATATTCCAGTTTTTCAATGAATGAAACCACCAGCTTATGAAATTAACGTTTAACCCTTAGCATTTACATTACTCTATATACATTATTGTATTTTCATGGTAAAGGCTTTATCTTACATAATTGTTTCTACTTTAGGCACAAGGCCAGCAAATACCCAGTACATTACTGGTACTTTATGTTATCGACCCCGTAAGGATGAAAGGCAAAGTTAACTTCGGCGGGATTTGAACTCAGAACATAAAGGGACGTAACTATCTCACATAATATTCAATCTATGAGATTTTGATGTTATTTATTTTGAGAACAATAACTTAACGTCAGTATGGGCGGCCAGTTACGGCCAGTTTCAACAGAAAGAGATGAGAGAGTTCTGGCTGGAAACAGCCGGTTTAAATGCTAAAGAGTTAAGTGTGCACATGTTTAACCAGAATTATTAGGGAGATTCAGCATTACACTGTGTTACATGACTGGTCTCTTGACTTACATGCACAGTCTATGTAATAGGCTTCCAAGCAGTTTTCTTATACCCACTTTTACTAACATTTCATGGGTTGACACTAGGCTCTTTTATAAATAACACATGATATACAATTGTATCAACCCCAGCACGTATTGATTACGAATCGAACTCCTTATCTATTTATACATGCAGCATCAGTATACTATGAAACTTTCAACTACTCTGTATTCACCAGTCCACTCATTTGTGTGTGAGTAGAGGGAATAAAAGCAATCCAATTGCTTGACTTGTGCTTTCTGTAATCGACTTCATCATGATAAAAGGCAAGTTGATATTAGCAAGATTTGAACTCTTCTTCTTCTTCTTCCAATTTTGTAATCTCTTTTTCAACACCTATATATAAATACGAAATATATAAATGCTGAAATTGTCCTATATTAACTGAAATTCCTGATGATTTGAAACAAATGAACTCAGACCATAAATGACATTACTTCACTCATAAACCCACCCAACATCAAAATAATCTATACGATTACAACACACGTAAACTAACCATGACACACCATACAAAATACAATTACTCATCAACGAAGCCTATCACAGTTAATTAGTCATATAAAAAACAACCCTTTAACAATATAACATACACATATCAACAAATTAAACAGAGTGGACAAATAACAAAAATAAGTTCGAGCAGATAATGTACATATTATAACCTATAAATATAAGACACAGATGTACCAGAACGTTTCTGTGTAGAGGATTCTGACATGTAGTTAATAGACGTTCTATGAGACAGGAAGTATTAATCTTTAATATTTAAATTTGCAATATTGATTGCCTAATTTTATACTTAACTAGAAATATATAGCATTAGGGAATGAGATAATATGATGTTCATGCCTTTCTAAAGAGCATCACATATGTACATGAATTAAATTATATTCAAATTGCAATGCAATGTGTATTCGATTGCTCCCACAACGAGTGAATAGTAACACATGCTAGATACATATAATATAGCTTATATGCTTAAATGTCTGAGAAGAGTTGTTAATAACATTTTAATTGTGCTGATAATTAGCCTCATCTTTGGAAAGGTAATAAGTTTAAATATGTAGAACTACACTGCATCTCAAACACTTTGATATCCTATTTTCTTATTCCTAAATATGAAGAATATACAATTTCTAGTATTGTTAGATTATAGATAAAGCTTCATAGTTCGAATCACACATTGTAATCCTTTTTTCTCTAGCTTGCAGCAGTACCACTTTTCACGCACCTTTCTGTTTGTGCATGTATATATATATATATATATATATGTGTGTGTGTGTGTGTGTGTGTGTGTGTGTGTGTGTGTGTGTGTGTGTGTGTGTGTGTGTATGTGTGTGTGTGTGTGTGTGTGTGTGTGTGTGTGTGTGTGTGTGTGTGTGTGTGTGTGTGTGTGTGTGTGTGTGAATAAATGAAGTAATTCCGTGGGAAAGGTCCAGGAAAAAAGAGTGCTCTATGTAGGTTATAGAGCTTAAGAGTTATGTAATAAACAACATAAGGCAATTATTTCATCCAGTGAAAATCCAATGTCAATAAATACACCAGGATTTTTTCATTCTGATGATTGAAAGGAAAATTTGTTTGCTTTCAAGAAACCACTGGTAAATGAAATAATTGCGTTATGTTGTTTATTACATAAATACATATATATATATATATATATATACATACAAATCACACACATACACACACACGCACACACAGACATACACACATATATATATATATATATATATATATATATATATATATATATTTATATATATATATATAGTTAAAAGAATAGAGGTGTAACACACAAGTTATTATATATTGGTAAACGGAATAGAAAATGCTGACAAATTGTTCACAGTTGAAAAATGGTTTAATTAGGAATAAAAGAGTATTAGTGATTGTATGGGTTAGTATTCAGTTGTGGTTTTAAGTTTTTAAGTTTTTACCGGTTGCGCATTTCTAAATGCTTTTCAAAAATAATTTTGAGATAGAGTGTCCGTGCTGTTTGCTCTGATCTGATTAGTTTTGGGAATTCTACCTGTTTTTATGTTAAAAAAGTGGCTCCAGCGTTACTTTGGTGTTGCAAAATTTCTTGTGGTCAAAACAATTTTGATTGGTCGGTAGAGGTCATGTGAGTGTAAAAAATTGATTTTGCGCCAAGACTATTTTTATGTTAAAAAAGTGGCTCCAGCAACAATTCTTGTGGTCAAAACAATTTTGATTGGTCGGTAGAGGTCATGTGAATAAAAAATTGGTTTTGCGCCAAGATTGAGAAATGACTCTTTCACAACAAATATGTGTGTGTGTGTGTGTGTGTGTGTGTGTGTATGCGTGTGTGTGTGTGTGTGTGTGTGTGTAGTAGTAGTAGTAAGATGTTCGATGTTGTGATAATAGTTAGCAGTGATGTGTGTCAAATGGCTATTGAGATAAGTGTGTCTGTGTGTGTGTGTGTATATAAGTCTCTTTGTATGTTGATGTACGCGTGTGTATATGTGTGTGTATATATATATATATATGTGTGTGTGTGTGTGTGTGGGTGGATCAGTATTTTTTTCCCCCTGGTAAAATGGTGTACATTATTCGATTTTTTCAGTAAAATCGGTTCTCTTAATAGAACATCAAAAATCTTAACAATAAAAGGTGTGAAATGATATTCACTATATATATATACACACACATACATATATTCACTATATACATATATATATATATACATATATACATATATATACACATATATATGCACATATATTTTTTTGTGTTGCACCATAGAGCATGTGTGTTTACGTATGTCATTGTGTTTATATGTGGGTAGAGATGTGTGCTGATGTAGGTATGTATGTTGACGTGTGTATGTTGTGGGTTCGTCTTAGGGAGAAGTGTTTAGACGGGGTCTAAGGAAACCGCCACCGGATACAAACCCTCTGAAATCGGCAACAAACTCCAAAACCTTTGCGATACTATCCTAACTATGTTCACTACTACCAACCCAGGAAAAACCAAGGAAGAACCATGTGAGATTGATTCACACAAAATGAAAATTCGAACAATTCCAAAATGGAACAAATCCCTCAGAGACAGAAAGTTCTCATTCTGGAAGATGATACAAAATCACAACAAAGCAGAGATATATGAAAAATGGCTTAACTCAACCCCTCTAACTCTCCCCCGTAAACTACAAATAAAGTCCATTCAAAATGAACCCGAACCTCAAAGACACCTTAGGGAAAGAATGGCATTGGAAAAAATGAAGACAGAAATTGAACTTCTTAAACTGAGGGCTCAAACAAATGAGGAAAAAATCAAAACCATCGATGAAGAGATCCTCCTGGAAATCAACAACAAAACTGAAGGCCCCAAGGTAGAGAAGATCTCCAAATTATGGAAAGGGGACTGCAACAGAGAAGAACTGAAATCCCTTCAACGCTGGGAAAAAAGTGCCGCTTGGTTCCTACACTATGAATCGACTTTTCAAACGGATTACACCTCCAATAAACCGTTCATAAAAATAGGAAAACCCATAACTGAACCGCACAACAACTTCTCAAACGCCCAAGCCTCTAACAAACGAAGAAGGAAGCACCACACCGAAGATGAACTTCCCAACCTCGCTACCATAAGAAGGAACAAAAACCCAAGAAATCATCTTCCCCAGAATGACATTTACAACTTTCAAGGAGACACCATACCAAATCACTTAACTACTACGCGGATGCCTCATCGTCAAACATAGGGAAAAGATACCACCGCCATGATAGATGTAACAACTTCCCCGCTTCAAGGGGACAGCAAGGTAATTACCATTTTCTCAACTCTCGCTTCCACAATACACAACAAACCCACACGACACGATACAACCAACAACGTAGGCCACTTATAACACCACAATACAACATGGCACATAGAAACACACACCCATACTCGCAGTACAGGAACACCCCATTCAATCTACAACCACCAACCCGAACCACATTTTACAACAACAAGGAATATAACAAACACAGGAGACCACTTAACACCAGCAGACAACCCCTCAACCCCAACCATTTTTTAGACACAGCACACAGATACATGCAAACAAAATAACACAAGACAGGGAGGAGAAACCGATAGTAATAAAAATTATCAATCTTACTAGTGCAGAACCAACACCCAACCTTATCAACTTACTCTCCAAAGGTCTTAAATTCACACCGACCCCACTACGTCCTAACTACTATGAAATGAAGGAAGACATCACAGACTTCTGTAGAAAGTTACGACTTAGTGAACAACTATTCGACCAGTACAATGAGGATGAATCATTAGCCAGAAATAGAAGCAATTACACCCCTTCAAAAGGTAGAAATAAAATCCTGGACGAATTCTGTGAACACATCACAAACTTCCCTTACCAACACTTGCACAGACAAAAACACAAGCCAAACCTCAACAAGAAAGAATGGGAAGAATTAAATAGATTAAAAACCGACAGAACCATTACAATTAAAGAGGCTGATAAAGGGAGTACAGTAGTCCTAATGGAGACAGAATTCTATATCAACTTAGCGCTCTCCACTTTGGAAAACGAAACATACTACGAAAAGGCTGAACACTACAATCAACAGAAAATTATGAGAAACCTAAAAACTCTAATCAACCAATACAAAGAAGGACTCACTAACAAGGAATTCAGCTTCATCACAGACTTCACAAGTAAATCCAGCCTTTTCTACGGTATCCCTAAAGTACATAAAAGCGAATCAATAAGTAAGGCATGCAAGGAAGCCACAGACATAGTCATCAATGTCCCCTCACCCAATGATCTCAAATTAAGACCTATAATAGCAAGCCCTGCTTGCGAAACGCACCGTCTTAGCAACTTCATTGATACCCTTCTCAAACCCTTCCCCAAGCACATCAAAAGCTATATAAGGGACGACCTAGATATGCTCAATCACCTCCCTAATATGCCACTTCCTGAACAAACCCTACTAGTGACGTTCGATGTAGTCAACCTATACTCCAACATCCCCCACAACCTAGGAATAGAAGCTATCCAATTCTGGCTGGATAATTTCCACAATGAACTCCCACAACGCATCAAAAAAGAATTCGTGATAGAAGGACTCAAATTTATCTTGGAGAACAATTACTTCGTTTTCAATAACAAACCCTACAGGCAGAAATCTGGGACCGCTATGGGAACGAAAACAGTCCCCACTTATGCCAACCTAGTCATGGGATACCTGGAACTCACCCTCTACACTAAAGTCCTAAACAAATTTGGAAACACCCTCCACTTACACATTGAAAGGAACTGGAAGCGATATCTAGATGACTGCTTCATCCTTTGGCACGAAAACATCGAAAAACTTAAAGAATTTCACACCCTTATAAATGGGCTCAACACAAATATTAACTTCACGATGGAATACAGCCATCAACAATTCCCCTTCCTCGACATCCTCATTAAGATCCATAACAAAAAAATAGAAACAGACATATACTACAAGCCCACAGACTCCAAGCAATATCTCCCCTTCAACTCTTGCCACCCTAGACACGTTAAAATTAATATTCCCTACAACTTAGCCAAGAGAATCTGTACTATAGTCTCCAATAAAAACATCTGCTACTTACGGCAACAAGAACTAAAGGACACACTCATAGGCAGGGATTATCCTGCATCACTAATTGACAATGGAATCCAACGTGCCCTAAAACTCAGTACCCAGGACCTTAGACACCCTAAAGTAAATCAACCAAAACTAAAAGCTCTTCCATACATCTCCACACACAACCCCCTCAACAATGAGGCCTTTGACACCATCATCCAGAACATCCCTGTATTGAAAAAGGACCATAGAATGAACCAAATTCTACGAACACACGATATCATAAAGAGCAAAAGACAATCCAAGTCAATGAAAAACATCTTAACACATGCCAAAGTACTGCCAACCACAACAACGAAACCCACAGTAAAAAAATGCGATAGACCCAACTGTGGCATTTGCATCAACCTAATAGAGGGTTCGGAATTCTATTTCAAAGATGGACAACGTTTTATAGTAAAACACAATTTCACATGTGCATCGGAAAATCTAATATATGTATTAACTTGTTCAGGTTGTCGAGAACAATACATAGGCCAGACCAAAAACAGCCTCCGCCAACGCATGACTGTCCATAGATCCCAAATTAAAATACGGGAATACAGGAAAATACCACTGAGTGAACACATTGATACCTGTGCCGCCCAAAATCATCCCAACTTCAGAATCTTTCCCTTCTACAAATTTAAAGATAATGCCACCCACACCCAGCGCATCAGCAAGGAATCTTACTTCATTAACAAATACGGACCCCGTCTAAACACTTCTCCCTAAGACGAACCCACAACATACACATGGCAACATAGATACCTACATCAGCACACATCTCTACCCACATATAAACACAATGACATACGTAAACACACATGCTCTATGGTGCAACACAAAAAAATATATGTGCATATATATGTGTATATATATGTATATATGTATATATATATATATATATATATATGTGTATATAGTGAATATATGTATGTGTGTGTATATATATATAGTGAATATCATTTCACACCTTTTATTGTTAAGATTTTTGATGTTCTATTAAGAGAACCGATTTTACTGAAAAAATCGAATAATGTACACCATTTTACCAGGGCGAAAAAAATACTGGTCCACCCACACGCATACACACATACACACACACACACATATATATATACACACACACATACACACGCGTACATCAACATACAAAGAGACTTATATAGACACACACACACACACACACGCACTTCTCCGTATAAGACAAAAGCTGAAAAATATCTTTTGACATGCTAAAATACCCCCCATTGCTTTCAGACACATTCTTACTGACCATCCCTGCCACCACGAATTACTCTACTATACACACACAGACACACACACACACACACACACACACACACACACACACACATATATTTGTTGTGAAAGAGTCATTTCTCAATCTTGGCGCAAAACCTATTTTTTATTCACATGACCTCTACCGACCAATCAAAATTGTTTTGACCACAAGAATTGTTGCTGGAGCCACTTTTTTAACATAAAAATAGTCTTGGCGCAAAATCAATTTTTTTACACTCACATGACCTCTACCGACCAATCAAAATTGTTTTGACCACAAGAAATTTTGCAACACCAAAGTAACGCTGGAGCCACTTTTTTAACATAAAAACAGGTAGAATTCCCAAAACTAATCAGATCAGAGCAAACAGCACGGACACTCTATCTCAAAATTATTTTTGAAAAGCATTTAGAAATGCGCAACCGGTAAAAACTTAAAAACTTAAAACCACAACTGAATACTAACCCATACAATCACTAATACTCTTTTATTCCTAATTAAACCATTTTTCAACTGTGAACAATTTGTCAGCATTTTCTATTCCGTTTACCAATATATATATATATATATATATATATGTGTGTGTGTGTGTGTGCGTGTGTGTATATACATATATAAATATAAATATATGTATTTATGTAAAAGCTAAACAGAAATTACAACACAATCGGTACAGTATATGGAAGGGATATATTAGGTTAACGCTTGAAATAGCAGGAAGAGGAGCTTAACGTTTCCGTCGCTAGTCCTTCATCAGAAGAAAGAATAAGTAATAAGATAGATTGAAGGGACTAGCGGGCTGGAGTTGGAAAAAAATGTCTTTAGATAAAAATAACAGGTCCATTCATGTTAACATCTCTTGGAAAACTGTTGATGCTGGCGTTTTGTGTATGATTTATTCTTTAGAAAACTGGATGATGGAGCGCGTCTACCTGAAATGGAAAAAAATATATTTTGTATAAAGAGCTATACTTGTGCACGTGCGTATGCATGTGTGAATCTGTATGTGTGTGTGTGCAAGTAAAAGAGTGTGTGTGTGTTCTTGTAAATACGAAGCTATGAGCAAAAGTATCTTAATATAAGTGTGTGTATGTATGTGTGGACTGTGCATATTTTGTCGCTCTGTATTAGTTGTAAGAGATTATGTGTTTGACCACAAGAGAGATGTATGATATATCTTTCAATTTAAACAAATGTACGAACATTTTTTAATGCAAATTGTACAAATACGCACCGACACATTTCGTGTTTTCTTTTACGTAAATCAATTCAATGACAGTTATTCTCCACAAACTTATTTAAACAAAGACGTGGAATGAACTTGTAAGAAGCAGAGGCATCATTGAAACAACACAGCTCAGCAAATTCTATATGAATCGAACACGTTACGATTTTCGAATAAAATACTTTTTCATCGACTCTCGGTCGGATATTCCATAGCCTCTATTCTAGGAATGTTAAGTGTATGGAAACGATTGTAATTAGCTGGCAAAATATATTTCGTGACAGAAAAAAAATGTGAATTTGCAACGCCTTATATATATATAAACCACATACATAAATATATATGTATATATACACTACACACACACATATATATATTTCCACGGCAACTGCCGTGGAAATAATAGCGCATGGCCCGAAATGTAGCATTTCAGTAACTGTAAATATTTTATAGAGTAGAGTTATGATATTACAGTTTCTCTACGTGCCAGTTAAGTGAGAAAGGTAGTCCTTATAAGGTAGCATATAATTAATTAATACCAATTATGGAATTATGGCTGGAACCGGGATCGCCTAAATAAAGTTTCAGTTTCGTTTATAGTTTATAATAATTTCATTTTCCGTATGCTAATAATCCCGTTAGGAAGACAGTAATTTACCCATTGAATGGATATAGCATTTGATAGTATTAAGCTAGCTATTTGATAGTATTAAGCTAGCTATTAGTAAATATTTCAAGCATTTGGTGGGGTATCCAGTTTTATAAAGGACTAGCAGCAGTACCCAGCTTTGCCTGGGTAGGTAAAATAATATCTGCTTTGATGAAAAGGTGTTGATCTTAGCGACTGCTTCTCAATGACTCATCTATGGCTACTTGATTGGAAACCGATGAATTCTCAAATACACAACTAAAAGCTCAGACGACATCAGTGTCCATCGTTTTGCCTTTGACCATCTATAAGATGTGCAATGATATGTTCTATCGTACTATAAAAGTTGAACCAAATAAATTGATTTATGTGTGAGGTGGAGCCGAAGTTTCGAATTTGAACGAAAACGGTTGAAATATGTGGGAGCTAGAGCCGAAAAGGCGGCAATTTGAGCGAAAAGGTGGTATTTTCGAATATTTAAGCGGCTGCCACGCCGTTGCTGAACAAACATCCAAAATATAAAGCGACTTTAAGACGTGAAATAATCAGATCTAGTGTAGTGTAAATTTGGAACAAAGTAGGTTGATTAATCTCGGAGCTAGAGCCGAAAAAGTGGAAATTTCAGTCTAAAAATTGTATTTTTGAATATTTAAGCGGCTGCCACGCCGTCGCTGAACAACAAATGCAAAATATAAAGCCATTACAGGATGTGCAATGATAAACTCTATTTTGCTTTAAAATTTGAAAAAAATCGGTGGCAAAATGTGGGAGCTAGAGCCAAAAATCTTATTTTTATATGCAGAATGACACCGGAATAAAAAAAAACCACACGCTGATATATAGAATACACTCCCCGATGCCTAATCTATGTGCCTGTAAAGTTTCATGAAAATTGGTCGTAAGATGTAGGTAATACACAGACACACACACACATACTTAATTTTATATATATATATACAGATTAAGATTGCTATCAGCAAACATTAGGTTAACTATACTGTATTTTATATAATTAAGCAATCTATTACAAATAATTTTAATATTTGGCCGAATATAAAACAGAAATGGTTCCCAACATCAGATTATGAATATTTTAACTTCAATACCCCATAAAGTGTATTACATGCACATTCTTTTATCTCTCTCGGCCTTTATCATGCTAATACTGAGATATTGGAAACTGCTATGTTCAGTCAGACATTCTCGACTCACTCTTCTTTCCTTTTGTCACTGACCACAACAATCTCACTAGAAATCGCACTTCTCAATCTTTGATCCCCAGAATTCATCTATCTGAAATTCCATCCTTTCCTATGTCTCTTCTGCAGCCATCGCTTTTCAGAATTTCTAGAGGAACCTGTTCGTTTTCGGAAGACCTGCGAAACCGCAAGCACGCATTTCGTCCAGACCAAATATCTTAAAGAAAACATTTACTGGTGTAGACACTTATTGATCTCTGAAGCTATCGCTTTGCAACAAATTGAGAAGAACGTGTTTGGTTTCGGAGCACCTGCGAAAACCACAAGAACAGTCATTTGCTACAGACTAGATATCTTGAAGAAAAACATATTGTTTCAGGTGAAAGCACACAGCTCTTAGAATTGCAATCTGTGATTATGTTACGCATACACGAAATAGTGTCTTATTGTCAACAGTTACTTATATTTATATCGATATCCTGAGGGTATACAAAATACAGTGATGAACTTAAGATATTCATAATACTCGTTTAACATACCTGGTTCGATGGAGTAGTATGTTCCCAACAATATAATATAATCAAATAAAAAATAAAGTACCAGTAATACACTGGGATAATTGCTGGTATTGTGCCAAAAGTAGAAACAAATATAATATAATCAATTACGGAAGGACATCAAATTACACGTACAGCAATCTATTACTCTGAAGTCGGAATAAATCACTTCCTTGCATGTGACATCTGCTCAGGTATGGCAATATTCATGCTTTAGATCGTTACTAATTTCAACAATAAACAGACTTTATAAAATACCTGCGTAAGACGATGAACGCACAAAGATATTCAAAATAATATCTTTATTTATATTGTTTCTATAGATTAATGAAGTTAAGAGCGAGATACGATCATATATTGATTTAAGTTTTAATTATTAATCGCCAAATTAACTGAATTAGTGGTTATCGAAAAATAGCTTGTCTAATTATATCGTTTCATATTCATAATTTGAATTCGAAATTTTATCGTACATAAGAATTATTGAACGAAATTACTAAGTGGTAACTTATTGATGAAGTTGTATCTGCTTCCATAAGGATGATTGTTTCATTCATAACGGAAGGGGATAGTGGATATATTTCAAAATGTTTATTCATAAACATATCGTATTTCGCTAGATATACAACATACTCATACATATAAATATATATATATATATATATGTGTGTGTGTGTGTGTGTGTGTGTGTGTGTGTGTGTGTGTGTGTGTGTTTCAAGAAATGACAAGAGAAATCCTAGAAGCGGCAGAAGAGCCAAAGGACTGTTCACTAATGGGGCAAGGAGGAGGGATTTTGTAACTAAGAGTGAATGGGCGTCGGTTTGTTGGGGTTGATCGAGAGCTTTAAAATAGGGATGTGGTGCGCTCGAATTCACTAGAGTAGGTGAGAGCAACGTGGACAAGGGAGGGGCAACCTCGCCGAGTGAAGAGTCTAGCCATGTAAGGGGCCTGAGTCTCATAGACATGGTTTCGGCTGCATATGTGGTGGGAACAGAGGAAAGGAGAGAAAGGATGGTATGAATGAAGTGGGATGAGGTGAAATCTAGGCAGAGTGGGAGTCGGTAGGTAAGGAGAAGGCGGGTGTGGTTGAGATGAAGGTGGTAAAGTCGAGGGTCGGCTGGAAGGAGCAGAGGAAAGAGAGAAATTAGTCGAGTTGTTCACGGGTGAGTGAGGTGATCTACAAACGAATACAGAACACGAAGATTTACAAATGTCGGCATGACAGAAATAGGACATAATGTTATTCATATACTCCTTATCACTTTTACTGCGTATATGAATCATTTCTTAGTATTATCTTGACAATTACCAATACCTGGTCGGGTAGGATTAATATAGATAGTAGTGAGTGCAGAGAAAATGAATTTAGGACAACTTGTTCCAAGTAGAAACGCCGTTTGTTTCACAGTTGTTAAGAGATGGTTTCAGGTATAACTGACCTTACTTTTCTTATGTAGTATGGTACAAATTTGTCTTTGTAGCTAGACAGCCCATATCTAGTTTTCTTCAGTTGAAGGTGGAGTTGAAAAAAGTCGAAACAAAATTTAGACTTCGTTGCTAAAATTGAATACTTCAGATATCTTTTGACTAAATAAGTGTTTGGGCATAGTTTTGTTGTCAAAGATACCCTTAGGAATCGTTCACATTAATGTTATTATTTATAAAATGTATCATTCATTCCTTTTCTTTAAAGATGTTTCTTCTTGCGAATTACTATGTTTAGATTTCATACATTCTTTTCCCTTTGTTGATACTCGACATGTGGTTCGCAATGTCGTATTTTAAATGTGCGTAGACAAATGTTTAAAAATAAAATTTCTTTAAAACCAAATCATTTATTAAGCCATTGCTAGGGGCTTCAAAATATCTTTGTATGGGAATAATTATTGTTTCAACGCGAATCTATAATAACTATCGAAAAGTAAAACACTCCACTGACATGGAAGCAGATACAGAACACTGCATTAGAAATGTATAGTAATTTTAATTAAGAGAATAAGCATAAACCATGTGAAATCAACGTTCATTCAACAAATAATTGTTTCTACTTTTGGCACAAGGCTAACAATTATCCCAGTGTATTACTGGTACTTTATTTTTTTTATCGACCCCGTAAGGATGAAAGGCAAAGTTAACCTTGGCGGGATTTGAACTCAGACCGTAAATGGACGTAACTATGATAGAAAGCATGGCGTCCAACCCTCTACCGATACTGCCAATTCACCCCTCTCATTCATTCAACAAATAGTATACTTCTTTTGTAGGACTTTGTAATGTGTGACTTACCAGAACAGCCATAGTGAGTGTTCCAGCAGCCCCGTGTCTTTATGAATCCATCCAACATGTGCCATCATACATCTCCATCGTTATATTTCACGATGCAGTCATTAATCACCAAAACGTTTCTTGAAGTCGATTGAAATGTGTGTGGAGCTAATGCAATTTGATGCTCATTTTACAGTTAATCATATAAAGATTAGCGGGCAAGTCCTCTACTATAAATTAGTTGTTGTTTGTCTGTATTACTGTGTTAATAACATGCCATATATTAATATCATAAATGTTGCTGCTATATTAGTTTTGGAAAAACAGATCATGAATTACAATTAGTGTGGGATTATTCATTCCAATTTCGGAAACAGTAATCAAATGAAACCCAAATATAAGTATACTTTGCAAGGCATCAAAGGGTAAAGTGTTACTAAGACTTTGATACATTCGGATATAATTGGGTAGGTTGTATCTAAAAACTAAGATTATGTACATTAAAACTTATTCTGCATTTGAAATCCAACTTAATGAGAGGTGTCAGTTTTTAAACACTAAAACGTATGTTGGGCCGTTTTTATAAACGAGTACATATTTACTCGGGTTATTAAAAAATGAGAGTAATGTCACCAGACAAGAAATTGACATAATGGGAAAAAACCATTGCAAATTTTCGTTCAGAAAAAAATGTGTTAAGAAGAAATCAAAGACAAAAGGTGACATAAAGTATGATGCTAATGTTATCTTCCTTAATAATATTCAGAAAAAAGCCAACACAAATTTCTATCACATACAATATTATTGTGTACAAAAGTTTTCAATCTGAAACTGAACTTTTGTATTTTGTCCATTTGAGTTAGAAATAAATAAAATATAAACATTCAGTAATAAAATAAATTCTGTGTTGCCTCGTGAAAGCAAATTATATTTATTTATATATTTCTCTAAATTGAGCTGTCTGCTTACCGCCATTGGCATTTTTGTTAACTCTATAAATAAAATTTAACTTAGTAACCTAGTTGAACTAATAAATGTGACGAATAGTTTGATTTATACAAATTTAAACGTCAAAAAATTCTGTTGAACTCTATCTTTCGGCAATAAATAAAGTTGTTTGAATTGAACATCAGATTTGGAATATACATACATTGTTATCATTTTTTCCATTGGTTATACATTAATTTTAATGTTTTTCTACTGTTTTTTGTTTTGTAATTTTGCTGCTTTGTCAGGTTACACTTTTAATTGAGTGGCACAATAAAATGATTTATTCTAAAATGTAGCAAATTGATATTCTAAGATCGAAATAGTCGCAGATACAACAGATTGCTTGCCTAAATGCCTCTTATGTTCGTGAGTTCAAACATCGCTGAGGTAGATAAAATAAATTATGTATGAAATAGTGAGCTGAGTAAACCAAACTCGGAGCAATTATTGGGATATGATGAAGAAATTCTGTTCGTAACTACGCAGCATTGGCGTCGATCCTACAACATGGCAAATTGAAAACTTGTTTTGTTTTTTTACCATAGATCTAGACTTTGATCAATCATTTTAGAAGGGCATTTGGTGGAAATAAGCTGTATATCATTCTGTCATATATGTATATTTATATATATATATGTGTGTGTGTGTTGTGAGTGTGTGTATGTGTATGCGCGTGTACATAAATATACACATATACATACATACGCACCCACACGGACATCGACCCATATATGTATATAGACACACACGTACACACACACAGATATATATATATATGTACATTAGAAAAGGGAAGTAAAGATTATATACAAAACAGTGGATTTAGAGAAAAGATGAAGTTGGAAACAGCAGGGGGTGTATATTTATTGTCCGTTTATCCTTTCTGATTCGTCAAAGTGACACCATTGAAAAGATAAATGTTTCTACTTTTGGCACAAGGCCAGGACATACCCAGTACATTACAGGTACTTTATTTTATCGACCCCGTAAGGATGAAAGGCAAAGTTAACCTCGGCGGGATTTGAACTCAGATTGTAAAGGGACGTAACTATGCTGCAAAGCATGGCGTCCGACTCTCTACCGATACTGCCAATTCACCGCCCCATTGAAAAGATGTTATTAAAAAATGAGAGAGACAATTCTTTTTAAAAAATTTCTTGTCAAAATCTTTCTTGTCAAATGTAGAGTGTACAAAATTAAAAAGAGTTGATGGGAGTCAAAAACGAAAGGTCTAAAATTAAAATCAAAATCAAAATCGAATGTTTGAATAAATGTTCTCCCCTCCTGCTTGTTGAAAGGTTGGGTGGAATGAGAACAGTACTTGTTTTTCTGCAAGGGAGGAAATTGTTCTGAAAAATATTCTGTGAATGTATTGTTAATCTAGTGGTCAATAGTTCAAGAGGGGATAGGGGATTGTGAGAGCTGAATTCTGTAGAAGTAGTAGGATGGTATGTGTATATATATATACACACACACACACATATGTAGAGAGAGATAGAGTGAGGGTGTATATACAACAGTACACACATGTGAGTGTGTGTGTATATGTATGTGTTTTTTTTTAGTTTGTCTGTCACAGTCCATTTACTAATAAACACATGTGTGTGTGTGTGGGGTTGTTGTATGTGTGTGTTATTTTTGTGTGTGTGTGTCTATTTCAGTCTGTCTGTCACAATTACTTTTGTAGAGGGGAACTTGAAAAAAAAATGTTTTTCTCTTCAAAATTCGGAAAATTGTCAAAAATTAAGAGGGGAAAAAATTGCCCATTGCAGAAGCCTCTGCTACTGGTACTCTGGCCTTCTCCAAAGATTTTTTTAATTTTTTTTCATTTTTTTTAAAGTATTTTTTTTTAATATTTTTTTAAAAGTCTTTTGGAAAAGTTTTCTTAAAATTTTTTTAACTTTTTTAATTTTAAATTAAAGAAGTTAAATATTAAGTATATTGTGTTTCTAATTCAAGATATAAATAACATTCCACGTTATTAATTTTTAAATTCTTGTTAATGTGATATTGCAACACATGATATTTGAAATGTTAGCTACTGTATATCGTACGGTTGTGTTATCATATCATTGTGTGGATGAGAAGAAATTTACTTAAACAATCTATCTTTAAGAATGTTGATCCCCTTAAAGCTACAACGCAGGTTGTTCCTTACGAAAAATAGTCTACTAAACTTATTATGTCCAGTGTGTCTGACAAGGCGTCCCCTATTTAGGATGTCTCTCTGGCAGCGGTAATTTAGTCTCGTCTGATAGTAGTGTGAGTACAAATGTGAAACTCCAGTGTAACAGGACTCTTAGCCTAAAAAAAATATATATGCTACTTCGATAGTGAGTACTCATTCTTATGTTCACTAGCAACATACGTATATATATATATATATATATATATATATATATAAATCAGGATGGATTCAGTCTGAAACTGGTTAGGCCAGTACTCAACAGAGTATTACTTGGGGTAGTAGAATATGTTTATATTATAATGTGTCGAGTCCCCGGCCGCTGACCGCTTGCCATTTCAACAGCTAGTTTCAGACAACTAGATGTTGAAACGATAAGAGCTCAGCCGTCGGGGTCCTACCTCCTTATAATAAATATATATGTATGTTTGTGTGAATATATGTGTGTGTGAATATATATATACAGAGAGAGAGGGGGCAGACACATATGCGTGGTGGCATTCATTAGTATTTTGGTATTTGGGTATTTGCGTTAGATTTTCACTACGAAATCGTTTAGATAAAATTCATTTACTTCATGGAAACTTCCTGCCGTTCATTTAGCAAATGTAGTAGCACACTGAGCAATATCAATATAGAAGACTATATAGGATACAAGGTGTTCAGCATGAGAAAATGTAAAATACAGATCAAAGTAGAGCGATATATTGCAAAATTGATCCTAATTTCATCTGACTCCCAATTAGACCAGGTTTAGATATATATAGAAAATAAAACAGTAATATGTGGACTTTTTACTTTACAGATCAATGTATTAGCTTAACGAATTAGACATGATCAGGTTACATACGAGAAATATTTTGTGAGGTTTCTTTTTCTTGTTTCATTTCGCATTAAAGCTATGTGCGCCTCCTCCTCGCGCAGTGTTATGTGCGCGTGTATATGTGTATATATTTTTGTGCGCATAGTTGTGTACGCGGGCATGCTTGTGTTTTTGTATGTGTATGTATGTATATGCATGCATATTGCATTTCTGCGTATGAGTGTATGTATGCGTGCATATGCATGGGTCTGTGTCTGTCTATGTATGTGTTTGTGTAGGTGTGTTTAGATGGGTGTCTATTGGTGTTGAAAAGGGTGTAGTGACATGTAATTGCGCTATTATTTTAAAGTGTAAGTTCAAGCAATGTGTGATGTGGGCATATCTAAACATGAGCACACATACACATACATGCACGCACATATATGTATGTATGCATATATATATATATATATATATATATATATATATATATATATATATATATATATATATATATATATATATATAAATATATATATATATATATATATATTTATTTATTTATTTATTTATTTATATATATATACATTTATATACCTACTTATATACAGAAACACATGTATATATATATATATGAACAAGTATGACCCCGACGGCAGAGCTCAAGCCGTTTCGACGGCTATTTCTGGACAGTTATATATATATATATATATTTCTTCGTTATATATATATATGTATATATATATATATATATATATATATTATATATATATATATATAAGTACGTTTAATCATCTGATAGAAAGGTATACGATGCTGACGATAGCTAATAAGTTTGAAACTAGTACATCGTTCGTGTATCAGTGTTGAACAAAAGGGCGACTATGGTTGCCGAGCACTGTACGGCGTAATTCGGGCTGGTTGTTTACAAACAAACCGAACATTATGTTCGGTAAACCCATACGTACATATATATATATGTGTGTGCATGGATGTATATATATATACATACTACTGTACGTCTGTACACATATATGTATGTACGTATACATACTTATATTTAGGTATCAGCCGTATTAAGAGTGAGAAATGAAATTTCGTTTCATTCTTTTCCATATATATATATATATGATTTTTAAAGCGATGAAATACCAATCAAGTTTGGAAAATCACTGATGAAGGACTATTTGTATCGTATGTAACCCATGTGCAACCTCGCAGTATTCATTCTTCTCATGTTTTTTTATATATATATATATATATATACATATAAATATATATATATATTTATATATATAGAAATATAGAAATATACATATATCTATACTCGCACACACACACACACACACACACACACACACACACACACACACACACATATATATATATATATATAGAAAGAGAGAGAGAGAGAGAGAGAGAGAGAGAGAGAGAGAGAGAGAGAGAGAGAGAGAGAGATGTTTATAGAAATGTATGTGTATATCTAGATAGAAAGAGAGAGAGAGAGTCAGTGATGCACATATTTTTCCATGTACAAAATATTTGATATATTAATATATCAAAACTTCATATTACGCTTATTTACTTAGAAATTTGAGAAATTATTTCGTGGATTCTTACGGTTTTGAGAATAATTTTGTATCCTAATCTTGTTTACTCACATCCTTCTATGACAAGGAAGCCCTGCCACTCTTGGTAAATGGCTGACTATATTTTTGCCCCAGGAAAGTTTTGTTCGTTTCCAGCAGTTTCTGAAGCAACCAGGTCTCCCTTGTCCTGTAATGTGCATGGAAAATATCATATCTAAATGCCTGTTATCATCCGTGTCGTCACAACACATTTTACTAGCTGAGTGCACTGGCATTAAGTGATGTAATATTTTCTGATTTTATGCTGGGGTAGAAATTACTTGTCGATTCGGATTTGGAGCTTCCCACCTTAATGTTGGGGTTCTTCAAGAATTCACAGTCTTTCGTTTATTGTTGGATTAGTGGAACACTTGTAAATCAATTAAATGATTTAATACACTAATTTGTTAATATCTATATATATGCTTTCTGAAAATATTGCACTACTCTATATTGAGTGTTACTCATCAGATTAAAATTTAGATTGTTTATTTGCCCCCATGTTGTGGACGGTAAAATCACATTGAGCTTTAAATATTCTTGGCCATAAACATTACTGTATTCTTAACTTATGCGAACTTATACACGCATATGATATTGGTATCTGTGTAGTATCGTTTGTTTTGCAATTTGGTCATGGCCTAATTTCTAATTTGTTCCGATGCAATTCAATTTCTCCCTTAAAATTAGTACTGTACGGCATGTAATCTCTCGTGTTGTACCTATCAGTAACATTGGTCAGATACCCAGACGGGTGTGTCTATGTTTGTGTTTCTCTTACGTTCTCTAAATAATATTTATTAATAACCACACAACGCCTTTGTCACTTTTTAATTCATATATATACACACACACACACATATATATATATATATATATATATATATATATATATATATATATATATATATATATATATGCGTTGCATTTCTCATAAATTCTTATAACCTTCGTTGTACCATTCAACTAAATATGTCTAAAGACCAAATCAGTCAAACAAGTAACACACTGTCATTCATGGTTATAATATTAAAAAGACATGAAAATGGTCTTTTCACAAAAATATATCCGCAGGATGAGAAACCAGTATCAAAGGGGAGATCAATAACAAAGAACTGGTATATCGTTCCTTGCAATAATAAAGGTTTCATAATACCAACAGTTATACATTGTTGGTTCAAGTAAACTTGCTTATTATTTGCTGAAGAAATATACATGAATAGAAAAAAATATACCATGTATTATGATTCGCCAGTATTAGAAAGAACTGTATATAGAAGATAATAATTATTTATTGTGTTTATGTTAGTGCTTGCAATACTGTTAATATGTTGCTGTTTGTAATTTTCTCATCGTCGCTTAAGGTGTTTACATAACTTTACAAAATTAATCCCTTTTAAACAATTGCTAATATTTCCAGTAATTTTGCATGGATCCATCACTGTGAATTATTAGCTAGACTAGGGTGTGGAGCTGGTATAATAATAATAATAATAATAATAATAATAATAATAATAATAATAATAATAATTTTCTACTTTTGGCACAAGGCCAGCAATTATCCAGTACATTACTGGTACTTTATTTTATCGACCCCATAAGGATGAAAGGCAAAGTTAACCTCGGCGGGATTTGAACTCGGAATGGCAAGGGCCGTAACTCTATGCGTCAAAGCATGGCGTCCAACCCTCTACCGATACTGCCAATTCACCTAATAATAATAATAACAACCAGAAGATGCTGTTTGGACAGCTTGAAGGGAAAGAAAGAGGCAACGACTTGATCCCTGAGGCGGAACAAACTAAAACATTCTGGAGAGGAATATGGGAGCAGGATGTTAAACATAATGACCAGGCAGTGTGAATTGAGACAGTACAGAAGGAGATTAGTGAACAGGCACACCAACAAACTGATTTGAGTATCACAGTTGAAACTCTTAAGGGGCAGGCCAAAAAACTAACTGGAAATCACCAGGCCCAGATGGTGTGCAGGGGTATTGGATTAAAAATATAACATCCCTCCACCCAAAACTGACAACCATGTTCAATGACTGATTGATGTCAGGTGAGATACCAGAGTGGTTGACAAAAGGTACCACAGTTCTGATAATGAAAGACCGAATCAAGGGTAATGATGTTACCAACTATAGACCTATCACATGTCTGGCGTAATGTGGAAACTGTTGACAAGCATTATGTCTGAGGAAATCTACCATCACCTCCACACAAACAACTTGTTACGGGACGAACAGAAAGGATGCCGAAAGAAGTCACGTGGTACAAAGGACCAGTTACTTATTGATAAGATGGTAATGAGGAATTGCAAGAGGAGACACACTGGTCTTGCCATGGGATGGATAGACTACAAAAAGGCATTTGACATGGTGCCTCATTCTTGGATCACCATAAGCCTGGAGATCTTCAGGGTGGCAGATAACATCAGACAGTTGTTGGGCAAAAGTATGAAGTCCTGGGAAACAGAGTTAACATCAACTGGAGAATCCTTGGGAAGCGTGAAGATCAAGAGAGGTATCTTCCGGGGAGATAGTCTGTCCCCTCTGTTGTTTGTCCTTGCCCTGATGCCCCTGACCAGTGTTCTGCGAAAAGTGAGAGCAGGATACAGGTTGGGAAAGGGAGGCCTTACCATCAATCACCTCCTTTTCATGGACGATCTTAAGCTCTTCGGGAAGAGTGAGAAGGAGTTGGATGTGCTTGTTGACACTGTCCGTATTTTCACCAATGATATATGTATGCAATTTGGTATTAGTAAATGTGGAGTCATTGTGATGAAGAGGGGTAAGTTGAGCAGAAGTAACGGAATCCAGGTACCAACGGGTGAGATGATAAAGGAAATTGACTCTGAAGAAGGATACAAGTATTTGGGCGTTCTGGAGGCTGATGACATCAAGAACAAAAAAATGAAGGAATTGATAAGGACTGAATACATTCGGAGAGTAAGGAGCGTATTAAAGTCACATCTGAACAGTAGGAATGCCATAAGTGCAGTGAATTCCCGAGCTGTGTCTATTATTAAGTACAGTGCGGGAATTCTGAGATGGAATGTTGCTGAACAAAAAGAAATGGATATGAAGACTAGGAAGCTATTGACTATCTACAACATGTTCCACAAGAGGAGTGATGTCGATAGACTTTACTTAAGGAGATCTGAAGGTGGAAGAGGTCTTATCAGCATAGAGGACAGTGTTCACATGGAGAAAAAGAACCTACACAAATACGTGACTGATAGTAAGGAGCCAATGCTCAGAACTGTACTGAAGGAGGGGACAATAGGCCAGGGGATGTCCAAGGAGGAAATAACATCAAGGAGAAAGGGCAGCCTTCAGGAAAAATCCCTTCATAGTACCTTCTTTGAGAAAACTGAATTTAGAGATCCACAGACATGGAACTGGTTGAAAAGAGGAGACCTTAAAAAGGCTACAGAAGTAATGTTAATAGCTGCGCAGCAGCAGGCCCTCAAAACGAAGTGGTTGAAATACCATATTTACAAGGAGGAGGCTAGCCCACTGTGCAGGATCTGTGGAGAGAGAGAGGAGACTGTGGCTCACATTGTATCCGCGTGTAAACACCTAGCCCAGACTCACTATAAGGGCTGGAGACATGATGTGATGGGCAGGGTGATCCACTGGCACCTATGCAAAGTAAACAATTTACCACATTCTGAGAAATGGTATGAGCATAAGCCAGAGGCGGTGATAGAAAACGATCAGGTGAAGGTGCTGTGGGATTTTAGGATACAGACGGACAAGAAACTGGAACACAATAGACCTGACCTGGTGGTTGTGGACAAAGAAAAAAGATCGTGCCTGATTGTGGATGTGGCCTGCCCATTCGACACGAGAGTGCAAGAGAAGGAGAGGGAGAAAATTAACCGATACCAGGACTTAAAGTGGGAGGTAAAAAGGATCTGGAACTGCCATGAAGTCAAAGTGATCCCGATTGTCATAGGCGCACTAGGGACTATCTCAAAAAGTTTCCAGGGATGGTTAAAGAAAATTGGCCCCTTCACGCTTTTTGGAACGCTTCAAAAGGCATGCTTGCTGGGAACAGCAAGAACCCTCCGATACGTCCTGAATATCTGAGGCTGCAGGTAGTGGCTTGATATTCATTTCAACAAACTTTTCAGTTAACTAACATCAATGACTGAGACTCAAAGAGTAATAACCACAATAATAATAATAATAATAATAATAATTGTTTCTACTTTAGGCACAAGGCCAGCAATTACGCAGTACATTACTGGTACTTTATTTTATCGACCCCGTAAGGATGAAAGGCAAAGTTAACCTCGGCAATAATAATAATAATAATAATGCTTTCTTTATTAACCACAAGGCTCTTCATAAATTAGACATTAGGGACAGTACAGGACAATACAGGACGGTACAAATTGGCATTTCTGCGTGTAAAAAACAAGAAACAGAGGATGTAATAATAGAACAATGAAAAAATTCCCCAATAGGGGGGAGACTTCCGAGGGACATTCGTGGAGAAAGCCCATTAAAAAGCCACAGTGACCCTGACCACCAGGGCAAGTGCCCTCTCCCAGTTTTCTACCTTTAATTTACAGATACATATTCACTCGGGCCATTCTTGCCTCTCTCACCCATCTTTAAACAAAATGCTGGGAAGAGAGTACTTCCCTCTCTACCCTGATTTTCCTTTTCAAATGAAATTTGAAAAAGTTAATCAGTGCATGACCAAAGAGGTAAGTGTTCGTCTTCAGCCCTTTCAAACGTGTCCACTATACTATCTCTTTCGCCATGGCCACCAGACAGATAAAAACCGCCTGCCCTTCCCGGCTAAAGGAAGAGGGCGGGGCAATCCTCACGATGCACTCAGCTGATAGCTGGATCTGTCCTACACGCGACAGCAGGTGTTCGACATAAATTCACAAGTCAGCAATGCTCGGACACTGGACGAGTGCGTGCAGGACGGTTTCGTCGCCCTGCGCGCATCTCGGACATGCCCGGTTGACGGCACCTCCATGCCTGTAGAGTTTATCCCGAACTGGCAAAGCTCCTCGGTAGCACTGCCAGGCCAGGGATTTCTGGAAGTTGTCCATAGGTCCCGGCCCGAAATTACTTCCGAAGAGATTGGCTAGTTGATTTTCGTCGACGCCTAGAGTTTCTCCAAGTACGTCGTCGCTCTTCCCCTCCCCTCCACTAATCCTCTATAGAACGCCAAGGTGGAGTTTCCACCGATCACATTGCCCTATTGGTCGAGGGCTGTGAGCGTCTGAAGACATTTCAGTCTCCAAGCGCTCCCTCTCGGTCTTCGCTTGACCCAAAACTGCAGTTCCGTCAAGGAGACGAGCTGGGGAAAAACGCGTCTAGCAAACGGCGACCACACCTGATCACCGTCGAGGAAGACGTGGAGATATCGTAGCCTGAGCGCGTGTCTGTGCATCATCAGCCACGGCATGCCCAGCCCTCCACGTAGCGGGTGTTGACAGCAGATGGACCGCCTGACCATCGGAGCAGGTCCCTTCCACAAAAAGCGAAAGAGCAAACGCTCCAGCGCAAACAGGCGGGGCTTAGGACAAAGTACGACGGTCAGGCGGTAGTAGATGACGGACGCGATGTACACGTTAGCCACCTCCGCTCTACCTTTCAGGGATAGCTTCCTCCTGCCCATTTCTGCGTGAGAGAAGCCACCCTGCTCGTCACCTCGTCCCAGTTTTTGTCCGTCTGGAGGTCCGGACCGAACCAGACCCCTAGCAATTTAACCGGTCCGTCCGTCCAGCGCCCGACGACGCTGTTGGACGGCATGGACCTGCCTCTCCAGGTGCCGAGCTGCAAACCCACTGACTTTTCCTTGTTGATCATTGCTCCTGTCACCGCTTCGTATTATCTTAGTGTAGTGCTTATCGCCTCGATGTGTTAGGCGTTCGACACCACTACGGTGACATCGTCCGCATATACTGACGCGGATCTTTCGCATCCTAGTTCGCGCGGGACCCCCCTCAACGTCTCCAGTTTGTGCAGTAATGGCTCGAGAGTCAATACGTACAAGAGGGACGAGAGGGGACATCCTTGGCGGACCGAGCGCATGATGTTGAACGGTTCCGAAAGGTGACCGTTCACTCTCACCGCAGAGCAGATGTCGCTGTGCATGGAAGCGATCCAGCCTCTGAAGACGGGCCCAAAGCCAGCCACCCTCAGGACTACTGCTAGGTAACGATGGTCGACCCTATCGAAAGCTTTCGACTGATCCAAATTGATCAAGGACCCGTGCGAGGTTCCCTAGCTACCCTCTCTACGGTGGAGGTTGTCGTGGATGGATCTGTCGGGAATGGCGCACGTCTGCGCGTCTCCCACCAGACCACCAACGACAAGCGACAACCTCTTTGCTAGCACCTTGGCCAAAATCTTGAACTCTGTGTTTAGCAGAGTTATGGGCCTGAAATTATCTGTGTTATCCCCCTCGTTCGGATCCTTTCTCAGTAGCGTCACAACTCCTCGGCTCACAGAGCTGGGAATTCTCCCGTTTAATAATAATAATGAAATTATAATACCAGTGGCAATCCAAAAGTAACAAACCAGGAGTTTTTGTAATACATGTAGCCTTGGCTATCCAGACCTGATTTCAGAAATATATTATCTAGGGCTACATTACCTAAAACATTCTTACTTTTAAGGCAGTACGTTTTGATTTGAAAGGGATTTATTTTGCTAGTATTGCAAATTCAGGTTTCTGCGTTGACCCGAATATGATGTCAACACTGAAATGATGGAAATGTAATGCTATTCTTCCAAAGATCTTTAAAAAAATCTCACTCTCAGTAAACGTTAATTTGCAACTAAATATAATCGACAAAATTCTGCTGAAAATATGTTAATAAGATAAGATGTGCTATACCTGAGTATAAACTAATATATTTGATACTGAATAACCTGAGCTAACGTAGTAAACTAAAATATTTGATACTGAATAACCTGAGCTAACGTAGTAATAACGAGATGTTTGTGAGATTATGTAATTTTCAACAAAATTAACATTATCAAAAAGGTGGGTGGTATGATGTAATTTTTTATAAAGCATTTTGCTTGTAACTAAATGTTTACACGGGTATATACATAAATGAAATAGAATTCTTCTGACCACAACTGTTCTGTGAACAGAGCTTACAAAAATCGACGCTCCAATGTTTATAGTATTTACTTTACAAAGTGTTGTTACATTGAAACACTGATATATATCCTTATTTATAACTTCGGCGTCGTTTAACTCAATGGTGAAGATTTGAGGGGTACGGAATTCAAATGACTGTAGCGGCTGCTGTCCAATTATTCCATCTTTAGGTATATATTACCTGATTTTCAAAATTGCATTTACACCTATTTTCCTGAGTTCGAGATTTTCTACACGCACACACACACACACACACACATATATATACATACATGTTTATATCTATAAGTATATATGTTTATACTTTATATATATATATATATACATACATACATATATATATATATATATATATATATATATATATATATATATATATATATATATATATATATATATATATATATATATATTTTGAGTTTAGTTCTGACTCCAGTTCCCCAGTGAATTAACAACCCAACAAGGAACTGGGCATATCAGAGTATTGACAATATCATACACCTAAACAACATATGTACTTGTCTATACCATACTAATTCAAACTGCCTGAAGAGGTCACAGCCAAAGATGGCTGTCACTGAAATATATATAGCAGTAATAAACGAAGCTAAATTTTAATCATTTGACTTTTATTTAACTTTATTTTATATATATATATATATATATATATATATATATATAACGAAGGAAATGTGGTAAGGAACCAGGTGGACCATAACGCCCCAAAGTACTCAATACTTAGGGTAGTAGAGTGGGTAATAGGAACAAGTAAGACCCCGACGGCTGAGCTCAAGCCGTTTCGACGGCTAATTCTGGACCAGAATTCTGGTCTTACTTGTTCCTATATATATATATATTTATTAAAATAACAGATTAAAGTTTAAGCAAAGAATCGCTGCTTTCACCCTTAACGGGATCTTCTGAAACTAACAAAGTCAATCTGTAAACGCAGAAGTGGATATTTCAAAAAACGTTGCAACCGGAGGAAGACAGGAAGACGATACTTTGGTTCGTGGAAACGTACCCTGGCAAAGAACAGATGGCGTTTACAGATTGACTTTGTTAGTTTCAGAAGATGCCGTTAAGGGTGAAAGCACCGATTCTTAGCTTAAACTTTAATCTGTTATTTTAATAAATATTTGCTCTACGGTTCTTATATATTTGATATATATTTATCCTTATCGAGCCCTCTTTGGATTTTAGTCTTCAAATTTATTATTATTACTATATATATATATATATATATATATATATATATATATATATATATATATATATATATATATATATATACGTATATATTTATGTATATACATTTTAAAATATATATGCATAAATGCATAAATATCAATGTTACTCCTATAAAATAAATATTCCAATATCGATCTCATCAAAAAAGGTAATCTGAACATATTTACTAAGTTATAATAACCATTAAACATGAGGAAATTAATCTAAAAGAATGCTTATAGTAATCACTTTTGTATTTCTTCCGCTTCAAAAATATATTAACATTATAAGCACGTAATTGACAAACGTCAGCTTGTTATATATTGTGCAGCTGCATCATATGTTTACGAAAGTAAATTGGAATAAACAATTTTCATATTAATAACATCAACAAATTACTTCGCTGATAGATGAATTATTAATGATTTTAATATAAATATCAGGTACAAGATACAAGATCAGTAGCCATTCGTAGGTAAATTCAGACGGAAAAATAAGTGCGAGGTAAATTGACATCAATATAGAAGACAGGTATTCAGATTCAAATAATTATTGCTTGATTCTACCATTTGGCACAAGGCCAGCAATTACCCCAGTGCATTGCTGGTGCCTTATTTTATTGACCCCGTAAGGCAAAGTTAACCTCGGCGTGATTTGAACTCAGAACGTAAAGGGCCATAACTCAATGTTGCAAATCATGGTGTCTGACGCTCTACTGATACTGTCAATCCACATTATAAATGATATTTCTCTATATGTGGATATGGGTATATGTAGTAGAAAATATATCCCAATATTTAAATCCTGAGATTAAAATATCCATTCTGGGATTAAATTAAATGCGAATTCTGTATCGGATAATTGGCAACTGGTGTTACTGGAATAACAGCCTCAGATAGTATTTCTGGTTCTATTGCTCTCTCTCTCTCTCTCTTTCTTCCTTTCTTCTGACACACTATACATATTTACTATTGAAACGCCCTCAAGTAACTATACCTTTCTTCCATAAAATATCTTTCTAAATTAATTCTAATTCCCCTCTTATATCACGAGAAAATAAATATTCAGTCCCGTTTATTGTCTCTTTTTATATTGCAATGACATAAAATCTTTAGTTTGCATCATGCGTTTCAATAACCTAGAAATTAAGTAAAATTTGTAAAGATATGCTTTCATGAAAATTTAAAATCTAACTCCTCATTGGGCTGTGTTAAACAAGAAGGAAATTATGCCTGGCTACTGTGCCGTTTCAATCTAACATTTAAGCATAGTAGGAACGAAACTGAAGGGTATAACGCTGAAAAATATATAAGTAGAAACTTAATTATTTCAACTTAAATGAATGTCGTAGGAAACTGGCATTTATAATTATTTCGTATGTATAATTCAATAAATTTAATTTATATTGTAGAATTTCTTGTAACCTTTAAAATCTTAACAAATTTCCATATTTATACGTATATATAAAGATATATATATATATATATATAAAAGAAATAGGATTTCGCTTCAAGCATAGCTTTATACAATATGTATAAATATTTCGTATCTCCAAGGAAATACGGTTTTAGGAAGCCGTAGCTATGCAAACACCCGGGGGGGGGGGGCTAACGCCCTCTGGTGATGTCCAGCAGAAGCAAGGGGGACAACAGTCTATGCATTTCAGGCTTAACTGGCCTTCGTCAGCACAGTCCCTCCCACCGCTTGCGACTGCTGGACTAGAAGACAATATACTTTTCTCGTGTGTGTAAATGAGGTGATTAATCTCATATGAAGCTGCATAAGTTGGCTCAACTCGCCTGTCCTCTAGGCCAGTAGTCGCAAGCGGTGGGAGGGACCGTCCTGACGAAGGCCAGTTAAGCCTGAAATGCATAGATGTTGTCCCCCTTGCTTCTGCTGGACATCACCAGAGGGCGTTAGCCCCTGGTGTTTGCATAGCTACAGCTTCGTAAAACCGTATTTCCTTGGAGATACGAAATATATATATATATATATATATATATATATATATATATATATATATATATATATATATATATATATAGAGAGAGAGAGAGAGAGAGAGAGGGGATAGGGGCTGTGTATATGCGTGTATGCCTGTATATATGCATGCGTGCGTGTCTGTACGTGTGTGTGTACGTGTGTGTGTGTGTACGTGTGTGTACGTGTGTATATGTGTGTACGTGTGTTTGTGTACGTGTGTGCATAATGTAGGCAAGTATAAAAATAAATATTGCTCAAGAAAAGCGTAATTTTTTGGAACTGACTCGAGAGAATCATTTCATAGTGACCCGATATGAAAACAATATGACCAAGAGGCGTTTTTACTGACAGATTATTTAAAGAACACAGCAAAATTGGTCAAATTCATGAATTGCAACTTTTACACAAATGATGTAGCGCGAATTCGTTAGAACATCATAGAACCACAGAATTAAGTATATTTCTTGAGCAATATTTAAACGTTAGGGTTAAATTCTCAAACTTTTCTTATCACAAACACATATAATAAACTGTAAGAACTGAATAGGACAATCACGACAGATAGGTACACTTCTACATTTTCCACACGTTGAAAGTATGAGACAAACAGAGAATTGGCGATCACAGCTAACGTTCGCCCTCCTGATACAAGCTGTAAAGTTAAAAGCTTTACGACATGTCATTCTCGTAAAGTTCGCCTTTATTTCTGTTCAAATATGTCATCAATAAGAAAAATGGTATGTGAATAAAAACTGTTACGAATGGGCTATGGGAATAAGACTATAAATGTCACGTAATGTATCCACCTATAAATGACTGCTATTTCACAGTAACAGACACGCACACATATAATATGCACGCATGCGCCGGATCCTAGGCAGACATACACACACACAATCCTGTTTTCAGACATATACACACAAACACATGTTTCAAACATACATACATACATACGTCTATACAAGCATACACACATACACTCAGATAATTTATACATAAATGCAAATATATTTACACGTGTGACACATAGAGGAATATGAATAATTACATTTATATTCCTACCTGTGTACACGTACTGACAAAATTACACATAAACTATACGTAAAAGTTATATGTATGTATATATATATATATGTATATATACATATTATTGATATATATATATATATATATATATATATATATATATATATATATATATACACACACACACATATATATATATATATATATATATATATATATATACACAGCTATACACAGACACACACATATATATATATATAATTATATATATATATATATATATATATATATGCGTGTGTGCGTGTCTCTGTGTCTGTGTATAAATACATGTTTGTGTGTGTATGTTTCCTGTTTTATGCGTTCATAAGTATAAACATACAAACACACACACATATATATATATGTATATTTATATCTGTGTATATATATATATATATATATATATATATATATATATATATATATTTATCCCTATACACTTTCTTTGTGGGAATGTCTGTCAATATTATAATTCTAATATATATTTATGTTATTCTCAAAGATATAACTATCTCTGTCTTTTACTTGTTTTTTATATGTTCTTTTACTTAATATATATATATTATTCCTTTCTTTATTTTTCCTTCTATTTTTCCTTCCTGTTTCTTTCTCTGCCTCTCTACCATTGTTTCTAATTATAAGGGATATTGGTTGCCTCTCCCAGATTATTATGGCTTATTAGCTCTATACGGAAATTTAAATTGATAAAAATATGATTCCAACTCACTCTCTATCATATACCCAACTAGCAGAGGCACCCGGTGTTTCCCGGGAATGAAATTGTTCCTTATATATTAGAAGAAAAAAGCAAAATATGTTGTATAGAAATTTGTTATTCTAAATTCAATTTATTCTTCAATTGGCTTACATGATGAAATCAATCCTGAATTCATAATACAAAAAGAATATTAATAATAATAAAAAACGAAAATACAAAATTTACCACTTTTATGGAGGGAGATAAATTCTATCACATATGATGAAGGAAATTACGTAAGAGCTTCGGGGTGAACAACATTCTTTGTTTTCTGGTTTGGAGGATAGACGAATAAGTCTTGTAAACTACCCACCCTGGAGTAACCAACATAAAGTTGACCATGAGAAAGGCAAGGCTCAATTAAGCCTTGATTTCAAAGTCTGACCTTGTGCCTTAATAGACATTGCGAATCAAAGTCGCACTGGGAATTGTGTTCGTTTGAACTCAAGTGGCATGTCTATTGGTTTGATTGGGATTCTTGGAATCAAAACCTCTTCCCCAGAAGCACAGCCAGTGATGATGGTAGCTTCTATCACATTCAGTGATAATGTCTTCAAATCAACCTTCTCCCATTGCATAATTTAGGAGGAACTAAATTTCTTAGAAGCATTATTGGGACTCCTACCTTCAGAACAAATGTATATTCGACGAGCTCCAGGTGGCTCAAGAGAATTAAGGAACTCTGTTGGGTAGTGGACAGCTTGATTTTGATCATCAAGGAAAGAATCAACTGATTTGTAATCCTTAATGGCTGTTGAAATCTTATTCATTAATTCATGGTTAATCTTTGCTGCTGTGTCATTTTTGGAGCACGAATTGCCCTTCAAAACTACCACTTATGTGAATTATAATTATTACATAAGTCTGGAAATACCCTCTTCTTCAATTCAGCTGGGGAATTCACCATGATAGCAATATGAGCTAAATTGATATCACCATTCCCCTCAATTGGTACTTTCCTATTTCCTAATTGAAAACTATTGTGCACATTGGTCCCCATTTAATAAAGCTCGCATGTTAGTATGTACTTTATTCCATAGGTGCGAAGACTTAATACATGCCTTTATTTCATCAGCTCTTGTTCCTCTCGGAATAACTGGTAATGCCTGTCTGAAGTCTCCTGATAAAACTAATGTAACTCCTTCCATAGATTTATTGTTGCCTCTTATGTCCTGTAAGGTCTTATCAAGAGCTTCCATTGCACCTCTATGTGACATGGTGCATTCATCCGAAATGATCAAATAGCATTGGCGCAACACTTCTGCTGAACCTGAACCTTTGCTTATGTTACAAATTGGACTGTCATGTGTGACCAAGTTTAGCGGTAATTTAAAAGCAGAATGAGATGTTCGTCCTCCTGAGAGAAGGGTGGCAGCAATGCGAGACGTTGCTACAGCAACTGCAATTCTTTTTGTTGCCGCCTTACCTTGGAAAGAAGCAATGTTGTTACAAATGTTTTACCTGTGCCACCAGGAGCATCAAGAAAGAAAATTCCTCCACTTTTTTTCTCTGACTGACGAAATAACTTTATCATATGCACAGCGTTGTTCTGGAAGAAGTTTAGGTTCATGTTCATTCATAAATGCAGCCAACTCTCTGATGTCATTATTTGTCTCTCTTTCTATGTCTCTTGAAGTTAAATCGTTAATTTGACGGTTTGTGTTTGGCAGCTCAGAGCCAGACTCTAGCAAATGTTTGCCTCCCATGGCCAAAACTTGATCCTCAATTTCAATCAGTGCTTGGCTAAAATTCTTTTCAGAGAACTGAATATTGATATCTGCGTTTGCCTGTTGGACTGCACATTTTAAGTCTTCAGCCATGTCCTCACGATGTTTCATCCAAAACTGTAGAGGACTACCAAGTTGACACATGTTCAGCATAATTGCAAAATGGTTACGATGTTTCATTGGAGAATCTGACATGGATACTTCAGTCAATGCAAGGTCTCAATGCTCATCATTTTCTAAAAAGCCTTGTTGATAGCATACTTCCCTATACGTATCATACACATAAGCATTTACCCTCCTCAAATCTTGGAATAATTTGGGACCACGTACTTCATGCAAAAGGAACCGTAAGTAGTAGCATTCTGCTTGGCATGGGTGGACAATGTAAATTCTTGCAAGAGCATCAGCCCCACGTTTCCTCTTGTGCCATTTATTGTTTCTCCAGGTGTAATTATTGGGTAATTCTAGGTAAAGCAGTTTTCTTGCGTCTTCATCTTCTTGACACAACTTTAAAAAGGCAGTAAGGGTAGTTTCTTTTGGAGAAAGTGCTTGTTGCAAGGCTGTTTGTTTTGTAAAGATAACCCTTTCGCCATTCTCTAGATGGACACTCAGATGAATGATGGCTGGGTGCCTCTCATAAAATGGAAAAATTGAAGATGCACCAAAAAGCCTCATTGCTACTGATGTATCTTCCTCTCTCATACTGTGCAACTTCGTCATTTTTATTTATCTGCTAACTGCCATTCTGCATAAGAGTGTATGTTGCAGCATCTAGACCTTTGTTAATATATTTTCAAACATACTTAATAGACTTAACAGAATTGCAGAATTCAACATTGATATGGGCTTTGAAAGTTTTTGTAAGAAGTGGACAGTAGGGTACAACCCACTGATTGTCAATGAGGAATTCTTGCCGATTTTTCTTTTCTTTTTTTTTTAAAGTGAATCCAGCATGCCCAGGTTTTCTTCTCCTGTAAAAGGGGTAGCCACCGTCTCCAGTTTGGATTTTTTGTACAAAGAGACGTGGGTAGGTCTTGGTACACTTATTATCCCTCATGCATGGGAAGGATGGATTAATTGGACCACAGAGCCCATGAATCAGCTGGGACTTGACAATTTCATGTAGCAAACGATCTTGCTGTGGATTAGGCAGTTCAGCTGAGATAAATACATCAATATCATTTGGCCGAAGTTTTTCATGTAACCAAATCAAAATGTTGGCATGTGGCAATCCTCGTTTTTGCCATTTAATTGTGTACATGTCACATTTGACTGGTCCAAAGACTTCACATCTTTTGGGAGATCCATCAGCTTTATGACTTTAAGTCTGAACACCCTAGCTATAATATCATGGCGATCTTTCGGTTGTCGATGATAATAAAGCTCACTCTTTATTTCATGCATGTTGGGTTACAAGTGAATGTAATGAAGTGGTCTGGACGACCATAGTGTCTGACATCTAGTAAGTGCATCTTGGGTACGTAGACTTCCTGTAAAGCTTGATGGAAGAATAACGCAAAGCTGTCCAATATTAGCAACAGCCAATGCTCCTTCATTACTGATTGCATCTCTCAGGTGAATGTAATCTGATGCACGGAGATATTTCTGTGTTCTAATGTAAAGAAGCCTCTCTCCTTCAATTTTTGCATACATATCAACTGCAAATTGCTAGAAGAGCTCACGTAAACGATGAAGAATATTGAAGTCTTGCTCTCTTAATATGAAAAGGTAAGCATAGAATTCCACGCAGCTTACTGCTTTTGTCAGTGCAGGATCTCATCTGTTTTTTTTTTTGTTAATACCAAAGTGATATCCATCTTGAACAAAAATACACAGATTAATGGATACTGGAACGCATCATATGATCGGTGGGTTGCATTTATCCGTTGCATCTTATTTCCTCTTCCTTGAATAATAATATCTCTCTTCCCATACACGTCGCCTGGAATAATTGTTGCTATTTCATTTGTGGAAGGGGAATTGTAGTGGTCTCTGTGTTCAGCAACATGCGTTTTATCTGCATCAATAACTATCTTGTATTCAGTGGGTGGTGCAGATTTGAATGCATACTTGAAGCTTCTGATGTAGCTATTGTTTGCATGCAACATATCTTGCAGATCAAAGATTAACTCTTCTTTCAAATTTGGTTGGTTAAATGATCGTTGCAAAGGCTGCGTCTTGTAATTTGCTTCAAAATATAGCTGTAAAAACTGAGGATTTTTACCTTCAGTTGGCAACAAAGATCCAATACGATGGTATACTTGACCTTGAACTTTAAAAGTTAGCTTCATGTTCCCTTCTCTTATAATATTGCTACCAAAGCGGTCATTTGGAAAGCCAAATTATAATTCCTAATGTTTTCCAAGAAGTGCATTCTACTTGGTGTGTTACCCAAAAGCAATGACTTCAAAGTACCTGGGGGTGTACCAAACGCCGCTAAAACAACAGTTCCTCCACCACAACACATAGTGGTGGTGGTTTCTCTTTCCCATTTCTTTCGTTTACAAAAATTGCACTATTTTGACGCTTGCGTCTTTCCTCTGAGGATTGGCGAAGTCTTGCAGCAACTATTTTCTCCTGATTTTTTCTTCATCTAATCTCTCGCTGATCTATTGTCTCTGGCAGCTTGTCTTTGTCTTGCATCTTTTAAACGTTTTTCTCTTTCCTTTTTTTTTGTTTCTTGGCTCCTGTGGATTGCATTTTGTTGACGTAATTGTTCTAACTGTTTTTCCCTTGGCCGTGCGTGCAGCAGCTCTCCTCCGGTCGTTTTCATGTCTTTGCTGTCGTTGTGCAGGGGTCTCTAGTGACCTTGCTCTGGTTACCTGTGCTCCTTTTTGCTTCTCTGTAGAATACTGATGATCTACATCTACCTAGAGTGAGCCATTTTTCTTGGAACGTGTTTTGAAAATTAAAATGGGGATTAAATGAAAGCATGAGTAAAAGAGTGATTGAAATACATGGTGATTGTGGAACGCCGCACGCACGCACGCACACACACACGCACACAAAGGCACACACTCATGCAAACGTGCACACGCACGCAAACTCACACACTCACGCAAACGCACACACGCACATTGTCTCTCTCCCTCTCCTTCTCACCCCCTCTCTCTCTCCCTCTCTCCCTCTCTCTCTATCACTCCCCTATCTTTCTCTCTTTTAACTTCTATAGTAACTTGCTTTCTATGTGTTTCTTTCTGCCATCTTCTTATTCTGTGTTTCTGTCTTTTTCTCATTCTGTGTCTCTCGCTCACACCCTCTGTAACACTTCCTCTCTTTTAGTCTGTCTGTTTCTTACACTCTCCCCCTATCTCTATCTCTCTCTCTCGCTCTCTCTCTCTAACTCACTCACACACTCACACTATTTACATTGCTCCCCTCTATCAAAAAACGTTGTGATGAATAAGGAGAGAGAGAGTGAAAGAGAGAGAGAGAGAGAGAGAGATAGAGAGAGAGAGAGAGAGAGAGAGAGAGAGAGAGAGAGAGAGAGAGAGAGAGAGAGAGAGAGAGAGAGAGATTTAGTTCCACAACAAATTAGCAAACTATGAAGTCGGTAGATATAAAATAGATACACTAGTTGTATGGGAAAAAGGACACAGCAACATAGATGTTATAATAGACGTTATAATAATATGGAAAAATGACTGAAGAAGCTCACGTAGATAAAGAAAAATAGCAAGCAATACTGGTATAATTAGAAACCATGTCGTTCCAGCCATGAAAGAACCGTATTTCGGTGTTATGATAATGGTAATGAATGTAAATACAGAAACTTGAGCAAAGCGACCGATAAATAATTTGGGTTTCCGATATATCATTTTATGAGTAAAAGTAGACGCTGCATGACCGTATTGATAAGAAGTTAGTTTTGCAGTCAATAGGTCCCGGGATCGCTCTTATTAGGTGGCATCATCGCCAAGTGGCATTTACCATAGCCTCGAATTGATTCAAGCTTTTCTAGTGATATTGGATAGACGGTAACTACTTGGAAGAAAGTCGGATTGAGTGTACCTTTGATTCAAAAAGGTCATCTATGAAAAACACCATGCTCAATCTGCAAGTGAACTACGTTAAGGGCACATGTATCTGCAAAATTCTTAGCCATTTACATGTTAATTTCTTGAATAAACTATTCTGTTGAACGAACAATTGAAACATGCATTGTTGAAAACGACGGCGGTCCATTTCATGAAGATAATTTTTTTTCATACAACTGATTATACATGAATGATGAACAGAATTGATTCTATGTTGGACTAGGCTTACACGAAACAACGTACTTTATTGGGCTCACCAATATGGCCAAGTTAAAGTAGATGATATTTAATGCAACGTCCACTGCATTGAGCCCCATTAAAGCAATCATATCAACAGTAACAGTAGCGAAAACATCACCAATAACAACGACGACAATAATAGTAACAGGAACAACATCATCATCATCAATAACATCGGCAACAAAATAATCATCACCAATAATAACAATAACAACAGCAAGACCAAACACCAAAAAATGTAATAACATCTCCTAAGTGAGATAACTAGAATAATTATCACATTTCCATACAATTGTTTGGCTAGCGCTCATATTGATCGATATAGTACTTCTAGTCGGTGGATTGGTTCTGCTTCAATTTTCCTCAAATCACTGAATAGTTGGAAATAGGAATTTGTGTTAGAAGTGATGCAAAGTTGAGAAAATCGGTGTTATATTATGGGAGATTCAATCAACTATTTTTTTTTCTGATTTTATTCATTTCCCGTGTCAAACTATCGGAATAATGCAACTAATGCCACATAATCTTAATGACTGGGTTGAGCTGTATAATGTTAGTTACATGTAGGATGTGATAAGACTTGCCCAATGTTTAAATTGACAATTATATTGTGGAAAGAAATGAAGGTGATAGTATTTACGTGTGTATGAAGATTTTTTACAACATTAAATTGACAAATATATTGTGGAAATAGATGAAGGTGATAATATTGATGAAGTGTGTATGTAGATTTTATACAACAATTCAATGCATATTAGTTCATTGCCAAATGGGAATGTTTAATTTAATTGTATTTCAGCCAGAGGAATGCAAATTGGATCGAGGTGATAACTAATACAGTACACCTGTCAGTATCATTAAAATAGGTTAATGTTTCGATTATATTCAGCAAATATGATATGGAACCTCCTTCAAGTACATATCATATATGAGGCCGAAATATTTATTATAACATCTGTGGAGAGTACTGTATGTATGCTTTAATACGCACGTTGCAATATTACCGGTAGAGCGTCAAACACCATACTTTGTGACATAGAGTTATGGGCTTTTACGTTCTGAGTACAAATCCAGCCAAGGTTAACTTTGTCTTTCATCCTTACCGGGTCGATAAAATAAAGCACCTGTAATGCACTGGGGTAATTGCTGGCCATGTGCCAAAAGTAGAAACAATTATTTGTAATATACCAGGGTATTTAGAACTTAATTGTGCATCACTTTATTTAATATATACACACACACACACACACACACACACACACACACACACACACACACACACACACACACACACACACACACACACACACACACACACACACACACACACACACACATAAATATATATATACATATATATATATATATATATATATACTGCTGGACTTGAAAACAATTATTTGTAATAGACCAGGGTATATAGAACTTAATTTTGCATCACTTTATTTAATATACACACACATACACACACATAAATATATATATACATATATATATATTTCTCTCTCTCTTTCTCTCTCTCTCTCTCTCTCTCTATATATATATATATATATATATATATATATATATATATATATATATATATATATATATATATATATATATAGTATATATATATATATACTATAGAGTAAAGCATGTCCAGAGAATTATTTGATAATATATATACATCATCTCTACTCCCAATCAGCATAATTAACCACACAAAAAATCAATTAGACCAGGCTATAAGAATAAAAGGCACCTATGAAGAAACAGTAAATAAATACGCCACTGCGGCGTCTTCGCGTGCAACCGCTATAGAATATTTACCCAACATTTCAACAGCACGTGGAAATTAATTAAATATACGGTCAACCATACATAATTAGGTAAAAATTAATGTTAGAAATGCTTATATACATACCAGGATTAAATCACTAAATCCCGACCCATGGGTTTCGCTTACATTTTGAGATATCTTATTAAGGATAAATCTCGAGTTTAGAGCTCTTCAGGGGACAAACTCGCTAGGACATATTATTTTCCGAAGTGGCCCCCGCCAAACACGAATTCAAAATGGTTGAGAACTGTGACGTGGCAGTGGTCAAGTCAGGAAGGGTGTGATTGGTTGCTTACGGCGAGTGGGTTGGTTGCTAGAAAGCGCAGCCCAATATCGCCCAAATTTTATCTCAACCTTATGGGAGATTATTAAATATAAATATTTACACATACACCAATTAAACAGGTATATATGTGTTTTGGCTACTATTCATGATGTGGCTCAATGAAGAATTAATAAATTAAATAATCAGAGCAAAATACTATAGAGTAAAGCATGTCCAGAGAATTATTTGATAATATATATACATCATCTCTACTCCCAATCAGTAGATTTTTTGTGTGGTTAAATATGCTGATTGGGAGAGGAGATGATGTATATATATTATCAAATAATTCTCTGGACATGCTTTACTCTATAGTATTTTGCTCTGACTATTTAATTTATTCATTTTTCATTGAGCCACATCGTGAATAGTTGCCAAATCACATTTATACCTGTGACTTTGTTTAATTGGTGTATGTGTAAATATATATATATATATATATATATATATATATATATATATATATATATATATATACTGATGGACTTGAAATCAGTCGAGAATATATAGTTTTCTCGTCTGTGTAAATGAGGTGATTAATCTCATTTGCATATGAAGCTGCATAGGTTGGCTCAACTTATAATAGAATAGAAATATTCTCGACTGTTTTCAAGTCCAGCAGTCGCAAGCGGTGGGAGGAACCGCCTGAAATGCATAGACGGTTGTTCCTCTAGCTTCTGCTGGACACCACCAGTGGGAGTCAGCCCCGGTGTTTGCATAGCTGCCGCTTCCTAAAACCGTGTTTCTTTAGAAATACGAAATTTCTATACATATTTGTATAAAGCTAGGCTTGAAGCGAAATACTATTTCTATTCTATTATAAGTTGAACCAACGTATGAAACCTGAAATGCTAATGAGATTAATCACCTCATTTACACAGACGAGAAAACTATATATTCTCGACTGTTTTCAAGTCCAGCAGACGCAAGCGGTGGGAGGGACTGTTCTGAGGAAGGCCAGTCAAGCCTGAAATGCATAGACGGTTGTCCCCCTTGCTTCTGCTGGACACCACCAGAGGGCGTTAGCCCCGGTGTTTGCATAGCTACGGCTTCCTAAAACCGTGTTTCTTTAGAAATACTAAATTTCTATACACACACACACATATATATATATAACATATACATGTTTATATATATAACATATATATATATAACATATATATATATATATATATATACAGAAGCGAAAACCAATCAAACAGTGCGTGTGTTCTGTTATTATTTCTGGCAATATTATTACAACAATATGACCCTCCCCGGCTATAACAATATATATATATATATTGTATATATATATACATGTATGTATGTATGTTCTTCTGATGATATAAGTTTATGAATTTTTACCAATAGAGAGTCGGTTTCTGACATAGACACAAAGCTCTTTCACTGGAATTTAGACACCATCAACTAGGTATATATTTATGCATGTCTGCATGCGTGCGTGTCCATGTATGGATGCTATCATATGTGTGAAGATGCATTTGTTTTGTCTATACATGTATACATGCAGTTATATGTTCGTTAGACTATTCTTTATGCCCTTATATAGGACCCAATACTATATAAGGCATTATCTGTTATCAACATGAAGAGTTATATTAATTATAAGTATAATTTATAAAGCAGACGAGTTAGTTTTGAAAAATGTTTCTATTTTTGTTTCTATTATTTTTTTTTTATATTTGGTTTTGCTTTTCTTAAATAATTAAAATTTCCCGTATTTAAAATATATAAATTTGGTTAATGATTTGAAGAATGAAGTAAAACAAATTTGACATGGCTTAATTATTTTACAATATTCTCTTACCATTTTCGTTTTTCAGGAAAACCAAGGTAAGTTTTATACTTTCCATCATTGCAGGTCCCAATATAATTAAAAGAACTAACAATTTTAGTGGGTGTGTGTGAGTGTGTGTATGTGTGAGTGTGTGTATGTGTGTATGTATGAGTGTGTGTATGTGTGTGTGTATGTGTGTGTATTATTGTTTGTTTTATTTCTGTTGGAAAACGCAATGTCCATGATAATTGCAAGAATTCCGAGGATTAATTTCCTCTGTTAATGCGTTATAAACATGGTTGAAGAAAACATTAGATCTTCAATACATTAACCTAAAAACCTGTTGATGAAGTCTCGCTTACACACTCTATATTTCTACATATATAACATTATCATACACTTCGGTTGCCAGCGTACATTTCTCTCTCATACTCTCTCGCTTATTCTCTCTATGTATCTATATCTATCTATCAGTATATATATACACACACACACTACACACACACACTCACACACACACACACACACACACACACACACACACACACACACACACACACACACACACACACATATATATATATATATATATATATATATATATATATATATATATAAGGGAGAGAATTGGGATTGTGTAACACTCCACTTATCAAATAGGCAGTATATGGTTAGCTCAATGTCAGAGGACAGAGCCGTAATACAATTAACAACAAAGAGCGCTTAGAACATAGGTATATCTTTAATTGCTAACAGTGTTTCGTCCACACTAGAAGTGGGACTCTTCAGAGCATAAAGAGTAAATACATAGTATACAAGCATTGACAAAGCCAAAACAGAAGAATATATGTGGGGATACCATAAGTTGGGAGGAGTTTAAAGAGTAAAGTAAAAGGAGCAAAATAAGAAGAGTAAAATAAAAATAAACATAAAAATAAGAATAAGATTAAGAATAAAAAAAGAATAAGATTAAGAATAAAAATAAAAATAAAAATAATAATAAAAATAAAAATAAAAATAAAAATAAAATAAAAATGAAAAATAAAAAATAAAAAATAAAAAATAAAAAATAAAAAATAAATAATAAATAATAAATAAATAAAAAATAAATAATAAAAAATAAGAAATGTTATCACTCACAGTTGGGCAGGGTTACGTTAACATACAGCTACATACAATTATATGAATAAGCATCAGCACCCGCATGCACCTACACACAAGCACCCGTATGCAACACATACAGTATACACTAATACAAATAACATATCATAGACCGATGGGCACAAGTTAAGAGGTAGAGATAGATAAAAAATAGATAAGAGGTAGATAAAAAATAGATAAAAAATAGCTAAAAAATAGATTTAAAAAATATAAAAAATATAGATAAAAATAGATAAAAAATAGATAAGAAATAGATAAAAAAATAGCTAAAAAATAGCTAAAAAATAGATAAAAGATAAAAAATAAAAAATAATAAAAAATAAAAAATAAGATAAAATAAAATAAAATAAAATAAAATAAAATAAAATAATATAAAGTAAAGTGAAATATACACCAGAAGATAAATAAAACAATACACAAAAAAAATGGAGTAAAATATACACCATAAAGGAAGGTTTTTTCTTATTTTGCTCCTTTTACTTTACTCTTTAAACTCCTCCCAACTTATGGTATCCCCACATATATTCTTCTGTTTTGGCTTTGTCAATGCTTGTATACTATGTATTTACTATTTATGCTCTGAAGAGTCCCACTTCTAGTGTGGACGAAACACTGTTAGCAATTAAAGATATACCTATGTTCTAAGCGCTCTTTGTTGTTAATTGTATATATATATATATATATGTATATATATATATATGTACATATATATATATATATACATATATATATATATATATATATATATATATATATATATATATATATATATATATATATATGTAAATATACATATATATATATATATGTGCATACATATATATATATACATATGAATATATATATATATATATATATATATATATATATATATATATATATATATATATTCTTTTACCTGTTTCAGCCATCCGGCTGAGGCCAGATGGACCATAACGCACCAGTGTCCAGAAATACCCGTCGAAATAGCTTGAGCTCTGCCGACTCCATCTTCCTCCCGTTTGACCTGTGCGGAATTCCTTCCTTGCTCACATTTCAAACAGGTTTGATGGTCTTTATTCTCTCTCGTTCACGATTTCACCGAACTTATATTCATGGAAATTTGGGACTTGACTCGTTCTTCCTCAGTTTTCGTTGCTTTACCATCTTCGTTTGTTTACACTCTCGCTGTTCCCTTTATTTACGTGTCCGAACGACTTTCTTTAACCGTTGCTCGCACCAACCAGAGGTATATGATCTTTAAAGCGATGAAATACCGATGATGGTTGGAAGATCACTGATGAAGGACTAACTTTATTCATATGTAACCCATTTGTAACCACGCAGCACGTTTATTCTTATATATATATATATATATATATATATATATATATATATATATATATATATATATATATATATATTTACTTACATACTTTCAATGTTGTTGTTTCTGCCTAATTTAGATTCTATGTATCTATTTTATTACTTTTCTCTTTTTGTGTGTTGTATTTTCATCTTCGATTGCTTTGAAATTATTGCGAGGGGAGACAAGTGCAATTTTGCAACCATTCATGGGAACCAATAATCAATATTCATCACACTTTAATTTTCTCTGTAAGACTCTATTGAATGTGAGGTTGTATTGAGTTAGGCTTTGTTATCAATGATATTTTGTTAGCAATTACCAATTATTCCTGCATTGCCACGCGTCTATATACTTTTATAAACAACAAACCTATCGATATCTATATAGGTATAAATGCCACAGATTGTGATACGATTGGAATTATTCTACAACACACACTCATTCAAACGCATATAAACTCAACACACCCACACATAAATATATGTTACGTATTCGTTGATATATATAGATCTATATAAAAACACACCTACCTATATATTATGCATTTATAATGTATTGCATATCAATTATATACATATGTATATGTCATATATATATATATACACATATGATGTATATATATAATATATGAATGCGTGTAAATATATATATATATATATATATATATTATTATTATGTAATAAACAACATAAGGCAATTATTCCATTTACCAGTGGTTTCTTAAAAGCAAAAGGTTTTGCTTTCAATCCTCAGAATGAAAAATCCTGGTTTGTTTATTGAATATGGATTTTAGAATCCATATTCAATAAACAAACCAGGATTTTTCATTCTGAGGATTGAAAGCAAAACCTTTTGCTTTTAAGAAACCACTGGTAAATGGAATAATTGCCTTATGTTGTTTATTACATAATAATAATAATTAAGCTCTGTTGCTTACATAGAGCACTCTTTTTTCCTGGACTTTTCCGATGGAATTACTTCATTCACACATATATATATATATATATATATATATATATATATATATATATATATATATATATATATATATATATAGATAGATAGATAGATATATAGACAGGCATACACAAATTTAAATAATTTTGAAAACCATTCAACAAAAGTATCTTATCTTACCAAATTTAATAATCCCTAATATTTCAGATTTAAAAACCCATTATCAAAGGAGTATCCTTATGAGAGCCTTAAAGGATCGATCGGATTTTGACTTGTTTGGAAAGCAGATTTAAGTTTATATATATATATAGAGAGAGAGAGAGATATGTAAACAAATGCGCCTTTGTTATTGCGTAATATGTTTGCCTAATAGCAGTTTGCTTTGAAGAATGTTTTATTTCAACTATAACACATATTCTACAATTTCTTCAAAGAAAGATATGATATTCATATAAAAGGCGTATATTTGTACGACGAATTAGTTTATAATGTATCAATTAATCACAAATTGAAACGATAAATATTACTACCCTATACGTATATGTTTGGATTTACTCTAATCCTGGCGTAACTAGTTCAGTTTCTATAGTTAATCTGATATCAGGTCATTTGGAAAAGAAGTAATACTACCGATCTTTATGAATTTTATCTACGAAAATCCTCGATATATATCACATAAACTAATTATCACATGAAACGATTATATATGAAAAGAAATGTTTATATGAAAACAAAGTTTTAATGTTGTAACGGTGACTGAAATCAGTCATTGACTGTTAAATGTCATTACATTCTCAAGACTTTCTAAACTTTTTCAACTGATAGAAAATATCAAGCTACAGTAAGACATATTGTACTACTAAAGTTTAACGTATATTTACTAAATTCGTATTGAGATATTTCCCGTAGATGCAACCCAATTCTCATGTCATTCTCATGTCATTATCTCTGTCGTGATATCGGAAAGTGTAACCTTAGGTTTATTTGTGCCACCTTCTGGTCAGTAGCATTTTTCAATACCTTACTTTAAATCTGATTAGGCACTCCGGAGTAGACATATACATTCATTCATAGGAGAAAAACGAAATATTTATGCAGTTGTGCAACTAACTCGTAATAGGTAATATCTTTCACCTGAAAATCTGGGCATAAATCCAGGTTAAATTTATCACAATATAGGAAGTATGTGATATGCCTTTCATATATGCAATGTAAAATATAGGCCTTTATATTTGAGATATGTGAGGATTGGAATGATCGGCTTGATGTTACAAAAGTACATGATATTCCCTTTAAATCTATTTCGATTCTTTACATTGAGAATGAGAGCAGGTGGCAAGTTCTGGTCATGTTGGTTTCAGAAGAATGATAGTGATTTCGGCAAAAATATAGGAATTTAAAATGAAAATAACAAGAATTAAGTTTATAAAACCTCACAAAGGATTTAAACGAGCGCTGTTTGAGACTTCTTCATGAACAGAAATAGCAAACGTAGCCGGGTTTGCAGATATCTTGGTAGTATCTAACCTGTCGGAAGGGGATCTCCGACATGTACGATAGGGTTGCTGCCGTGTGCTGCGAGGTAGACATGAAAATCAAGGAAGAAAGTGCAGTGCCCTCTAAATGTGAGTGAAGTTCCACTGAATCAGGTGGAGAAGGTGAAGTATCCCAGGGCCGTGTTAACGAGGGATGGAAGACAGGAGGCTAAATTAAAGGCAAGAATTGCAGAAGCCGGTGCAGTAATGTCCCAGTTTCAGCATTCAGTTAGAAGAAGAAGAAGAAGAAGAAGAAGAAGAAGAAGAAGAAGAAGAAGAAGAAGAAGAAGAAGAAGAAGAAGAAGAAGAAGAAGAAGAAGAAGAAGAAGAAGAAGAAGCTATATGAGACGGTAGGCAAGTTCAAATAATACCAAGCAATACATGATGCCATGCAGTCAACGGAAATAAGCGTTACCTTTGATCTGGATAAATAAGAGCAAAAATATTGAACTGATATTTATGATTGATAAACTGAACGGGTCAAGGGTTTTGACACTAACTTGCCGACAAACAGGATATGGTAACATTTGGGTGATTTTTACGTAACACGAAAGATATCTCGTATAGATATAAGATGCTAGCATGTCGGTGTTTCAACGATAAATAAGGAAGCAATGAATGAGTGATATTATTAAATGTGATATCTTTAATGAACTAGATATTAAAGCATGATATTTACTACAAAGTTAATGCTTACAAAATAAAACGATAGATTCATCAACCTTAATAGCAATGTCAAACCAGTGGGCTGCATTATACATAAGGATTATGAAATAACTTAAGCACGGGGGAGAGAAGGTATAGGGAAACGAAAGCTTACTGAGTCGTAACACAAGACTAATTAAATAATTTGCTATTACTTCCAATAGCTAAAAACATAGATATAAATGTACTATGAAAATATTTGCAGATTTCATGGGGAGAAAAATGTTTCAGTATTTCTTATTTTGTCATATTCTTCAAATTTATTAGATGAACAGTAGTTATACCTTCACATTAATAGTACCCTTCGAACTTCCATCCATCCAACAAACCTCCACGTATTGTTTTACTATGACATCTGTAAAGAAATCATTCTCAGAAATATAGATATGACCTTTCAATCCCACATCTTTTTGTTCCTCTTCTAATTATATTAATGAAACAATTATAAGCTTCCTTGCTGTATTTGAACTGTTCTCTTTAGCTTCTTTCTTATAATCTTTATCCATAACATTTTAGATTTACCTCTTGTAAACAATTTAAAAATTACACATGAAGGGCATACTACCCTTTTCGTTATACATGAAAAATACTCAGCAAATAAGATATCTACATGTCATCTATATTTCTGATATAAATGTATTTCCTGCAATATCGCCGACAAACAAGTTCGAGAGCCTGGAATGTTTTAACCATATGTCAATCTCTTCACCTGCATACGGTTTTGTCTATTTGTTTTATCGATGTAAAGGGGTAGTTGGGCATGAAGTTATAGACATATGAGAAATCGCATACAAACGTTTATTGCATGTAGATTTGGAAAATGTTGTGAAAGTTTATTTAGAGAGCTATGCTGACAGGAAGATATATAGCTATATTCTCCTATACCCAAAGACATAAGCAATAGTATCAACCAATGTCTATATGCACACACTGACATACTCAATACACACACACACGTACACACACACACACACATATGTGTGTAAGTGTGTCTATACATATATGTATATAAATACATTCACACACACATATATATATGTAGACACACCTATATATATATATATATATATATATATATATATATATAAATGTTTATATATACATATATATATATGTATGTATGTATACATAAACATATTTGTATATTTACCCTCCAATTCACATTTTGGTAGCATTCAAACAAAACACTATTTTATCTATACATAATATACATCTATACATATATATATATATATATATACGTGTATATATATATATGTCTGTGTGTGTGTGTGTGCATTTATGTATGTGTATATATTTGTATGTATATATATATATATACATATATATTTATGTATATATATATATATATATATATATATATATATATAGGTATATATATATATATATATATATATACACGCACACTCGCATATATATATATGCGTGTGTGCGTGTGTGTGTGTACTTGCATATAACTGGGTGTGTGTCTATAAACATATACATAAACATATGTTTTCCCGTTTCTATAGTTACGTACGTGTCTCTTTGTTTGGTTGTACATTTTTGTTTTCAAGATAAAGCAAAATGTCTTAATCTTATTTATTGCCGTAGGAAATGACTTCCCTCTCTCCGAGTCAATCAAATTTATTCTTAGTATGTGCACATGAAATTCAATCATTTTCTACTGTTATTTTCTAATTTGACATTTCCTTCGCATCTTACACCCATCGCACTCCTTCTCATTCTTTCGTTCTCTGCTTATATTTATTAATTTATTTCTCTATCTTTCTCATTATATATATATATATATATATATTTATGTGTGTGTATATATATATGTATGTATATATGTATGTATATATATATATATATATATATATATATATATATACAGTATATATATATATATATATATGTATATGTACATATTTATATATATATTTATATTTATATATATATTTATATATATATTTATCTATCTATCTGTCTATCTATCTGTCTATCTATCTATCTATCTCTCTTTCTATATATATATATATATGAATTGATATATATATATATCAATTGATCTCCCTCCATTTCTCTAATTGTTTCTTTGTTCTTCCTCTTTATCTCTCACACTGTTTCTCTCTCACCTTTTCAACCTTTTTATCTTGCTTTCCCTAAATGTCTGTAAACATCGTTTTTCTTTCATATTTTTACATTCACTATTTTCTTTCTTTCATAATTTTTTTTATATAATTTCCTTCTTATAGAGTATATATCACATACACAAGGAGAACAATTATACATACACTACAAACCTACACATACGACACACACACGTACACATACAGCAAAATTACACACAAAAATTTACGCACACGCTCAAAACACATATACACACGATACTCAAAGAGATATACACAGACGCGCACATTCGTGTGTAGTATTTCAGATATTCCCGCCTACAATTTACGTTTAAGTACGCTGAAGCCTTCACATCATAAATGTTATGATTATCATTACCACCATTGACATTACTATCGGGAACATCATCATCATCTTTCTCGTTAACACCATTATCGTTTCCATTTTCTGCACCAACAACATTATCATCATCATCATCATCATCATCATCATCTTCTTCATCATTATCATCACCATCTTCATCATCATCATTGTCATTAACATCATCATCATTGTCAATATCATGATCAACATAATCCTCATCATCGTGTTCATCATCATCATCATCATCTATCATCAATGCCATCATTATTATCATCATCATAATCGTCATCATCATCTTCATCATCATCATCATCATCATCATCATCAAAATTATCATCATCTATGCCATCATTATCATCATCATCATCATCATCATCATCAACACAAACACTACCGCTGTCACCTGAACAACAGTATGCATATGTTCAACCACGAGTCTCTTATCACGATGTCTATTAAGAAAACAAGATATACCATTCAACTTTTCAGGTTTGTCCTTTGTACTGAGATATTTATATCTCTAAATGTTTTCACTTCTCTATCTTGGCACTCATTTGGCAGCAAGACGTAGTCTAAGTGACGTTTGGACACATCACTGCACTACCTTTGTAATTCACACGCCGACTGAATATGATTCAACATTTTAAATGTAGATTATATCAGTTTCATTGATCTTCTCATATATTAAACTAAATCTCCTATTTAGTGATTGGGGTAGGACGTTGACTCCTTATGGGAAATCCAACAATATTACTGCAGTCATGTATTTTCTGCTGTCTTGGATGTTTAGCCCCATGTCAACGCCTGCTCAAAGTCATTCTAGCTGTTGTGTGTGCACTGCAGAGGCAGTCTCGAACACGTCTTACCTTTGTCGTGTGATTAGGTGTTAGATTGGGCTGTTATGTCTTGTGGATGCTGTGATGACGTTGATTTGCTTTTTGTATCAGTTTCTGTGATCAAGCGTTATAGAATATCGACTTTCTCTCTCTATTTGTTAAGCTTTTATATTTAGTAGAATCTATCTACTGAAATCGTATCTGAAATCTTACAAGCATCTAACAGATAGCAAGGAAATACTATAAAAGTTATTACTCAATACTCCGTCATACGCAGACCAGCATTATCCCATATCATACTACGAAAGGTATACTGACGTTGAGTGCTTAATCCTACCTAAACCACTGCAAAACTAATCGCTAACTAATTAACACGATATATATATATATATATATATATATATATATATATATATATATATATATATATATATATATATATATATATGTAGTGACCTACATTCCGCGGGCTCACATACATTCTCTGTGCGTGATTTGGCTCAGTTCAGCCAATCAGCGCCAGTAGAAGAGGATGTATCCCTACGCGACCGGAGGAAGAAATTCCCCGCGAAGATTTGAAGAATCTCTAGCTTGTACCAGAAACTTCGAGCCAGCAACACGCATAATGTAACAGTGAGATATTGCACCCCTAGCCTCGCCGGCTTAACGGCGCAATGGCACATTCCCTTTTGTAACCTCTTTTTATCTGTAACTTCAACCATATAAATAAACAAACATTTCATCTCTAATTACTGCTGTTGAAATCGTTGTTATGTTACTCGTGTCTCAATGACACCTTTAATCCATGCTGCTGGAATTGGCGACCTGACGAAAGGAATATTGTAAATAGATGGTAAATAGATCGAGGGACCTTCCCTCACGTCTATGTCAACAAGATAATCCAACGAGGATACTATCACTTACCACACTGGCAACTAACGACCTTCAATCATCTACCCTGTTAAAGTAACGACCACTGATTCTACCACCCTGCTAAAGTGGCGACTACTCTATAACCAATACTGCTAAATATATATATATATAAATATATATATATATATATATATAACTATATATATATATAAATATTTATATATATATATATATATATATATATATATATATATATATATATATATATATATATATATATATATATATATATATATATATATATATATATATATATATATATATGATATTAAATAAATGGAAACTATATTTATAAAACCATATTTATTTCGTTATATATATTTCAGGGATATCATATTAACAATATGTTATGCCATCTTCAGACAAAATACAATATAAATAGTCTTATAAATAAATAGATACGACATACCTTTCAATCACCTTGCATTTGTGAGGTTGATTTGGCATTTATTTAATATCATAAATATACTCCAAATACTTGTTGAGTGCTTTTATATCAGTTATAAATATTTACTCGTTGTTAACCCAACAATTTAAATATAACTTTCCATATATATATATATATATATATATATTTATATATATATATATATATATATTTATATATATATATATATATATATATTTATATATATATATATATATATTTATATATATATATATATTTATATATATATATATATATATATTTATATATATATATATTTATATATATATATTTATATATATATACAGTATTTTCCGTTGTGTTGTAATATAAATATTACACACAGTAGATTATCAGCTCACGTAGAGTTTGCTCGACGGTTCCAGTTGTAGTTCCAAAACTAATCCGGAGAAAAATAGAAAGATTTGAATGGATACAGTTTAGTTGAAAGGAATTTATTGACACGTGTTTCTATAACAGTTACATAACCTAAAACAGCTATCTACAAACTTTTAGTTATGCAGACATTCAATATTTCAATGTTATTATTTACTGTCATTTCATCAGAATAATATTACTGAGGACCTATTTAGTTTTTATAGAGAATATTAGGAGGGAGGGGTGAAGTTGTTAGAAGAATAGTTGAAGGAGTGGTTTTTCGATAGCAGTGAGAATTCTTGGTGGCAGTGAGTAATTAGATTCCCATCTGTTGTTTTGACATTTTTTATAGAATATATTATTGGTTATTTTTCTAAATCTATAGAAGGATTAGAGATAGTGAAGATATGCGTGGTTGGTTTTGTGTTTGCACTTAATTAACATTCAGACTTAAATTTTTCTTTCAAGTGTACGTATCCTTTCACCCACGCATTCACACACAAATATATTTGCACACCTCTACAAAATACATATACACACAATTCACATATTCATACTTACATATATATACACATGCATACACATATATATACACACATGTATTCATGTACATACATACGCGCTCATGTGTATACATTTTCATACTCAACTTATCTTTATATACACACGTATAGACACACACATATATACATACATACTCTAGTCCATGTGTACACACATACACATACATACACATCCATATACACATATATACATACACATATATACATACATATATACATATACATATATATATATATATATATATATATATATATATATATATATATATATATATACATACATATACATACATACACAAACATACATATACACACATATACATATATATATATATATAAGCACTTTAATACATGAATACACTTACATCTAACTATACACATCAAACATATATATATATATTTACTTATTTATATACATTTTCACATATATATACATACTTATGGACGTTTTTAGACACATTCATTATCGCATATTTGTACCTATTCTCATCAGCATATCTTTTCATTATTAGTATGGTAATTTAAGGTTATTAATATATGTTGAGAAGAGATTGTTTTTATATTTTTCTAACTAGATTAAGGTTTATATAGTTGGGGGATGTCCCTCTTTTATGTAATATTCGGCTTGTAGTGGGAAAAAAGGGTTTTAGTTCTGTGACGGCAGAATAATGTTCGTTCAATTCTGTTATTCAGCAGTTTCTTCTTGTGTGTGATTATGTAATAAATCTCAAGATTACACAATTTGCAGAAATTTTGGCTCCTGGAAAAGCTTTGGGTTTTAGCTAATTTTTCCCATTTTAGGGTAAACTTTTGATCGCTATCCCTGAGCGTCCAAGCTTTTTCTGCTAGAGTTGTTACATTTCTTTGGCTCTGGTGTTTTATTGAGTAAGAATGCCTATACAATCGAGATTTAAACGATGTTGCCGTTGATCCCACGTAATACCACTCGTTGCCTCCGGATTTAATGGTACACTTATAAATAATATTTTTTTCCAGGCAGTTATTGCCGAGGGGGCAGTTGTCAGGATAGGTGCAGTTACAGTTGTGTACGTTGGGTTTTCTCTGGAGTAGTATTGCGGACGAACTTAGGTGTGGTTTATTTATGTTCTGTAGTGTATTGTCTACTGTTTTTTTTGTGTTCTTTGTACTTAAGTTCTTAGTGTTTTCGTTTAACCTTCTAGTATTGATCTTTTTTATGTGTTGTTCAAGGTTTAACGCTGTAGAGTATGACAGTCTTATAGTGGTAGGGTTTAGGATTTTGTGGTATTTGTGTGATGTGGGAAAATGTCTTTTAATTATTTTAAAGAAGAGTACTGGTAAATTTGTACTAATGGAGCTATTGTATTCGGGGTTATACCATAAGTACTCTTTGCATCGCTTTCTATTAGTTTTGTTTGTTGGTTTACTGGTGTGCATACTATGGTAGTAAGTGTGGTTTGGTGTTGTGTTATTATATCTACCTATGTGGGATTTATTTTGGGTGTTTTGATTGTTCCCATCTATGTACTCTATTTTGTTGAGGTAGCCTGCTTTACTAAGGGCGTTATCGTAGTACTCGGCGTGTTCCTTAAATACTTGTATGTTAGAAGATAGACCCGAGATTCTAAGGGAAATATTTTTAGGGATAGATTTAATTATAGAGATGGGGTGGTTAGACCCAACATTTACGTATTTGAGATTTTCATTCAATTTATGAAACGGTTTAATCAAACCAGAGTTTAAATTGAGTGTGACATCCAGGAAGTTAACTACTTTAAGGTTGTATTCATATGTTATAGTTAGTCCTATTTCGAGTAGTAGTTTTCTTATATCTTTGCGTAGTTTTTCTAGTTTTTGGTTATTAAGGTTTTTAGCTAGGAGGAGAACATCGTCGCGGTATATTCCGCCGTGGAGATTGCTGAATTTTTCCTGGAGTCTAAAGGCGATAAATAACCCCACAATATCAGTTATTTCCGCCGAATCGTTAGAGCCCGTTGTTATGTCAAAGTTAGAGGGTCTATCTTTACGTACCCAATAACTGTTCTCAAATTTGACTATAGTTTTCCTAGCTTCTAATATAATCTTAATTTCATCGTTTGTAAGGTCAGAGTTATCCTTAGCAAACTTAATGGCTCTATTCAAAGTTTCAGGTGATATCGATGAGTAATATTCATCGATATCAAACTGGATAAACTTAGATTTATTCTTATTGCTAATGCTATTAAACCATCTTATTGCTTCTTGGGTCTTCCCCCAGAGTTTAATGTTAACCTTAGCCTTAATTTGGGGGATGATTCTATCTAAGATATATTTGCTTATTTTACCTATATCTGATTTAGAGGGGCAGATTAATCTAATTTTAGGGTCATTATCAAAGTTTACCTTGTGGTCCTTAAGATTGAAGGTGGGTACCGCCGGTAAGAGTGGTCCTGTCCTATCTTCGATTCCGAGATTTTTCACTATTTCGCATGCCCCTCTAAATCAGATATAGGTAAAATAAGCAAATATATCTTAGATAGAATCATCCCCCAAATTAAGGCTAAGGTTAACATTAAACTCTGGGGGAAGACCCAAGAAGCAATAAGATGGTTTAATAGCATTAGCAATAAGAATAAATCTAAGTTTATCCAGTTTGATATCGATGAATATTACTCATCGATATCACCTGAAACTTTGAATAGAGCCATTAAGTTTGCTAAGGATAACTCTGACCTTACAAACGATGAAATTAAGATTATATTAGAAGCTAGGAAAACTATAGTCAAATTTGAGAACAGTTATTGGGTACGTAAAGATAGACCCTCTAACTTTGACATAACAATGGGCTCTAACGATTCGGCGGAAATAACTGATATTGTGGGGTTATTTATCGCCTTTAGACTCCAGGAAAAATTCAGCAATCTCCACGGCGGAATATACCGCGACGATGTTCTCCTCCTAGCTAAAAACCTTAATAACCAAAAACTAGAAAAACTACGCAAAGATATAAGAAAACTACTACTCGAAATAGGACTAACTATAACATATGAATACAACCTTAAAGTAGTTAACTTCCTGGATGTCACACTCAATTTAAACTCTGGTTTGATTAAACCGTTTCATAAATTGAATGAAAATCTCAAATACGTAAATGTTGGGTCTAACCACCCCATCTCTATAATTAAATCTATCCCTAAAAATATTTCCCTTAGAATCTCGGGTCTATCTTCTAACATACAAGTATTTAAGGAACACGCCGAGTACTACGATAACGCCCTTAGTAAAGCAGGCTACCTCAACAAAATAGAGTACATAGATGGGAACAATCAAAACACCCAAAATAAATCCCACATAGGTAGATATAATAACACAACACCAAACCACACTTACTACCATAGTATGCACACCAGTAAACCAACAAACAAAACTAATAGAAAGCGATGCAAAGAGTACTTATGGTATAACCCCGAATACAATAGCTCCATTAGTACAAATTTACCAGTACTCTTCTTTAAAATAATTAAAAGACATTTTCCCACATCACACAAATACCACAAAATCCTAAACCCTACCACTATAAGACTGTCATACTCTACAGCGTTAAACCTTGAACAACACATAAAAAAGATCAATACTAGAAGGTTAAACGAAAACACTAAGAACTTAAGTACAAAGAACACAAAAAAAACAGTAGACAATACACTACAGAACATAAATAAACCACACCTAAGTTCGTCCGCAATACTACTCCAGAGAAAACCCAACGTACACAACTGTAACTGCACCTATCCTGACAACTGCCCCCTCGGCAATAACTGCCTGGAAAAAAATATTATTTATAAGTGTACCATTAAATCCGGAGGCAACGAGTGGTATTACGTGGGATCAACGGCAACATCGTTTAAATCTCGATTGTATAGGCATTCTTACTCAATAAAACACCAGAGCCAAAGAAATGTAACAACTCTAGCAGAAAAAGCTTGGACGCTCAGGGATAGCGATCAAAAGTTTACCCTAAAATGGGAAAAATTAGCTAAAACCCAAAGCTTTTCCAGGAGCCAAAATTTCTGCAAATTGTGTAATCTTGAGATTTATTACATAATCACACACAAGAAGAAACTGCTGAATAACAGAATTGAACGAACATTATTCTGCCGTCACAGAACTAAAACCCTTTTTTCCCACTACAAGCCGAATATTACATAAAAGAGGGACATCTCCCAACTATATAAACCTTAATCTAGTTAGAAAAATATAAAAACAATCTCTTCTCAACATATATTAATAACCTTAAATTACCATACTAATAATGAAAAGATATGCTGATGAGAATAGGTACAAATATGCGATAATGAATGTGTCTAAAAACGTCCATAAGTATGTATATATATGTGAAAATGTATATAAATAAGTAAATATATATATATGTTTGATGTGTATAGTTAGATGTAAGTGTATTCATGTATTAAAGTGCTTATATATATATATATATGTATATGTGTGTATATGTATGTTTGTGTATGTATGTATATGTATGTATATATATATATATATATATATATATATATATATATATATATATATATATATATGTATATGTATATATGTATGTATATATGTGTATGTATATATGTGTATATGGATGTGTATGTATGTGTATGTGTGTACACATGGACTAGAGTATTTATGTATATATGTGTGTGTCTATACGTGTGTATATAAAGATAAGTTGAGTATGAAAATGTATACACATGAGCGCGTATGTATGTACATGAATACATGTGTGTATATATATGTGTATGCATGTGTATATATATGTAAGTATGAATATGTGAATTGTGTGTATATGTATTTTGTAGAGGTGTGCAAATATATTTGTGTGTGAATGCGTGGGTGAAAGGATACGTACACTTGAAAGAAAAATTTAAGTCTGAATGTTAATTAAGTGCAAACACAAAACCAACCACGCATATCTTAACTATCTCTAATACTTCTATAGATTTAGAAAAATAACCAATAATATATTCTATAAAAAATGTCAAAACAACAGATGGGAATCTAATTACTCACTGCCACCAAGAATTCTCACTGCTATCGAAAAACCACTCCTTCAACTATTCTTCTAACAACTTCACCCCTCCCTCCTAATATTCTCTATAAAAACTAAATAGGTCCTCAGTAATATTATTCTGATGAAATGACAGTAAATAATAACATTGAAATATTGAATGTCTGCATAACTAAAAGTTTGTAGATAGCTGTTTTAGGTTATGTAACTGTTATAGAAACACGTGTCAATAAATTCCTTTCAACTAAACTGTATCCATTCAAATCTTTCTATTTATATATATATATATTTATATATATATATATTTATATATATATATATATATATATATATATATATATATATATATATATATAAATATATATATATATATTGTTTACTTTTTCATGGTTATCTGATGCGTTTTGTTACTTCGGAAATTCAGCTATATATTCACAGGATGCTCTGATGGTCCTGTGAATATAGAGGTGAAATTACAGTGAAACAAGTTTCATTACTTAGCCTTAATGATGTATATTTAAATACTACTTCTGTATTGAGTACTCATTTCCATGTTCATCAACACCACGAATATATATGTATATATATATATAGCTTTCATTTAGTGCTGATTCGCTTGTGTCATATGTCGAAAGAAAATAATTCTGGCAGAGAGCATTTATTATCAATTATGAATAGATAATTTTCATTTCGTTGAAATATGTTTTTAATATCTACTGAAATATAAACAAGATGTATAGCCTATTATTGCATTATTTCATAGACGAAACGGTCTGATGTTTATGGCGAGCTTAATGGAATGGTGTAAATTCAAATATATATTGGAAGTGAATCACTCTCTTTAATAGTTGAGTTGTAAAATCTGCCCTACGACGTCTCACGCCCTGAAGGAAAATCATTAAATATAATTCTTTTCGTGCATCAGAACATAGGCAGTGGGAAAGCCATTGCTAATAATTCATGCTCAGACAGTGTTAACTGATTATGTTGTTCCATTAACATTTTGTGTATTTCTTTATTTAGTTTTGGTCATCTGAAAATAGAAATAATTTGAAAATAGCAAGAAAATAAAGTAATTTCCAGATATAACCCCCGCTTTGATTTTCTGTGTATGGGTGATGTATGTTTGTGTGCATATACGTTTGTGCGAGTGCCTCTGTGTGTGTGTGTGTCTATTTATATGTGTGTCCGTGCGTGTGTGCTTGATCGAATATTTGTTTAATTGTGTTTGTCTATTTGTGTGAATCTGCACTGATGCATGGGTGAGTGTGTAGTGCGTTTATTAACCGGACATCGTAGCGGGCGATCACATTTCTGTCTCTTTCAGATAAGAGCGTGCAATGCAGGCAAGAATGCGTGACGGTCTTGTGAGTTGACTTGATGCAAGATGGCAGCAAACTTTGATCACCTAAACGTGGAAAAAACAGCAGAACAAACAGAATACAAGAAATCGTGCGGCAGTGCAGAACAGTCTGCAAATTTGAGATGCACCGATCTGTTTCGACTTTAATGAAAATATATTAAATCCTTTATGACATCTCCATATGTTAAAAGTTTAGCATGAAAAAGACTTTTGATTGAAGAGTAATCTTTTGACACTCTTCTCACGCAAAAATAATAATGATAAAGGTTGGAAAATATTTTCTGTCATTTTCTGAAAATAATAATAAATAAATGATAAAGATATTAAATGTAAATATAATTAATTATGTATTATGCAGACGGTCTCTAATAAACACACATATCAATCTGAGGCTTTGATACGAATTAATTTCTACCAGTCATTTGATTGTTTATTCATGTAAATATTAATACTTAAAATGTCTTATTGCTTTACAAACTGAAAGAAATACTTCAACACAATCTAAATATGAAACCCTTAAATGCTTTCAGTAAATATTCAACGGATTCATCACTATTGTATGAATTGGCAAACAATAATGTTTTGACCTATAGTGGTTTCGGTAACCGTTATAAAATGAAGATAACGTTTGATTTTATGACGATTATGTCTTTGCAAAGTAGTAATATCATAGTTCAAATAAATTAGCTTCAGGTTGAATTCAAACCAACATCACTAATTCAATTCCAAAGAGTTATGTATTTACATTAATTTATCTTCAGATATTGTCGAGGAACACTACATTTAAAATATCAACAAAATAACGTAATTTTACCTGACCCTTCGCTCTCTTTAAATTTGTAATGTTCATTCATTTTATCAGTTTCACGCTAAATCCCACTGCAGCACAAAGTGCACATTTAGCTATGTATCTATCTACCTATCTATCTATCTATCTATCTATCTATCTCCGGATGGTATAGACGTTCTTCACATCGGTCCCTCGATTATTGGATATATTACGTGTTAACAGTAATTGGTACACTGCTCGGGCGTTACCGATCTGTGGGGCTATGTCGAACGACTGCTGTCACGGCTGGGACCAATCCGGTTGACCACCGAGTCCATTGTAACGATCAAGCCGCCTCCCCCCTTCAAAAATGAAGGAGAGGCGGTCTTCCCCTGTGCAATAGCCATGGTGAAAGAGGTGGTATGGTGGACACGTTTGGAAGGGCTGAGGTCGGACACCTTTCTCTCCGGCCAACAACTGGTCCTTTTCTTTAAATACCATTTTAAGATAAGGATCAGAATGGAGAGAGAGGTGCTCTACCCCAGCAAGTTTTATGAAAGGTGGGTGAAAGTAGCGAGAATGGCCCGTTTGAATGGACCTTCTCTCTTTATCAGCCTGTAGGTGGAAAGGTGGAAGTTCAAAGGAGCACACCCTCTCTGTGCTCCTAAGGAAAAGGGTTTCACACTTTTTCGGGTGTGTGTGTAATCCCCAAAACGCCTCCTCCCTATTCATGACTGTATTGTTAATTTTATATTTGTTATTTGTGTTTTACTCGTTCCTTTATGTAACCCCCCCCCCCTTGTATTTGTCCCCGTCTTTTGTGCCTTCGTGGTAAATAAATAGAAACTTATCTATCTATCTAGCTAGGTACCTAGCTATTTCTCTCTCTCTCTCTCTCTCTCTCTCTCTCTCTCTCTCTCTCTCTCTCTCTCTCTCTCTCTCTCTCTCTCTCTCTCTATATATATATATATATATATATATATATATATATATATATATATATATATATATATATATATATATATATATACTTTTCTTGCATTGTACAGCAGCAACATCTGCTCAGAGGTCAAGGTGAACGGCTACCTCTCGGAGCTGTTCCATATCACGCGATCCATCCGACAGAGATGCCCTCTCACCTCCCTTCTGTACATACTGACTCTCGAGCCACTACTACGGAAGTTGGAGCTATTGAAGGGAATCTCTCTGGAACCCGTACTGCAGAAAGCGGTGTCGAGCACCTCGCAAATCGAGGAAGTCGGCTGACGGTGCGCAAACACGCGCTCAGGCTGTAGCATCTCCAAGTATTCCTCACCGGACAACCGGTGTGGGCGCCGTTCGTGAGGCGAGCCTTCCTACGACTCGTCTCGCTGACCGAGCTGCAGTCCTGGGTCAAGAAAATACCGAGGAAAATTGGCGACTGGCACATCGAATGTACGCTCACAGCCCTCTGGCAGGCGGACCCAGCGAACAGTGGAGTCTCCACTTCGTCATTCTATAGAGGGTTGGTCTGCAGCAAGTGCGACGACTTGCTCGGAGAAACTCTAGGCGTAGAGGAAGACGAACTGGCCAGTCTGTTCGGTAGGACCTTCCACCCGGGACCGATGGACAACTTCAAATGTCCCTGGCCTGGCAGTGCTACCGAAGAGCTCTACCAGTTCGAGACACGCTCTACAGACACGGGCGCCCGGGTAGGGACCCTTCGAAAAAGGTCTGTCCGAAGAAACCGTCGCGCACGCATTCGTACACTGCCCGGGCGTTACCGACCTGTGGGGCTATGTAGAACGACTACTGTCGCGTGTGGGACCAATCCGGTTGGCCACCGAGTCCATTGTCATGATCAAACCGCAACCCTCCTTCAAAAACGAAGGAGAGGCGGTTTTCCTCTGTGTGATAGCTATGGCGAAAGAGGTTGTATGGTGGACGAGGTTAAAAGGGCTGAGGTCAGACACCTTTCTCTCCGGCCAACAACTGATTCATTTTTTCAAATACCAATTTGGAAGAAGAATCAGGATGGAGAGAGAGGTGCAAGTTTTATGAGAGGTGGGTGAAAGTGGCGAGAATGGCCCGAGTGAATGGGCCTTCTCTCTCTATCAGCCTGTAGGATGAGGAAAAAAGAGGAAGAGAGGAAAGGGGTACTCACTCTTCGTCCTCCTGGAGATGATGGTTGCACATTTTTTCGGGGGTATTTGTTACCCATATGTAATGTCTCCCCCTATTTGGGAAAATCGATTGTTTTTTAAATTGCATTTGTGATAGTATTTTACACGTTTTTATTGTATGTAAACTTCCCCCTTTGTATTTGTCCCCTTCTGTTGTGCCCCTGTCGCTAATAAAGAAACATATCTATATAGAGTTGATTCCATATGAAAGGAAGAGGTGATGACGAACTACAGAAAATAGTGTGCGTGTTTGTGTAATGTATGTGTTTTTGTGTGAATGTGTCTGTGAGTGTGTATTTTTGAAAGTGTGTCTGTGTTTCGACGTTTATAACAATACACTCATACACACGTCTGAGTGTTGAAAAATGCTATCTATGGCTATTGAAAAGCTGACGGCTAGCACCGTCTAGCGGATTCCAGCAGAAGTAGCAGGAAACAACTGAAGTTATCAGAATAGAGCTTCGAGATCTATTTCCCAATGGTATCCCAATGTTCAAGATGTTCCAGGAACGTTGGGATTCCATCGATAAGTCTCACTATCAAATTATCCTGGACGATGATAAGCGTATGTATGTATGTATGTATGTATGTATGTATGTATGTATGTATGTATGTATGTATGTATGTACGTATGTTAAACTGGGATAACACCGACATAAAACCTGCGGCTCAGTAGTTACCGATGATGTTGATCTTTTCTTGTTTTCGGGTTATAGCTACTGTCGCTCAGAGAGTGGGATTGGGTCAGTGCACAGTCATTCCTCACTTTAAAACAAATATTCACGCACAGTCGTTGCACGATAGAATTAATTAATAATTATTTATAAAGGTGTATCGTGCAATGGTCAAACTCGATAACGAAGGGGGCAGCCATTGTATCTGTATGCATCAATGTATACATGTTTGCATGCATGTATATGTGTATCCGTTAGTCTATTTGTCATTAGATTAGTTTGTCTAGTCGTCTTTCTATGTATGTCCTATCTATGTGTAAAATACTCAACATGGTTCATTTTGTCAAATAGACGAAATAATGGAGTAACATAAATTTTAAGTTCAGCCTTGTATTTCAACAAATTATTATTCCTGGCTCCGTCGTCAACCCGTTATCGTATCTCCGGAATCCTTTGGTCGACGTTACCATACTGTTCGCTTCTATTATCTTCTCATTAATCAAAACAGTATTGTACTATTAAAACCCTTTCTTTATGGATGGTTTTCCCAGCGATCATTGTTATTCTATTTTTTTTTATATGGAATTTTTATGTATCGCCCTGTCTTCTTTTCACTGCAAACAACTTGACAATAGCTCGGTAATGACGAGGTAACAATTATGGCTTCCATGGGTAAGGCGATGTGAATGGGAAAAAAAAAACGTACAAAAAGGGAGAAAATGGCAAACAATGAATGAAAATTCAATGGTGATAAATATGTTTGTTTTTGTTATTGCTGTTGTTTTTGATGATGATAGTGATGATGATGATGATGATGATGATGATAAAGATGACGGTGATGGTGGTGATGATCATTATAATGATTATGATGATGATGTTGATAAAGAGTGTAACGATGTCAAATACAACTTCCACCATCATTAATAATGACAAAAAGAGAAACTTGTTTAACCTGACGGTGCTACTAGTATTTCTTCATTGTTAATAATAATTGTTTCTACTTTTTGGCACAAGGCCAGCAATTACCCAGTGCATTACTGGTAATATATTTTATCGACCTCGTAAGGATGAAAGGCAAAGTCAACCTCGGCGGGATTTGAACTAAGATCGTAAAGGGACGTAACTATGCTGGAAAGCATGGCGTCCGACCCCCTACCGATACTGCCAATCCACCGCCAATGTTAATAATAATGATACAAAGAGGTCGTAGAAAGATTGAGTGGTGCAGTAATTGCCTTACAAACGTTAAGTATGTATTCCTTTCTGCCAATAATCCGGTTTCAAAATCAGGTGCAATAGAATTTTTATCGCTTCTTGGTTAAACAAATATGTTACAAATATAACGTACGTACTGGATGTGTGAAGATGCGTGGCTTGGTGGTTAAAATGTTCGATTCACAATCGTATGTTTATATATTCCGTTCTGAGAGTCGCGTTGTGTCGTTAGGCAAGCCGTATTAATTGACGCTGCTCCAGTCCACTCGACTAGCCAAACCAAGTGGTTCCTGTAATTCAAATAACGATCTTTGTTACACGATGCATAGTTGCTCAATCTCTCTGTCAAATACGTTCAAGGTATCCGAATCAGAGGAATGCTCAGTCACTTGCAGATTAATTCCAGAGCAGTCTATTCTGTTTGCAAACAGCTTACCATTGGTCGTCGTTACAGGAGGAGATCCAATACAGGACGCATGATTCTGCTGAATTTATTCTCTTAGAAAACAGCTAGCATGCAAAATTAACAGAAAAAGACACTTTCTCATCTCTCTCTCTCTATATATATATATATGTGTGTATGTGTGTATGTGTATGTGTGTGCGTGTGTGCGCGCACGCTTGTGTGTATATATATATATATATATACGCACACACACATTTGTAGTTCAGTTGATGAATGCTCGCCTGCCACGCGGACGATCCGTGTTCGATTCCCGGCCGATGCATGTTTTATATATATATATATATATATATATATATATATATATATACAAAACAGAAAACGACTCTCTCCATATTTATATATAGGGAGAGAAGAGATTCCTTGTTTTGTTGCTTTCGCAATGAAATACAACGGTTTTCCCAACACACATCGAACAAAGTGATCAAAATGATGGTATTTTACATGGATTCCGGACCAACGGAATTTGACCCACGACGTTATCTTGTATGAAGCCTTCCCCACAGCTTGCTATCATAGAAATACTACCCACGTAATCATTAGAAAAATATTGGTTAATTTGATATAGTAACTGGATGTAACACTTTTGAGGTGAACCAACATAGACGACACATAGAGATATTAGAAATTAGCTCAGTTGTAACAGTGTTTGGGGTTCGATTGAATCCCATATAATGAGTTTCTGCAACCTTAGCCTCACGTCAATACTAGTTTTGTGTGTAATATTATTTCGTTCACGTGTAACACAACCAGACGGGACTTGGGTAGTGTCATTGCAAGCGATAGGACCAGGTTTTCAATGTGAAAATAACCCATGGTGTCATCCGCAATTATGTCAACCAATTTTGGGATCTTTGCAAAAATATTACATTAAATACTATTTTTACTCCAAAATTCACAGTATTTAACTATCAATGCCTAGAATGGGAAATATTCTGTGTTTTCTCTAAGCAAAATGTTAATTTCTTATATAGAGGGAATAGTTTAGTCGATGAAATTAAACCAAGTATATTAGTGTTAATTTTTTTATTAAGTACAGATACAAGACCTCTTTGGAAAGACTTTAGCTTGAAGTGTAAAATGAGATCATGTTTAGTACTTCAGTGTATTTCAAAAACTAATAATTCGAATATTCACCCCAGAGATTTTGTTTTCATTTTCTCGTCACTAAATGTTAATAAATGCAAGAATTATATGCAGTTAAAATCTCAGGGAATATTACAGATTGTAAAATAGCTTCTATTAAGGGTAAGCAACAAACATTCAGACTAAATCTAAACAACTATATATGACAACCTAAATGCGATTAGAGTTAGACTGATCGAAATGTGTGAATATCTTAAGAATTGTATCTCATAATCTAATTATTATTTGGCAAACTACTTTTATAACTGCTGCTGTTCTATAATAGCACAACTATAGGTTTTGCCTGCAAAATATATTACTTTCTAAAGGACATTGTTGGTAGATATGTCATTATCGTGTCTAGCAATATCTCTCTCTATATTACGGAACAGAAACACTCCAGAAAACAAACACTATAATAGAATTAATATAATACAGATCTAAGAGCAAGTATGAAACGTGATAAGATGGGACGCAGCTGACAATGAATTAAGATGATTAAGAAAGGGAATAAAGCGTATTTCCATTGCAACAGAATCGAATATAAAATATTATGTTCACAAGTAAAAAGGAACCTACGACAAATACTTGATAAAAAATATTTTTTTCTTACACATTTCCTCTAATCCCTAAACATTTAGTGGAAAATATGTTAGTTGAAAAGCTATAGAAAATAGATGCCCTGGAACTGTCAAAAGTAAACAGGTGTACTGCAAACGATTTACACAATATAAAAAAAATGACAAGCACTAACAATCTGATCATTGAATATATAAATTTTAAGATTTTGAATAGAGATGAATATGTATATTTTTACACGACTCGCCATTTTGGAATGTATTTCTATTTAAATTATAGTCGTATTTTTTATTCAATTTATATCAAGTGCTGTTTTCTTTTGCTTAAACACGCTAGAGTCGCTGTATACTGCAATGTATTAGCAACGACGTAACCTTTCGCACATAATCAGATCTATACCTTTTTAATTGCTTTAAGTAATAATAATAATAATAATAATAATTGTTTCTACTTTTGGCACAAGGCCAGCATTAATCCCAGTGTATTACTGGTACTTTATTTTATCGACCCCGTAAGGATGAAAGGCAAAGTTAACCTCAGCGGGATTTGAACTCAGTCCGTAAAGGGACGTAACTGTGATACAAAGCATGGCGCCCGACCCTCTACCTATACTGCCAATTCACCGCCCTTTATAATAAATATAATAATAATTATTATTATTATTATTATTCAGAATTGTGCTGAAGGAGAGAACAATAGACCAGGGGATGTCCAAGGAGGAAATAACAACAAGAAGGAAGAGCAACCTTCATGAAAAATCCCTTCATAGTACCTTCTTTGAGAAAACTGAATTTAGAGATCCACAGTCATGGAACTGGTTAAAAAAAGGAGACCTTAAAAAGGCTACAGAAGGAATGCTAATGGATGCGCAAGAGCAGGCACTCAAAACGAAGTGGGTGAAACACCATATTTACAAGGAGGAGGCTAGCCCACTGTGTAGGATCTGTGGAGAGAGAGAGGAGACTGTGGCTCACATTGTATCCGAGTGTAAACACCAAACCCACACTCACTATAAAGGATGGAGACATGATGTGATGGGCAGTGTGATCCACTGGCACCTATGCAAAGTAAACAATTTACCACATTCTGAGAAGTGGTATGAGCATAAGCCAGAGTCGGTGATAGAAAACGATCAGGTGAAGGTTCTATGGGATTTTAGGATACAGACGGATAAGAAACTGGAACACAATAGGCCTGACCTGGTGGCTTTGGACAAGGAAAAAAGTTCGTGCCTGAATGTAGATGTAGCCTGCCAATTTGACACGAGAGTGCAAGAAAAGGAGAGGGAGAAAATTAACCGATACCAAGACTTAAATTGGGAGGTAAAAAGGATTTGGAAC
>OZ024742.1:303294816-303334816 GCA_964016885.1 Eledone cirrhosa | reverse complement strand
TCTGTATACCAAAATGAAATTTGTATATTAGCTTTGTCAGCTGTTAGCGATATTTATAGCAGAACTGCGTAACTCACAAATAAGAATATAACTAATTTTTTCACTGAGAAATATTCTTTCCGATGAACTGCAATTGCAAACACTTAATGCATACGAATAAACAATGTCATCAGTGGAGGTAGACTCTTAGGTAATTGTGCAGAAACATATGTTAAAGATAGATTGCACGATAAATTCTTCTTCTGTCCACCTGCTACCGCTTAGTTTTTCCTAATTGTTTCCTGGTACCATATATATATATATATATATATTAGATACTCCGTAAATTTGTCCTTAGTATTTGTACCATATCCTTTTTACCACAACTCTAAGGAACACGTCGAGAAAAATATTAGGTAAACAGTCTTACCATATTTTGTTTGCGCATTCACCTCAAGCATAATTGATTTGACCTACACAAACGAAATATTATTCATATATATACCTTGGAGAATTAATTGTTCGTCTCACATTGTCATTGAAAGTCATGCTGTCCTCAAAGAGACACCAGTAAAATTTGGTAAGTCTACGACCACTCGCTCTGTGTGATATCAAAAATATTCTAAGACACAAAAGGCAAAATTAAAAATTCTAGAGAGCTCAGTATAGTAATTCAAACTTCAAGCTATAGGCGTCGCAGATGATGGTGAATATTTAACAATGCCTAATAATACATTATAAATCCTATATATATTCTATAAAACTGTGCTGTTAAATGAATAGTTTAAACGATTATTTGTGTTATACTATATAGACAGCGAAGTTGCAGAGTCGTTAAGACGTCGGAAAAGATTTACGGTATCGTCCCACCTCATTGCGCGTCCTGAATTCAAATCCCACGGTGGTCAACGTTGCCTTTCATCCTTTCGAGGCCGATAGAAAGAAGTACCAGTCCAGTATCTGGGTCGATTCTTCCTCTATAGAAAAAATCGACTGTGTTCAGAGGGTTGGGCTTCGCCAGCTTTAAAAGTGCTCTTCACACGCTGTCTGACGGTGCTTTTACGACTTCACATATCGGAGGATATAATAATCTATTTTATAATTAGGTGAGGCAAGGAGCGGTCTCTATCATTACAAATTTTCGAGGACTGTATGTCACCAAACTGTTATGACCCCGTCCGGTAACCGAAAAACAATCATGTTTCAATAACTATTCGAGATGGTAAAAAAATGTTGGAATAATACAATTTAGTGATTACTACAATAAGCTGTACGAATGAACAAGCAAATAGTATTATATCTGCTTAGAGTAAGTCAATATAAAATAATATTTCACAAACAAACCAAGATAAACGATAATCAATAATAAATAATTATATTCATTGAATTGTTATCATGCAGCAAACAAGGAAATAATCTCAATTATCTATATCTACAAACATGCTATTCAGACAGACAGACAAAAATTCAAACAAAATTACATATACATATTGACACGTGCATACATAAACAAAAATCTAAATCCGCCATCATATATATATATATATGTATATATACATATACATACATACATACATACATGTGTGTGTGTGTGTGTGTGTGTGTGTGTGAAATACGTCAGAAGGATTTGTATCTAAAGAAATAATCAGTTAAATAATAACAACAACAATAATAATATCAATAATAACAGTAATGATAATAATAATACCAAAAATGATTGCGTTTCTATTCATTGCGGAAATGACGTTTGTTATCAAAAATGAACGACTGTAACTTGCCAAGAATATAATAGATACTTCAATAAATATACATATTAAATTCTTTCAAAGCCGTAATCATCTTTGTAGTTCTTTACCTTATTAGAGAAAATTTCACCTTATAATACAACGGAGATCGAGTTAAGGGTTGGATCAGGTTTGTAAATTTGACGTCTGAAAACAAAGCAGCATTCATATAGCAATATATGCTGTCCTACTTCTGATTCAAGTATAAAATTCAGTTTGACGAATATAGTTTATATTTTAATATCGAAGTAGTTATTACCACAATTTACTCTTCTGTGCCCATGTTTTATATATAATTTTACTGAATAAGTGTGTTTAGACACTTTGTATATCGAATTTTATATACTTTCATGTACAATTCATATTTTTCAAAATAGCGTATATATATATATATATATATATATATATATATTACAGCGAGTTGGGGGTTGACTGCTGAGCTCTTGCCGTTTCGACAGCTAATTCCAGACTTATTGCCGTTTCGACAGCTTGATCTAGACTTGTTTCTATCACAGACAGACGTGTATCGCCATTGACAATGTATGATTTCAGTTCTCATCGCGGTGAGGCAGAGCTTTTCCATCGATATACAACTTAATTTTGCAGCAGTCACTGATATCAACTGTGTCAGAAACTGAGAGAGCATTCACAATAGTGAACTAGAAGTCTCCGTCTCAGGAGGAAACAGATTCATGGTGAAGCAAATATGAACGTGATAAATCTAACAAAGTCGCTGCATGGATAGATGGAAATCAAGTGAAATATATTCGGAGCATTACACGAAAATCATACATTGTCAATGGCGATACACGTCTGTCTGTGATAGAAACAATTCCGCGAATGATATACCAGGAAGACTGTAGTTTATTTGTAATTGGTACAAAAGCCTGGAATTGTATCTGCGCTACATTATTAATTTGCTCCCATTTGGTCAATTAATCATAACAAGCTGGTTAAATTTGGCAGAATCTTATGTGGTACGAAGCAGAAAATAAAGCTTAGCTTATGGTAAAAAAAAACTATTAGAGAGATACATGCCATAATCTATTGTATAGTAAATAAAAAGGCTTCCGGATCATTGCGATAGTAAGAATCCAATATAAGTAAGAATATCCTGCTGCGAAGAAATGCATTTTGAAAAACTGTGAAACACCGCTATTCGGCAAAACTGTCATGGCGGTAAATGGATGATATAGCAGACTGGTTATGATCTGACTGGATTACAGAAATAAATTCAATTTCGCCACCAACACGTGAATATTTCAGAGCTATAATGCAAACCATAGATAAACTGGCTTCGTTATGTGTCAACCATGGAGTGATTGTATAGTTGTCAATAGCAATACACACACACATATGTATATATATATATATATATATATATATAAGCTGTTGTTTATAATTGCAGTTAAACTTCTATCCCCTTCGTTGGGGAAATTATTAGAGTATATAGATGCCCTAAAATATATGCCAAAACTATGAAAGATAAAAGGAAGGGAGTTGATGTAGTAACGACATTGTCATGAGGAATTTGGCCTAGGTAAATGGTCCTACTTAATAGCGAAATGAAGACAAGTTTCAAACATCTCTATTAACATCCCTGATAATGCCCTAAATATTTAGAATCTGAAAAATAATTGTTTCTGCGTTTGGCACAAGGCCACCAATTATCCCAGTACATTACTGATAGTTTATTTTATCGACTCCGTAAGGATGAAAGGCAAAGTGAATCTCGGCAGGATTTGAACTCAGACCATAAAGGGGCGTAACTATATGATGCAAAGCATGGCGTCCGACCTTCTACCGATACTGCCAATCCCCAACCATGGAATAATATACGCAGAAGCCAAGAATGTGGTTCTCGAAAAATCTATATATGGGATTCATTAATGGCGTATGTTGTTTTCTGTACCAGTACTTTAATGCTTGGGGAGGAGATGAGTACAGTAAATAATTTGTAAATGTCATGAGAGACATGCAGTAAACCATCTAAAGTGGTAACCCAACATCTGGCAGCAACAACTAAGGGAACTTGATTGATTAAAATATACCCACTCTTCGGATACTTGAAATATTTTGCCCCGGTCAGAAGATTCTAAACCAATATCTATTTGAAACGTTTAACTGTGATTATTTAATACATAGCTAGTTGCATCTGTTTTAATCTAGATAAACTGGGAAGGGTACCACAAATTAAGAAATGTTATTAACATGACTTTAATACTGTGAATCTAGGTAAAATATTATGTTACATATTTTGTTGATATGAAAACATTATCTGAAAGTTACACTGCGTGGATGTGTGATACAGATTCAGAATACGAGCATCTTATCGATTTAAAATTCAGCAAGTTTTGCATGATTACAGTACAATTTGTTTAATACTCTTTGCATAACGACTGAATCAATATAGCCACTCTAAAATTACACATTCGCTGTATTCGTCATTCTTCTAATACGACTGATTTAAGCGAAAATCTACCAACATTAAAACTAAATCACCAACATTCAATTGACATAACACATGTAAATGACAAATACATTTAGTCATTTACAACAACATTATGTTGCATTTTACAGCAAAATAGTAGCCACGAAATGTTTAGCTCTCTCTCTGTACGGCTATATATGAATACAGTAGTATATATATTTTTTTAATTATTAGTCTATATTGTTGTAGGTATTGGAGGTTTTTGCTATCCACATGATTTCTTGCTTTTCGGTGTTCTTATTGAAGTTAAATGTACAGATCATGTAATATGACTAATTCTAGTATATATGTACTTTAAAGTTGTTCCCAATTATTGAAATATATATATATGAACTGGGTGCTCTACTACTACGGATATAACCCTCCGGTGTTCTACTATTATATATATATATATATATATATATATAGTGTTTAGAAAGTAAAGGAAACACAATCATAGACATAGACAGTTCCCCTCATCACTTTTCCTCTTTCTCCCCCCATTTCTCTGCTCTCTTACTACTTTCGTTCCTTCGTCTCTCCCTCTTTGCGCCTTGCTCTCACCGAGATCAGACGTGTTTCCCTTAGCCCTCTCTTGCTGTTTATAAGCGTTTACACCCAGCTGCCTTTTTAAACTTCGTCCTCAACCCCTTGGTTACTGCTACATGCATGTGCAACTGTCCTGTGTTCCTCCTCTCTATCGGTATGTTTTTCTTTCTTCTGTTTTCTTTTCCCTCTTGTGTTTTTTCCTCTTCAGTTTATTTTCTTTCTCTATTGTCTCTTTTTTATCTTTTCTCTCCCTAATAATTTTCTAACGTATTATCTTACTGTGCTGAGATGTATTGTCTTTAATGCGCCGAAACATCTGAGACACACAGCAGACAACTGATGAGGGGGAACTGTCTATGTCTATATTTGTGTTTCCTTTTCTTTCTAAACACTCTATATTAGTAACCACACACCACCTTGTCCCTTTCAATTCATATATACATACATATATATATATATATATATATATATATAATTATATCTCAACAGGTATAGAAGTGAGTGGAGTGCCAGGAGTTTCTTTTTGAATAGCCATTTAAAACTAGTATATGCTGTTAATTAGTGTTCCATTTAAAATTACGCCCAGAGCGTAGCGACAGTTCCACAAAGAAGAGTGTTGATTTTGAGAACCAGATCAAAAGTTTAAAATCTAAATGTCATCGCATGATTTTTTTCATTCTATCCTCCGTAATTAATGTAGTATCTACCCAGGATAATTTTCACACCGAGACTAATCTTTATATGATTATAATATTCACATTCTTCATGATTTACAAAGAGCAACTAAATTGTGTTCAGATGGAAGTGACCCATATGTCATTGCTCTCTGAAATCGTATGTCAGTCGTCGTTATGTTTCAGAATAATTGAACTTCAACATTGCCCTCCAACATAAACTTTCAAGATGTCTAATATCTTTTCCTAAACTTAATATGTATTGTTGAATTAATCCATACGGCCTAAGGTGGGCAGAATCGATAGAACAGAAGAAGATTTTGTGAGAGTTGAATCTCTTTCCTTTATGTCCATTTATCTTTCCAACATACCATGTCTACGTTAGCAAACTATAAGGTGGTATATATATATATATATATATATATATTTATTTAAAGGTTAAATAATGTTCAATGAATAAATCAAAGAATGAATTTTACAATAGATTGGAAGCACTCAACAGTTATGGTTTTCCAGAGTTATTAATATTAATTCAAACTATTAACAAAAATAGACATTCGTGTGATCAAGTATATTTTATTATACATATTTCAGAGGTACTGAGCTATCTTCAACAGTACGTCCTCATCAGATAAAATAAGATGATGCATGACATACTCTGACTTAGTAGATGGTTAAGATTCAGTCATGGTAGTCATGACTACCATGACTGAATCTTAACCATCTACTATTATTATAACCGCCTATTATTATAACAATATATGCTCATTCTGCTATATGTGATTCTGGAAGCGGAGATTCCTATATACACTTTTTCTCTATATGTAATGGGATAGCCATCACGATTTGTATTTACTGTGGTACAGTTGTATGCGGTGTGATACATTGGTTGAACGCCATCTTGGACATACAGTGAATTTCATCTGGCACGTTGGATTGAGCGACCGAACGTGAGGATTTGGGGGAATGCCAGTTTCTGCGGACTTGGCGTATTTTCAATTTCCTCACATCTGTGCCGGTTTATATGTACCATACATTTCTTTAACTCGTCGTACTTTCTTTTATTTTTTATTTTAGATTTTAGGTGTATTTCCCTGACCGCCTATGGTGATAAATCCCCTGGGTATAGCTTTTGGAAAAATAGTGTTGTCTCACTTAACGTTCGGAACTGGAACATATCGATGTGGTTCGTAGGGTTCGGATATGATAAGGAGAATCGACCTGTTACAAGGCGAGATAATTGGAGTACACCATCCCTCATATGGACTATCATACATGTAAGGCTGCACCACTGCTAACCAACTAGTCTTTTCACAGACTCATGCTTGCAAACTCTCTTGATCTGCCTGTACACCCTCTTTTTGCACTGCTTGTGCTTTGATGCATATATGCTTTGCTTTGTCTTATATTTCTCTGGGGTTTCTGGGCTTTTTGTTCCTTTATTGTTTTGTATTTTTATATGTATCTCTTTTCTTATCCCTGTATTTTTGTACTTTTTTATTATTTCTTTTTATTATTTTATTATTGTTTCTGATCATGCTGAGTAATACTCTCACTCATCCCTTGCTACCCTCTCCCAACCTCTTTATCATCTATTGCACCATTTAAGTGATACATTTTTGGTGTAATTTTTAATTTTTAATTTTTAAATTTTTAAGACATTTTATGACATTATGTGCATCATGTATTCTGTCTTTTTCCATAGAGCGCTGGCCTCGGGACCCCCTGCTGGTCCTTTAACCTTGTTCTGATGACGCAGCGCGATGGAGCATGCAACTACTGATATACTCATGTTTATAGGCTCTGATGATTCCTGCCATTGTGTATGGATGAAACACTGTTAGCTAATAAACAATGTATTTCTAAGCACTCTTTGGTTATTCCTATAACTATATATATATATATATATATAGAGAGAGAGAGAGAGAGAGAGAGTGAGAGAGAGAGAGAGAGAGAGAGAGAGAGATCAATATATATATGTGTGTGTGTGTGTGTGTGTGTGTGTGTGTGTGTGTGTGTGTGTGTGTGTGTGTGTGTGTGTGTGTGTGTGTGTGTGTGTGTGTGTGTGTGTGCGTATACGGGAAAAGGAGAGTTGAAATTTGAACATCCAGTATTGGAAATTCATACCAATAACTACGAACGTAAAACAAAACAGAGAAATTAGGAGAAAAGAAAGCACTGAGATCAGAATATTTGATGATATTCTAATTTAATTAACTGATAAAGGGATTGGAGTTGATAGAGTGAAAGCACAATATCAGGAAAGAGACTAATATATATCCTACTCATGAGCCAGCATGACACCCAGTGTAAAATAAAAATGAAAGAAAATTGAAGTAGATAAAAAGGAAATAGAATGCTAGAAATAGGGAGATAATTAAATAGCCAGCGACAAAGAGAAACGAAATAACATATATATATAGGAATATGACAGAAGAACTGGTCAATTATAGTTTATTAATTAAGAGTAATAAAGTAGAGTTACAGTAGTTAGGTCATATATGACATTGAAAGATTTAACGCTTAATAATAATTACTTTATTGGCCACAAGGGCCTGTATATTGGGGTCAATACAAAAGACAGGGACATTGGGGATTGAAGTAACATATATTAAAAACAAATTAACTAATAACAATTAACAAAAGAATTAGAACAATGAAAATTCCATAATAGGGCGTAGGACCATCCAGGGGCAACTCAGGTACCCCACCAATGCTGAACCACCCGTGGTTCCGAGAGCAGACGAGGAGGGCTCACTTCTCGTGTCTAAATCAGCCAGCTTACAAGTGTATCGTCAAATTGGGCCCATTTGCACGGGCCATCCTAACAAAATTAACCCACCTTTTAGGAAATATACTGGGGGTGGTCCCTCTTTACCCTCATCTTTCTTTCCAAGTGAAACTTGAAAAACTGAATGCGGAATTGGCCGAAGAGAAATGTGTCAGTCTTCACTCCTTATAGCTTTGTCCACCATCTATTTCACTACAGCCACCAGCCAGAAAAAAACTTTCTGCCCTCCTAGCCAAAAGAAGGAGCTTGGACAATCTTCTCTATGGATTTATATGTAAAAAAATTATGTGTAATTTTAGAAACGCATTTAGGCAGTCCTGCTTATTTCTAATCTGCATATGTGCAGATATCAATTTCTTTATTATATACTTTGATTGCTTAGCGCACAACATTATATATATAGCTACATTTTAATTAATTATATCCATATATATATATATATATATATATATATATATATATATATATATATATATATATTTATTTATTTATATATTTATATATTTGTATGTGTCTGTGTGTATGTATCTATTAATGAATGTATGTTTATATGTATGTTTATATATGTTGTGGGTGAGTGAGAGAGAGAGAATCCTAATAATAATTCCTATAGTAACTGGTGAAGACATGATCGCTAGGGGGTTTAATCTACGACCCAGATTTACTCTCCATCAGTAAGTATTTCTATTATGATGGCAACATCGCATTTGCTCTCTCCTTTAAAAGTAGTGCATTGTTCTACTTGAAAAAAAAATATACAACTATTTCTAATCAAAAATTCATATCAATTCACATAACATTAACATCAAAAACAACGGACTGTAAATTTATGAAACACAAAATAAATAATACATAAAAAATATAAAATAAACGGCAACTCCTGTACGTTGAAAGCAGCGTGTTGAAAACTATGCTGTCTTCTGTGTCACATACTTAAAAACCTCTTAACGAGATAACAGAAAATACAACACTAGGGAGAAGGAAAAAATATCAGCCATTTGTAAAAGCTATGGTAATCCCCTAAATGTTTGGAGGAAAGTAACATCAAAAGGGATGCAACTAAAATTAACATGAACAAAATTGAAATGTCATTATACGGGATTGATCTTCAATAAAATCAAGCCATTATAATGTGGGTTGTTCAAATGGCTGCTTAACCTTTTTACAATAAAGATTATCGAATAAAAACAAAGAAAATAAACAACACAATAAATTTTATATTACTGTTGCTTTTTAATTAATGTTGTTTTTATAATCGTTTTTATATTTATTATTTATGAATAATTTTTTGTGTTAATAAAATCTAAAGTTGACTATAATTGATTTCTTTGGACTAGACACGATGCCAACATCTGATAGATTGGTGTTGTATGCGATTGATTCTAGACTATTTAACGAGCCTGTCAGAATTCGAACTCAATGACGTGACGCAGGCATTTTGGTTCTACATTGAATGCAGGACGCCGATCTTTTATCCCTGTAATGTTTCCTGCTATTGAACTTATACGTAGATAATTTTTTATGTATTTACTCTTCATTTTTATCGATACTTCCTTTAATATGTTGTTAAAGTTAAAACCTAAAGATACTCAGCAACGTTTTGAAGCGAAAGCTATTTCAAATTAATTAAACTTCATTATCACAACGATAGTTATTCCTTCAAATATAAATGGCTGAAAAAAATCGTTATTCTTGACAGACTTTCAACTAAGAATTTAAGCAGATTTTATTTATACAGTTTACGGTATTAGAGTTGCACTGATCCGTTTATGGTTATTCGTATCATGAGGTTAAATATTCTGGTAATTACTACATTTTTTAATAAAATTTAATAGTGTATTAGTTTTTATACATTATAGTATTCTAGTAATATTCTAGTAATATTTTCTTCTTTGAATTATGTTACACGGAAGTGATGGAAACATAATGCTGGTAATGAGATTCAAATCTCCACCGATTCGTTCAAACGTAACACAAGTGTACATGTCTAGTACTCAACACGTATTGTAAACTTTAAATCTAGGGTATGTTGTAAAATTGAAAAAAAAACTCGATTCGGTATCACAAATAATGTGATATTTTTTATGAATATTTATAAGCATAATAGCATTATCCATGTAAATTATAATTTAAATCGCATTCAAGGACATAATTTTTAATTGAACTGTCTCTAATTGCCTTTTTTAATTGAACTGTCTCTAATTGATAGCTAGGTAATTTCAACAACTCATCATTTCTTAAGCCGGTGGCAAAATACTTCTCTCTATAGGAAAGAGCATGTTACATATTTTAGTAAATGAACCGACATTGTTATAGTTCACAACGTAAAATATTTTTCATACACGTTTTCTGCAATATAAGTACCATTCCTAGTGTTATGATGATTGGGCTTAGGATTACCGCGTTCACACGATCCTCGGACAAATAGTGACAGAGTATAAAACGAAATGCTTTGCCGAATTCATTATGTCTCCGTCGGCTCTGAGTTCAAATTCTACATCCCAGTTTAACACCACCAGCAGATATGTCGGTGTCTTTATTGGATTCAGCACGTCGGCAAACATTTGAACCAAGTTTCCGAAGTGAGGATATATTTTCCCACTGTTGTACCTGTCTCGGAGTCCATAAAAATCTTAATAAACATTTCTTCTTCTCTGATTAAGCAATAATGAAAAATACTTAAATTCTTTAATGATTCGTGCAAAAAATAGATGCAGAGTATCTGAGAGAGCCCAGCCTTAGGAAATAATTTTCGTGGCATAGAAATCATTGATCAAGTACTAATATAAAATGGATTAGTAATAACTACATACGTTTCCACTGTTATTTTATTAACGTAAGCAGATCACAATTCATTAGGACTTTATAAATATCTGAGATCATATGCAATATATTGAATATGCGATTCGATAAAATATCGGTTTCTCGGTCCAAAAAAATATTTCATTCATATTCTTCGATTTACAATATACGAACCTGTAACATATGCTGAACAAGCAATGCCTGTGCTTTGAAGGTTTTTTAAATGGGGAAAAGCCTTGCACTTGACCAATCCCAATCTCTGAGCATCGAAAAGACTACCGGAAAAGGAGATTTGGATGCTTTCGAAGCCGCAGGTTTTGTGACAACAACTAGGAGCCTTTCACTCCCAGATAAAAAAAAAGTACTATTTGGATGGCCGTTGACTCTGCTGAGTTCCACCTCCCTTTGCCGGGTCTTGTATTTCATCCCGCAGGGTGTCCAAATATCACCCTCCTCACCAAGCAAGCTTGGTCGCAGGTTGTACTGGGTTACATTTTACTCGAGAGCGACCTGGCAAACATAAGAACATGTATACACACAAATACGTATGTGTGTATGCACACGCACGCGCACGCGCACGCACACACACACACACACACACACACACACACACACACATATATATATATATATATATATATATATATATATACATATATATATACATACACGAGTCAAATTAGACGACTGCACGAAGTAATTAACAATTAGTGATCGGAATGTATGCGTACCTGTGCACACCGGTGTGTGTTTTTTATACATAGAAATCAATTTATCTGCATACACACATATATGTATCAATGTATATATCTATATTTATAAACTTATATGTGTGTGTGAATGTATAGAAATAAACACACACGTAGATGCACACACACACACGCACACACACACACACACATACACATTCGTGCATACACACATGCAAACACACATATATACATAAATATAGAAGTCAAAGCTATATCTGTATAAATAGAGTGCGCAACTGAGACTGTACCAAAATGTATAAATATAGGCAAAGATCTAATATGTAGGCAAGTAAACATGCCAGAAAATACGAATTTCCCTGTAAATTGAAATTGGTGCCGCATTAAGAAAACATATTTTTGATGGAAATATAAGCTCTTTCACACTTAGTACTCTTTAGAAATCGATGTATTAATTTGCATATAATTAGCGCTCGTGTTGGTAATTTATTAAGATATATGACAAGAACTGCGGTAGCAGCCGAAGTTTATGATAAAGTTATATCTGTAGAAATACAGAGTGTAACTGAGCCTGTATACACACACACACACATATGCCTATATATATATATATATATATATATGAATGTATGTATAGTATATTTGATAATACTGTATGTTTATTTAAAAACATTTTGAAGACCATTCACTATGAATTTTAAAGTGCTGACTATGTCATTTACTTAGTCTCGGCAAAAACAAAGGGAAGCAACCGACAGCTGTTTCTCTCTCGTTAGCGGTTATCAAGGTTGCATATCCCTTCGCTTCTGCCGAGACTTATAGAAGTTGGATTCTTATAGTCACTACTTTAAAACTCATAGCGAAAATGGTCTTCAAAATATTTTAAAATAAATATACAGTGTATTACCAAATATACTATACTTACATTCAAACATGCGTCGCTATTTCAGAGCACTGATACTAATTGGCTATGTATATATATATATATATATATATGTATATATATATATATATATATATACATATCTAATATGTGGGCGTGTAAACATGTCAAAACATACAAATTTCCCTGGAATACGTGTATTTGTGTAGTTTCGGTAACACACTCGCTACCTATACAGATATAACTATATCATACACCTCGACTGCTAGTATACTTCATACTATATATCTCAATTAATTTCCAACAAGAGCGTAAATTATTGACAAATTAGTATTTATGATGTCTGTATTCGTTCATTTTCCGGTTTTCACCCATATTTATGTTTTCATTCATATATTGTAGCCAGGCGGGACGTTTTTTTTTCACATTGGTATATTTGATCTTACACCTCTGTGGTTGTCTATCTTTCTTTTCTTACTCACTGTCTTCCTCTCTGCTCCTTGTGTCTGTCTATTTAGACGTCTAAACAAATTGAAAATAATTTTATTAACGTTTGTATATTCTCTATACCTTCTCTTTCTTCTTGGCTAATCGATATGTTGGGTCTCGTCAATATCATTTCCGTTGCAGATCAGGGATTTTTGCCAAATTTACTTTTGTTTGTAAATAGTCGTTAAGACTATCGTCTTCTCTTTTATACATTTGTTATTGTCATTTGTGCATTGGCAATATCGCTAGAGAGTCAGACACCATGCTTTGCAGCATAGAGTTACGGCCCTTTACGTTCTGAGTTCAAATACCACTGAGGTTAACTTTGCCTTTCATCCTTACGGGGTCGATAAAATAAAGTACCAGTAATACACTGGAGTATTTGCTGGCCTTGTGCCAAAAGTAGAAACAATTATTTGTTAATAGACGTAAATTCTATCGTTTTGTCCTTTGTCCATTTATTACTGTACCCGGCACACTAGGGACATTTGCATCGAACTTAAAGAACAGAAACAACGTACCAGAGCGGTTGACTGCTCGTTCATTTTGCTCTCTTCTCTGACTTTTTTTATCATTTGTATGTTTTTAGCCACGTGGGAATGTTTTTGGTGTATATATATATATGTATGTATATATATGTATGTATATATATATAAATATGTATGTATGTATATATATTTATATATATATGTCCCAATATAGATATGTCCCAAGGCTCTGATACCATCAACACTATAAACACAGAGCTGGCATATCTAAGAACTGACTAACTGCCTGATGAGGTCATAGCCATTCAATGGTTATCATCGAAATATATATAGCAGTAAATAAAGGATTATGAGTTCATGCAATTGACTTATGTTTCGTCACTATATATATATATATAAACATATATATATATATAAAGTTATATTCCTGTCTGTTTGTTTGTTTGTTTGTTTGTTTGTTTGTTCACGAACTCCTCCCATGACCATATATATTCTGAATATACATTGCCCATGGTACTTGGATAAGTATATTTCGATTTATATGAAATCTAAACCATAGGTAAATGAGAAGATATGATGCCTATTTACAAAAGTTTTGAATTGATATTTTGAAAAAAAATCTTTACAAGAAACAAAATGAGAATTAGATTTAATAATGTAATTTTGTTTTGATATATTACAAAAAATAATGTTTTCCAATTTTTCCTGCATTACATATTACATTGAGTAATATTGAAATCCAGAGTTCTTCTCCATAAATTATATCACTGATTTAAAATCAATCATTATTTTCTTACAAAAAAATGTGTGAAACGCTGCAAGGCGCGAGTAATTCGGCTAGTATATATATATATATATATATATATATATATATATATATATATATATATATATATATATATATATGTGTGTGTGTGTGTGTGTGTGTGTGTGTGTGTGTGTATGCGTGTGTGTGTGTGTGTGTGTGTGTACTAGCAGAGTACCTTTCAAATATTACGGAGTATAGTAAAAAGTATCTAATTTGATAACTCCTTGATTATGATATTCTATATAAAGATATTTATATCCTCGACTTTGATTGACCTTCTCATTCTAGTCTCTCACACCATCGCTGTCTTTGATTTTACATTCATTTAAATCAATTACAATAAATTTGCTTCCAGAATTCCTTAAATCAATATGAAACACATTTCCACTTAATTCCGATGGTTTTGTTCTGTGTATCTATCTATCTGTCTGTTTGTATATCTACCTATCTATCTAGCTAGCTAGCTATCTAGCTAGCTAGATAGATAGATAGCTATGTAACTATCTGTCTGCCTGTCTGTCTTTCTATCTATCTATCTATCTCGGAGAAGATAGCCGTGTTTTTGTTTCGCTCCTGCATTTTGTCGGAATTTATTACGAGAAGCGGTAGGTTTGTTTTAGCTACTTGTTATTTGTTGTGTTTAACCCCTCGCCTGGGCCTGCAGACGTTGGGTAAAATAAATTTCGCCCCTTTTTGGGGCGAAATTTGATAGTTATAAGTTAACGATAAAAAGTCGTTTAGTGACAATGGACGCCATTAACACGACGCATGCCCCCTCCCTCCCTCAAGGAAAGTGATAGAGAGAAGGTAGCAGCACAACGCTGTAAGCCTTCCCTCCTCACTCCCGCAAAAGACACCACGGAATCAAAAGAAAAAATTGTGGAAATGGGTGAAAACCCCAAAAGTAACAATTACACAAACAAGAACAACAATGACAATAACAACACAACCAACAACAGCATCAATGACAATAACAACACAACCAACAACAGCAATAATGACAACACCAACAAAGGAAAAAAAGCAAGCGAACACGAATAACAACAACAACAATGATAACAACACGAAAGAAAACGGACCCACAGCTGCAGTCTCCTTCGCACAGGCGGTTCGAGAAACGCAGACATACACGGCACTGGACATCTCGAATGTCAAGAAATTGCTGAAAGAAGCAAGGAATTGTGTAAGTTTCGAGGAAGGTGGGGAATTCACAATTACCTCCCTCGAAGAAATTAGAAGGGACACAGTCCTCAGGACCGTAATCTTTAGGACAGTTTCGAACACGACTAGGAAACCGGCTCAATTGTCCTAAAGTGAAATTGAGCTGGTCCTAAGTAGTGCCTGGAAGGATATCGCTTTCATACAGAAAGGGAAACTGTATGGAAGCATATCTGTTATAATGCAAGATGAATTCGCGGCACGGAAATATTCTGTGTCGCCAATTGTATCCAAAGCATACACCTTTTCCCCCACATATTTGGGGAAAAGAACTCAAAAGATAAGAATCTAGGGCATCAGGCCAAATGCGAGCATTTGGTGGGTGCCAACGGGATTCTTAGAAGATGAGGACACAATCCTTTCGATAGGCGAATCCACCGGGGGCGTATTCGGCGGCAATAGCCTTGAAGTTCTGGTCCAAATGAGACCAGAACGGATAGCAAGAATTCCGCAGCTGCGTGTGCCTGGATGGAGTCGCCTTCATAAACCTTTCTGTTGAGGGCAGGCGGCCTTCATGCTACCACTGTTCAAGAAGTGGTCACCTGAGGGCTTCCTGTCCCCTTTTAAATGCCCCCTCAAAAAAAGACGCTTCAGCCCACCCCACACGCAACAACACAACCACCACCACCACAACAACAACCACAACAACACGAAATAATAACAACACAAGACACTGTCCCACCCAACCCCTCCCCACCTAAAACAAATACAAAAGCAACCACAACAAAACCCCAAAATATACCCCTCCCCAACAACACGGACGAGGACCCCTTATCAACGTCACCCAGAACCCTTTCAACTGGTAAAAGAAAGAAAAGAAGGCACCACATCAACAAAAATGCAACAAACACACAACCACCAGCACAAACAGAACAAACATCACAAACGAAACCCCCCCCCCCCCGAAAACATAACACATACAACAAAACGCAAACACACACAAGAACAACAAACAAAAACAAACACAACACAACAAAAACAACAAAACACTTGTGCAAACAATAGACAAAGACCCTTCGGTTTCCACCGAAGGGAAAATGTTCACCAACGCGGCGACTAAACCGAATTTAAAAATGATTAGGGTCCCAAGGGACACCTACGCAATGCTCAAACAGAACTTTCCCGAGGACGTGGGGAACCCCTCTACTAGACCTAGCAACTGCGTCCTCTTGAAATGTTTCCCCGCCACCACCCCAGACACTCCTCCCCCACCAAACACCCCTAACCCACCACACACTGATTTCCCCACCACATCCCAAACCATCACCCCACCAAACAACCCCGCCGACAGCCCAATGGAATTTGTGTAGCCTGGTCCCCAGAAGAAGTACAGGTAGGTGCCTTTTCCTTTTTCTCCACCAACATGGATGTTTAAATGTGCGCGGCCTGGGGTTGTCCTGGAAGCAGGGCAAAGACTTAAATGACCTCAGGTCGCACAGAATGGATGTGATAGCTATTTGCGAGTCCAGGATCAGCAGCGAGCACCAACTGGACCCCATCTTCGACGACTTTGAGATCTATACATCTCTCTGTCAGCCGGGGGTGGGGGAGGAGTGGGCGTTCTGTTGCGAAAACACCTGTGCCTCGCAATACGGAAGTTACACCTGGACCCGGAAGGTCGACTGGTGGTTCTAGACGTCGGCAGTAGTGAAGGTGGAGCCTTCAGGCTGGTGACAGCGTATGCCCCATCTGGGTCACCGCGACATGACTTCTTCCAGCGCCTAGAGACTTTTCTGGGAACGTCTCGCTCCTTGCTTTTAGTGGGGGACTGGATGCACATTGGAACTATGTAGGGGCATGTCTCGAAAGAGGGGGGTGTAACAGACTCAAACGGTTAATCGGCCGATTTGTTCTGGCCGATAGATATCGACTAGATTTTCCAACTGTGCCACTGTGGACGTGGACTAATCACAGCGGAACATCTAGGTCGTACCTAGATAGGTTCCTAGTTAGAAATAAGGATAGGGATATATTAAGCTGTCCACGAATGTTCATGGTTGACTATTCGGATCACAAGTTTTGTAACCGGAGTGGTCAACCTTGATAGAACCCATACACAAGGACCCGGTTACTGGAAGCTAAACTTGTCCGTACCGACAATCAAAGCTAACAGTAAGCGTATTAGCACTCTAGTTAAGCAGCGGTTGAACAGCAGGTGGTGGGGCTCTCTCAAGAGAGAAATTAGATAGAATCTATAGGTTTTAGTCAGGAATTAGCATCAGATAGGAATAGAACTGAAAGGGAATTGATAGATAGAGTAGAAGAGGTGATTAGGAATTGCAACGTGGCCGGCGTGCTGGCGTCAAGAACGACCCTAGATCAGTTCTTTGACGCGAAGCACTAGGGCTGCGTTGTCAGGAGTAAAATACGTGCACTGGGTAACGAGGGAGCCAAGGCTGTTAGCTGGGCCCGAGTGACAGAGGCAAAATTGGAAACAAGTCCACAGAGTTAAAGATTTTGGCCAAGGTGTTAGCGAAGAAGTTGGCGCTTGTCGTCGGGAACCTGGTGGGAGAAGCTCAGACATGCGAAATCCCGTCAAGGTCCATACACGATAACCTCCACCTCATGCTATACATCGTAGATAGGGTAGGGAGCGAACCCGGCTTCGGTTTGGGCCCTGATTAAATAGCATCAATCTAAGGCGTTTGATAGGGTCGACCATCGGTACCAGGATGCGGTGCTCGCGGCGGCAGGGTTCGGACCCGTTTTCAGGGGCTGGATTGCTGCAATGCGCAGAAGCAACACCTGCTCGAGGGTCAAGGTGAACGGCTACCTCTCGAAGCCGTTCCAAATCGCGCGATCCATCCGACAGGGATGCCCTCTCTCCTCCCTTCTGTATGTGCTAGCTCTCGAGCCACTACTGCGGAAGTTGGAGCTGTTGTAGGGAATCCCATTGGAACTGGGATTGCGGAAACCGGTGTCGGCCTACGGCGATGAGGTGACAGTAATGGTGTCGTACGCCTCGGAATCGGGCAGATCGGCACCTTACTGGAGTAATACGAAAGGTTTACAGGAGCCAAGCTGAACCGGGACAAATCCGTCGGTTTCCAACTCGGAACGTGGAGAGATAAACCGATGCCCTCCGACGCCGTCGTCGGACGCTGGACGGAGGGATCGGTGAAGCTGCTCGGAGTCTGGTGGGACCGGACCTCCAGGTGGAGGAAATCTGGGACGAGGTAACGGGCAGGATGTTTGCACTCGCCCGGAAGTGGGCCGAGTGGAATCTATCCCTGAAAGGTCGAGCGAAGGTGGCGAACACTTATATAACGTCCGTTATCTACTACCGCTTGACCGTGGGGCCTTGCCCAGGGAAAACGCTCGCCAAAATGGAGCGCACGCTCTTCCGATTCCTTTGGAAGAAGCGAGCCCCTTTGGTGAGAAGATCCATCTGCTGTCAACAACCTTCGAACGGAGGGCTGGGGATGCCGTGGCTGACGATGCGTAGACACGCATTAAGGCTACAGCACCTCCAGGTATACCTCGCCGGTCAGCCGGTGTGGGCCCCGTTTGTGAGGCGAGCCTTTCCGAGACTCGTCTCACTCACCGAGCTTCAATCCTAGGTCAAGCAATGACCGAGAAAAGAGGGCGACTGGCACATTGGCAAGCGGATCCGGCAATCAGTGGAGACTCAACCTCAACATTCTATAGAGGGTTGGTGCGACGACGCTCTCGGAGAGGCTCTGGGCATGGAGAAAGACGAGCTAACCAGTCTGTTCGGTGAGGACGTTGGCCCGGGACCGATGGACAATTTCCAAAAGTCACTGGCTTGGCAGTGCTACCGAAGAGCACTAGCCGTTCAGGACAAGCTCTACAGACACGGGCGCCTGAGTGAACCCCTCGAAGAAGATCCGTCCGAGATGCGTGCAAGACGAGGAAACTGTCGCACACGCATTCGTACACTCCCGGGCGTAGCTGACCTGTGGGGCTATGTGGAACGACTACTGTCGCGGGTGGGACCAATCCGGTTGACTACCGAGTACATTGTCACAATCAAACCGCCTCCCCCTTCAAAACCGAAGGAGAGGCGGTTTTCCTCTGTGTGATAGCCAACTGGTCCTTTTTTTAAAGTACCATTTTAGAAGAAGGATCAGAAAGGAGAGAGAGGTTCTCTTCCCCAGCAAATTTTATGAAAGGTGGGTGAAAGTAGCGAGAATGGCCCGAGTGAATGGGCCTTCTCTCTATATAAGCCTGTAGGTGAGAGAGGAGAAGAAGGAGGATAGGAAGGGAGCACCCGCTCTTTGAGCTCCTGAGGAGGAGGGTAGCACATTTTTTCGGGGGGTGTGTGCGACCCATGTCAACGCCCCCTCCCTATTGATGACTTCGATTGTTGAATTTGATTTGTTATATGTTTTTACACGTCCTTTGAAATGTATGTAACCCCCCCCCTTGTATTTGTCCCAATCTTTGCTGCCCTGGTGGCAAATAAATAGAAAGTTATCTATCTATCTATCTATCTATCTATCTATCTATCTATCTATCTATCTATCTATCTGTCTGTCTGTCTGTCTATCTATCTGTCTTTGTAGCTATCTATCTGCTTGTCTTCCTGTCTATTTAGATATCTAGGGACCCGGCTACTGGAAGCTGAACTTGTCGTTACCGACATGCAAAGCCTACAGTAGATGGATTAGCACCTTAGTTAAGGAGCACTTGACGGGGGCAATTGTCAACAACAGATGGTGGTACTCTCTCAAGAGGGCAGTTAGCTTAGACTCGATAGGTTTTAGTAAAGAATTAGTGTTAGATAGAAATAAGATCGAAAAGGAACTGGTAGATAGAGTAGAAGAGACACTTAGGAGTGGCAACGTAGCCAGCGTGCTAGCGACGAGAACGAACTTGGACCAGTTCTTCGACGCAAAGCATGAAGGCTGCGTTGTCAGAAGCAAAATACGTGCTCTGGGAAACGAGGGTGCCAAAGCCGTTAGCTGGGCCCGAGTGACGGAGGCGAAAAGTGGCAACAAGTCCACGATTCGGTCTTTGAAGGACCAAGACGGACGCGTGATAGGTGAGCCGAAGCAGGTATGCGCGGCCTTTCAGCGGCACTTTGCTCAACTGTTCGGGCAGAGCGGCGCGCCGGAAGGGGTTATGGAATTCGGTCCATACCACGACGACCTACCGCGACTCTCGGACAGCGAGGCGAAGTTCTGTGAAAGGCCGATTTCGGCCGCTGAGATAGGGGACGCGCTGAGCCAATGCGGCAAACGCAAATCTACAGGTCTCGACGGTCTACCCAAAGAATTTTACGTAACAATGCCGGACTCAAGGGTCAAGGTAAACGGCTACCTCTCGGAGCCGTTCCATATCACGCGATCCATCCGACAGGGATGCCCTCTCTCCTCCCTTCTGTACGTACTGACTCTGGATCCACTACTGTGGCGGTTAGAGCTATTGCAGGACATCCCTTTGGAACCAGGACTGGGAAAAGCGACGTCGGCATACGCTGACGACGTGACAGTAATGGTGTCAAGCACCTCGCAAATCGAGGAGGTCGGCACATTACTCAAGGAATACGAAAGGTTCACAGTAGCGAAGCTGAACCGGGACAAATCCGTCGGTTTGCAAATCGGAACGTGGGGGGGGGGGCAAACCGATGCCTTACGATAGCGTCGTCTGACGCTGGGCGGAAGGACCAGTAAAGCTGCTCGGGGTCTGGTTTGGTCCGGACCTCCAGGTGGAGAAGAGCTGGAACGAGGTGACGGCCAAGGTGTTTGCGCTCACCCAGAAGTGGACTGAGTGCAAACTATACTTGAAAGGTCGAGCGGAGGTGGCGAACACTTTTATAGCGTCCGTCATCTACTACCGCTTGACCGTCGTGCCTTGTCCAGCCAAAACGCTCACCAAAATTGAGCGCGCGCTTTTACAATTCCTTTGGAAGAAACGGGATCCTTTGGTGAGAAGATCCATCTGCTGCCAACACCCTTCAAACGGAGGGCTGGGGATGCCGTGGCTGACGATGCGCAAACACGCGCTCAGGCTGCGGCCCCTCCATGTATTCCTCACCAGACAACCGGTGTGGGCCCCGTTCGTGAGGCGAGCATTCTCACGACTCGTCTCGCTGACCGAGCTGCAGTCCTGGGTCAAGCAAAGACCGAGGTAAATGGCGACTGGCACATCGAATGCGCTCAGGCGCTCACAGCCCTCTTGCATGCGGACCCGGCCATCAGTAGAGACTCCACTTCGTCATTCTATAGAGGGTTGGTCCGCAGCAAGTGCGACGACTTGCTCGGAGAAACTCTAGGCGTACAGGAAGACGAACTGGCCAGTCTGTTCGGTAGGACCTTCCGCCCGGGACCGATGGACAACTTCAAATGTCCCTGGCCTGGCAGTGCTACCGAAGAGCTCTACCAGTTCGAGACAAGCTCTACAGACACGGGCGCCCGGGCAGGGACCCTTCGAAAATGATCTGTCCGAGATGCGTGCGCGACGAGGAAACCGTCGTGCACGCATTTGTACATTGCCCGGGCGTTACCGACCTGTGGGGCTATGTAGAACTAATATTGTCGCGGGTGGGACCAATCCAGTTGACCACCGAATCCATTGTCACAATCAAACCGCCACCCTCCTTCAAAAACGAAGGAGAGGCGGTTTACCTATGTGTTATGGCTATGGTGAAAGAGGTTATATGGTGGACAAGGTTAAAAGGGCTGAGGTCAGACACCTTTCTCTCCGGCGATCAACTGATTCGTTTTTTCAAATATCATTTTGGAAGAAGAATCAGAATGGAGAGAGAGTTGTTGTACCCCAGCACATTTTATAAAAGGTGGGTTAATGTGGCAAAGATGGCCCGAGTGGTTGTGCCTTCTCTCTATATAAGCCTGTAGGTTGAGGAAAAAGAGTAAGGGAGGAGGGGAGTACTCACTCTTGGTGCTCCTGGAGATGAGTGTTGTACATTTTTTCGGGGTGTGTACAACCCCTGTGTAACACCTCCCCCCTATTGGGCATTTCAATTGTTATTTGTTATTTTATTAATAGTTTTATTTTCATATACCTGTATGTAAACTCCCCATCTGTATTTGTCCCCTTCTTTGGTGCCCTTGTGGCTAATAAAGAAATTTATCTATAACCGGACTACTATTGGGATTTCGGCGTTCTTGCTTTTATTGTTGTTCCAGTTCGAAAAGATAAATTGATAAAATACATCAATATATAACTCTAGATTGACATTCAGACAGAGAGACTAGGGAGTGAAGTGAGATGGAGACAGACAGAGTGATAGAGTGGAAATTAGGTAGAAAGGAAGACAGTAGATAGATTGATGCCCTCTGGTGTTCCCTTTGCGTGTCTTTATATATCTAACAAATGGGACGCCGTATGGCGGACCGTTTTGCCGAACATTTGAGGGACATACGACTCGGTTTGGATACTTCTGTCGCCCGTCATTTCAGTCTTGGGTGTCCTTTTACATCATGGATCACAGGCCTCGCGGACCAGGACTGAACAAGGTCTGATTCACCGCTGTGGGTCCTATTCCCATCTTGGACTCAACTCACCTCCCCAATTTCTCTGATACCCCGTCCATTATCACACCCCTAGATTCCTATCGCTTTCTCTTGATTATTAGCACCTTCTCTGACAACTAATATATGCCGACTATATATGCTCACTCCACTTTTCCCTTCCCTGCTCATACACACACTTATATTAACATACTTTTGCTCATAGCTTCGTACTTACATGCACATACACATTTTACAAAACGGTTTTTTTTCATTTCAGGTAGACACGCTCCATCATCGACTTTTCTAAAAAAAAATAAATCATACACAAAACGCCAGCACTAACAGTTTTGCAAGAGATGTCAACATGAATGGACCTGTTATTTATATCTAAAGACATTTTTTCCAATTCCATCCCGCCCGCCCCCTCAATCTATCTTATTTCTCATTCTTTCTTCTGATGAAGGACTAGCGTCCGAAACGTTAAGACCATCTTTCTGCTATATCAAGCGTTAACTTAATATATCCGTTCAATATACTGTAACGATTGAGTTGTTATTTCTGTTTACCTTTTAAATACATATGTATATATATATATGTGTGTGTGCGTGTGTGTGTGTATTTTGTATATATATATACATATATATTATTATATTTGAGGAGGGTCATGTTCTTTGAATATTGGCAGAAATATATAGTTAAAAACACTCACTATTTGGTTTGGGTTCGTTTTCGCTTCAGTGTATTTTATATATCTATAATGAATTCAGCTGGCAATCATTGATTGAGGTGAGTGTACATGTTAACACATAACTGAGGAGCTTCCGATTCCAGAGTCAGGTTCGAACATTAATAGATTGTTCCTCGAGTTGATCGACAGTGAAACATATGTAATATGTAATTAAATGTGAATATGCTGCAACACTGATTATTTGTTCCCTTATATATTAATATTATATATATATACAGTATATATATATATATACAATAAAGGAGAAAACACAGGTAGGTATTAAAAAAAGGATTTTATCCAGGTATTTATGACCGTTTCATTGGTAAGCGCAACCTTATATCGCTATACTGCAAATAGCAGCCACTCGATAATAACTGTTATTCACCTCCAAATTTTCAAAATAATGAGTAAGTGACTTGTAAAATGTTCTTAATATATAAAAAAAACATTTTTAAAAATCGTATTTACTAGTATAGAGAGAGAGGAAGGGGGAAAAGAGTTAGGAAGTAGAGGGTCAAACGGTGATGTAGGGCGGGGGGGGGGGTTAAAATGGAAGGATTGCTCGATCAGTTTTGGGGGTTAAGGTAGTTAAAGAGAATTAAATTGTTTATAGTGGGAGGGAGAGAGAGAGAGGTAGAGAGAGAGGAGAGATAGAGAGATAAATATATAGATAAAAAAGGGGAAGAGAAAAAAGAAGAAAAGAAAAGAGAACAAAAAAAGAGAGAACAAAAGAAGAAAACGAAAAAATAAAAAAGGAATGAAGGAGGAGAGAGGTACATAAGTATTGATTACTGTGGGTAATGAAAGGGGTTAGATTCAATAAGAGGGTATAAAGTGTAAGTATATGCAGTTTGTCAGGTGGTTGTAGGAGGTTAAGGGTTCGATTTGCAGTTGTAGTGCGAACTAGTGCGAACTTCTTTAAGTCTATGGTTGCAATGAATTGATCTTTCGATTTTATTGTTGAGTAACTTATTCTTCGAACACAAAATGTGGAACAGTTCAAGGTCACATAACCGACAGCTTCTCATACCACTCCGATATGCAGGCGCGTTCGATAATTTCTTCGACTTCAGGGTGTATTGATGATTACTTTCCCTCAGTTGTCAGGTTTTGTTCGTAAGGGTAGTTACATAACGATGCTGGGAATGTTTCATTGCCTAACAATGTGTATACCAACGAGCTTTAAATGTATTCCCAGTCGCTCCGATGTAATACTACTTCCGGTTTCTGAATCTACCGTGCATCGGTAAACCAGATTAGACTACATACATTCATTATGCAATGGACAGGTTTCAGGTAGGTGGCAATTACAATTTTTGTCATGGGCAACTTTGGCATTATTGGTGGGCTGCGATGCCTGTACAAGTGTGTTACGTTTTGTTTGCCTTCTAGTGGGTGGTTGTGTATTATATATTCTGTTGTGTTCGATGGTAATTGTATTGTTATTGTTATAAATGTGTGTTCCGGTGTTGTTACGTATCTTTTGTGTGCCAATATGTTTGGTGCAGTGGAGTAAGATAGTCTGATAGATGTAGTGTTAAGGATTTTGCTGTATCTATGTGAATCTGGAAAGTGCTTATTTATTATTCTAAAGAAGGTAGAGGGTAGGTTGGTACCAATAGAGGTGTTAAATATAGGGTTATACCAAATATATTTTCTACTGCGTGACCTGTTTGATTTTGATGTTGTATTTCTATTTTCAGAATAATTGGTACTTCTATGCGTAAATGCGCGTGTGCTTGTGTTTCTGGGATTTGTGTTATGCCTATTCGTGTGTGCTTTGCGGAGGCATTCATCTATATATTCTACTCTATATAGGTGGCCTGCCTTATCTAGTGTGGTATTGTAGTACTCCACGTGTTCCTCGAAGATTTTTCGGTTAGACGAGAGGCGGGAGATCCTAAGGGATATTCTGCGTGGAACGGACTTAATTATGGAGAGTGGGTGGTTCGAATTACAGTTGATGTATGCTAAGTTTTGTTTATTCTGGTGAAAAGGTATTTGGCGTTGGCGAATGCTAAGGCTTTATCCAAGGTATTGGGGGATATAGAAGAGTAATAGTCGTTAATATCAAATTGTATAAACTTAGATGCTTTTTATTTTAGCTATACTGTTAAACCATTTAATTGTTTCGGTAGTGTTACCCCATAGTTTAATCACTAGTTTATTATTCATTTGTGCTATCACTCTGTCTAATATATGTTTACTAATTTTCCCAATGTCTGATTTGGACGGGCATATAAGTCTAATTGTGGGGTTATAATCAAAGTTTACCTTATGGTCATTGAGATTAAATGTGGGGGGTACATGGCCTAAGTGGATCGGTTCTATCCTCTATTCCTAGATGTTTGACTATATTGTGAGCCTCGTTGTTGATGTTTATCTGTGCTCTCTCGTTAGTTTTTCTGTATTTCCTATGTAATTCCTTCCGTATGAAGGTATGATATGTATTAATATCCATCGTATACACATTTGAGGTTTTGTACGCTTTGACAATAACTCCGTGGGTAGTTCACAGCATTTTTATGAATGTTTTCATGTCATTCTGGAGTTTATTATTCCTCTGCTTTTTAATTTGATATCCATAATCATCTTCAGTAAGTCCTGTTCAAAGGCATCTAGTTGAGGGTTGGTAGGTGGGTTCTTACATGATTTGAAGCCGTATGTTTCCTTGTCGCATTCAACGGTGCGACCGTTACGTCTTTTGTCGAAATGGAAAGTTTTCCATCTAACCCGACGTATAAAGTCGTTTGTTCATTGTATCATCCCGAGTGTATAATCCTTTCGCGAAGGTATAGGAATGTTCTTTAGGGACATACCTATGTAATGCTTTTCCATAGTAGTGCCGTATGTTTATGTGGTTGCTCAACCGATTTGGAGCCTGTAGAAAATTGCTTATTGTAATCCATTTCGTCCACAAGTTTGCAAGACTCTGGTTAGTAAATCCCGTTCAATCTTGGAGTATAATGATAAAATCCTTTTTTTAATGACTACCTGTGTTTTCTCTTTATTGTTTATACTCCAAGATTGAGCGGGATTACAATAAGCAATGTCCTGCTTTCCTAACTATATATATATATAGTGAAGGCGTGTGGCTGAGTGGTTAGGGAATTGGATTCGCAATCGTAAGGTTGTGAGTTCGATTCCTGGACCAGGTGATGCGTTATGTCCTTGAGCAAGACACTTTATTTCACGTTGCTCCTTCTACCTGGAGTTGCGACCGATAGATAGTATTAGCAAGTGGAAAGACCAACGGAAACATTGTTCCCTCGGTCCGATTTGACGAAAGTCGATCGTTAAGTATATATATATATATAATCAACAACAAAGAACGCCTATAGCATATGCATATCTTTACTTGCTAACATTGTTTCATCCGCACTATAAGTGGGACTCATCAGAGCATAAAGGTTGATTACATATCACACAAGCAATAACAAATCCAAGACATTGAAGAAATAAAGAATAAAAAATAATAAAAGATAAAAAAATATTGAGGAAGTAAAAATAAAAATAAACATTGAAAAATAAACATTGAAAAATAAACATTGAAAAATAATTGAAAAATAAGGGGTGCTATCAGTCACAGTTGGGCGGGGTGCTGTCAACATATAGTTACATACAAGCATACACATGGATAAGAGAACAGACAAGAATAGATAAGATAGATAGGATTAGGTAATAATAGATAAAAAATAGGTGAAAAATAGGTAAAAAATAGACATATAATATATATAAGAAAATATAAAAAACATACATATAAAATATACAGATAATAGTGATACAGGGTAAGGAATGAAATAAAATAAAATAAAATTAAATTAAAATTATATAAAATAAAATATAATATAATATAATAATAAAATAAGATAAAATAAAATAAAATAAAATAAAATAAAATAAGATAAACTAAAATAAAATAGTATAATATAAGATATAATTAAATAAAATTAAATAAATAAAATTAAATAAAATGAAATGAGATAAAATAAAATAAAATAAAGTAAATTGAGATAAGATATATATTTTTTTAGAATATATTTCTTGAATATATATTTTTTTAGAGTATATTTCTTGAATATATCAGGGGCCCACGAAGGCCCTAAGTGTCACAGTTATCAGCATCACTTGACCATTGCAATGCAATGGAGACGTCCCAGGTTGGGCAGTCTCAAAAGTTCACTCGAAAGTCACGGGTGTGCATTCACACAGTTGAGCGGTGGGGTAATCACAAACCGGTTCACACCCGGGCAGGAGTCCAATGGTCAACAGAGGAACATCGAAGGAAGGTAGGAGAATTCACGTGCAGCAGCAAGAGGCAGACAAGTGGGCCGAAAGCAAGCAGGTGCAGGCGGGCTAGCCGAAAGTAAGCAAATACAGTTGGGTCAGGCGGGTTAATATGCATACTCAACAGCGCATACAAAAGATATATAAGAAATAGCTTCAAGAGCCAATATCCCAAAAGTAACGTTTTGGCCCCGATAGCCCTCCGTAGTTACTAACGGTCTGTGTACACTTGAATCGGGCAATGGCACGTGCGGACACGATTATCTTCGTAGGAATTCAATTTGATTTATTTTACTGCATCTCCTCGTATGTATTTATTTTGAATGTATTATCCGTGGTGGTGGGTCTTGCCTGATGTGGTATTTCTGTGTTTAATATCAGCTTTGACCCGGGTGTCCTACGCTGTGTGTGTGTGCGTGTGTGTCTGTGTATACATTTATATGTGTATGGGTGTAGGTGGTTGTATATGTCTGTATATAAAAATATAAAAATATATATATATGTATACCGTCTCTGCATATGCATGTGGTGTGTATATGTGCATATACGTGCAGAACATATTGGTGTGTATAATCTTGAGATGTCCCAATGCAGTGACTTCATGATATTGGCTCTTGAAGCTATTTTTTATATATCTTTTGTATGCGCTGTTGAGTATGCATATTAACCCGCCTGACCCAACTGTATTTGCTTGCTTTCGGCTAGCCCGCCTGCACCTGCTTGCTTTGGGCCCACTTGTCTGCCTCTTGCTGCTGCACGTGAATTCTCCTACCTTCCTTCGATGTACCTCTGTTGACCATTGGACTCCTGCCCGGGTGTGAACCGGTTTGTGATTACCCCACCGCTCAACTGTGTGAATGCACACCCGTGACTTTCGAGTGAACTTTTGAGACTGCCCAACCTGGGACGTCTCCATTGCATTGCAATGGTCAAGTGATGCTGATAACTGTGACACTTAGGGCCTTCGTGGGCCCCTGATATATTCAAGAAATATACTCTAAAAAAATATATATTCAAGAAATATATTCTAAAAAAATATATATCTTATCTCAATTTACTTTATTTTATTTTATTTTATCTCATTTCATTTTATTTAATTTTATTTATTTAATTTTATTTAATTTTATTTAATTATATCTTATATTATATTATTTTATTTTAGTTTATCTTATTTTATTTTATTTTATTTTATTTTATTTTATCTTATTTTATTATTATATTATATTATATTTTATTTTATATAATTTTAATTATAATTTAATTTTATTTTATTTTATTTCATTCCTTACCCTGTATCACTATTATCTGTATATTTTATATGTATGTTTTTTATATTTTCTTATATATATTATATGTCTATTTTTTACCTATTTTTCACCTATTTTTTATCTATTATTACCTAATCCTATCTATCTTATCTATTCTTGTCTGTTCTCTTATCCATGTGTATGCTTGTATGTAACTATATGTTGACAGCACCACGCCCAACTGTGACTGATAGCACCCCTTATTTTTCAATTATTTTTCAATGTTTATTTTTCAATGTTTATTTTTCAATGTTTATTTTTATTTTTACTTCCTCAATATTTTTTATCTTTTATTATTTTTTATTCTTTATTTCTTCAATGTCTTGGATTTGTTATTGCTTGTGTGATATGTAATCAACCTTTATGCTCTGATGAGTCCCACTTATAGTGCGGATGAAACAATGTTAGCAAGTAAAGATATGCATATGCTATAGGCGTTCTTTGTTGTTGATTATATCACGGCTCTGTCCTCAGACATCGAGCTAACCTTATACTGCCTGTTGGATAAGTGGAGTGTTATACACCCCTGATCCTCTCCCTAATATACTATATATATATATATATATATAAATGGAAAAAATGAAACGAAATTTCATTTCTCACTCTTAGTACGCCTGTTACTTAAATATAAGTATGTATACGTACATTCATATATGTATACAGACGTACAGTAGTATGTATACATATACATACATGCACACATATATATATGTACGTATGGATTTACCGAACATTTATTATAATGCTGGGTTTGTTTGTAAACAATCATCCCGAATAAAGCCGTAAAATGTTTAGCAACCATCGGTGCCCTTTTGTTCAACACTGACAAAGGAACGATGTACTAGTTTCCAGCTTATTAGCTATCGTCAGCACAGTATACCTTCCTGCCAGATGATTGAACGTCTGAAAGTATATACTTTCCTTATGCATATTAACGGCTGAGCAGCCTAATTTGCATATCGAGTGAGTTAATCGACCGGGCGCACCGAAAACGATAAATGGAAAAAATGAAACGAAATTTCATTTCTCACTCTTAGTACGGCTGTTACTTAAATATAAGTACGTATACGTACATACATATATGTATACAGACGTACAGTAGTATGTATATATATACATACATGCACACATATATATATGTACGTATGGATTTACCGAACATTTATTATAATGATCGGTTTGTTTGTAAACAAACATCCCAAATTTTAGCCGTACAGTGTTTAGCAACCATCGTTGCCCTTTTGTTCTAGAAGGGAAACTTCCTCAACAAACCACCAGTCAGATTTATCAACCCCACTCGTTCGGACATCTGGTCTATCAGTAAGAAGATCCTAGATAGAGTTCTACCACCAATGCGGGTTGCCTCACAACTCCCACTCTGGAGCAGAACATCTGAGGCAATATCTTGGTTCCAAGAATTACCCGACAAACGCCACACTCGCTTCCTGCAACTCGACATAGAAAACTACTATGCTTCTATCTAGGAGTCCCTCCTGAAGGACGTAATTACCTTTACCAGGAATGTTACCACCATAACCGATGCTGAGCAAGATGTTATCCTCCATGCCCGTAAGACCTTCCTATACCACGATGGATCTTACTGGATCAACAAGAAGTTTCAGACCCCATTTGACGTCAGCATGGGAGCGAGTGACTCGGCTGAAATTAGCGACCTTGTGGGCCTGTACATTTTACATCACCTGAAGAACCTCTTTATGGCCCAACCGGAGGTTTATACCGAGACGACGGTCTCTGCCCCCTGAACAAGGTTTATACCGAGACGACGGCCTCTTCGCCCTGCACAATGTTAACCCCAGAACCACCGATGGGTTTCGGAGAAACTTAAGCTCGTTCTTCCGTAATCTAGGATTTACTATAACTATAGAATCTAATATGACTAGGGCCAACTTGTTATTAGATGTCACTCTCGACCTAGATACTTCCTTCTATTACCCGTACCACAAACCTAATGATTCCCTTAGATATATTAATGTTAATTCTAACCACCCCAAAAAATCACTGATAACTTAGTAAAAAGCGTCTCTATTAGAATCTCTGGCCTCTTTGCCAATGAAGATATTTTTAACGCCTCTGCCTCCTACTACAATGACGCCCTTGCCCGCAGCGGATTTAAAGAAAAGATAACCTACCTAGAATCCACCGCAAGACTGCATGGGGGGAATAGGCATAGCTGGTACAACCCTCCCCTCAATAGAGAGGTCTCTACACCTATAGCTAGGACTATCTTCACTTTGCTGAACACACACTTCCCCATACAACATAGGTACTACACCATCTTTAATAAGAATACAATAAGACTCTCCTACTCCACCACACCTAACCTAGCTAGGAATATAGTCAATCACAATTCTAAAAAATTAAATAAGCCAACCACCTCCGAACCCAATCCCCAGACTGGGGCCTTGTGTAATTGCCTAAATAAGGAAGCCTGCTCACTTGAAAACAAATGCCTGACAAATGATATAGTATACAAATGCGATGTCATCTCAGGCACCCATGATTGCAACAACAAAAAGACTTACATCGGCATGACTTCCAATAATTTTAAGACCCTGTGGTATGCTCATACCCACTCCTTCAGTAGATCGGACAAATCAAACCAGACGACACTCTCCTCCTATGTTTAGGACCTCAAAAGGAACTCCGCCCCTTTCACGCTTAAATGGAAAATACTCCAGAAAGCGCGCTCATACAACGGAGGTCACAAGTGCTGCGACCTTTGTATCTCAGAGAGCTACGAAATTTTATTCGCCAAGGGCCCACTACTGAACAAACTCTCTGAACACTGCCCGAACTGCATGCACAAAAACTTTACAACTTTCAAATACCCTAAGCCAGTGTTAATGCCCGATGGCTAAAAACGACTTCCCCCTTTTTTTTTAAACGCCAGCCGACAAAATAGCCCCTCTACCTCCTGCCCAGCCACCCCTACCCCTACTCAACCTGAAACATCGCACAATGGTTATGTAAGTACCTCTTACTTATCTGCATTTTCTGCTTGTAGAGCTGTTTTATGTGCCTCTGGATATGCTTATATTTATGAGTACATGTTTGTATGTATTTGTATGAGTGGCCGTTCGTTTGTATGCATATCGCTGTGTGTACGTGCGTTCACATGTACCTCCATATGGGCATGTTTGTGTATGTTGGTGTGTATGTATATCTATATATATAAATATATGTACATATATATGTATATGTGTATATATATATTTATATATATATATATATACATATATATATATGTGTGTGTGTGTGTGCATATGTGTATATATATATATATATATATATATATATATATATATATATATATATATATATATATATATATATATATATGTGTGTGTGTGTATATATGTGTGTATATTTTTGTATATATATATATATGTATGCGTGTGTGTATGTGTATGTGTGTATATGTATATGTGTGTATATATATATATATATGTGTGTGTCTATGTGAATATATATATATATATATATATATATATATATATATATATATATAAAATGAATAAATGGCGTGCTGCGTGGTTGCAAATGGGTTACATATAAATAAAATTAGTCCTTCATCAATGATCTTCCAGCCTTCATTGGTATTTCATCGTTTTAAAGATCATATACCTCTGGTTGGTGCGAACAACGGCTAAACAAAGTCGTTGCGACACGTAAATAGAGGGAACGAGTGAGACATGTAAACAAACAAAGATGGTAATGCAACAATAAGTGAGGAAGAAGGAGTCAATTCCCTGAAATCGAAGAACATAAGATCTGTGAAATCGTAGACGAGAGATAAAGACCATCAAACCTGGTTGAAATGTGAGCGAGAAAATGATTTCGCACAGGTCAAACGGGAGGAAGTGATGGAGAGGGAGTAGCAGAGAGTGGGTCAGTGAAACTGTGAGGAAGAGGCTAACTGAGAGTGACTGGCAGAGGGGGTAAAAAGAAAGTGAGAGATACAGAGAATGGAGAAGCAGTAAGAAAGAAACAGACAGCGGAGGAAAATATATAAATATATTATAAAATGGCGTGCTGCGTTGTTGCAAAAGTATGTATATGTATATATATATATATATATATATATATATATATATATATATATATATATATGTATATATGTATATATATATATATATATATATATATATATATATATATATATATATATATATATATATATATATATATATATATATATAAATCACGATAAATTAACGGAGGCATAGGCCGTCGTTATTCCCTGTAAATAATGTGCTCAAAGGGTAAGAGATCCTGAGCCCTTTAAAATATAATATGTTGAGAAGGTAACACACCAGAGAGAGATATATAGTGCGTTATCAATAATACAGGGAAAAAATTTGGATTTGTACGTGTGTTATATAGTTATAAAGGTATTTATTTACGCTTTAATTTATATTTTTAATTATCGTGTCTATAGTCTGCCTTTCATAGGTTATAGATTCCATACACTGGTGGTTTTTTTCCCTGTATTATTGATAACGCACTATATATCTCTCTCTGGTGTGTTACCTTCTCAACATATTATATTTTAAAGGGCTCAGGATCTCTTCCCCGTTGAGCACATTATTTACAGGGAATAACGACGGCCTATGCCTCCGTTAAGTTATCGTGATATTTCGCTCCTAACAACAGTCTTTCCTATCCCTGTTTGGTTGAGCACATTTCTCTGAGTGGCTTGGGGGCTGCCCTTTCTAGCAGTTCGTCTCTCAGAGGCCACTGGTTCACTGCCCTTAAACACGCTGTGACTTCACTCTCCCGCGTGTAGCTGGACAGTCAATTGTAAAATTCTCTTAGTGTTGTCTGAAATGTATGGCCTTACACACGCTGATGAACCGAGACTAGACCATTTCTTTCAACAAATTTTTTGGTGAAACATATCTTTGGATTTGTACGTGTGTTATATAGTTATAAAGGTATTTATTTACGCTTTAATTTATATTTTTAATTATCGTGTCTATAGTCTGCCTTTCATAGGTTATAGATTCCATACACTGGTGTTTTTTTTCCCTGTATTATTGATAACGCACTATATATCTCTCTCTGGAGTGTTACCTTCTCAACATATTATATTTTAAAGGGCTCAGGATCTCTTCCCCTTTGAGCACATTATTTACAGGGAATAACGACGGCCTATACCTCCGTTAATTTATCGTGATATTTCGCTCCTAACAACAGTCTTTCCTATCTCTGTTTGGTTGAGCACATTTCTCTGAGTGGCTTGGGGGGCTGCCCTTTCTAGCAGTTCGTCTCTCAGAGGCCACTGGTTCACTGCCCTTAAACACGCTGTGACCTCTCTCTCCCACGTGTAGCTGGACAGTCAATTGTAAAATTCTCTTAGTGTTGTCTGAAATGTATGGCCTTACACACGCTGATGAACCGAGACTAGACCATTTCTTTCAACAAATTTTTTGGTGAAACATATCTTTGGATTTGTACGTGTGTTATATAGTTATAAAGGTATTTATTTACGCTTTAATTTATATTTTTAATTATCGTGTCTATAGTCTGCCTTTCATAGGTTATAGATTCCATACACTGGTGGGTTTTTTCCCTGTATTATTGATAGCGCACTATATATCTCTCTCTGGTGTGTTACCTTCTCAACATATTATATATATATATATATATATATATATATGTATATATGTATATATACATATATATATATATATATATATATGTATATATGTATATATATATATATATATATACATATATACATATATATATATATATATATATGTATATATACATATATATCGTCGTGTAGACGCGTTCTTGAGACTAGTAAAATGAGGTATCCTCTTGATAAGTCGGCAGACCTCGCAAGGACTCTATATCTTGGATATATTGTTTTTGTTTAAGCCACGAAACTACGTAGTCGAGGAATTTAGGAACAGTTTAGGTATGATACATTTTATTACTAATTATATCTAAATGTTTCTTCTCTCTTCATAATGTATTTTTAACTCTGATACTGGTTCAGTCTGGTTCAAACTGTATTTGTCTGTCCCAGTCATTCATTGAGCAACATCGGTGAAGTTGGCACCCTTAACTCACAGTTGGGTGCGGATGCATTCATGTATATATGTGTGTGTCCGCATGTATCTGTGTGTTTCTAAATATATTAATAACTCCCTCTGGTCGAGCAATCTTTGAAGTGTGGGGACAACTGGAAAGCTTCCATTACTCATACTTCTCGCCTTCTTCACTACCTCTTCTACGGCCTCGATATGAATACCCCCTCCGCCTCCGTGGTATTTTCTTCGTGGTTATAAGAGGCTTAGCTCTGTTTCTCGACCGTTATATCGCGTGACTGTCTCCCCCTCCGCCTTTTGGGATTTTTTCTCACGTCGTGTAGACGCGTTCTTGAGACTAGTAAAATGAGGTATCCTCTTGATAAGTCGGCAGACCTCGCAAGGACTCTATATCTTGGATATATTGTTTTTGTTTATGCCACGAAACTACGTAGTCGAGGAATTTAGGAACAGTTTAGGTATGATACATTTTATTACTAATTATATCTAAATGTTTCTTCTCTCTTCATAATGTATTTTTAACTCTGATACTGGTTCAGTCTGGTTCAAACTGAATTAGTCTGTCCCAGTCATTCATTGAGCAACATCGGTGAAGTTGGCACCCTTAACTCACAGTTGGGTGCGGATGCATTCATGTATATATGTGTGTGTCCGCATGTATCTGTGTGCTTCTAAATATATTATATATATATATATATATATATATATATATATATATATATATATATATATATATATATATATATATATATATATATATATATATATATATATACATACATATATATATATATATTTCGTTTCTGAATTTGTTTAGCAAGATTCTTTATCTGAAATCGTGTGTTGAAACCGATATTGTTATACTTTGGGAGGGTCATGTTGCCAATAAGAAACACACGCACCAGTTGCTTTCACTTCAATTTAATTTATTAAATATTTATAAATTTACAAATTTATAAATTTCTGGTTGGTTGGTTGGTTCCACAACCAGATAGTTGTTTATATATATATAGTCATAGTTCTTTCGTCACACACTCTGTGACCTCTTCAGTGACTGGGGATTTCGTTCTTCGTTTCTGTGTCTTTCCTTTCTTCTATCCTACGCCATTTTGTTTGTGTGTGGGTTGCGTGCTCAGTTTGCGCATGCGCCACATCCGGGTGTCTGTGTGTGTTTGTGTTCATTTTTCTATTTATCTATTTATATTTTTCTATTTGTTTGTTTATTTATTTATTTATTGTTGGTTGGTTGTTTGTTCTATGTGTGTGTGTGTTTTCATTTTGTCTTGTGTGTGTTTTCATTTTGTGTGTGTTTTCGATTGTAAGTTGTTTGTTCTATGTGTGTGTGTGTTTTCATTTTGTCCTTAATTGTAAGTTGTGATGTTGCTGTTCCACTCATATTTTCTATTTAATTTTGGTTTTAATTCTTTTATGCTTACTGCCTCTGTAATTTGCCTAAACATTGCGTCTTTCTTGTGTGTGGATTCTATTTTTATTTCTACGCTCTCTAATTTACCCCTGTGTTCTATCTTAGCATGTTGGTAGAGCACAGATGATTCTTTACTATCTTGGAGGTCTCGCCAGTGTTCATTTATTCGTTCCCCTATACTACGAGCTGTCTCACCTATGTACACTACATTTTTGTTTCTACATTGTCCCTCAGTACATCTTATGCTATATACTACATTTCTAGTTTTACAGTTAATATGGGGGCTTATTTTACAGGTTATACATTTCTTATCTATACATGAGGGTCTTTGGAACGGGTATGTCTTGCTAATAAGTGTTTTTACGGAGGTACCAGGTCTTTCTACTATCTTAATATTGAGATTATGTTTCTTTAGGGCCCTTCTAAATTTGTAGGCTAGTTCGCCTCTAGGGGTTGTATTGATGAACATTACACTCTGGTATTTATTGCTATCATACCATGAGTTTATTCTATTGGCCTTGTTCTTAGTTCTTTCTATTCTATTCCAAAATTTGCTCCTATACAAGGGGCAGGTCCCATTTATGTCATTATTTACCATTTTTTCCCAGTTGGTTCTGGCTCCTTTATACACTCTGATTCTATCTCTCTGATTGTAGCCAGAGAACTGCATACGGTGGATGAAGTGTTGTATGTGTCTCTCTAGTTCTTCGGGGTTGCACATGCGGGACACATTTCTCATCACCCGTACCAAATCCGCAATCAGTATGTTGATTTTGGTATGGTCCGAAATGGCCGAGTTTCGGTGGATCAGATGTTTGGAAGTCATGGGTTTGGCATAATGGGAATGGAGGATTTGTTTTTGGTTGTTAATAGTATCTAACCAGAGCTCTGTGTCTAGTACAGGTAATCGATGGTTGGGGTGTCTACTTGGGTAGTCTATAGTAACTCTAATGCTCTGGTGGATGGAGTTTGCTATTTGCTGGATGCTTTCCATTGTGTTTTTCTCTAGTTCCTGACTGTTCTTTAGTGGGGGTGTCTTAACTACGATGTTTATATCATCTACGTAGCGGGAGTACATTATCAGGGTTAAGCTGTCTTCTAATTGTTCATTAAGTTTTTGTTTAAGTCTACTGTCCCACCATACCATGAATAAGTTAGCTATGTCGCCTGCAATGCTAACACCAATGGCTGCTCCTTCCTCTTGGGCATATGTTTTACCATTAAATTTGAACATATGTTCCTTAAGGGTTAGTTTTATGCTGGCCCCTACCGCATGTGCAATCATTTTCTTCAGTTCATCGTGGTTTTCGGGTGTCCGTATGGCTCTGGTCCACCCGTTCCATCTATCTGTGTGGGTTTTCTTGGCCATTGAGGTAATGGTAGGTGGTCTGCCTCTAGAACAGTATAGCAAGAAGCATAATAGAATAGAGGCCCAGCAACTGGGAGAAGAATCTGCAAATGGCTTGCGTAAGCTCATGCAGCGCTCGCGTAATGGAGAGATAGCATGCTTTCCAACAGACAAGTCTGGCAGAATGTCGGTTGACAGCCTGCCAAACTACATCCAGGCAATGCAACCCCACATCACTAACATAAGAGAGGTAACACCACAGGAGCATGAGGATAGAGAAAAAACCCTCAATGCCCATATGGTGATGTGGACAAATATAATGCAGCCCAACAAAAGGACTGCCAACAACTTCCAGGCCTGGAACAATGACGTGCCGGCGTTGTATGGGCTTCGTAAAGACCATAAAACGGGCTGGGACCCTGTCGCGGGACCACCAACACGGCCAGTCTGTGGGGCTAACATTGCTAGTAACTACAGACTGTCCTACTTCCTCTCCCTGATCATACGCCCCATCATTGAGATGTCCCCAGATGTGTGTGACAGCACGGAGGACCTCCTCAGCAGAATCGGCGCGGGTAACCGATCTGGGGACCTAACAAACTGCATAATAGGCAGTATGGATGTTGTGTCCCTGTATCCATCTATTGACGTGGATTTTGCTGTAGAGAAATGCGTCGAAATGATCAGCGAGAGCAAGGTTGAGTTCCGTGGGATTGATACCAGTGAGCTGGGACTTCTACTTAAGCTTACCCATAGTAATAGTTACCTAGACACTTATGACCTTAGCAACCTGTGCCCTACAAGACCAGCAAGAGGCAGACCACCTACCATTACCTCAATGGCCAAGAAAACCCACACAGATAGATGGAACGGGTGGACCAGAGCCATACGGACACCCGAAAACCACGATGAACTGAAGAAAATGATTGCACATGCGGTAGGGGCCAGCATAAAACTAACCCTTAAGGAACATATGTTCAAATTTAATGGTAAAACATATGCCCAAGAGGAAGGAGCAGCCATTGGTGTTAGCATTGCAGGCGACATAGCTAACTTATTCATGGTATGGTGGGACAGTAGACTTAAACAAAAACTTAATGAACAATTAGAAGACAGCTTAACCCTGATAATGTACTCCCGCTACGTAGATGATATAAACATCGTAGTTAAGACACCCCCACTAAAGAACAGTCAGGAACTAGAGAAAAACACAATGGAAAGCATCCAGCAAATAGCAAACTCCATCCACCAGAGCATTAGAGTTACTATAGACTACCCAAGTAGACACCCCAACCATCGATTACCTGTACTAGACACAGAGCTCTGGTTAGATACTATTAACAACCAAAAACAAATCCTCCATTCCCATTATGCCAAACCCATGACTTCCAAACATCTGATCCACCGAAACTCGGCCATTTCGGACCATACCAAAATCAACATACTGATTGCGGATTTGGTACGGGTGATGAGAAATGTGTCCCGCATGTGCAACCCCGAAGAACTAGAGAGACACATACAACACTTCATCCACCGTATGCAGTTCTCTGGCTACAATCAGAGAGATAGAATCAGAGTGTATAAAGGAGCCAGAACCAACTGGGAAAAAATGGTAAATAATGACATAAATGGGACCTGCCCCTTGTATAGGAGCAAATTTTGGAATAGAATAGAAAGAACTAAGAACAAGGCCAATAGAATAAACTCATGGTATGATAGCAATAAATACCAGAGTGTA
>OZ024742.1:303287316-303289816 GCA_964016885.1 Eledone cirrhosa | reverse complement strand
CTAAGATAGAACACAAGGGTAAAATAGAGAACATAGAAATAAAAATAGAATCTACACACAGAAAAGATGCAATGTTTAGACAAATTACAGAGGCAATAAACATAAAATAATTACAACCAAAATTAAATAGAAAATATGAGTGGAACAGCAACATCACAACTTACAATTAAGGACAAAATGAAAACACACACACACATAGAACAAACAACCAACCAGTAACATGTAAATAAATAAATAAATAAACAAATAGATAAATGAACATAAACACACACAGACACCCGGATGTGGCGCATGCGCAGACTGAGCACACAACACACACACACAGAAACAAAATAGCGTAGGACAGAACAAAGGAGAGACACAGAAACAAAGAAAGGAATCCCCAGTCACTGAAGAGGTCACAGAGTGTGTGACGAAAAGACTATGATTATATATAAACAACTATCTGGTTGTGGAACCAACCAACCAACCAGAAATTGATAAATTTATAAATTTGTAAATTTATAAATATATAATAAACTGAAGTGAAAGCAACTGGTGCGTGTGATTCTTATTGGCAACATGGCCCTCCCAAAGTATAACAATATCGGTTTCAACACACGATTTCAGATAAAGAATCTTGCTAAACAAATTCAGAAACGAAATATATATATATATATATATATATTGTTATATTTGGGGAGGGTCATATTTGCGTAATATTGCCAGAATTAATAACAGAACACACTCACTGTTTGGTTGGTTTTCGCTTCTCGCTGTCTTTTATATATATATATCTGCGATCTAACTTACTCGGTCCTCAATGTTGCCATTGACTGACCGGCGGTCAAAAATAATACAGATACAATATAGACAAACACATATATATATAGTTTACATAATTTACATAAATCTTTCGTTGCACATCTGCAACATCGTCAGTGGTGTTATATTCATTGTTCCTCCTGTTGTGTTGTATGTCTACGCCATTTTTTTTTGTTCAGTCTGTCTATATATTTATTTATTTATTTGCTTGTTTGTTTATCTTATTTTATTTTGTCTTCTTTGCGCATGCGTTTGCGTGTGTGTATAGTGTTATGTGTGATGTGTGACTAGTGTGTATAGTGTTGTGTCTGCTGGGTGACTAGTGTGTGTTTATGTGCTTGTGTATGTATTTATTTATCTTATTTTATTTTATTTAATTTACTTACTTATTTATACTTCTCTTAGGTCAGTGTTGTTTGTTTGGGTGTTGTTGTTGTTCCACTCATTCTTTCTGTTTAGCTTTGGTCTTCTAATTTCTATTTCACTGGCCTCTCTGATTTGCCTATCTGCTGGGTCATTCCTATGTTTAGATATTATTCTAATTTCTATGTTGTCTATGTTACCGTCATGTTGTTGTCTAGCATGTTCGTATAGTACTGACCCGTTTTTTCGTCCTTTTAGTTCCCCCCAGTGTTGGTCTATCCTTTCACCTATGCTACGAGCTGTCTCACCTATGTATGTTGTTGTCGTGTTTCTGCAAGTACCCTCTGTACATCTTATGCTATAGACTACGTTTCTAGTTTTACAGTTTATCCGGGGGTTCACCTTACATATGATACATTTCCTATTGGTACAGTGGGTTTTCTTAAAAGGGTAGGTTTTGCTGATCAGGGATTTTATGGTGGTTCCTGGCTTTTCTACCACCTTTATTCATAGGTGGTTCCTGGCTTTTCTACCACCTTTATACATAGGTGAGACAGCTCGTAGCATAGGTGAAAGGATAGACCAACACTGGGGGGAACTAAAAGGACGAAAAAACGGGTCAGTACTATATTTTCAACCATCCTCTTACACCACCACCTATATAACTCACCCACACACACACCCCCCAAAATTTTTTTTTATCCACACGCCACCCACACCCACAACACGCTTAAACCACACACACGTGCTTCCCACCACATATTTACACCCTCAGCCCCCTGATTCCTTTCCCCCCACCCCACCCCCCTATCCACACACGCACAGACCCTCCGACCCACAAAACACCCCCCACACACACCTTCCTGAACATGCAACCCCGTTCTTCCCCCAACCCTCACTTTCACATACACACATACACACACACACACCTAACCACACACACCACCTTCAGCCCTCCCCGCTCGGACACCCCGTCTCCCTCTCCCCACTCCACCCGCCATCACCTCTACCCACCCCACACCCTTCCACCATCTGTTTACCCCCCTTTTAATTTCAGTTTATTTTGATCATGCCTTTATTTTTAAATTTTCTCATTCCTTGTATTTTGATCATGCTTTATTTTTATTTATTATTTATTATATGTTTGTCTTTATTTGTTAATTTTTCATTCGCACCGTTTCCTTTCGCTATATGTCTCTCCACCACTCCCTTACACACCTTTTGAACTCTTACCTGAAGAAGGGCTTATGCCTGAAACGTCGTCCCCCACCTAACCCCCACTCTCCTGAGCGTGAATTTAATAAACATTTATCGTACTGCCTCTCTGTTCTGT
>OZ024742.1:303277316-303282316 GCA_964016885.1 Eledone cirrhosa | reverse complement strand
AATATAAGAAAAAATACATAATAATAAAAATACCGTCACATAAGAATAAAAATGAATATAAAGATTATTATAGTCTTGACAGCGATACAGGCAACAAATAAATGAACAAACACACGTGGTAAGCAATACACACAATTGCACGTACACATACATACGTAAAAATAAATACATACACACTCTAACACATACACGTACATATACAAATACATATACACGTACATACACACACACATATACATATATACACACACATATATATATATATATATAAATATATATATATATACATACATACATATCCATACATACAAACACATACATATATATACATATCACAAACACATACAAATACAAACACACACATATGTATGTGTGTAAAACTCATTCTTAGATGTATTCATAGGAACCTTGTTTAACTCTAATATATATATATATATACACATATATACGTATACATACACATATATATATATATATATATATATACCTACACACACGTATACATACACATACGTATGCATACATACATACACACACACACACATATAATTATATATATATATGAGGAAGAACATAAATATTATATATATAAAAAAAACTAAATATTGTATATATAAAAATAATAATAAAAATAAAAAGTTGGGAATACGACAAATAATAAATTTAAAAAATAATTAGAAAGGGTATAAATGTTTACAGCTGATTTAGAGCACTCAACAAGTTCCTGAAGCAAATGATCAATGAAAATAAGCATTAAATCACTGTATGTGATTATGCATATACATACACACATACATATATATATATATATACATATATATACATACACACAAACACACACAAACACAACCACAGAAATACACACATACATACATATACGTATATATATACACACACATAGGAAAAAGTCTAGCCCCACGGCAGAGCTCTAGCCGTTTCTGAGGCTATTATATATATACACACAAAAGCATTATATAAAAATACATATACACGCACAAATATACACACGTCCACACACACACATTAAATCTATATATACACACATACATACAGACATGTATATACATATATATATATATATATATATATATATATATATATATATATATATATATATATATATATATATATATATATATACATATATATATATATACATATATATATATATATATACACACGCACAAATACAACAGAAGTATATAATATACAGTTATATATACATATACATATACATAGAGATAAATATAAACATACACACACATATACATACACATATACATATACACACACACACACACACATATATATATATATATATATATATATATATATATATATATATATATATATATATATATAACGAAGGAAATGTGGTAAGGAACCAGGTGGACCATAACGCACCAAAGTACTCAATACTTGAGGTAGTAGAGTGGGTAATAGGAACCAGTAAGACCCCGACAGCTGAGCTCAAGCCGTTTCGACGGCTAATTCTGGACTAATTCTGGTCCAGAATTAGCCGTCGAAACGGCTTGAGCTCAGCTGTCGGGGTCTTACTGGTTCCTATATATATATATATATATATATACATACACATATACACACATATACGCAACACACACGCACACACACAAAAATAAATATCTAAAAATAAAAAAATTGGGTTTATAAGGGGAGATAAGTGAGAAAGAGAATACGAGAGTACAAAACGTGGATTCAGCAGGTAAAAAACCCGTAGTGGAAGTAAAGAGCAGGAAAGGAGTTCAAGGTGGTTGAGTTATCGTCAGAACGTCAATCCAGTTACAGATCAGGTGTGATTTCAGGTGAGGACAACATCTGAAGATCTCGGTCTTTGAGTTCAGGCAAGCAGAAGTGACTTTCAAGTTTTGTAAAATTCTATATTTTTCCGTGGTACACAAAGAACAATTCTTTGTGCCGCTTTGGTACTCCCTCGAATGGTCTAGAATAGATCAATCGATAGAGTACGGGATGTTTTTATCCTTGAATTCCCACACCTTACTTGCGAGGGCCGTTGCTCTTCTTTTATCGGAGTGCTTAAAAGAAGCCACATGTGCATAAAACCTGGTTTTAAACCTGTCCTGGGTCATGCCAACATATCGCTCACTCCTGGCTGGCAGGTTGTTGATTAAAGGTGTCACTTTGGCCTCATAAACAACGGATTTGGTGTTACATTTGCCCTGTAATGGGCATTCATCCGACTTCCTACAACTGCATCCTGGATTTGTTCTCGCACGATTTGAATTAGTGATCTTAGACTTCATTGATGGGCAACAAGAGTAACTGATCTTAACTACATTTCTATTAAATATCTTATAATATCTATGATTAGGAGGAAAATGTTTATCTAAGAGGTCAAGGAATTTCCTTCCTACATTAGTTTTGACAGTTAGAGAGAAGGGGGGTGTAATCCAAATAATTTTCCTTTCCCTATTATTGTGGTTAGTTTTAGGGGGGGGGGAGTAGATAAATAATTAATTTGTTCTGTAAATCCGCTTTTATTAAGGGCTTTATTATAATAAGGAACGGCTTTATTAAAATGTCTAGAGACGAAGATAAGGTAGAAATCCTACGGCTAATGTTGGGAATAAGATTTTTAAAGACTATAGGGGAATGGCAAGACTCTTTGTGTATATATCTAAGATTTTCGTTAGGTTTATGATAAGGTTTAAAAGAGGCAGTAAGTAGATCAAGATTAATATCAAGAAAGTTAGCATTGGTAAGGTTCTTATCTATAGTAATTTTAAGGTTAAGATTAGCAAAAGTATTGATTAAATCTTTACAGAATTTATCAAGGTTATGGCCGTTGGTGGTATGAGAAACTGCCAATCCGTCATCACGGTATAAACCGATATTATGGGAAGGAAATTTCTCTTTGAGGGTGTGGAGAAGGAATAATCCTACTAAGTCACACACATCCGCACTGTCATATGAACCCATTGCAACATCAAAAGAGTTTTCAGGGTTTGACTTTTTAACCCAAATACTTTCATTAGTAAAGAGTAAAGTTTTTCTAGCATGAAAGATAATGTCTTCTTCTAATTTAGAAATATTAATGAAGGGTCTTGCAAACTCTAAGGCATTAGTTAATAAGGAAACAGTAATAGAGGGGTAAAAATCAACAATATCAAATTGGGTAAATCTACACTTATTTTTATCTTGTATATTATTAAACCAAGAAATAACAGAGGATGTATTTAACCATTGTGATAGGTCAGTCATAGTTCTAATTTGGAGAATTATTTTTCTTAAGATTTTTTTACTTGCAAGGCCAACTTCAGATTTAGCCGGGTTAATCAGTCTACAACTAGGTCGATTAGTAAAGTCTAATTTATGGTCTTTAAGGGTAATATATGCTTTACCCTTAGCTAGGCTTTCAATCCGGTTGTGTATTTTTAAAGAACAAGCTAGTTCTTTAGCTTCTTTATTAATAGTATTGTAGGTATTATTATTAGTTAATTGATATTTGTTGGTGATTAGTTAAAAGTTGGTTATACAAAATACTATTAACTTCAAAGAGATTTTCAGTTTTATCGGAAAGAACAAAAGTGTTTGTAGAATTTTTAAAATTAGAAATATCGTTAGACAGTTTAGTTTGAAAATTATTATTGTACTTACGAAATTTGATATCACTAATTAAATTAACAAGGTCTAATTGGAAGTTGGCCATGTCTTTAATTCTAGGTGGATATTTACGGGATTTTATGTCAAAACAATCATTAGTATCAGCACTGAATAGTCCATCGTAAACCATTGCCTTCCATCTCATTCTTTTAACGACTTGTTCGATTTTATCTATAAGCATTTTGGTATAAGTTGTGTTGGAAGGAGTAGGTATATTTTTTATTGAATAATCCAATTCATAAAGGTCCATGGTGTATGTTGGTTATTCCTGAAAACTGTAGAGTGCTCAACTAATCGGGCTGGAAAGTGCCAATCGTATATGTAATATAAAATATGCTTCAATCAATCCCGGTTGGAGCTGTATAAATGAAGTATTTCCGTCGGAAAAGTCCAGGAAAAAAGAGTGCTCTATGTAGGTAACAGAGCTTAATAGTTATGTAATAAACAGCATAAGGCAATTATTTTATTTACCAGTGGCTTCTTAAAAGCAAACAAATTTTGCTTTCAATCATCAGAATGAAAAAATCCTGGTGTATTTATTGGCATTGGATTTTAAAAACAAAAATATAATCTATATGAAAGTGAGGCTGGAAAAGGAAGAAGGAAAGGAAAAATAAACACACAAGCAAACACACACACACACAATTATATACATACACATATATATATATATGGCGGCTGCCAACTCGTTTTCGAGTACGGCCACTACTTTATATCCATGTAGGAGAACCCCTACCGATGCGCTGAATGAGTGTGACTTTTGAGTCCAGCCAGCGACTTGATAACTCTGGTACAAACACTACACTTGTGACAATTATTGACACATAGTCCTGGGCCCATGGTACCATGTGACAAGTGCAGAGATCTCCAGATATAAAGCAATGCCTGTGCCATGAAGCTTTTATAGTGAGCAAAGGCATTGCACAGAGCCAGTCCCACTCTCTTAACCAAGATGATATTTACCAAAAAGTAGAACAAGTCAACATCATTGGATACCATCAGGGTTGCAGGTGTTATATCAGAGTTTTCCTTCTCCTAGAATTCTGCCTTGACAAAGGCTAAGGGGTCGTCTCTCCCGGTGATTTTGGATGGCCATTGACTCTTAAGAGCTCCTTTGCCCTTTGACAGGTTTTGTTTTTAGTCCTGCAGGATGTCCAAAGTCACCCTCCTCACCAAGAAACCTTGGTGGGGTTGCCAGTTTAGTCGCCAACGACCCGACCATGAAACAGGTTGTACTGGGATACATGTTACCAGTAGCACCAACTGGTGACCTGACATATATATATATACATACACGCATACATACACACACACACATACACATACACACACACATATATATGTGTATATATATACAT
>OZ024742.1:303254816-303262316 GCA_964016885.1 Eledone cirrhosa | reverse complement strand
TAATGAAATAAACTAATAAAAGTGAATACAATTTGTCTGTCTCGATATAAGTCAATAAAGACAATATTGTATTGGCAACAGCCATGATTCCTGGACATATTTAAATTTCAAAATTCAAACCTGTTCTGTAGACGAATTTGAACCTCGAAACCCAAATGCTTTGCTTTTTATTATTCGATATACTGTATATAAAGATAAAAGGATAAATATCCCATAATTTCTTGTGGAGTCGTAGAGGCATCATGATACAGTGTGTCTAGGGCACTTTTAAACCTGGCAGAGTCCAACCCTCTCCAGGTCTGAACACAACCGATATTTTTTATAGAGGGGAAAAAAGAAAAAAAAAAAAATAATAAATCGACCCTATTAACGGACTGGTACTTTTTTTTATCAACCTCGAAAGGATGAAAGGTAAAGTTGACCACGGTGGGATTTGAACTCAAAGCGCACACTGAGGTGGGACGAATACTGTAAAGCATTCTATCCGATATCTTAATGACTTTGCCAATTCGCTACCTATTATATATATCATCATCATCATTTTATGTCCGTTTTTCCCTACAATAATAGAAAAAATATATGGCAGTCTACTCATCCAGCAAACGAGTGCTGTGGGTTTGACTCCCATGTGTGCTGATACCCATCTTTTTCCGTTCAGTGGGTTTATACGCCCCACCATTAGACTATTATATTTAGTCAAATGTTCAACGAAGCCTTCTATTTCTATTTCAATATATATATATATATATAGTTATGTAATAAACAACATAAGATAATTATTTCATTTACCAGTGGTTTATTGAAAGCAAACAAAATTTGCTTCAGTCATCAGAATGAAAAAATCCTGGTGTATTTATTGACAGTGGATTTTTTTTTTAAATATATAATCTATATGAAAGTGAGAAGGGATATATTAGGTTAACGCTTGATATAGCAGGAAGAGGGTCTTAACGTTTCGGATCCTAGTCCTTCATCAGAAGAAAGAATGAGAATTAAAATAGATTGAGGGGACGGACGGGTTGGAATTAGAAAAAAAAAAATATATATATATATATATGTGTTGAGTATTTCCATAGAAAAGGTAAAGGAAAGAGGAGTGGTCTATGTATAGTACAGAGCTATTCAATTACATTATAAACAACACAATATAATTATTCCATTAACAAAAAAAGATATATACATATATATGTGTGTGTATCATCATGATCGTTTAACATCCATCTTCCACGCTAGCATGGGTAGGACAGGCTGTCCTTTTTGTGAGGGATCAGGTTGGAGGACCATGATTTGCTCATACAGAACTAGTTTTGGTTTGGTTTCTATGGCTGAATGCCCTTCCTGGTGGCAACCACATTTACAGTGCTTTTTGCCATGTTGCCTACACGACCACTTTACAACATGGACTGGGTGCTTTTTGTTGTGGCATCTACACGACCACTTTACAGTGTGGACTGGATGCTCACTTTTGTCATGACGCCTACATGACCACTATAGGGTGGGCTGGGTTCTTTTGTGAGTCCCGAGTTTCGTGTTTATCGTAAACTTTAAATGTATTAACTGCTCGGAAGAGACCCTTCCTGGAGCTTAATTATTGTAAATGACTGAGAGTTTATTCTCAAAATATAATATAATGTATTGCTCCTTTATTGTATGAGCTGATCCTTAATCCTGCATAAGCGGCTGTTATTTCTAGCACCGTGAATGTGGGATAGCTAGTTCTGGCCTGCCTACCCACGTGTAGTCAGTCTTGCAAAATTTTTGATGTGTGATATACTAATCTTACTGGATTCCTGTTGATAAGCACAGAAGATATGGGTATTTCACTCTTTTATTTCTATCCCATTTCGATTCTCTTTATTTTTCAATTCACATTCCACCGTTGCGAAACTTATTTGGGTTTCGAGGTTCAAATTCGTCTACAGAACAGGTTTGAATTTTGAAATTTAAATATGTCCAGGAATCATGGCTGTTGCCAATACAATATTGTCTTTATTGACTTATATCGAGACAGACAAATTGTATTCACTTTTATTAGTTTATTTCATTAATAGCTAACTTTGTCTGTTGCAATGTAAACACATTTCGTGTTTATCGTAAACTTTAAATGTATTAACTGCTCGGAAGAGACCCTTCCTGGAGCTTAATTATTGTAAATGACTGAGAGTTTATTCTCAAAATATAATATATATATATATATAAATTTATCCCGGGTTCAATCGGGGGTAACCACAGTAAATAAGATACTCAATACATAGCAGAGTATAAATATTTAATATAGAAATGGCTTCTACAGGACTAGAACTGTTTCATTCGGAAACATAATATCGTGGGTTTGATTCCTGGGCTGGGTTGCATGATGTGTTCTTGAGCAAAACACCTCAGTTCACGTTGCTCCCGCATATTCAGCTGATAATGAGTACCAGCAATAGCTCGGGGTTAAGCCTACGATGGACCGGCGTGCTGTTCAAAGAAGAGTCTTGTACTCTCAGTCGCTTCATGCCACAGACACAGGGATAAGCACTGGCCTGATGAGACAGACTTTAGACTTATATAAATGTGTGTGTGTGATAACTTTATATTAACTGCCTAACTTACTCTTGCATTGAGAGCAGTTTAGCTACCCGTTCAGATTAGTATCAGATTTATATGTTTATGAACAACACCATAGGTATCATTGTGAAATCCAAATTACTTCTCCTGCTGTCTCTCTCTCTCTCTCTCTCTCTCTCTATATATATATATATATATATATATATATATATATATATATATGAATGAAGTTAATATGTCCAAGGATACTAGGTACCCCTAGAAATACATAAGTTGTCTATGATTCAAGGTTGTTCAATGGTATTAATTTGATACACCAGAACTTTAATATTAAGATAAGCAGAACAAGTAAAATTCAATCAATTCTTTAAAATACATTAAAAATTATAATATAAATATTTACGTCTCCTAGTGGCCCTTACTGATCAGTTTCGCTTTGTAAAACCTCATAAATCCGATGGATTTCTGATGGAAAACCAAAGCTCATCAGAGAAGCATTTTCCTTTCCTAGGGCTAAACATCCATCGGGTTTATGAGGTTTTACAAAGCGAAACTGATCAGTAAGGGCCACTAGGAGAGGTAAATATTTATATTATATTTTTTAATGTATTTTAAAGAATTGATTGAATTTTACTTGTTCTGCTTATCTTAATATATATATATATATATATATATATATATATATATATATATATATATATATATATATATATATATATATATATATATATATAAGTACATATATATATATATATATATATATATATATATATATATATATATATATATATAGTTTTGCGAGGTTTTTGATATGAAATCGTGTGTCGAAACAAATATTGTTATACTTGGGGAGGGTCATATTTGTGTAATAGTATTGCCAGAATTAATAACAGAACACACTCACTGTTTGGTTGGTTTTCGCTTCTGTGTCTTTTATATCGGTTAATTTAATTTATTCGGTCCTCAATGTTACCATTGACTGACCAACGGTCAAAAATACAGACACAATATAGACACAAACACATATATATAGTCTATCAAAGTTCTTTCGTTGCACATCTGCAACATCGGCAGTGTTGCTATTATGTCTCCTCCCGTTGCATTGTATGCTTACGCCATCTTTATTTAGTCTGTTTATTTATTTATTTGTTTATTTTTTTGTCTTTTCTGCGCATGCGTTTGCGTGTGTGTATAGTGTTTTGTTTGATGTGTGTTCTTGTTTGGGTGACTGTGTATTGCTTAATGTATTATATCTTAGTTTACTAGTGCGTGTTTATATGTGTTTGTTGTTATTGTGCTTGTGTATGTATTTATTTATTTATTTATTTATACTTCTCTTATGTCAGTGGTGTTTGTTTGGGTGTTGTTGTTATTCCATTCATTTTTTTCTGTTTAGCCTTGGCCTTCTAAGTTCTATTTCGCTGGCCTCTCTGATTTGCCTATCTGCTGGGTCATTTCTATGTTTAGATATTATTCTAATTTCTATGTTGTCTATGTTACCGTTGTGTTGTTGTCTGGCATGTTCGTAGAGTACTGAACCGTTTTTTCGTCTTTTTAGTTCCCCCAGTGTTGGTCTATCCTTTCACCTATGCTAGGAGCGTTCTCGCCTATGTATGTTGTTGTCGTGTTTCTGCAAGTACCCTCTGTACATCTTATGCTATAGACTACGTTTCTAGTTTTACAGTTTATCCGGGGGTTTACTCTACATATGATACATTTCCTATTAGTACAGTGGGTTTTCTTAAAAGGGTAGGTTTTGCTGATTAAGGGATTTTATGGTGGTTCCTGGCTTTTCTACCACCTTAATCTTTAAAGGCACTTAATCTGTAAATATTATTACACAAATGGCACAAAGGCAGTGGATTGGCAGTATCGGTAGAGGGTCTGACGCCATGCTTTGATGCATAGAGTTACGGCCCTTGCTATTCTGAGTTCAAATCCCGCCGAAGTTAACTTTGCCTTTCATCCTTACGGGGTCGATAAAATAAAGTACCAGTAATGAACTGGGTAATTGCTGGCCTTGTGCCAAAAAGTAGAAACAATTATTACACAAATATTATTACACAAATAAAATTTGTGTAAATATTATTACACAAATATGCCCATCCCCAAGAATAACAATATATATATATATATATATATATATATATATATATATATATATATATATATATATGTATATATATATATATATATATATATATATATATATATATATATATAAATATTTATCTATCTATCTATGATCTATGTCTCTCTTTCTCTTTCTCTCACTCTCTGTCTTTCCCCTTCTTTATTTCTCTTTCTGTCTTTCTCTCTACCTATCTATTTATCTATGTATGTATCTATCTACCTCTATTTCTATCTATCTCTTTCTCTCTTTTTCTTGCTCGTCTCTCTCACACTTTCTCTTTCTCCTTCTCTCTGTCTTTCACTGTTTGTTATACCTTCAGAGGAGCTTACTACTCTCTTAACTCCTATATCTACAGCATCCCCATCAAACTTCTTCCTCATCTACTTTTAATTTGACAGCTAACATAGTCACCGTGTTTCGTATTTTCTCCGTCTATTAACTTTATTAATTCCAAGGCTATTGCCCGAACTAACTCGTGTTAATATCTATATAGGGCGGTGGATTGGCAGTATCGGTAAAGGGTCGGACGCCATGCTTTGCAGCAAAGAGTTACGGCCGTTTATGGTCTGAGTTCAAATCCCACCGAGATTAACTTTGCCTGACATCCTTACGGGGTCGATAAAATAAAGTACCAGTAATACCACTGGGATAATTGCTGGCCTTGTGCCAAAAGTAGAAACAATTAATCTCTATATTCCTCCTTGGGTACCTACCTACATTTGTGTGTTGTTTGTTTGTTTCCTTGCGTTTGGTTGTAGATATTTGTTTTGTTTCCTTGTCAAGTCAAAATTATATCAGATAAAAATACACACGCACACATGCCCATATAACAAATACAAACAAAAAGAACGAGAGGAGAAGACATTGGCGAACAGAGTGAGTGATGTAGAATGGTTTCGAGAGAGGACATTCACTCTGACCACTGAGCAAATGTCGCTGTGCATTGCTGTGATCCAGCCACTGAAAACTGGTCCCAAGCCCGCTGCTTTGATGACTGCCGTAAGGCTGCGATGGTAGACCCTATCGAAAGATTTCATATGATCAAAATTGATTAGGGCTCTCACCTGTACCAGGTTCCTTAACCACCCTCAATATGATTTATCGCATGAGGTAGATGATATCGTGGATAGATCTGTCGGGAATAACGCATATATTCTCCTCCCTACAAGATCACCGACGGCAAGCACCAAATTATGACTTTGTTGCTAGACCTCACCTAAGCCACTCTGGACCATCAAATGGCTTTCGACCCCTCGTGTCTAAGGGACAGCGTCCTAGCTCTGACAACGTAACCTCCGTCTTTAGCGGTTTGCCACTCTACCACGTACTATCAGGTCTTGAATAATTGTCGTTCCTCCACTTACTAATTTTTCAGATGCCCCATCCCCATCCGCTCATTCAATTTTGTTAATCTATCTCCGGCGAAATTTTATTGTGATTCATATTGATACAGCAGCTGGAGAATTAAATAATAATTTTATTTTACATTTAAAAATATTATATATGACTATAGAGTTTGAAAAATATCTCACTCCTATGGAACTTTTTAGTTAAAAGTGACAGAAAGATAGATGCAAATAAAATAGACATTATTTTGAAGGTTTTCAGAGAAATGACCTGCACCTCAATGACATGACTGTCCGAATCAATATAAATGTATCTGTCAAGATCCACCAAAAATTAGATATGTACAAAGATATTGAAATAGAACCTGGCAAAATTCAAGACGAAAACAATAACCGTGGTTGTAGGTGCCCTAGGAAAAATACCAAAGGGGTTGATAATTGCCTCTCAAATCCAAGGAATCCAAACATGGAAGTTATTCAGAAAATAGTACTCATGGAGACTGCTTTTATCCTACGAAATATCCAGTCTATGTAAAAGCAATTTTCCGTCATATAGTATTAACAACTTTGTTAAATTACATATAAGAAATATCTTTTATCGTTATTTTATTGTCATACTTTCAGTTTAGTATCAAACCAGCTTATTAGTTTCCAGAACGGCATTTTCTAGAACAATAATTCTCTAGCACACAAGGCACACAATTAAAACATATTCCTATCACCGAACTGCATCTTTCCACCCAAAATGGCAATTATCAACTATCCTAGTCATAATGCCCGTTTGATCTTATAACTTGCTACTTATTGAGGTTACTGCGTGTGACTTGGAGTCAGCTCGTACAAACACAAATCGAAAGAGAATCTATAAGAACTTTTCCACGTTTTATTATTTAACTTATCCACGTTTTATTATCAAACTTTAAAAGTATATGATTGATTGATGTTGATATCAGCAATCGACGGTAGAATTTTATTCTAATTTATTGGGGTAATTTTTTTAGGCGAAGATCATTCCACGTACATTTATTTCTATCAGGTTGTATTCTATATCTATATGAGACAGGGCTTGGATGGAAAATATTGAACTTTTCTAGGGTTGTAAATATAATTAAATTAATATCAATTGTCCAGACTCATCTTTATAGTGGAATACATAGCCGAGTAGTTCAAAAGTTATTTGGGCTGAAGAAATAAACACGGAAAGAACTCGTTAATGAGACTTAAAATGATGGAGAAATACAATGAAGTAAGAAACGTGCGAGGTGATGTTAAACCAAAAACCAATATGAAATATGTGAGACAGAAATATATTAGAACTGATAGACGATGTTTTTCCTGATACAATAAACATCACAGTGAGCATCACGCAATAGATTAAAATAATCAGGAGAAAATCAATACGAGTATTCACCTACAGATATATAATTGTTTCTACTATTAGCACAAGGCCAGCAATTACCCAGTACATTA
>OZ024742.1:303214816-303249816 GCA_964016885.1 Eledone cirrhosa | reverse complement strand
CATTATTTGATGAAATCATTGTACAAAGCCTTCACATCAGAAGATGTTAAGAAATCATATTAGATTTTACTATCTGTCCAACTATGCGGTAATTCAATTTAGGATATATTGAAAAATTATTATTCACTCCTCATAATATTTAACTCGGTGCTATTTCAACCAGGAGAGTACTTCGTGGCTAAAAATGTGAAGAAGTTATCAATTAAGCTTCAGTTTTAGGTCTCACCATGCAAGTGGAATAACGGTAACGAATAATGGTAAAGTTTATCAAATAAGAGATATCTCCCAGAAAGTGATGAACAGAATTTTACATGACTTATTATCTTTGTGTTTCTTTAAGTCCCTATACATATTCCTTTCCAGAATGTGTTTGTCTAACAGTTATGAGCTTCATTCTCTCAGAGTCTATGGAAAATGTACAGCTACATTTCTCCCCCAGATATTTGATTTCTCGTCGGTATTTAGTACGTCAGTTTTTAAAATAGCTTCCTATCAAATATGCCAGTATATAACAATTGCTGTAATATATATTGATTTTTAGTAATATATAAATCGGTTTGTTATATCATCAAATTGACATTATACAATAAGAATTGACCCTCGCTTTAATTGAGATAGATACTGGGTCTATTGAGGAATAATAAATTACATCAACAATGAGGTTAAAAAATACAAGAAAGCGGGATGTCTCCCGGTGGTTCTCCGTAGGCATTGAACAACAATGAAAAGCATTCCATACCGCTGTAATTGAATTTCTAACATACGTTTCGTATGGTAATACAGTGTAACCTCAACAGGTGAACTCCTACATTAAGGAATACGAGAATACAATTTGTACCCCGTTGTTTGAATACACGAGTTAAGGTGTACAGCTAAATCTAATAGAACAGATGACTAAATTTATATGCCATAATTGTGCTGAAACCTTCATATCTATCATGATTTATTTCTTTATTTGCCACAAGGTCGCATAAGAAAAGGCGACAATACAACGACACATGCCGGGGATTTTACATACAGTCGTGTAAAAATATTGAAACAAACAATTATAACAATCGAAATCCCCAATAGGGGGGAAGCGCCACAAATGGTTGTTAGTATGTTAGTATAGGAGTTATGACTACGAGAGGTTTTATCCGTGTGTATCATATAGCGCTGCTTTCCTGTTTGTTCATTATATATATATACATCCGTTAGTTTTGAGACTAGTTACTCTTGAGTTTGACCTGTACTGTCACAGTTTGATTATTCACAGCGTACCGATGTGAAGCCTAAGAAGAATAAGACTCACCAGTTAACCACACATACACACACATATATATATATATATATATGCATGTATGTATAGATAAAAACATACATACATACATACATACATGATGATGGCTGAAAATTCGTGTTCGAGTACTGCCATCGCATGATAAAATGCTCAATGATGTGAGGCACAAATGTGGCTCTTTGAACCCTCTGGCACATATATAGCAACTGTAGGCTTCTTCGGGACTTTCTATTGCTTTGATCTGGCTGTGTGTCCTCATGTGTCTTTTAAGACCTCCCATGCTAGCACATTCCTTGCCACATACATACATCCATATATATATACAGACATGGTGGCTGCCAACTCGTTTTCGAGTACGGCCACTACTTTATATCCATGTAGGAGAACCCCTACCGATGCGCTGAACGAATGTGACTTTTTAGTCCAGCCAGCGACTTGAAAACTCTGGTACAAACACTACACTTGTGACAAATATTGACACATAGTGCTGGGCCCATGGTACCATGTGACGACAAGTGCAGAGAGATCTCCAGATATAAATCAATTCCTGTGCCGTGAAGCTTTTATAGTGAGCAAAGGCACTGCACAAAGCCAGTCCCACTCTCTTAACCAAGATGATATTTACCAAAAGGAAGAACAAGTCAACATCATTGGATACCATCAGGGTTGCAGGTGTTATATCAGAGTTTTCCTTCTCCTAGAATTCTGCCTTGACAAAGGTTAAGGTGTCATACATACATACATACATACATACATACATACATACATACATACATACATACATACATACATACATACATACATACATACATACATACGTACGTACGTACGTACGACTCTCCGTACATCTGTCTATCATAATTTCGCAGTAATCCTGTCAGAATTATCATCAATTTCCGTGATGAAGATATTTGAAATGAGAAATTAGTTTTTGTAATTGAAATTGTTTGTGTATCGACCTTCTTCAGCTCGATCAACATCTCTAATAGAAACACTACCCATCTTATAAGATCAATTTATCACCATTATAATTAATGCCATTATCATTTGCATCATCACAGTAGTCACGCTGATTGCTGTACATCTGTGACGAATATCACAAAACAGAATCTTATTGTACTGAATATTCACTAGAATACCACTTCTCTGAGTCCCGATACGGGCAAACAACAATTCACAAGATCAGTTTCAGCCGAATATGCAAGCAGTCATTCCATTTAGTCATATATATATACACATATACATATATACAAAAGAATCTCTGTATTAATAGCATGACGGAGTCTGTTCATTTTATTAGTCGATATGGTCTGTTATTGTGTCGTGTCTCCCTTTTCTTCTTCTTGTCTTCTGGTTTTCAATATCGATGCATACATCATGAATTAGCTTCCGCCGTATTGGTCTTTCATCAACATGATGCCTCAAGCAGTGAAGAATAGACACTCAGAAACCACGTTCCCTTGTTTTCAATAAATTAAATATAAGAAGCCATCACAGTTTCTTCAACTTTCTCTATCCTACGTAGGCCTAGACAATGACAATTCAGTTATTCGTGGAAGTAACCTATAAGTGACTGAAGTTTCTTTAGATGCATATGTCATTAACAGGTTCATTATGCTGAATCAGCAAGCAGCGTTGTGATAAGACTAATTTAGATACTAGTTTTGATGAGACATTACCCGAATAGAGTCTTGACCTCCAGAGAGCCTGATTAACACAAACTGAGGTGTCAGATTCAACAGTTCCACTTCCTCCGTTAAAGCGCCATATTTACTTTGGTGGTTCTGATTCTTCAAGAACATATTGCTAGACAGAAATGGCAGCTATGAAAGAGTAGACGACCTGCTTAGGATATTTGTTCTGATAGACCTAACTACATTCACCTTGAGTGCAATTTGTTGAAAATGAGAGTAGTGAACGAATTCAGTGCAGTGAATCGTCAAGAACTATTTCCCATTCTAAACTGCTCAAGACCAATTATATCGTTCTTCAAATGATTCTATGGTATCGTTCTGATTGTTCGTTTCCTTGTGATTTTATTGTGTAGTTCTGATACTGAAATCCAGCGTGTAGTCAACTAGATGATTAGCTTTAGGAAGGGAGTGGACTTTCCTTTGTTTAAAGTAGGGTTTTACTTATTCACTACATCTAAGAATTTCTTTAAGTTATGACCATGATCACTCTGATTATAAACGCAAACAATTACTGATATTTGCAAAGGTGGCTGGAAGTTATTTTTCAATAATGTCATTACTTATACACTGAAAGCTAACGACGCAGCTTATGATTGCAAATAGAATTCATTGAAATTGGTACAAGTGATGATCAGCCTCAAATACAGTGTACGGTTACTCTTCTTCTTTTGGCTGCCCTACGTGTTAACCACGTCGTAGGCTAAGTGTACTGTAGACATTATATTGAGCCATATCCTCAACCATCTGATCAATATTTAGTAGAGAATAAGCATCTATTAACGGTATAGGAATTTATTTGAAAATATCCAACCCAGACATTTCTTATAATTATCGCCAGATGTCCTCAACACCTGAACCCTTCATGTAGATTTATTCTCTTCAATAATAACCAGCTTTAGCAGCAACCTTGTTGTTTCAAACTGTGTAGATTCTAATCATCAAAATAACACTGTTTAGCTGTGTTTGCAATCAGTAGCAGGATTATTAAACAAAGAAGAAAGTAAAGCAAAAACCATAGTATGATTAGTAAAGAGAGAAGTTGGGACAGAAGAAATAATAAGACCGGAGCCATAAATAGTCCCACCAAATTGAATCACAACAAAAAATATTCTTTGAGACTATTTTGTCCTAGGTTGACATGGTATCAAAGATCTGCAACAGGATTTCACACATTTATGATAATCATTTGAACATTCCACACTGGCTTTACACTTTCTAATAAGATTTGAAGTAAAAGAGGTAACTGGATATATCTTTGTGTCTGATTATGATTTCTTTTTTTTTTAAGTAGTTTTCTGAGCTTTCTGTATCCATTAGTGCCTAGGATATATTTTCCTATATCTGCTTATGCCTTGGATATAATTCTATAGCAGCTGTTGATGTAAAATGAGGTAGGTAGCAGAATGTGCAGCTATAATGATTACTTCCGAATTTGTAGACTGTGCAGATCAAAATACTTTGGTGTAGTATCCAATGTTACTACAATTGTTAAATAGCATATGCCTAGCAATATATTTTGATCCAGAAATCTTTTATTCTACAACAGTTATTGATAACTGCCGCAACTGTTGAAATGTGTATGTATGTTACTATAATTTCATCTACTAAATTTCTGGAGGACTACCTAAAGCTGCATTTATTGAGGAAGGTTGTTAAAAAGACTTTTGTGCTTTTGTGCTTTTAAGACTTTTCTACAGTTCTTCCTCTATATCTCTTTCTGACTTCCAATCTATCATTCTCTTTCCTTACTCTGGGAGAGATTTCGAGAAACGCAGTATGTCACTACAGTGCGCCAACAACTCTACCAGAAATTACGTGTTGATGCATACATATAGGCTGCAGAACATCTATTGTGGCATCACATGTAGATGTATCATTAAAATACACATGCACATTTATAGATATGTAATTGATCAGGAACAGTTTTTGAAATCTTTCCTTTCGACTGTTAGAATTGCAATGACATTTTAATAAGGTTTCGGCCAGTGAGGTCACTGCTTCGCATATTGCCTTTTATTAGTGTCAACCCCCAAATGTCCATGGTGGACGAACTTCTCTGTGATGTAAATGTTGAAAATATTGACATAGTTAAGTCTAGTTTACCTTTCTTAGGTTTTAATCAGCATATAACGAAGTGTGTCTTTTGCTTGTTACCAGTCGAAAGAGAGGTTGGAAACGGTCTGAGTTCATTTTATATTGAAGTAACGTGTGTGTATATTTAAATGTGTGTATGTCTGTATGTATTTATGTGGTTGTATATACTGAACACTATATCTTGATATACACAAAGTGAAAGCGGAAGACTCGAAATGCATACCTATGATTTGACAAGTGCCTACATTACTACATACATGTCAGTGAGTTGAAGTTCATTTCTCATTCAAATTAGTTATAAATGCCTCTGCTTGCAACTTCATGTTTAACATGCTATCTCACTTTGTTCAGAAATAATTCGCCAGTCAGCAGGTTAGACCACTTCTTGTAATATTCAATGTAATATAGTATCGCATCTTCATTTAAAATTCTGACGTTCGTTTTCCTCAAGACAACGTATGAATTATGAATTATCTTTTAACATTTTCTTCTTCTATGCTATATTTTGACAGCAGATATTTATACCAAAAATTCTATATCTTGCTATAGGAAATACTTAATGATATCCTGCTAGGTGAGATTGTTTAATCGGTAACACGATCGAAACGACTCTGTGGATTTGTTTAGCTTCTTTTTCATACATGTAATGTTTAATTATGTTCATATATATATATATATATATATATATATATAAATAGCGTGCTGCGTTGTTGCGAGTCTGATATATATGAATGAAAAATAGAGCGAGAAACGGGACTGTCCATCATCAGTGATCTTCTGACTATCATCGATATTTCTTCGCATTAAAGACCAGATACCTCAAAATCAGTGCGAGCTATAACTAAAATAAGTTATTGGGACAAAGTGAATTGGGTGGAGAAAGAGGGACAATAAACAAACAAAAGTAGTAATACAACGTAAAGAGAGAAAATGAGAGACAAGTCAATGATACGTGTGAACATGAGTTGGACCAAATGAACGACGAGAAGACGGCAGACGCGTCCGATCCCTGCGAAATGTGAATAAGAAAAGGATTTCACACAGGTCAGACGGGAGGAAGTTAGACAGGGGGTGCAGCAGAGAGTGAGTGCTCCTCCTCTCTCACTTCACCCCGTCTGACCTGTGTGAAATCCTTTTCTTGCTCACATTTCGCAGGTTTCGGACGCGTCTGCCGTCTTCTCGTCGTTGATTTGGTCGAACTCATTTCCTCTCTTTACATTGCATTACTACTTTTGTTTGTTTACTGTCCCTCTTTCTCCACCCAATTCGTTTTGTCCCAATAACTTATTTTAGTTATTGCCCGCACTGATTTTGAGGTATCTGGTCTTTAATGCGAAGAAATATCGATGATAGTCAGAAGATCACTGATGATGGACAGTCCCGTTTCTCCCTCTATTTTTCATTCATATATATATATATATATATATATATATATATATATATATATATATATATATATATATATATATATATATATAATAATTAAGCTCTGTTGCCTACATAGAGCACTCTTTTTTCCTGGACTTTTCCAATGGAATTACTTCACATATATATATATACAATATATTAATAAATAGAAACTATATTTATAAAACCATATTTATTTTATTATATATATTTCAAGGGCAACCAAGGCAAATTATGGTGCGCTTTCATCAGATAAAATGCAGATTTGTTTTATAAATAAATATTGACATACCCGGAAAAAAGACAACTTTAACGGTTAGAGGTTCCTGGATAGTGGAGATAATATTGTATTGAGGGTAATACAAAGTTATGATTGAGTATGCAAATGAGTGTTCGAAATTCATTTCGGACACTCATTTGCATACTCAATCATAACTTTGTATTGGTTGCCCTTGAAATATATATAATAAAATAAATATGGTTTTATAAATATAGTTTCTATTTATTAATATATTGTGTATTTACTCCACTAAACTATTGAGTGCTTTATATCAGTTATAAAAATGTTTAAGCCTGTTGAATCCCAACAAATTAAATATAACCTCTGCATATATATATATATATATAGGTATATATATTTAAGGGTGGTTTTCCGAAGAGGACGTGACATCACAGTTAAATAAGGTATTCAAATAGGTTAGTAGAGAAGAAGCATATTTAGTTTATAATGAATAGAGAATAATATAGAAATAAAGAAATGACTTTTACTTAACTAGAACTGTTGCATTCGTATGAAATAATCAGAGCTCAGATGAAATCATTATGCATATATATATATATATATGTATGTGTGTGTGTTTGTGTGTGTGTGTGTGTGTGTGTGTGTGTGTGTGTGTGTGTGTGCACGCGCGCGCGCATGTGTGTGGTGTGTGTGTGTTTATATATATGAAGTTAGGGAAAGAAAGAGACAGAGATAGATATAGAGATAGATATATATATATAGAGAGAGAGGGGGGAGAGAGAGGGTGGGAGAGAGAGAGAGGGAGATTGAACATAGAAGTTTCAGTAGTCATAAGTGTTGCCGATCAGAGCTGACTTACACCTAAGCAACTACATTAAATATAAGATAGAATTAACACTAAGCACATTTGACGTGTCACATTAATACGTTTAGATAAGTATATTTTCAAATATAATTGTAACAATGTCTTTCAAATCTCTATTATATTAAAAGCTTACGTTGAAATCTAATACGCATCATTTTTGTTTTACAAGTGTTAAATTATTCCTTAATGTTGGTATACGTATTATGTTCATAGGTATTTCAACTATGGCCATCATATATTTCTTAACTAAATCTAGGAGTACATTATCTTGTAGTAATGTTTCTCATTTATGAATTCATGATATGACGTAAAAGAAAATACTGCATAAGAGGGAATACATATCCGCTAGCTTCTATTTCTAGCAGGCTGGACGAATTCGTATACGTTCACTCATATAGGAGTGATGATAAAATCAGAAGAGGTAGAACAGGAAATAAAAGGTATTATGTGGAGATCACCCTTCACAGCTCTAATTTGGAATGTCGCTTAGGTCAATTACACTTTTCATTCCTCGAGACTCATGCAATCAAGTATACATATTACTCTAATTTGCCTCGTATAATTATATGAATTTATAAGCATATTTATTCCGTTTTCGCTGTATTTTGTTGAAATTATTCCGATTGTTAAACATTAGCCCTATCGGTCTGAAAGCGATTTCATTTGCATCAGCCATACCACTTTAGACGGAATGCTTCAAAAGCGTGTTATACTATGTCGTTCACTAACTTACGCTAATCATTCAGGAACGTAGGAATTTCCACATGAATTTGATTAGATAAATAGAAGAGAAATTCTAAAGCAAATATAAAGAATATGGGGACGGGGAAGAGAAATATAACACGCTAAATAATTATCCGCACAAAAACGTCAAACTTTAACCTGGAATTGCCCTGATAATGGTCTCCATGTTCAGCATTTGTGACTTGTAAAATCCTGTCTGAATAGGGAATATCCCAGACGGAAATGAAGTGACGTTGCAGAAACATGTATTTCCGGTATGAAGTTCTACAACATCCTATGTAAGGACAATGTCTGGGAAAAAATGACTAGTGAAAAACAAAAACTGAATGAGAGAGAAAAAGAAAAAAGAAGGAACGAATGAGTAGAGAAATGGTAGAAAAGACAGACGTAATTGTATTTCTTTTGAGTAAATAGTTGCTGTTGTGGTAGTGGTAACTGAAGATCAATTCCATAATAGCAGTTTTACATAGATATATCACTTTCATCTATGATGTATGCGTAATATAATTGCGCAAAAAAAGAAATTCAGTATTTAATTCTATAACTACAAACCAGGCGACAATCATCTCTCTGTATTAGGCACAGCAATATCATTAATGGATACAACAATGAGTGAATTGGTTTTGGAGATTATATTAACGTATGTGATTCGATTTTTAAGACGCCGCCATAGTTAATAAAGGCAAAGCATCGACACACTGACTGCTATTGAGAATATTTCTTCATGTTCGGTACTGTTGTCTATTTCGTTGTATTGTCATTATAAAATAGAGTAGAATGAATGCTATCTCTATAACGTGAAAACAGTAGAATATTTTACTTGTGAAATATAAAATATTTAATGTACTTTTTTTAATTTTTGTTACGGAGTGTGGATAATTATGTTGGTTTTGATGTGATTTTTTTAAACTTTTCTCCACCAAAATTTATTAACTGATGCTTTTTCGTTACCACTACCCAGCACGATTCACAACTCCAGAACATGAAAAACTACACTGGTAAATATAAAAAAAATAAATACATAATATTTCATAGAAATATTAATTTCAGTATTTGATATATTTTATGGTCTGTTTTGCTCCTTGTCAATAAAACATTCAAATAGTGATATATTTTAGGTGTAATTATGTTGAAAATGATATTTAAACTCTTTATGTGTTTATTTTTTAAAGACCAGACAAAATTTCATTATCTATCTATCCATTTGTCTCTGGTGTGTTTGGCATCAGCCCAACAGACACCTTGGTGTTAGAGTAACACATGTTTATAATCATCATCCAATACTTACCTCCCCATGCTCCCCCTTATATGTGGTTTAGTCCAATATATCATCACAGCTCAATGAGGAATTGTGTCAAGTGACTAAAATAATATGATTAATTGGATCTGGTATCAATTTTACTTTTAAATGATTTCCTTCTGTGCAATCCTTGATCTCGATAACGTATTCATGTGTATATTTAGGTTCTAAGCGCTGCATCATATTTTATTCATTGATTTTAGATTCTCAAAAGTTGCAAATTAGGAGGTAGATATCATCATTTCCATATGTTTATCAATATATTTTCGATTACACATCGCTCTATAAGCTTCAGCATTCTTTTTTATCAAGTATGGCTGGTAGAATAACAAACGTACTACGTTTGCTTCTCTGTTGAAATACTTAGTATTAAATAGTTTCTTAATGGTATCCGTATGTTCTAACATTGCCCTGGACAGGTTTAGGGATACTTATAAAGACTATGTCATTATTGGAGAAAACTATTTCAGTGTTTCGAATTTATTATACAGGGTGGCTACAAAAATACTACTTGATTTTAAATACTTATAAAATGAAAACTTAAATGAATATTTTTATAATATTGGTGACTAAAGTTGCATATACAAACAAGATTTTTTTCCCTCATTTGCAGGATTGATTCGAACGGCTAGATGGCAGTGTAATTCAAGATGGCATTCACTCCACAGCAACATAGCTGGTGTGTGTTTGTATTCACCCTGTATTTTCAAATATCCAAAGCCTGTATATTCAACACTGTTGACCTCAACCTTGTATGTGGAGACTGGCAGTGTTTGATTATGTAGATGGTGTATACAATGGTAGAATGCTTCCCACGAATAGTTGAAAATTTCACGCCATATGTCTTTATATGGGTTATTCGCTGAATGTCGCCAGGAATGATGGAATGTGTTCGGCTTTTGATATCGAATTTATCCAGGTGGTTTGTACAACTATGCCACTGATCTTTAATTGTTCCATCATAGTATAGTGTGTTCAGAGAAAGCCATGCCATTTAACGTCCATTGTTTCTTTCTCGCTGCCATATTTTCAAGCAATGCTTTAAAGATGAATTAGAATTATATTTGTCTAAACCTTTAATTCCCCATCCCGCATAGGTGACCTTTTCCAGTAATAATCTATTATAATGTTGATATATATGAGAATTCTCTGTTGGTTGTAAATAAGTGTTATGTGTAATGAAACAAGCTTTCCGGTTTATATAAAGATTATTTTCTGTAAGTTATACGAGAATATTGTAGATGAAATTAAATGAAAATGTTACCTTGTTATATATCCAGATTGTTTTTTTACAAAGACTGTCTCCTCAGCTTGGTCCTCTACTAGAGTTGTACCTGTAGTCAGATAGTATTCGGATGTTCCACATCAAATCCATAAGGGAAAGGACTTTCTTTTGTTTGGTAAAAGTTTTGTAAATGATACAAAGACAAATTCTAGAACGGCGTCCGTCACATTAACTAGCAGCTCTGAATTATTGACTCCCAATTAGTGGCACGTGGTGCGATTGACAATAGGAGGAATTAGGAAAGATATATCACCCCGTCCTCGAACAGCAAAAACAGTCCTCCACAATTTATTTAAAGCAGAATACGGAGGTTGCATGGTCATAGCTAAAACGTAGGACCTAAGACATGAAGGCGTGACATGACACAAAATCACAATTAGGTTTTTGATAGACCGGCATATGTGCGTGGTACTCGATGCCGAGCAGATATGTGCTGTCATTCAGCAGCACTTTACACACCTATTCATTGTGATTGCGAGACCAAATATGGTACTTAATTTTAGTGATGACCTCCACGGCATACTGCAGCTACCTAAAGAGGTGCTCGAAGAAGCTGAAATCAGCTAAAATACTGGTGGGGGAGGTATGTAGTTCCCCGATTTTCTGAGGCTGAGACACTTAAATGCACAATAGCATCGGCTCAATTGTCAGCCACATCGAAACCCTACCGAATCATGTGCTTTGACTGTCAAGGGTTTCCACTCTGATATCTTCGCAATGAAATAGTTCTCGATTTACTATCTCGGAAAGTCGGTATCCTGTTCGAACACAGACGTAGAAGTGCCGATGACTTCTCCATAACGGTTTTGAACTCCAAACGTTGAGGTCTCATTGAATCAATGAGAAAACACAACTGATTAGTTACAAAGAAAACTTCGTCTGTTAAATATCTCTGTCGTTATTGATTAGCTTGTTGACAGTGCATGATATATTTGTGTGACCACAACTGACTTTTATTCAGCACAAGATTTTTCTATGTTGATAAGTTTTATTTATGTGAAGAAGAGCACAGAAAGGCGTGACGGAAATATGAGTATGTTACTAGGTCTTCGTTATATGGTCAAGATCAAAGACATGTGTGACGAAGGTATATGCTACGAAGTCTTATTTATAAAGACAAGATCATAAACATGCTTGACGGAAATCTTATTTAACGCTAGTATAGGTTGATGTCAATACTATGATGTCAACGGAACAATACAATCATGCCAATGAAAATGGAACGGAGTTGTGAGTACTCTACACCCTTCACTCATGGTCTGTGCTTATTATTGGCAGAATTTGACATAATTATTAGGATAGCATAGTACATAATTTTAAACATATACATTATAACCAGTGCTAATAAGATGTATTGTGGATTGGCAGTATCGGTAGAGGGTCGGACGCCATGCTTTCCAGCATAGTTACGTCCCTTTACGATCTGAGTTCAAATCCCGTCGAGGTTGACTTTGCCTTTCATCCTTACGGGGTCGATAAAATAAAGTACCAGTAATGCACTGGGTAATTGCTGGCATTGTGCCTAAAGTAGAAACAATTATTTGATTTACATGGAAATATATATATTATTACCAGAGCGCATACTGTTCTTGAAAACTACTATGACTAAATTATTAGTAAAAGATATTTTATCACAATATCCTATACACCAACGTAATACAAGTATGAAATAATTGTAATACGTTTCATATTTTTTTGTTATAAGATATGCCCGTGCTATATTAAACGGAAATTTTAAAAGCCAAAACGATAAGCAATAACATTTCACATCAATCATGAAGCGAGACAATTAAAATCAGAAGAGTCAAATGAAAAATATTCCTATAATGATGTATATGATGAGCTAAAAGGGAGCAGTGGATGATTTATCTGTGTTGATAGGTGTGAAAGATTGGAGCATGGTTTCCTAAATTTTTCAAACGCGAAACCCTTTTTGGCTCGAAAACGTTTGGGGGGACCCCAAAGTCTAATATGGTCGTAATATAAATACACTCCTCTACCTTTTTTTTCACCGAACCCCAGACACTCCTGTGCGGAACCCAATTTGGAAACCAATTCATTGGAGACTGTATAAAATTCAAAACTAGAAACGAATGATAGAATACTTAGTCATATAAGACGAAGACCACACATTTATAAGCAGATGTAATAGAAAACAGAAACAAATTGTTTTATTCGATATACAAAGATCCTCCAATATTATTTACAAACAAATATACGATGAAAAAGTAACCTGTTATTTGTAAAGTCTCCAAACACACTTACCGGTAAATACAATAAACGATATATATTGTAATTACATAGAGGAGCAGTCATTTTAGCCATTTGAAAACTCAAATATCTATTACATCTGCTTTATTATTATATTTATTATTATATATAATAGAAGTGGATTGGCAGTTTCGGTAGAGAGTCGGACGCCATGCTTTGTGGCATAGAGTTACAACACTTTACGGTCTGGGTTCAAATCCCGCCGAGGTTAACTTTGCGGGGTCGATAAAATAAAGTTCCAGTCATGCACTGGCGTCGATTTAATCGACGTTGCCCTCCCCTAAATTTGCTTGCCTTGTGCCAAAAGTAAAAACAATTATTACATATATATGTAGTTATGGTATTTCTTTAACAATATTCACTACTGTACTATTTCAAAGATATACGTCTCACATCTGTGAACTAGCTGGAATTAAATTAGAAGAAATAAAGGAACCATAGACGACTGAGAAGATGAAAACATGAATAGTAAAAGTCTTCCACCACAGAATTCTCTAAATAAACAGTAAACGTTGGAGCTACCAATATAACGTCTGCTAATTGTTGGTAATTGTTTCAGTTAGTTCACATGACATCAAAAAAGACTGAAACAAAATGGCAGACATGAATCCTGTGTGTTTGCTCAACGTAAACAATCAAACAGAAGAGCCCTGATAGATTGTGGTTAAAGCCGTGGTGTGATCTTAATAAGTAATAAGGTTTGACTATTACGAGGAAGCAACGTTAACCCATACAAAGTTTGTGCAATATCGCTTAAAGCACTAAAAGTCTCTCTCTATTTCTATATATATTCAATATGTATTGATATATATAATGTAATGTCTCGAGGAACTTCAAGATACACAATCTCTCTCACACACAAACACGCACACACACACACACACACACACACACACACACACACACAAAAACACATACACACGCTTATATCTATCTGTATATATATATGTGTGTGTGTGTGAGGGTGGGCCTGTGGCGCCTTTTGTGTATGAGTGTATCAAAATATGTATGTGGGTTTTTGTGTATGTATATATGTATATATGCATGTTCGTGTATATATTATTATATACATACATACCTATATCTATTTACCATTGTACAGACTAAATAAATAGCAAGTTTAGAACTGGGACAAAAAAGACTATATTAAATTTCACTGTTGGGGATTTATACTTTTCAGAAGAATTTTACTAATTCAATTTCCTAAACTTTAATTTCATCCGAAATCTGGAGCAGAAGACTAGTTAGAATATCTATTTATTCTTTAATATTTCTTTTATTTTATTTCACCTTTGTTGATCTTGTTTCTTTTGTCGCTAATGCTTCTTTAGCTCATTTCACGCTCAAGCAAGGATACATGTGGATGTGTGTGCATGCGAGTATGCGCTCTCCATTTCTATTTTACTGTATTTTCCATATATTTTTCTTGTAGTTAGTCTATTGTGTTTATTTTATTCTATTCACAAAATACATTCTATTATCCATTTCTATCACATAAACGCCATTGTATATATTTATATTTTGTCAATTTGGCTTTCTTCTTCTAGAATCTACGAATATTTACTCGACATTTCCTGATTGTCATACACATTTCAAAACTAACTCGGAGACACTCACATACACACACAAAAGTCAGTAGACATATTTGTATATATATATATATATATATATATATATATATATATAGGAACCAGTAGGACCCCCACGGCTGAGCTCAAGCCGTTTCGACGGCTAATTCTGGACCTATTACCCACTCTACTACCCTAAGTATTGAGTACTTTGGTGCGTTATGGTCAACCTGGTTCCTTACCACATTTCCTTCGTTATATATATATATATATATATATATATATATATATATATATATATATATATATTACACAAAGAGAAGTGTGTTACACAGTGAGATGTGTGTAAAGAATTATTGGTCCAAATTGTTGAGCTAATAAATTCGAATGGTTGGGCTGCCCTTTCTAGCGTTTCCCCAATCCATGAGAGCCGTTATTTGATGCAAATAACACGTGATTTCGCCCTACTCTGGGCAGCGTGTGTATTAGCTATCTCTCTATCCATGACGTTAGATGTGTGGTGTTCAGTGTTCGCATTTGCTGACCGAGGAACCTGTGACCTGATATACTTCACATATAAGTGGTGAAACGAAGCGAGATTCGTATCAGCAAAATATAGTTATAAGGTTGGTAATTTAAAACTCTAATCCAGAGATTTGATTCTGACTTAGTTTTTTTCTATTTAATTGCTATACCTGTAGATATTGTTCTCTATACTGTAGATATTGTTCTCTATACACACTTCTCTTTGTGTAATATATATTTGCATTTGAGCTCAGAAGGAAATTCTCTATTCTTCTTTGAGCTAATACTATTATTATTATTACAGTGAACTGCGGAATACTCTTAATTCCGATCTTTGTATACTTATATATATATATATATACATATATATATTTATATACATATATATATATATATATGTATAAGTATATAGAGGCAATGAAGCACACGCCCATGTATACATAATACGTGTTTCTGTGTGTGTATGTGTGTGGGTGTTTGTGTAAAAACGGTGAACGAAAGTACCCAAACCATACCAATATAAATACGCATATATTTATATATATATATACATATATATATATATATATATATATATATATATATATATATATATATATATATATGTGTGTGTGTGTGTGTGTGTGTGTGTGTGTGTGTGTACGTTACTTACTGTGGTTACCCCCAATTGAAACCGGAATAAACTTATGTGTCCTGAATTTACTAAGAGTATAACTCTATTTAATTAGAATCTGTCATCAAATTCATTTTGTTCCATTTCTGTCAACGATTATCTCCCATTAAGTGCCTTTTTTATTCCCGCTATCTGCCTCTCCTATTTTTATTATGTTCTTTTCTTTTTCCTCCTCCATTCCATCCAACATACAATATTTGTTGCTCTTTTATCTAGCTATTCATCATTTTGTATTTTTTTATCGGATACTCTGGTTGTACATATATATATATAAATATATATATATATATATATATATATATATATATATATATATATATATATATATATATATATATATGTATATGTATATTTTTATTTTATATATATATATATATATATATATATATATATATATATATATATATATAGTAATAATAATAAATTTGAAGACTAAAATCCAAAGAGGGCTCGATAAGGATAAATATATAGCAAATATATAAGAACCGTAGAGCAAATATTTATTGAAATATATATATATATATATATATATATTTTATAAATATATATATATATATATAAAATATTTAAAAAATAATGAATAAAACAATGAAACAGTTCCTTATATTATATTGGTATTCCTTATATTTCTTGGTAGATTTATCTACATATATATATATATATATATTTGATAAATATATATATATATATGTATATATATATATATATATATATATGTGTGTGTGTGTGTGTGTGTGTGTGTGTATGTATATATAGAAGTGGTTACACAACAGTTAGTTCACCATACCGAGATCAATTGCTTCACCTTAGCGGATCCTCAGCTCTTAATGGACATGGTTATACGGAACAGAAAGGACAACCGTACGAACGCGCATGCGCAGAAACGATCACTTCACACAGGCAATACTAAATTGCGTGCCAGAGGTGTAAGGGAGATAACTGCGAAATTCCAAAGTTTCTAGTTGATAAGAAAATTAGGATGTTCTTGTAATTCAATCCGGACCTTTGTAGTTATGTAAGAGGTGTTTCCAGACGTGTGGACAACGTGTGAAGAATTCATTTCTCAGGTTTAGGCAATCACTATTACATAATCTCTTTAGAATATTTATTCGTTCATCAATAGATAGTCCACACGACGGATTGCCCCTTGCGTATGGTTAGGACTTAGTGATGGATTTCCATTGAATGGAGTAGTCTATACTTGAGTCCTTGAGGGACCATACGTGGCTCTCGAGTTTCGTGGTTGAACGTCTGTCCGGGTACCTAAAGGTCGACCGGTGGTTCAGGAAGCGTTCCTTAAATCGGCCCTCCGCCATACCCACATAGGATTTGACCTCCTGTGGCTGATTTGGTCCGTTGGAAGTGAATACACTGCTCTTGGCGTAAGCCCGAAGCTTCAACAGCAATGCAACACACACGCTTTAGTTTATGAAGCTGTGGTCACTTCCAAACTACCAAATCAACCACAGGAGATCAAATCCTATGTGGGTATGGTGGAGGTCCGATTTAATGAACGCTTCCTGAATCACCAGTCGACCTTTAGGTACCCGGACAGACATTCATCCACGAAACTCGCAAGCCACGTATGGTCCCTCAAGGACTCAAGTATAGACTACTCCATTCAATGGAAAGCCATCACTAAATCCAAGCCATAAGCAAGGGGCAATCCGTCATGTGGACTATGTATTGATGAACGAATAAATATTCTAAAGAGATTACGCAATGGTGTTTGACTAAACACGAGAAATGAATTCTTCACACATTGTCCACACGTCTGGAAACACCTCTTCCATAACTACAACGGTCCAGATTGAATTACAAGAACATCCTAATTTTCTTATCAACTAGAAACTTTCGGACTTTCGCAGTTATCGCCCTTACACCTCTCGCACGCAATTTAGTATTCCCTGTGTGAAGTGATCATTTATGCGCATGCGCGTTCGTACGGTTGTCCTTCCTGTTCTGTATAACCATGTCTATTACGAGCTGAGGATCCGCTAAGGTGAAACAATTGTTCTCGGTATGGTGAATTAACTGTTTTGTAACCACTTCTACCTAACTCGTCCCATGGACTGAGTGCTCTACTACTACGGATATTACCTTCCAGTGTTCTACCACTATAAAGTAATTAGTTGGAGTGAAACTTAAGTAAGTAATTATTATAATTTTCTTCTTTTACGCCTTTCATATATATATATATATATATATATATATATATATATATATATATATATATGAAAGACGTAAGATAAGAAAATTATAATAATTACTTACTTAAGTTTCACTCCAACTAATTACTTTCTGAAAGGGGATATACAAAGTAATCAAAACCATGGAGAATTCCTTTCTTCATCAGAGAGTCGATTCTCGGCTAAGATCCCTGGCGATAGGCGGACACAGGGACCTCAATATATATATATATAAATTCAGCGAGAAACAGCGAGCCGGGTAGAAAAAGCGAAACGAAACGCAAAATTCAGAATTGTGCGGACAAGCGCTCCATAGTTAAAAAACCAGAGCTAAACAGTATGTTAAAACGCCATACAAACTGAAAAAGTGGTGAAGAAAGCATTAACCACCTAAACCAAAAAAACAGGTGAAAACAAAATAAAATAAATGATAAAAAAAACAGACCTGGAGCCATTGGAATTGATGGTAAAATCCAAATGCAGGGTTTCTATGACACCTAAATCAATAATACTGTCTGCTTAAAACTATAAGTTTTAGGTATAATGATCGAACAAAGAATATGCTCTGTACTAATATATGTATATATATACTTGTATGTATGTATATATATATATGAAAATAATAGGCTGCCCGTTGCAAATGGTGGGGCATGTGAAAAAGTAGGTCCTTCATCAGTGACCCTCCAACCGTCCCAGGCATTTCATCGCTTTAAGGGCCATATGCCTCAGGTTGGTGCGAACAACGGCTAAAAAAAGTCGTTGGGACACGTAAACAAAGGGGACGCCAGGGTAACAAACAAAAAAGTTTAAGCAACGGAAAGTGAGAAGAAATAGACAAGTCCCAGATCTCTATGAACATAAACTCGGTGAAATCGTGAACAAGAGACAAAAGACCATCAAACCTGGTTGAAATGTGAGCAAGGAAAGAATTTCGCCCAAGTTTGACGGGGGGAAAAAGAGAGAGAGAAAAGAGAGAAGAAGAAGAAGAAGAAGAAGAAGAAGAAGAAGAAGAAGAAGAAGAAGAAGAAGAAGAAGAAGAAGAAGAAGAAGAAAAAGAAGAAGATAAAGGGGTCTGGTCTACGAATTCGGTAAACGTAAGTTTTGTGAAGTCACAGACGAAAGAGAGAGAGAAAAAAATTTCCATACCAGCTTGGTCAAGACCGCGCGAGAAAAGAATTACACACAGGTCAAACTTGAAGGAGGAGCAGGAAAGAGGAGGAGGAGGAGAGGTAGTGACAGAGAATGAGTGAGTGAAAGTTGAGGAGGAGGCTAACAGAGAAAAAGACTGCTAGAAAGGGTAAAAACGAACAGACGAGTGGCAGCAGAATAAAAATTATGTGTAAATATGAAAATAATAGGCTGCCCGTTGCAAATGGTGGGGCATGTGAAAAAGTAGGTCCTTCATCAGTGACCCTCCAACCGTCCCAGGCATTTCATCGCTTTAAGGGCCATATGCCTCAGGTTGGTGCGAACAACGGCTAAAAAAAGTCGTTGGGACACGTAAACAAAGGGGACGCCAGGGTAACAAACAAAAAAGTTTAAGCAACGGAAAGTGAGAAGAAATAGACAAGTCCCAGATCTCTATGAACATAAACTCGGTGAAATCGTGAACAAGAGACAAAAGACCATCAAACCTGGTTGAAATGTGAGCAAGGAAAGAATTTCGCCCAAATTTGACGGGGGGGGGGGAAAGAGAGAGAGAAAAGAGAGAAGAGGAAGAAGAAGAAGAAGAAGAAGAAGAAGAAGAAGAAGAAGAAGAAGAAGAAGAAGAAGAAGAAGCAGAAGAAGAAGAAGAAGAAGAAGAAGAAGAAGAAGAAGAAGATAAAGGGGTCTGGTCTACGAATTCGGTAAACGTAAGTTTTGTGAAGTCATAGACGAAAGAGAGAATATATATATATATATATATATATATATATATATAGGAGGTGAGTTTTATTGTAGTACAATAAAGCAATACAGATATTGGATAAGTAGCACTCTACAGTTTGTAGGACTGGAGTATAAATAATAATATATAAGATCAAAAGATGGTTAAAAGAGTTCCATGTATTTTATTATGCGCATTTCAAAAACAAATATCATCATGCAATAACATTTGCGTTTTCGTCAGATAAAATAGGGAGACATGATATGAAGGTTAAAACACACTATTCACAAGTGTGTTTTAACCTTCATATCATGTCTCCCTATTTTATCTGACGAAAACGCAAATGTTATTACATGATGATATTTGTTTTTAAAATGCGCATAATAAAATACATGGAACTCTTTTAACCATCTTTTGATCTTATATATTATATATATATATACATGCAAATATCTATTATATTGCTTATCTTTCACTGTATTAAACTCATTCATTTTATCTAGCCATGTTCAAGGCACACGCACATTCACACACACACACACACACACACACACACACACACACACACACACACACACACACACAATCAGAAAACTTTATGACCATGAGTTCAACACAATACAGCGAAGTCAGTACGGTCAAAAGATCACGTGGTCATGCTATGCAACGGTATAAACACCAATTAAAACAAACGATGAAGAGCACCATGGACGGCCCTATGTCCTGCGAACATCAGGCAAAAGACAGAAAAGTGTAGCGTCAAAATGGATACAAAATACTGAGGAAAATCGCGAGAGAGCTGAGAAGGATAAAAGACTGCGACAACAAATTTGCCATTTGCAGCCAAGGCCACCATCAACCGAAAGCTGTGACGTGTGTAGATAGCTTTTCTTTGAACAAATAGACATTTCCATCGACCTGAAGCAGCGTCATGAATAGGAAAATTGAAAGGAAGAAAAAATATACTCGGAAACTAGGAATAGTCGACGACGAAGATTTAGATCTCTGCACAGATAAATACATGTTGACCGCCATTACTTTTAATGTTGAGTAAGATGTAATTTTACAGAAATAAGTAAAGAAACAAGTCCATAAGCACGAGAATTAAATCTGAATCTTACCAGTTTTATGCTGTTGAATGACATTCGACCTTCATATATCAGACATTCATATATGTATATAAAATAACATCAAGTGACACGTTATGTACGTAATGCGAATGCTGATAATATAAATACAAATGCTGATAATCCTTTACTGAAATAATATCAAAATATATTTATAGAAAATAGCAATTCGATAAAACAATGCAAAATTCGCATGGCTGTTAGCCTTGTTTATATGCATTTTCTCTTGTGTAATTACTTTTTATATCATGTCTCAAAATTCTGTCCAGCTTTCTTAATATATTTTATGTCGTGAATAGATAACATATACAAACAAGACTGTATCTTTTTAGAAAACATTGCTGCCAACAACAAAAATGTGTTGGTTTTTAAACAGTGTTTTGGATGTGACTGAATATAAGGAATGATATCAGAATAAAGATATATATTTTCTGTCAAAAACAGAACAAAAACCTAAATAAAGGTGATGTACCCATAAAAATAAAAACCGTTTAAACGTTATAAAGTAAGTGATCGTTTATTAGTAGATGAGAGTTTTTCAAAATGGTAAACAGAGAAAATGGTGACGCACATACACATGCGCACACACACATACATATGCATGTATGGATATATATATATATATATATATATATAAAGAAGTAGTAACACAACCGTTAGATCACCATACCAAACTCGGTATTGTTAAATAACTGTTGTGTTACTACTTCTACCAAACACGTCCCATGGACGTGTTTGGTAGAAGTAGTAACACAACAATTTGCTCTACCACTACGGATATTACCTTCCAGTGTTCTAACCCCCCTCCTCTCTCTCTCTCTCTCTCTATATATATATATATATATATATATATATATATATATATATATACTGCAGTAAAAGTTAAGTGTAAATATCCAAGAGTAAGAGCACTCAGTCCATAGAACGAATTTTGTATAAATAATTACAACAGTGACACAAACAGGTACTAAAGATCTTGGTTTTCTATTTATCTCATGACAGGCTGAAGAAATTGGAGTACCTGTTTATATCACTGTTGTAATTATATATGTATATATATATATATATATATATATATATATATATATATATATATATATATAGAGAGAGAGAGAGAGAGAGAGAGAGAGAGAGAGAGAGAGAGAGAGGAGTTAGAGAGAGAGAAAGAGAGAGAGAGGGACAGAGAGAGAGAGAGAGAACAGAAGAAAGAACAGCAAAAACAAAAAGCAAAACAAAGATTACCAGGTAACTTACTTTTCGTTACCTCATCTTACACTCCATTTTGCATTGTTTAGCTTTCTTTCTTCTATCTCTTTCCATATTGTATATATATATGTATATATAGGGTGTCCCCAAAACATGTATACATACTTCAACAGCATTCTAATAAAAATTGCCTGTACAGGTAATCATATATATATATGGAGAGAAAGACAGAAAGAGAAACAGACAAAGACACACAGAGAGGGGCTTAGAGGCAGACAGACAGAATTAGATAGATAGATGAATATATATTTATATAAAGAGAGTGTAACCTCAGTTCAAGAACTTAATTTGTCACTGAAGACCGTTCGTCAACCGAAGTGTTCGTAAACAGAATCTATTTTTCCCGTCGAAATATTGAAAAATAAATTGTGAGAAAGAGATTGTATGTGAAAGACAGATAGATATCACCACAGTAACTAAGTACATCGGAGGTGATGCTTCCCGTAGATATTCCCAGCTTGCCGCCAACGTGCTTGTTTGTTACTCGAAACACCTTTCGCCAACGTCTTATGTTGAGAAAAATTGGTATTAAACAGATTTGTTCGTGAGGAGAGGTGTTCATGTACCGACGTACCGCTGTAAATATATGCATAACATCTTTTCTTTAAAAAAGTTAGATGTGGCCCCCACATATTTCTACGTCCCTAGACTTGTAATTTTTCTTTAGTATGCGATATTGTTATACATGCACCTTCTCGATAGGGGACGCATTTTGGGATGACTTCAGTTACATTGTACTCGTGCAGGTCAGTTAAGGTCTTTTTTCGTCCCAATATTTAGGATAATGTTAGATGTGCTAGAAGTTTGTGGTAGGTATGCCCGTTTGTTATTCAAACTGTCGTTTTTAGTATTAATGAATTGGTAGGTGACAGCCGCTCATTTAAAAATCCGAAGCTTTACCACGTTGGCTCGGACCCAATGTTATTTTTAACCCTCGCGTCATTGAGTGCTTTGTGATTGCCTCAAACAAATCGAATAGTACTTGCTGTGCAACAGCAAAGACTTCGGTTTATACCTTATATATATAAATGTAAGTATGCACACGTACATTTATGTAGCATCAGTGCTAGGGCGAGAAATAAATTTTAATTTTATATATATATAAATATATATATATATACGATATTAACAAATGGAAACTATATTTATAAAACCATATTTATTTCATTATACATATTTCAAGGACACCAAGTTAAATTATGGTGTGCTTTCATCAGATAAAATATAATATAGAGCAGTTTTATAAATAAATATTGACATACCCTTAAAGAATGCAACCATTACTGTTGGAAGCTCCCGGATAGTGGACTATCCGGGAGCTTCCAACAGTAATTGTTGCATTCTTTAAGGGTATGTCAATATTTATTTATAAAACTGCTCTATATTATATTTTATCTGATGAAAGCACACCATAATTTAACTTGGTGTCCTTGAAATATGTATAATGAAATAAATATGGTTTTATAAATATAATTTCCATTTGTTAATATCGTATTTTTACTCCAATTATTTGTTTGAGTACTCAAACTGAACGGATACACGACATCCACCACAAACCGTGCCAGAAAGAACAGAGGACACCACACCCGAGGCACTAACACTTGCTTCCTGAAGCTCCCACACTTCAGTGAAGAAACAACAACAGCCATCCGCAGAGCTATCAAACGAGAGGGACTAGATATGCAACTGGCCCACTCAGGTCCTTCTCTACGCGGACAGCTAACCAAAAGACACTCCACCAGACATGACAACTGCTGCAGACTAGCCAACTGCCCAATCAACGACACCGTCCTATGCCACCAGGCTTACGTCGTATACAGACTAGAGTGTGACAAATGCAACAACTTCTACGTAGGTAGCACCACCAGACGACTCCACATAAGAATAAAAGAACACCTCAATACTAACGCTTCCTCATTTAAGAAACACCTAGTTAAATGCAAAAACACCGACAAAACCATAACAGTTAGGATAGAAACTAAGGAAAGAAATCTCGGCAATCTTAGAATTAAGGAAGCACTAATTATAGATAAAACACAACCACCAATCAATAATAGACTAGAACTCAACAGCCAATTTATAACCTGATAGAGCTTCTAGCCCCATATTTACACACACACCTCACGCACACACGCACGCACACACACACATACGCTTACACCTCCACTTATTCTCTCTCACACATACACACACAAAACCAGTTCTAACACCAGATAACACCTATCCCCCACATTTACGAATAGACATATCTTCTCACACTCACACACACACACACTCACATACTTACACCTTCACAGGCATGTATAAAAAAACAAAAAAAAAACAAAAAAAAAAACCCTTTTAAAGGGAGACTACTCTTTATCCACCTAATTCTAACTCTTTGACATTAGAGATAGAACAGATACTCTATACCATTTCCTGTCAGCATGACTTGGCAAGCTATTTAGAACACTGGTTTGAGAGCTTTATTTCCCTCTGAAGAAGAGATATTATCTCGAAAATTAAGGACATTTAAATAAATCTAAGGTAAAAGACTAATTGTCAACAATATCTTTTGCATTTGCATTCTTTATTCTATGTCCATACCTGCATTGTTTTGGCTTTATTATACATATACAAACGTTTATATATATATACATGGATGTATATATATGCACCGCTAAAATGTGAGTGAGAGTGATAGATCGAAGGAGATAGATTAAATCAGATTAAGAGAGATAGATAGAAAGAAAGGTGGGTGGATATATGTATATATATAAATATATATATATATATATATAAATATATATATATATATATATATATATATATATATATATATATATATATATATATATATATATATATATATGTGTGTGTGTGTGTGTGTATATATATGTATATATATATATATATGTATATATATATATGTATATATGTATATATGTATATATATATGCACGCGTGTGTGTGTGTTTGTGTGTGTATTATAAGAACCCCTATATGTATGTAACTATATATACATACTCATATTTTCCGGTAAAGAAACAAAAGTTCAGAAATATTGAAAGAATAGAGAAAAAAATGTAAAACAATAGCATGGCTTATTCTGCCTGAAGTGGAAGTCACAAACGAGAAACAACTAAGAAAATGACGAACAGATAGAAAAACAATGCGTGTTTGTGTGTGGTGTGCGGTTATGTGTATATGTGCGTGTTTGTGTGTGTGTGTGTGTGTGCATATGCTTTTGTACGTGCGCACGTATGTTCGCTTCTCTGTCTGCGTGAAATTGTGGATGGGGGGAATTGGATAGAAGAAGTGTGACAGATAGAATAACAATGAAATCGTTGAGATCTAAGGCGAGAAAAAATAAATCGTTAGATAGAGAAAGTCTGTGAATGAAATTGATTCAGAGAATGTGTGGAGACAAACCCGGTTTTGTAAGGCATGTTGTAGTATTATAGGTACTGTAAGAAAAACGAACGCAACAGACAAAACATTATTTAGGCTGTTAATGTTTTGACAAGGAATTGTGTTGGAAACAAAAGGAATGTAAAAGCTTTTAGCAATTTTATGTCAACGATACGGGAAAGGAATGATAACTTAAGGGAGATAATTCAGTAGCTATAAAAATGAAACGTATAAAGATGTACTGAAAATACGATGTCGATATAATCTTTTTGAAATCAGCGGTATAATTTGTTAAAAGGTATGTTAGGTAACATGGAATTTCTGTAGGTGCAATGTAATGTATAATGATGAAGTAAAATAAAGATTGATGTTCAGTTTCAAATTAACTTTTCAAAAAAGTTTCAATTCGTTGATTGAGAATATCAACTCAAGGTTAAATATTCCAATTTTCAAGTTCTTAAAATTAATTGAAGTTCCGTAAGTTTTCTTGCCAACATTATTTATTTGCTGTTTATTTAATGAAAGCGATGCAATCATATCTAATATGTAATTAAATTAATTAATATTTCCTATATTTAGTTTGATTCAGCCATCAATATACTGGCATAAGGAAGGCATCCTTTGAAATATTCAGACAAAATATTTAAAAAACAATATTTTGATTAATTCTAGCTTCTGAATAGTTTATATGAAATAATTTTGAAGTTTCATTTCCCCACATTCACATTCATATATATTGAAATATATACATCCACACGCACATGCGGACACAATCAAACTTAAACACTCTCATAATCACATACTTTTTAACTCGTGTTGTACATTAAATAGGAATCAAGTTAATAATTTGTAAAGACTCTAAACGTTTCAAATTGAAAAGACAGATAAAATCCTACATAATTGCAGATGCTAAAAGAAAATATCAGACTAACATTCTCTGTCTCAGCTTAGTATTTGGAAACAGGACAATATATACTTCCAAGAATTTGCCATGTAAATTACTGCTTTTCTGCAATCCAAATTCCTGAGCAGTTTACAAAAATATGTCTCATCTTTCAAGGAAATATGAAAAGCTAGACAATAACGCTGCGTGGAATTTCATGAGCGGTCACGTTATTTCACTCTACTTCTCAATATAGTTTTTTTTATTGATAAATTCTGCATAATATAAACCTAATTAGTCTTTTTTATTCTGAAATTTTGAATTTAAGCCATTAAATTTCATTACTGAACAAGAAATTCGTAATTAGAAGATCGTCTTTTTGATACATTTTCGAAAATCATTCGGTACGATATTGGGCAAAAGCCAAAGACTCTTTCATTTTAAGGTAAACACAGATATAGAACATTCTGATTGCTATTCGATAAATTCTCGACACAAATTCTATTAAACGACAAAGACGTTCTTACTTAATATTTATAGTCCACAGAATTTATATTCCACGTGTATGATCCTCGCTGCCTACATTAACACTTATTGTTTTGAAAGTGATATCGTCACTGACTACATCAGACGTTACTACATTAAAGAGTTGATCCTCACTGACTATCTCATGTGTTACTACCGTAAAGAGTTGATCCTTACTAAGTACCTCATACGTTACTCCTTTACAGCCACGTCTGATCATCGCTTATTACATTATTCTTTTCTTCCTGAAAGATTTGACCCTCGTTTACTACATCATTCTTTACTTCTTTAAATATTTAATCCTGTGACATTACGTCAGACGTTACTACCTCAATGACGTATATTTTTACCATGGAGACATGATAGTATTTCATTTCTCCAATAATCTTGTGTGTCGTTGGTTGTGGGAGTGATGCCGCTTGTATTTCTGTATATGGTGCCATTGTAAATAGCGATGCTTCATTGTCATGCTAAAAAAGTTAATATTGTTGTACAAAGATAGAAAGCGATAATATATTGTTACTTTTTCACAGTTCTTTTTCTCGAACTAAGATCGACAACTACTTTTTTTCTTTAGTTATTTTAATCAATATTTCAAGCATAGCAGACGAACAATGGAAACGCTATCGAAAAGAAAATCTAAAACGATCCGGGAAGCTTTTAATTTTATTGAAATCCAGGGTAAACATTGTTTTATTTTCTTTCCTTTTTATCGACAAATCGTCAACACAAAAGGAATTATTAAATTAAAGTTCTCGAAAAACGAGAAACGAAATAACGGGAAAGTTAATAGACATCTGAGAAAAATAATAATTAGTTTAAAAGACCCAACAGCATGGCCTCCTTCTAGAATACTATAGATTTACAACGACTTCTCAACTGACGATTAAAGATAGATTGTTTTAAAATCAAACTAACAAATTAACGACAAAAAATGGACTGGTTGATCTTTCTTAATTAGATGAATTAAAAGTAACGAATTTGGCAGAGATTACTATCAGCTTTCAAGTCGGTAAAAAATTGTAGTATCTTTAAGGAAACGTGGAAATTCAGACTTCGAAAGGGTTGCGTGTATCGGATAATTTAAGGTTGTGGTCTAGTACCGGAACAAACAAATATTAAACCACACCTCGGTGAATCAAAAGATATATTCTATCATCGTGTTAATGCTTGATGATTAACCAAATTGTCGATGGAGTTTCACATGCTGTGTGAATTGAAGTAGATTCACTTCATATATATGAACAATTCACAAATATGTTTTACCTGAGATTTGTACAGAGACAGCAACTAGTAAGATCAGAAGTATTTTTCAGGCTTGTATATTATCATTTCGTTAGGATGGTCACTTTTTAATATTATATATGTGGGCTATCCAGACGTTATCATCATTGAAGTACATATAATGTAAAGAGAGTTCATTTGTTCTATGGTATTACATTTCTTCTGTGTAATATATGCGTGTGTATATTATGAAAGGAGACTAGGTCATTGTAGCTAATTATATGATGTTTTTCAGCTTTCTGTTCATAGAATGAGTTGAGTGCTGTCCGGTGTGATCTTGGGTGATTGCCGCCTGATAAGAAAATATTTGAAGGGAAGTATCAACTACTTACAAGTCCATATTATTAGATGTAAGATGGTGGGTGGATTGGCAGTATCGGTAGAGGGTCGGACGCCATGCTTTGAAGCATAGAGTTACCTCCCTTTATGATATGAGTTCAAATCCCGCCGAGGTTAACTTTGCCTTTCATCCTTACGGGGTCGATACAATAAAGTACCTGTAATACACTGGGATAATTGCTGGCCTTGTGCCAAAAGTAGAAACAATTAATAGTTGTAAAAGATTCAACAAAAACGTAGAAAGTTGAAGACAATACAAATGATGTGAAAGAGATATAACATTTGAAGGACTCCGAGTTGACAGGATATGAGACGGACTGAACTGAATCGATATATGTTTCAGAAGCTGAGGGCAATATAAAAAGAAACTTGGTTGTCAAATATATGAGATGTCAAAGTGCATAATCGTAGGTTTTAGAGAAGAGGCACTTATCAGATACAGGGTTAAGAAATTAGTTAATTTCTCCATATCTTTCATTGAATTTCTGGCGGGTGATATACAACTTCTACGGGGCGTAGAAGAATGGAAACTCGGTAAGTCCCGTGCCACAAAAACAATACAATTCCTGTTTTAAATAAAGAAATGAATGGTGTTAAAAATGTTTATTATTGAACGTCTTCGAGTAAGGCCAATTTAGAAATAATAAGGCATAACGTATCAATATAATTCGTGAAAATATGATACTTTTATGTTTGCTCATAGGTATATAGAGGTCCTTGTATAGAGACCAAGATGGCGTCGTTTCGATACGATAAATGGTATCATCGAAAGGGTTGCACAGTATAGTGTTGTTTGTGTAACAGAGGTTGTAACAATTGGGAACCGTGTTTAATGTAGGTGAGGATGGATATTAAAGGAAAATTTAGTAGTAGTAGTAATTGTAGTAGTATTAGTAGTAGTATTAGTAGTAGAGAGTAAAATATTTGAAATATCAGAGTCTACATTATCAATTCATCTCTTTCCTTTCTCTTTTACCAGTTATGGTATATATATGAAGGAACGATGGCTGCTATTTCTAACAGGCCAGTTGATCAGGAAGGGGCCTCTCTCTTGGGCTCAGAACCTTGTTTTAACTTCGATTAGCATGTTTGTCACTGAGCTTGATGCCTTTGATGCTGCGAACAACGAAGTTGATACTGATGAAGATATGGAGAAGTAGGGGGTGGAGGAGGTGGTGTACGGTAAGGTTAATAAGATATGAGGGGCGTGGTGGCAACAGCGATGGTGATAATGATAATGATGACGATGATGGTGGGAGTTGTGGTGACGGTGGTGGTGGTTATGTTGGTGGTTGTGGTGGTGGTGGTTGTGGTTGTGGTGGTGGTTGTGGTAGTGGTGGTGGTGGTGGTTATTGTGGTAGTGGTTGTGGTGGTGGTTATTGTGGTGGTGGTTGTGGTGGTAGTGGTGGTCGTGGTGATGGTTATGGTGGGGTGGTTGTGGTGGGGGTGGCGGTGGAGGTGGTGGGGTTGTGATGAAGTTGGTTATGATGATGATGACGATAATGGTGGCGATGATGACGATGATGGTGATGAGGATGGTGGTATTTATGATGGTAGTGGTGTGGGCGATGATGATGATGATGATGACGATGATGGTGGTGATGGTGGTGGTGATGATGGTGATGATGATAATTGGTGTGACTGGGGGTGATTGCGTTGTTCCTGGTCGTGATTGCGTTATGATGGTAGTGGTGTTGGCGATGATGATGATGATGATGATGATGATGATGATGAGACAGCAGCACAGTTAATTGATGTAAGAGGATAAAGAATTTAATGCAGTAATGATGAAGGGAACGTTACTGACATTGAATATAGTAGTAATAGCTCTGATGATGATGAAGTTAGTGATGATGAGACAGGCATCAATCAAATTTGGTTGATGTGATGAGGATGCGCAGGGTTTTAATTGCAACAATATCAGCCTCTGTGATGGGGAAGCAGGCACTGATTAACACAGATTTCTGGGGATAGCAGTATCGTTTCATTGATTAGTCGGATGTACCTTTCTAAAATTTGCTCTAAATCTAACAAATACGTTTCCCCTTGAATTTTATACAGTTGCAGATGATGAACTCTGATCGAGATAACCTTTGATTAGTAGTATTCCAGATGGGACCCTCTTATATTTCTGATTGTTCTAACTGCACTACGCAATGTGTCTTTACATAATAAAAGGCAGTGGGAAACAATTCGAAAGAGGTTTCACTGTTAATGCTATTGATTCAGGTGAGGCATGTTGATAACATCTTCTATATTATTATTAGTGAATGGGCAGCAGAATTTCTTTATCGAGTTTGTGTTTAGTGCTTCAACTTGAGCAACTATTAATAAACTTTCGCTCTTTCTCTTAAGATCATATATTGTTAACCAATTACTTGCTGATCCTACTTATAACTTCCTTCGTTTCGCTTTCAAATTGATCATATAATTCCATACACTCCCTCGTGCTCAGTTTCTCAGTCTTTCAATGTTTTTACTTTCAATGATTTCAATGCATAGCTAATACTTTGCAGCCTGAAATTAGGTGGCCAATGGGTTTAATATGCTCATCACAGAATCTAGATATTCGGTCAATCCTATTTCTGATCACATTGGTTTGAAAGTTGTGCACTAAAAGACACTGGTCTTGTGCAGCCAAAACGAAGCTATCACTCTCTTCCTTTAGTCCAGAACTCCGCAACCACTGATGGGTGAGAGTTTGAGAATATCGGGCTACAACTAATAACCTAGAGTAACTCGAACGTTATCATATCATTCCATTGTGCAACGTCTGTTTTCGACAGATTGTAATGGAGTACTACTTGCAATATAGGTCGGGAGTAAAGGGATACACGTAAAGAATGGTCACTATTTGGAACGAGTTAGATGTGTTCCGGGCAACCGAAGCACAGCTAACTAGCCAGGCAATATGCATTCGAAAGCGAGGAAGGTTTTCACATGTAGAAATAGAGGAAATTGGAAGAATAAATGAGAAAGCTGAAAGCAATAGAGAAATTACAGAGAATTGGGGAGGACATCATAAAATACAATGGAGAGCAAAACGAGAGTGGTTATGTTGAAAATGTTGATGAAGCAAGTATAGCAGAACATGTAAATGTTGAAAGAATACTGCTGCAGAAAGGTGGCAGATTGAAATTAGAAACGAAATTAGTGAATAACAACAAACAATCATAAACATGTTGAAGGTGAAACTGGAAAACTTAGGTGAACTTGAAGTAATAAAACTGAGGGCTGCTGAAGGAAAGAACACTAAAGAGAAATGTAAGTGTGTCAACGAAGTAATAACCACAATACAAACATAAACTATTTATGATACAAACTTCCTAGTAATCCCTGAGTCAAATGTTGTAGCTGACTTGTTGGGAATTAAAAAATGAAAAGGGACTAACTGGCAGCCATGGTTTAAGATAAGGATTCAGAACATTGTTACAAATTTAAGGAAAGGTTTAAGCAAATTGGAAGAATTGAAAATTAATGATTTGAAATTTCCTTGAGTTTTGCTTCATTCTAAAATCATACCTGTCAACCTGACACCTGAGGCAAAATTTGATAATACACACAGAGGATCCTGTTACTGCATCTGGGTGATGGTTGTACCATTTTCCCTCCGTTTTCAGACCATAAAATCTGCACATTATCCACTGTAAGTATTGCCCCATTCTATCTATATTCCTGTGCAGCTAATACATTGCAGCTTGAAACCAGTTGGTCTATAGTCTCAACATGCTCATCAGAGACTCGACACTTTTGGTCACTATATTTTTCATATTTCCAGTGACAACAAATAAAGTACCAGTCATATATTGAGGAAAATATAGCTGATTATTCCATCAACTAATTCCCGACTTTGTGTATATTTTGAGAAAATATCAATGTTAAGAGCGGAAAGTAGTAATATGTGGTATTGAAAGAAACAGAAAATAGTGTTTTTTGTAGTTTTTATCCCACATTCCTCAAAACAAGCAGACCTATAATGAAAGGTATTTCGGCTATGACCATTCATCGCTGTTAATGAAATTATTGGAATATCGGGCTATATAATGTTCACATTGTTGCCGTTTTGTTTGCTTATTGCCAGGTCAATACTGATAGAGCAAACCGATTATGAGAGGAATTCCAGCCTGTATTTTTAGTCGTATTTCTAAGACTACATTGGAAAATGTGCTCTTTGTTTATATACGGCAGTAGGGAGCAATGTAAGAATGATGCGGATACTATTATTAGCAGATGTAGCGACTGCGTGGTGGATCTCTCGGGGGCTCATCCAATTAAGCGTATCTCTAGAAAGAGAATACAGACTAACCTGACGAACAATCACCAATTGTATTGATTGCCTCTCTTTCTGTTCCTTTTATTATTTTTGCTCCGCCCCTTTTTTACCTGGTGTGTCAATAATATAGATTCGACTAGTATGAAAACGAATATGTTTGACATTATTAGTCAATTAAATTGGCTGAAATGTCAGATGGGAAAAAAATGGCTTCAATAAATAACTTAGGAAAAGGAACGCGAAACAGAAAAAACGTAGCTGATTTGAACCGAACAAATAACATCGCATGTTAATGATGTTTTGCCTGATTCCCTATCTCCAAATAATTAGAGCTGATTTAAAACATTGAGTCATACTAACTGAAGACACTCTATACGTTGTTCTTTGTGTTTTTTGCTTGATTCTTTCATTTTTAGAAGTTTGTATAATACTATGTTGTCAAAGCATTTTTTGCTAGTAATTTGTACGATGGGCTTTACTGAACACGCGAAGAATTTAATGGTGATGGATGAGCTCACTAGCAAATGCTTGACTTCCCACATCTACCATACCTCTTCCTAGTAATAATTTAAATAATTGCGTTGTTTTTATTGTTGTTCAGCCCTAGGTCACTTCAGATCAAATAAACAAGCAATCAAAATGTTTCATCTATGGACATCCCGACTAATTTTCAAGGCAGTTGGTTATTGTTTGTTAAGGAATAGCCTCTTGTTATTAACAAACCAAGTTAAAGTGTAGATGCTCCGTAATTATAGAGATCTCTAACATAGGTATAAGTTTTAAGATTTATAGTGGCAAGAAAATGTATCATAACTGATTTGGGTTATGGTGGAGTAGTTCTATAACGGAAGAAAGAACATGTTTGATAGATGGATCATTAAGAGATGTCAGCAGGATTCCAATAGGATTATCACTAGAAATATTGATTATTTTATCTGATCTAGCTTCATCAGAAATACGACTATATTTTCTCATACTCTATAGTAAATACTCGCAGAGAGTTGTTTGTTGTTGTTTTCTACTAAAGAACGATTATGATGTTGTATTCATTTTATATGTGAAAAGTTTAATGTCTATGAAATGCGAATTTTGGATGTTTATTTTGAAACAGTTGTTTGATGAAGGAAAGATAAAAATGCAGACACACTTCCAATACATATGAGCCATTCGAATTGTTTCAGTCAACAGGCTGTAAAGCTGGCAATAAACATTTTGATATTTCATGTCAGATACTATGCTAATTAAAATAGTTATCAATTGAGGTGATACTTGTTGGCTTATATTTTAATGACTTCATCGACGATAGTATATATAACCTCCCTAGATTGGCCCGATGGAATTCTATAAAGATAATACTAGTAATATACTATTAGTCTATTACATACAATGAGTTAAATTGATTATACCATTTTAGATGTTTTGATGGCCTGGAACAGCAAGCATAAGCATATCACCGAAATAGCCCTTTACGTCAGTTCATTAGTCAACAGAATATATAATTAGAAGGTAAGGAAATGCTATCAAAATTATTTTCCATTTCCAAAATATATACGGACATACTATTCCTGTATTTCTAACATCTAAAATAAACCTTTGACATACAAACAAGATATTTCAGTACACGAAAGTTACGAAAGGATTCAACAACAGAAACTTTAGCAACTTATAGCTTCTTATTTATGTTTCTTTCGCTTCCCGTTACCCTTTCACTTTCTTCACAAGTCAATAAATAAGTATTGTACTCTGTGGGATGGGAGGAATATATAAATATCATAGATATTACAGTACATATAGGAATGTGAATCAGAATTAATGAAGACGATAATGTTCAATTCTGAGTATTGAATTGTTATATGCGGTCAAAGAGCAAGTCGATGAAGCACATAAGGAAGTAGGATTTCTAGGTGGTTA
>OZ024742.1:303202316-303209816 GCA_964016885.1 Eledone cirrhosa | reverse complement strand
TCAGCTCTTCCCCTATTTCATCAGTCATTGCTATATAGTACAATTTCTTGTCCTGGTTTTAAAATTTTATTACATAAAATTGATCTGCAGATATATTTGAACTTAGTTGTACCCGGTTTTAATGACTTCTTTAATATTACAATGTTTCATTACAATGTTTCATGTGATGTTCCATTACATAACTTTATTTATTGATACATGGACTGAGTTGTTGCAATGTACTGATGTGAGAGTACAAACAGCCCAACATTTGGCAGGGCAACCGCCAGCATACAAACTGGGGTTGCACGCTACCATAAATGCTTACTTTATCTTCTTCACCAAAGAGATTTATCCAAACATACACTTGTTTTCGAAATACTATCATCATAGAATAAGTTTACGATATTTCAGTGACATCAAGCTGCGTATGATTCAAAATTCTAATAAAATGATTTCAGATGGTTACAGGATTTCTGACTTCGATCACTGAAATCAAAAACGAAAACGTTTACTCTATTGCAAATTTCCAGGCTTGTATTATACATCCAAATGGTGCGACCGTGAACATTAGCTCTATGTTGCTAATTAGATGCCTGAAGATATACGCCAAAGTCCTCATTTTTTCTTTTTTTATCAAGCCAGCGTGGTGAAGTCATCTTTCGTAAAGGTTGAACAAGCCTTCTGGCTGAACTCATGATGTTCATGTCTTGTGATCTGACAGCGACAACCTAATTAAAGTTTTTTTTTCTATTTTCTTTACTTTCAAGTTTGAGTTTGTTCTTGTTGTCGTTGTTGTTATTCTTTTGTAATTTTTGTGTATTTATTGTTCTTTTCTGGTGTTTTATTGTTCCCCTCTTGTGTATTTTACAAACCAGGGAAAAGTAAAAAGATTTTGATCTCTACGATACATATGGGTAAATCATTGATCTATAAAAATCCATTCCGATAAACGTACACATAAACATACATACATATACACACATATGTACGCATAGACAAACACGCTCATTTATATATGTGTGTATTGTAAATGAGGTCAATTCACAGTGGTTATCTAAAATGTTACTCGAGCCATAAGGCTAGTACCATATTATACTTCAAACTTTGAAGAGAAAAAACCTGGATGTAAATTACTACATTTGTCATTAAAAAAACTACCATGCATTAAATTATTTGTTAAAACGTTTGAAGGCATATAAGATGTGTCTAAATGTAATAAATATATAGTGTATATATCTCGCTATTGCTAATTAGTAACAGTCCGCCAAGCCTGCAACTGTATGTAAATTATCATCTACTTAAGGGTGTCAAATTTGCACAATCTGTAATAAGCTCTAGCTTATTTTATATTAGTATCGGGTGACTAAACGTCGATGAAGATGGAGAAAAATCTTGAAATACTGGTGTTTTAGGTTCTCCGACGGTTATTTAGATCGCGACTACATCATCATAGATTACATCACCGACAACTAGATACATGTAGGTATATAAACATGTAGGTAGATAAACATAAATTATATATGATCATATGCAACTCTATAAGTCAAATCGATTGTTTTTACACTTATTTTCTGCGTTTGAAAATCTCACATTTTCAAATTACTGTAATAGTTATATATATACCCAATGCATATTAAGATATGGCCCACCGTTATACATTGAAACGTATATAAGGATAAAATTATGTTTTAAGTCTAACTTGGTTATTCTCTCTCAATTATATATATATATATATATATATATATATATGTGTGTGTGTGTGCGTGTGTGCGTGAGAGAGTGACTGTGTGTGTGTCTGTCTGTCTGTGTGCGTGTGTGTGCGTGTCTCTGTGAGTATGTGTGTGGGGGCGGCATGTGTGTGTGCGTAATGATATCTTCGTGCTTGTGTGCGCGCGTCTATGTATGTATTTAATTAATTTGTTCTACCTTTGACACAATGCCAGCAATTATTTCAGTATCGACCCTGTAAGGATGAAAGGCAAAGTTAACCTCGGCGGGATTTGAACTCAGACCATAAAGGGCCGTAACTCTGTGCTGCAAAGCATGGCGTCCGACCCTCTATCGATACTGCCAATTAATAGTAGTTGTAATGTAAGTTCTGTATGGAACTAAAACTAGCCAACTCTGCGAGGTAGCTCAGTGCGAATGCATGACTCTAACCTTTAAAAACTTGCGAATACATAGGTTGCAAATGGATTGGATCTTTCTTAGAATAGAAATGATTGCAATAGTTATGATTTTACCAAGAAAATCGCTGACACTTAATTTTAACCTTATATCTCAATGTCTAAGTATTAATCTGCCGTCCGTTACATTAATATTTAAAATTAATCCTGCAAAGTAGCTCGTATATATAGCAATCACATTGCCATATTGGTCATTTTATATATGGCGTTAGAAGTGGACCCTCTCTGCACTGAAAGACAATTACATGATGGAAGCTTCATTCCTCTCCTGTCCACTAAGTTCTGCAAGGACAGTGCATAAAACCAATTATCTTTATGGAGTACAATGATATGTATGGAACCAAAGCAATGACACTTTCACTATACAGTATGGTAATTTGACATGCGCTGTACTATTGAACCTGAAATTCTGCAAGAAAACTTTTTATGCGTGTCTCTGTACATGTCAGTATCTGTGTGACTGTGTTTGTGTATATGTAAATGGTTTTGTGTGAATGTATCTATGAAAATTGTATGTAGGTGACAATCACTATGCTATTTTCTAATCAGAATACACTGCTCCTCCACCATGTCTGACAATATATGCCATTATATCTGATTATTTTACATTTGTGATTAGAAGTTTCGAAACAGTGAACTTATTGTGAAAAAATATTATCACGCCGTACTACAGATATCTTATAATACATATATATTTTCCTTATTCTTATCATTTCATATTATCCGATTTATCTTGTTGGTGTCTATGTAGAATCACTTGCTGTTTGTTTCGAAAATGTTATTTTCTTCTAAGTAATTTTCACGTTTTTCAAAGCATCTCATTCGACATGTTTTTGCTGCTGTGCAGTTTTCTTTTGTTTCTAAAGGCTTTTTATCCTTGATCCTTTCGTTTTGAAAATTTAGATAATTTTTAAAAGCTTTTTTCATCCTTGCTCCCTCTTTCTTTAGTTCACAAATTAAGGATAGGTTTTTCATAATTTTTTCTCAATTTTGTGTGCGATATTTTCATTCCATTTGTGGAAATGGTGTTTCACTGGGTGTTTATCTAGTTTAAGATCACGCTCTATTTACTTTTATAGTACTACTGTTATTGAATATATCACATAAACCCAAGTCTGTTTTCATATAGTTGGTATCAAGTAATTATTTCTCCTCTAGACTATCTGTTTAAAGTAACGTTTACCGAGTCAATTGTTTCCGAGTAAACTAAATTTATGTTCAAAATACCAGCTTATTAATGAAAGAGTACAACTCAATCACGCTATCCCAGTAATACGGTCCTGGACGAAGTGTGGGAGCGTATGTGCCGGATACCCCGTGGTCTCTGTGGACAGCAAAAGGAACGCTTGCGCCGACGGATGGTGATAGGTATGCATTGGAATAGTCATTCGAATTCGCGTGACTCGCTTCTACAGACAGCCAATTCCATCCCGAAAAGAGTGAGTAGGAATGTGGTCTTGGGGCCAGGAACACCGGACGTTTCCGCTGCTGCAGACTCGATCACAACCCTATTTGCGAGCGACCGGTATTTGGATAGTTCTCTCTTCGGTCTGACGAACAGAGACGCCAGTGTTAATAACCGAATGTACCATGTAGCATTCCAAATGAAGGTCTTATGAAGGTTGTTATGCTGTCTGGCCTATTGCCGTCCCCCTGGGCATGCCCTGCTAGCTTGATCTGGGAAGATATTCCAGCTACGTTAAAGCTATATTTTTTTATCTCCTTGAGAGCAGCATAACGTAGGAAGGGGCCGGCGATCTCAATATTCTAGCTGGTCCTTTCATGAACATAAATTATTGTAGTCCTACTATTCTTTTACATTCTTACACATTCCTCAGTAAATTCGGGAGGTGTTTATACTCGATCCAGTTTAGCAGTTTGTTGCGTTTTCATGTCGATACTACAGACAGTGTCTGGTTTCAGTATGGCTATTTCAAGCTCTCTTCGGATATCAATGATCTACATTTTGCTTTAGAAGATCGTTGCTTTGTTCAGATCAGCTGGTAAACCTTTACCATAGCTGACCTGTCAACCCCTAAAACCCCAAACGAGGAGTACCATGAAAATAAATGCCCCACAACGGGATAAATGAAGCGAATTAGGTAGATTGTACATAATGAAAGCTATACACATTTTCACAAGAGAAGACTACTCTCAACCACATGTCTCTCAAGTATGTCTCCACTTAGATTTGCAAGTATTTGTTGAAATCTAGGCAGCACCAGAAAATCTCCCTTTTCGACTTGTGAAGTATATATATACATATATTAAATGTGACGACTAAAATCCGAAGAGGGCTCGATAAGGATAATATATATATATATATATATATATATATATATATATATATATATATATATATATATATATATATATATATACATATATATATATATATATGTGTGTGTGTGTGTGTGTGTATGTGTATGTGTGTGTGTGTATGTGCGTGTGCGTGTGTGTGTATGGTGTGTGTGTCTATATATATAATTCTATTTCCCTCCATTCTTCTTTAGCTGTATTCCTATTAGATTGTGTAGCATTTTCTCTCAACTTCAGCTTTCTATTTTCACCTTGTACACTGTCTCTCACTGTTTCTCTCTTTTTTAAAGACCATTATTCTGCATTTTTTTGTAATTCTACTTCTTTCCGTTTCCTTCTTTGTAACTCTCTCCCTCATTATCTGTTTTTATAAACGTTTTGTTTATTCAGAGACGCTGCCTTAAAGCAATGACCCACAACAGACTTTTAATACAAGATAATGATATAATAAAAAGCAATTTTTTCCGGATCAGTATTACATAAAAGCGAAAGAATAAATGCACACGGTGCACATGAAAGACAAACAAGATATTATAAAATAATTACAGAGACAAGATATTTCCCAGTTATTTATTTATTTAAGTAAACATTTTATCTATTTGATTTTTCAGAAACAAATTCCAATTTTAGTTTCGTTGTGTTTATATAAAAATATTGTTATCTTTGGCTATAAAAGCAAAATAACTCTGACCGAGATTTGAGATTATTAAACCCATAGGTTCACCAGAAACTTATTTCATCATTACATTACGGAACACTTGTATCGAATAAAAGTTTACTATAGTTGTACGTAAGTGTAAAGCCGTAAATATGGATGAGTGGAATACCTCTGTTACAGTAGCTTTCGTTTCGTGGCTGTATTCATACTACCCTTTTCCCTTTTACTAGTTATCTATAACATTTATGCCACTGTAAGCTCCACATTGATCATTACGCTGATCCTTCTGGAATTCCCCATACCTACCCATGTTATCCCTGCCGTCGGTGATATGCAATTGTTCGGGAACAACAACCATATCAATCACATCAGGCTTAGAAGGCAGGCAAACGTTATGGGTACAATCTTTCCCTCCAGACCAAGCCATACCTTCAGAACATATATGTCTTTAGAGTGAAATATTTCCAAACAATTATCAGAAATGTTTCACAGATTCAGTTAGCTGGCGGCTTGCTTCTTTCTTTTTCTTCCTTCTGTTCTTAATGACAGAACACGAATGCAGACCATCAGCCTAAGAGAAACGACAGCAACACATTTTCCCCAAACCCTACCAATTGTCTTTAAAAGAGAAACGGCATGTTGGATACTTCAAAGTATACTATATCTAAAAATTATAGAATGGTCAATGTTATAACTCTGTTGCTCATCGGTCTGCTTAATCAGGCCGGAACTGAGGCGAATCCTTGAGACCAATTATCGAATGGTCGAAATATAATAAATGTCCATGTCCATTCCCAATATCTATGTAGTATTGTGCTTACGAAATGTGTTACGATCTAACTTGAGCAAAGGTAACTTTCTGTGAGGCAGAATCCATGTCTTCGTTGACTTAATTTCAATTTCCTTACGTCACTAATCCCCTGGCAAAATTCTATCAGTGTTTATCTCTTTCCATCACGCACCTATAAATTTGGGATTCTTCTCAAGAAATCAATGTAACGTGTTGAATAACTTAAAGCAATATAATCGAATGATTTTGTATAAGACGATGAAATGTATGTTCATGACATTTATGAAGGGTTAAACCTAGAATGTTAACCAGCATAACTATATAATTGAAGTCCCTCATTTTACTGTATGAAATACCGTTTTAATTTTCTTGCATAAATATATAATTAAATGTTAGCTCCAAGTAGAATATTAGCTTTCCTTACTGTGCTAACGTCATTACTTTTCATATCGGAAATACTCGAGAAGTAGATTTCATATTACTGATAGTTTTGTCAATCATCTTTGATTAAGTCCAGTAATATACTCCATCTATATTCTCCTATTCTTCCCAACATTCCATTCGTTCACTTATCTCTTTTCTTAACATTCGATTAAAATTCGGTTTTATGGTTCTTATAGGCTAATTAATTAATTTAGAAACCAAAATAACACAGGTAATATCAGCTCGAAGTTAAATGATTGATTTTATTATTTGGCACAGAGCCAGTTATTTCTAAGCGGAAGAATAATACTGTTTGACGATTATGAATTTGCCAAAGGCCGTGCTAATGGAAAAGAAGGAGGTAGGATCCAAGAAGGCAAAGTATTTGGCCGCAAATTAGAATGTCGAATAAAAATTATAATTTATATTGGGGAAAAAGCTCACTTTCTTCAGGAAAGTCTGTGGAATTTGTAGGTTAATGTTATGCCATATTATTCAAGAAACATGTCCATATCGCTGGAAAAGACATTTCCATCTTGTGTGCAAACATAGCTATGCTCTTTAAATGTTCGCTTCGCATCCACTTGATTTAGAGTTAGGTCTCGTTGTACGGTAGCTTCAGCAAATAATTATTGATATATATATTAGCATGCTCACGACAAAAATTATAAGAAGCAGCCAAAAGAATACGGACAAAACAAACACTGTCAACTTGTTGACCTAGGCTGCATCATCAACGAAGGTGGGTCACAGCAGGGAATACTTTCAAGAGATGTTCAAACTTCAGCAGTATTGTCAAGGTTGAGACCAATATAGTGAGAAAAAGATCACTTGTCTTAAAGCTAAACTGAAACTCTTGTGCACTGTAATACTCTGGCTTTTTTCTATAAACTTGTGAGACGTGGCCCTATTCCTAACCCAACCACTAACATTATCCCTAACTCATATTACGGGCGGGAGATACTGACATTCAAAGCGAGATATTTTAGAGAAATCAGGAGCATCTCCTATATGGAGTACATAAATAATGAAAACATTCACACGACAATCACACGGAGACCTACTAATCTCGATAAAGAAGGGGAAGGAAACTAAAACAGAGATTCATGGTCGAATGCGGTACACTGTTCCGCCATGGATAT
>OZ024742.1:303144816-303199816 GCA_964016885.1 Eledone cirrhosa | reverse complement strand
GGAAGACGATGTCGAGATTGCACTAGAATATTGATATACAGTTGTCCCCCGGTATTCGCGGGGCTTACGTCGCTAGAGCATCTGCGAAGAGGAAAAAACCGCGAATATTGGGTGTGGTCCGTAAAAATGCCTATAAACATCAACACATAACGTAAAATATAGGCCGGCAAATACGGTATATAGTTATCAAAAGCGTGGGAAAATATGTATTGCCACGAAAAAAGCCATTAAAAAATCGCGGAAAATGTTCATGATTCCGCGAATATGCAGTGGTTTATTCAAACAATTATTAGTTAGGTTCTAAGGAAAATTCCGCGAATAACCGGGACCGTGAATTCCGGCGTACACTGTATCACATTTTAATTATGCTACTTTCGAGAAAAAAGCATTTAATAACTCTGGCCATTACACTAATAAAATATACATCCGTGTGACTAATCAAAAGAAAACTATATCTCCCATTCCTTTTCCTATTTTTTGATTGGAATTTCAATCTATCTTTCCTTTTTATCTCTATACATTCAAATCTTTCCTTTCTTAATTACTTTCGTTTATTTCTTTTACCGCAAATCGGTCGCAATTTCTCTCACTTTTTCTTCATCGCAAATTTCATTCATTCTCTGTTACAATTTATCACTCTCAAACACACGCACACACACATACATACACACACACACGCACATACTCACACACATACTCTCTCTCTCTCTCACCTTCACATACACACACGCACTTACCCGCTCTCTCTCCTCCCTCACCTACACATACAAACACGCACTTACTCTCTCTCTCTCTCTCTCTCTCTCTCTCTCTCTCACTCGCTCTCACCTACACATACACATACGCACTTACACACTCTCTCCCTCTCTCTCTCACACACACACACACACACACTATCTCACAAACACATACACACTTTCTCTATCTCTTTCCTTCTGTCTCTCTATTTCTTTCTTTCTCTCACCCTCTACCATTGAAATGCTTCGTTTATTCAACATTTTTTTTCCCTTTAATGAATATTTTATTCTTGTTTTTACAACATTAAGTGCCCCGAACTGAATGACGAATGAAGAGAGAAATAAACGTTTGCTCTTCTATCTCAATGGAATTTGTCATTACTCCTCCTTACCTTTCTACACACTTTCTTTTGTTTTTCAATGTAACTTTATTGCAAATTTCAAAGTGAAATAAATTAATATTCCTACTAAATGGCATATATTGACCTTTTATTCTCTCCAGAAAAAAATGAATAAAAAATGAATTAAAAATTAAGAAAGATTATATTTCAGGCAAAGAGTAATTAAATAAATATTTCGAATTCTAAAGCTGTTCATTATAGTGTGACCAAATTAGAAAATAGCTGTGTGGTATTTGAATTCTGATAGTAATGTTGATTTTGCTTTCATAGAAAAATTTTAATACTTCTACCAAATAGGACTTCGATAACATCTATCGAAATCATAAAGAAATATCCTGCAAATAAGGGACAAACAAAACTAAGCAAAACAATAACTGCATCAGTTTTCGATCCCTTATGAATGTATTGTCCCGTGAACATTTGGTGTGCTGGGACATTGCAGACATTTCTACAGTCATTTTGTAATTCAGTCAATGATAATTCTAATGCAATTTTCTTCTCTGTCCATTCTTCACTCATATTGATAGAATTTATTTAAGGTCAGCAATATAACGAAACATTTGGCTAGATGTTATATCTGTACAAAATTGAACATAACCAAGGACGAGGAGATAAGAGCTTTGCGTTTGAGTCAGGAAATCTCGGGTTTGATCTGACTGCATGGGATTTAGACAGGTTAATTTTATTATATTCTAAGATTAACTGAGTCTCGTGAATGAAACTGAGTCAACAGAAACTGTGGAATGAGCGTCCGTCTGATAGACTCCCTTTAATTACAAAGACCAGCCATGTCACCATCTGTGTCACATTTTTCTGACATTAAGTATATATTATCTACGAAATAATTAGGCACTTGCGTGCTACATCAATCGGAATATAGTCTAGTCGATCAACTAACTGGAATACAATTCATCAAAACCTATGGTACATATATTTAAGTTGTAGTACAATCAAGGATGTTAGTCATAAACCTCATTTTGATTCCTGTTGCAGCTATGTAAACATTACATGTTTCACAAATCTCATTCAGACAGACATGAATTTCACATCAGTCATTTCATCCTTACTACTCGCAAATCTATTCTCGTTTGGAAAAATCATACTGTGTGTGATAGATTCTCGGATAGAATGTTTTACGTTGATTGTTCTGCCATTTTGCTTCCAGTGTTTAAATTCTGTTAAGAACTTTGATGGTATCCTTTTGGAATCAATGAAATAAAGTACCTGTCATGTCTTGAGGTCAATTTTAGTCGCCTTTTTAATCTCTGGTGCCTATGTAAGAAATAATGTTTCGTCCAACAGATTTATTCTAGTTTTTTCTGTACTGCAAGGTGCAACTCGGAGCTTTTAGTAAAGTACAAATGTGTATAATGTGTATAATATACTATTGCAGAATTGAGTTTCGTGTTTGTTTAATACTCTAGCGTTGAATCAACATACTCCAATATTCTATCTTATAAAGTCAAAGTCGATATTTACGTTTCCTGAACTGCAATCATTATAGTAAATGCTGTTCAGTAAAGATAGTGCAAGTTTGAAAGCAATGATGACAGAATTTGACATGGCTGGTAAGTAATAATATCAATTTAATCTGGACTAAATGACCAAGTAGAGACGTATTAAATCCCAAATATATTAAGCTAGGAATACTTCAAATGTTTTAACATTCATTAGATCTTCAACATTACTGTTATTACATCGCTTTATTTGTGTTAGCTCACTCAGAGCATTTCCTAGGAAAACTAGTGCCCTATTTACCTACAGATGCATCTCATCCACACACCTATTAGACTGTGAAACTAAACTTATTAATCGAATATCACAGAAGCCTTTGAATATAAAATAATTAGTATCATTTTGAAATAGTGTATTTCAAACATTATTAACAATTTTCTCATTTCTTCACCCGAGAAAGGTGGGAATGTCCTAGAAACGCATTAATTTCCTGATACCATGCTGGTAATCTTAAGCTATATTAAATATCAGACTTCGAGCATCATTGAATGGTTTCGACTTAACAGCATGTATCCGCAAACAAATACTACGGCATTTTATATAGACATCGGGGCAACAAGAAGTTATCCATCGGTCCTATATTTCTGCAGAGCCTTCCACAACAGGTCCCATGAAATGCGGTCATATGCCTTTTCGCGATAATACTCTCGCGATTTATCGAAGACATGCCGCAATGTGAATATTACGTTGGCTGTGTTGCCTCCGGGGTGAAAACCACACTGTTCATCAGCTAACTTAAACTCGATAATATCTCTACATTTCTTTGACATACACTTAGCATAGACGTTACAGGATTTGCTTAACAGGGAGATCCGTCAATGATTAGGGCGATGTCTAATTGTAAGTAGGAATGCATCAGTGTGTGTATGTCTTATATTTTGTAATGGAATAAAGAGTTTGAATATATAGATTTAAGAGTCATGATAACGAGTTGAAAAACGCATTTATATTTATCGCTAAATTTAGAAAATCCGTTTTTAAAAACTAATGTGTAATTTGAAATCCAGTCAAAGCATAGTCTAGGTGCTATGCTTACCAGAAAGACTGAACAATTTCTTCATTTTATATATATCTGTATGATGTTGACAGAGATGAAAATGTGTACTGAAAACAGAAGTAGAGTTTAAATATTCTTTATTATTTCTAAATGACGAATCTCGTTACTCTGGAGTTTCTCCTGTGTACTCAGAAAATCATCATATACAGCCTTGTCTGATAATTCTGTCAGTACAAAAGTGAAACTCCAGTGTAACAAGCCTCATCACTTAGCTCTATACAGTAGTCAGCATTTATAATGTTCTGTTGTTGTCTTATGGTACCTGCCAGGATACTCAAAAGCTGGTTATGGCATCAAACATAGATCTAGAAAGAATGATTTCTATGTTGCCAGGAAATTGTCCCAGAGATGCATAATCTCAACACCAATGACAATCAGCAATATCAGGCCAGCCCCACCCTCTAATATTGACCAGAGACGGAATATATCAAATACCATTCTCAGAACGAAATTGGAATTGTTTGATTATACTTTCACAGGAGGTTCTACGGTCGATTATTTTGCGCAACACTATCCCACAGTACGCCTACAGATTGGATTTTTAAAAATCCTGTAGTATTCGTAAACTCAACTTGTTCCTATCACAGTATCTCGCATTCTATTCTAGTAGAATATTCAAACGTTCCGTTATCATTTCGATAACAGTCTGTGTGCCCTATTCTGTAGCTCCCAATTGTTCCTTTAAATGGAGATTTCTGCCTTTCCAGCAGCATTTCTCGGGATCCGTTTGCCGCCTGCCAAAAGCTATTGATAAAACCACATAAACAATAGAATACGTTATATACTCAAGTATTATGTGACAGTTACATTTCGATACCATAAACTCCTCAACCAGTAATGAGGTCGGGTTTTTGCCATTGTTGTATGCAACCCAAATCCTATAAAGTATAGCGGAAAAAAGAAACATTTTGCATACTACCCCCTCATTTGAAAGATACTTATTACATTTAAAATATATATATGATCCTCTGCCAAAACGCCGTGTTAAAGTTCCCTATGGAACTTGCAGAAGGCCATGTTGTTACCGCGACGTCTGCAATTGGCAATGGTTGTTAGTTCCAGTCACAATTTGGACTCCATCTCCCTACCATTTCATTTAAGTGTAGTTAGTACTAATTCTCTGAATTACCAGCTTCTTGATAGCTGGAACCATTTGCCAACCAAACCTCCAGCGGCATACCTTAAACTGACCCAGCCACATAGTCATTTCATTGATTTGCAGTTGACAATGTGGTATGGAAAATGTATATTTATATATATTATATAAAAAGGGCGGTGGATTGGCAGTATCAGTAGAGGGTCGGACGCCATGCTTTCCAGCATAGTTACGTCCCTTTACGATCTGAATTCAAATCCCGCCGAGGTTGACTTTGCCTTTCGTCCTTACGGGGTCGATAAAATAAAGTACCAGTAATGCACTGGGTAATTGCTGACCTTGTGCCTAAAGTAGAAACAATTATATACAGATATATATAGTTAGTGTGTCAGAGCGAGAGAGAGAAAGAGGAACGATAAGGTTATTTCTAAACCACCTTATATGTTTACTGAGGGAGAGATATTCGAAAATAGATTGCAGATACTGCTCGCTCTCAGCTTATTGCTGATATATCATGTTTGCTATACAGAAAAGGAAAAATTATAATGACGATAGCACCCCTCTCTATTTACCGATAAAACCATATATGAAGTAAATTCGCTACAATATCGAATTAAAATAACGGAAATGTGCCTTCGTCAAAAATATAAAGTATCGGTTTGTGAGACAGCAGGTCATAAAAAATGAAATTTTATCTTTATTTCGTTCTGTCTATAGTTACATGTTTCCCGTTTGGAATAACAAACAAGCTTAACACCTCAGTAAACGTTGTTTACATCTCCATTGTGCTTTTATGTTCAATCTTTCGGCTAAAAGATGTGAAAAGAAAAATACTAACAACGACGAAATGACGGCAGCAACACCAATAACAGAATATATGAATACATAATACATATATATAAATATATGGAACGGAAGGGACCTCCGTCGTTTCTGTGATCAGTGTTCCAATCATTCGATCAATGGAACAGCCTATACAAGAAATTAACATGTGAAGGGCTCAGCATTCTACAAATAGCTGTACTCATAACATAATTCTCAGAGTGATTTAGCGTCCTACAGTTTGTAACATGCCTGTACCTTTAAATTACTGGTATAATTCATCCGAAAATAAGAGGTGTCGGTTCGATTCCCACGCAATTCAATTTTCATGTATATATAAATCTTATACGTATGATAGAATATATAGATTATATATAAATGTATCTCTCTCTCTCTCTCTATATATATATATATATATATATGCAAAAGTTTTATTTAAAATTGTTGGGTTACAACAAGTAAATATTTTATAACTGATATAAAGCACTCGACAAGTGTTTGGAGTAGATATACGATATTAAACAAATGGAAACTATATTTATAAAACCATATTTATTTCATTATACATATTTCAGGGATACCATATTAAAAATATGGCATGCCTTCGTCAGATAAAATACAATATATAAAGAGTTTTATAAATAATTTTGACGTACCATATTATAAGCGACCGTTATATTAGGAAGCTGTCTGGATATTGATGTATTTATAATTATTTAGTTATAGTGTTAAGCACAGTTAGAAAAAAGACGGAGAGAAAGAAGAAACGGAGGTAAAGAAAAAAACAGAGAGAGGGGAGAGAAAAAAAGGAGAGAGAGAAAAAAAGATATAAATAGATAGGAGGAGGTGAAAAAGAAACAAGAAAGAAATAAGAGAAATAAGAGAGGCAAACGAAAGCAACAGATAAATAATAATTCACCATACATATAGAGAAACTCAAGAGAGAGGGAGTACTATATAGAGAGAGAAGGATAATAATTATTTAGTTATAGTGTTAAGCACAGTTAGAAAAAAAGACGCAGAGAAATAAAAAACGGAGATAAAGAAAAAACAGAGAGAGAGAGGGGGAGGAAAAGAAAGAGAGAGAATATAAGGTGAAAAAGAAACAAGAGAGAAATAAGAGAGGCAAACGAAAGCGACAGATACATAATAATTCATCATACATAAAGATAAACTCAAGAGAGAGGAGAAGGTGCTATATAGAGAGAGAAGGATACAGTTACATCTTTACGTCAAGTCATATCAATTTGAATTATCAATTCATATGAAATGGATAATAAGAATGCAAATATCAATATTCATGAATGAGACATAGATATATAATATGAGAAAATAACATTGTTCAATAATGACCATATGTTTAGTTTATAACTCTGAGGTCAATATACCAAAAATCTGAGATAAAACCTTCAAAAAATTACCCTATTTATAAAAATACGGAAATATATATGTATATATATATATACACGTATATGTACTTTTTGAAAAAAGAAAAAAGAGAAAATTATGTCTAACTCTAGTCAATAATATAGACATACACATGACTTCACCTGATCAACTCTATAATTTCTTGTGTCATAAAAAAATTTCTTGTGTTATAAAAATTTCACTATATATATATATAAAATATACGATTAATATTCATGTCCTCACATATATGATTACCGTTCATGTATTTAATATTATGCATATCTGTAACATATACAGAACCATACCTATATATATATATATATATATAATATCAACAAGAATTGAAATGGACATGTGAACTTATTTCCAGACATACGAACACGCAGTCAAATAGCTTAGCGCATGTAACACACACACACACACACACACATATATATATATATATATATATATATACACGTTATACTGGCTTGCTCAATTCGTTGAAGATATTTCCATGAATTTATCTGAAAAAAGAAATGCCATGTAAACGTTTTAGACTTTTTTTGATGCAGCTATTCAGTAAATCAACAGTTATCATCGTTGACGGCTTCAATACGAGGTTTCAAACGTTGACATACCCGAAGCTGATGATCTTCATTTATGTTTGTCATTGTGCTAGTTATGGATGACTTTGGAGATGTTATAGTGTTACGGGAGCATTGATTGACTTCCTTCTCAACTTCACCACATACGTATTCGGATCTGGAGAGCGAGGAGACCTTATCTATTCTTGTGTCGTTTTGACCCTATGAGACGGCTCGGATTTTTGTTGGAAGATATTACGGTCTGCTTGTGCTACCAACGCTCCATCCAAGGCCTCACAACCCTGTCCAACATCGTATTGACAGCAACATTGACCATTAAGCACTGAGGAATGAAGTGAAGAAGCATGACAGCTCCCTCATTGATCATGAATCCCAGAATCCTCACAGTTACCGGAAACTCTGCTTGCATAACCATCTGCTATTCCTTCGGTTGACCTTTAGGTCTTTATCGATGTTTTTCTCAACGGAGAAAAAAACAAAACATGTTTGATGTTTTAACTTGCTCAACAAGCACTTTGCACGGGTCAGGTGATTATCGTTTGTGTTTGCAGATATGAATTGGCCTCTCCGCATCATATATGACATTGCATCTCATGCTAACTTTTTCCAATACCTTGGGTTCTCCATGCCTTGAAACATTGAGTTCTCTAGCAATTACGTTAATGAATTTTCTAGGGTTCTTATCGAAATAGTGTTGCGTCATCTGTACATCTTCTAATGCCATTTGGCCCGTTAGCAGGCGTTTTAAGCTTGGTTAGTGCTGTAGAATTTCAACCAGCAACCTCCAGCTCTGCAAAGTTTTACAACAAATGACCGTGTCATTTTCCGGAGGTTAGTGGTCTCTAAATCACCATGCTCTACCGTTAAGGTAACAATTACAGAGTGCCTTTTCATTTGCTGAATTAGTTTGATGTCTGCTATCATTTATCCGAAAAGAAATGATATCCAGAACAAGTTAGGAAAAAGTTACAGCTATTAAACGACATCCCCTCAAAGAACTGAGCAGGCCTATATATATATAGAAGTAAATCTGTATTGGCTTTCACAAATCATATGCAATGTTTACCAATATGATATGAAGTCGATTACAACTCCGGGTAAACAGCATATGTGCAGAAACAAGATTACTTTCAGAAATCTGTTTATCCTCCTATGTCTTTATCTTTCTCCTTCTACGTATGTTTACCTCTCGATATAATCTTTAATCTATATATCATCTCTGTCGTATATCTGTCTGTCTCTATAACCATATACCTATTAAACCGTTTCTCTGCATACCTATCTAAACACTAATATGTCTCTCTGTCTGAGTATATATTTGCTCTATGCAATAAAACGAAACGGCATTTCCAGCTACTAATGCAAAACGAAATAACAACATAGAATACAACATAAATGCACACAAAACTAAAATCCACGCAAACATTCAACAACACAATAAAATGTACATGAAATCTATTTCACGTACATTTTCACAAAATTCCTATGTATGTATTGCCAATGTTCCATTCATTTATAAATAAAACAAAATAACAATAAGTGCTTTTATGTCGACCGCCCCCCCCCCCCCTCCATTAAATGATATATATTTCATATCAGTTTTCTGAACTTAGTCCGAGTAGATCCGAGGTTCTCAAAGTAGGTACTATTGGCTTCTGGGGGCCGTTGAGAAGGTCCTGAGGGGCACTTGGACCTAAGGGTAGAGATGATATTAAATATCAAATGATACATATGGTATATAAATAAAGTAAAATAAAAAAAATATAATATTTATTTATACATAGTATATGTTATATTATTTATTATATATAAATTAACGATTTTATTTATTATATTTTATTTACAATTTGTGTGTAGGCAAGTTTGTCTGGAAATAGGATTTGGGGCGTTGAGGGTATTACGTGGCCGTGAGGGGAGAGCAAAAGTTTGAGAACCTCCGATGTAGATGAAGAGACCACATTTCCTCCGCAGAATATCGATATTAGGAATAGAGTAAGGTTTTAAGGGTAGAAATAATGTATAGGGTATGCTGTATGCGTTAGATACCACAGCTAACTTTAGAGGATGAGGAAATTAAAAAACAGAAATTGTGAAAATGTTCTCTTTCTTTCCAGCAATTTCCGGGTTGCCACCCATTTTATAAAGTCTTATAGGAGCCTGAAGATTAGGTCACAATTTTGATCCCTCTTACATTCTGAAGGCATGGTCAATATTGGGCCTTGAAACCTTCGGTAGCGCTTTTGTACCGTGTATGAACAAAATAGATAAATAAAAATATACAGAGTGGGCCAGAATTCTTGACTCACTTGATTACTTATAGATCTATTAACACAAAACGTTATAAAACAAGTTAAGGAATATAATACCATATACAGGCATAAGATCATGAAGGTGCTTAGCAAAGAATGTGTCATGGTTAATCAAATTTAGAAAAAATAAATAAAAAACCTGTGAGGCATATTAAGAAATAAAATAATAAATTAAAACAATACAATAACAATAAAATAAGCATGTTAAGAAATATAACTAACAAGCGAGTCATGAATTCTGGCCCACCCTGTATATATATATGTGTGTGTGTGTGTGTGTGTATACATATATGTATATGTGCAGGCGTGTGTATATGTGTGTGTTTGTATATATTACAGGTGCAACTGCTTCTGCCAACGATATTTCACTCACAGGTTCTGTGTCAAAACGATGTTACAGTAGAATCCTATGACCCAAGCTAACACGTATTTGACATGAACTCAAAGCCATGTGACTAAGAGCAAACACCTTACAAGCAGACCTATGGTCGCTGTTAAATATAATCATTAAGTAAGTGGGCCATTCTGATCGAGTATGTGAAATTATTTAATGTTAATTCTGTGAAAAAGTGCATCTGATATTTACGCATACCGTGATAATTCATCAAAACATAGATCTTATCCTAGCAACTAGACTTTATAAAGTTTACAATATGTATATGTACATATATAATTAAGGATGGTTTTACGAAGGAAATCGAAAAGAAGCCACAGTTAAAAATGGTACCCAATACGTAAGAAGATAAGAGGGATGTTTTATATAGAAATGACGTCTATAGGACTAAAACTGTTTCATTTGTATGAAATCATCAGGAATGAAACAGTTCTAGTCTTGTAGAAAGCATTTATATATATATATATATATATATATATATATATATATATATATATATATATATATATATATATATATATATATATATATAAATGCTTTTATATATATATATATATATATATTTATATATATATACATATAAATTTTTGTGTTCGTGAATGATCAGTGACTGGCCTAGCAACAAATGACTTGGGAAATTACCAAGCCACATCGAGTGAACGACAGATTAATAGTAGCGTAGATGATGATCTATCGAATGGAATGAGGTAATGCAGGAAATTTAAGTTAAGTGAAATAACGCATTGAAATTGTCGATCGAAAGAGGCTTTATCGTGTTAAGTATGAAAAAATAAAGAACTAAAAGTATAACATATCGTGTTTTCTTTAACGTGAAATCAAATGGATGTGCGTATGACCTCTCTTAGGGCTTGCGTGACTGATTGGCTAATGGGGGGAGTATACTTAAGCGAGAGACCTGGATTGAATAAATTCAACAGAGCAAACTCCGCTAAATGCTCCCTAGTGTAATGAAGTGGTCTTAAACGTGGTTACAATCAAGGGAAAACTTAATTATATCATATAAATATTTATATCCTTTTAAGATAAGCAAGTTCGTTAAGCAATCTACTAAACCTGTCGACATCCCAATGCATTCTGTGTAACTTCCATTATAGCTTCCATTGAATCAACCGCGGGAAATGAATAATCGACCCTGGATACAATTGCAAAGATTATCAGGTGTGATATGTCAACGTTATAGAGCTCTAATATCATCAGATGGTATTTGTATTTAATATCTTGCTTTGTGTTAAAGTTCTATGATTAATTTGTGTTCTTGCTAGAAACCATACAAGTAATTCTATTCCGCTGTGTGTACATGAGCTACGTTTAATATTTTATACCGGCAAACTTCGATAAATTAAAATCGTATTGATGGTTTTGTAGCAAATCATATGGGAATGTTGAGATAATAATTAGGACAGAGAAACTGATTATAGTAGATATGGATTCATTATTTTGATGAAGCAGCATAGTGTTTGATGATGACGTTGACAATGCAATCGATACCAATAATTACGATGATGGTCATAGCTATCACAACGGCAATGCTGAAAATAATGATGTTATTAGTAAATGTGATGATATATATAAATATATTTATATATATATATATATATATATATATATATATATATATATATATATATATATATATATATATATATATATATATATATATATATATATATGCATATATATATATATATATATATATATATATAATATATGTATATGTAGGTATGTATGTATGTATATATATATATATATATATACATGTATGTATATATATATGTATATATATATATACATATGTATATATATATATAAATATATATATATACATACATATATATATATATATATACATACATATACATATATATATATACATATATGTACATATATATATATGTGTGTATATATATATATGTATATATGTATATATATATATATATGTATATATATATATATATATATATATATATATATATGAAATACGTCCCTTCACGCACAAGGCGCCAAGGTACGCATGTATTGTCCAACCAAGTGCCAATGTGGTTCAATGGCGGGTTAATAAATTAACGAGCCAGAACAAATATAAACAAGGTTTAGTAAATAATGAAAAAGTTTCAAAATAAATTTTAAAAAATTGACTTTACCTACTATAGTTACCTATACCGATCGGTTTCGAATCCCAAAAATAAAACGGAGACCATACGGTCTTCGTTGCAAAGAAAGATTCTCGTCAGAAGGTTCTTTTCATTCAAAGAATATAAAATTCCTGAATTTAAATCACAAACTAGCGCTATCAAAAACTGTTCCTGGGATGAGAGTGGATGATGTAGAACAGGTTTATCAAGGGCCGTAGCAAAGATAGAGGCAAAAGGAGGTAGGTCAAACTAGCCACCGCTATTGCTAGCAGCAGTCGGAATGACCCGGTTTGTTCTCAACGTTAGTGGAGATAGTAGTAATATGAAATACGTCCCTTCACGCACAAGGCGCCAAGGTACGCATGTATTGTCCAACCAAGTGCCAATGTGGTTCAATGGCGGGTTAATAAATTAACGAGCCAGAACAAATATAAACAAGGTTTAGTAAATAATGAAAAAGTTTATATATATATATATATATATATGAAAACAGGGAGAAAGAGACGATTATGAGGAAGAAAAATATATTATTTACAAGCACAGTCATTGAAGTTAAGCAGTTCAAAATGTGTTAATATCGCAAGAGTGTTTAGTTGAACCATGGTTCTGAGAAGGAGGCAAATGGTGGACTGTGGTTTGATATGATTTCCCTTTTTAGAGAGTTAATATGCAGGGGGAAACAATTCTTGCTGGGTGATATTTAATTTATTTAAGAAAAAGGATTAGGTAGGGTGTGGGGGAGGTAACTCTTGTAAATGTCTGATGGTTTGTGCTTGTAAATAACATTAACCTTTCTTCCACATTGACTTTTTACGTTCCAGATTATGCACGTTTTTTTTTTCCTTTTTCTTTTTTCTTTTCACTTCTTAAACCTTGTTTGTATATAACATTATTCTTTCTGCACCTTCTATTTAACATGTGCGACACCACACTAATACATTTCACTATCATTTGATAATGCATATAAATGCAGAAACCGGTAATAGACAATAATTAAATATATAAATAGATAAATAAATGCCATTGTTAAATAATAAATAAATCAACTAATATCTTAACACTTCACACAAAGTAAAACATTTCGTTTTAATCATTTTCTAACCCAGAAAAAAGAGAGAGAGAGAGATGCAAAGAACAGGTAAAAAATATATTTTTCTTCCTCATAATCGTCTCTTTCTCCCTATTTTCATATATATATATATATATATATCCTAACTCGTGTGCCTCCTCTCCACATTTTATATATATATATATTGATATTGATATTGATATTGTTTGGCAATATAAAATATTATACACTAGTTTTATACGATCTCCTCAAACAATCCATGTTTATCATCAATCTTTATATTTCATCGCTTCATTTAAACTGCTTAAACGTCTTCTTTAGCGGTATTACAATATTACTTTCTTCTTTTCACACATATCTACTTTTCTCTATATCATTTACTGTTTAACAACGAATCTCTTAATTTCCAAATCATTGTGGGTTCTCGGCATTGGGTCTCTGTCGGTTTCGACGATGAGTGTTCCATTTGTTCGACCAACGGTACAGCCTGTCCATAAAATAAGCGTGTAAAAGACTGAGAATCCCACTGATACGAGTATATTTCACGTAAATCGTGAGGAGATTCAGCATGACACAGAATGTGTCAAGGCCGGTCCTTTAAAACATGTACAATATATTAAACAAGCTTCACAATAATTTTCGTCTACTCAATTTAATTCACAAAGCATGGTTCGATCCGAGGCCTTGGTAAAAGCCACTTGCTCAAAATACCACTCGGTGTAATCGAACCCGGGATATAATGATTGCGAAGCGAACTTGTTAACCAGACGTCTATGCTGGGACAAAGACTAAATGGATTTAGTCGATAATGCCCAATCCAGTATTTACTTGCTTACGTCTAGTACTTATTTTATGGTTCTCTTTTTGTTGAACCGCTTACTTGTCTTTACAATCTTGTTCCTGGTGGTGCGGCCAGTTTAAAATGTACTTAACGTTAAGAAAAGTAGACATACATGTATACACACACACACACACACACACACACACATAGATACAGACATACACAAACACATATACACACATACACACACACATACAAGCATACGCACGTACACATACACGCACATACACACACACATACACACACACACACTCTCACACACACATATATATATATATATATATATATATATGTGTGTGTGTGTGTGTGTGTGTGTGTATACATGTATGTCTACTTTTCTTAACGTTAAGTACATTTTAAACTGGCCGCACCACCAGGAACAAGATTGTAAAGACAAGTAAGCGGTTCAACAAAAAGAGAACCATAAAATAAGTACTAGACGTAAGCAAGTAAATACTGGATTGGGCATTATCGACTAAATCCATTTAGTCTTTGTCCCAGCATAGACGTCTGGTTAACAAGTTCGCTTCGCAATCATTATATCCCGGGTTCGATTACACCGAGTGGTATTTTGAGCAAGTGGCTTTTACCAAGGCCTCGGATCGAACCATGCTTTGTGAATTAAATTGAGTAGACGAAAATTATTGTGAAGCTTGTTTAATATATTGTACATGTTTTAAAGGACCGGCCTTGACACATTCTGTGTCATGCTGAATCTCCTCACGATTTACGTGAAATATACTCGTATCAGTGGGATTCTCAGTCTTTTACACGCTTATTTTATGGACAGGCTGTACCGTTGGTCGAACAAATGGAACACTCATCGTCGAAACCGACAGAGACCCAATGCCGAGAACCCACAATAATTTGGAAATTAAGAGATTCGTTGTTAAACAGTAAATGATATAGAGAAAAGTTGATATGTGTGAAAAGAAGAAAGTAATATTGTAATACCGCTAAAGAAGACGTTTAAGCAGTTTAAATGAAGCGATGAAATATAAAGATTGATGATAAACATGGATTGTTTGAGGAGATCGTATAAAACTAGTGTATAATATTTTATATTGCCAAACAATATCAATATATATATATATATATATATATATATATATATATATATATATATATATATATATATATATTTATATATATATATATATATGTGTGTGTGTGTGTGTGTGTGCGTGTGTGTGTGTGTGTGTCTGTGAAGGCGTGTGGCTGAGTGGTTAGGATTCGCAATCGTAAGGTTGTGAGTTCGATTCCTTGACCTGGCGATGCGTTATGTTCTTGAGCAAGACATTTTATTTCACGTTGTTCCTTCTACCTGGAGTTGCGACCGATAGATAGTATTAGCAGTTGGAAAGACCAACGGAAATACTGTGTCCTCGGGCCGATTTGACGAAAGTCGATCGTTCCTTATATATATATGCGTGTGTGTGTATGTGTGCGTGCGTATGCTTGTGTGTGTGAATATATGTGTTTCTGTGTGCGGTAAAAGCTTTTGTTTACAAAGAGGAAAAATACTCATTTAAAAAATGAATTTAAACGAACTCGATAATTAAGAAGGTAATTGCTAATTGTTATATGAGTATGTATATATACACATTTACATATACAGGAATAAGTCAACAGTAAAGGGCAGTCAAATATGTACGTAGTACTATAAGTTATACATATGTATAGGACACGTTTTGAATAATATATCACATGGGAATTCTTCTTCTTCTTCTTCTTCTTCTTCTTCTTCTTCTTCTTCTTCTTCTTCTTCTTCTTCCACATATTCCTAGGAGCGTTGTGCGGGCAGAGTCGTCAAGTACGCTATCCCGCGACTCCTGTCAGAAGCAACCGTCTCCAACTGATCCGGCAAGATACCCAAGCGAAACCAGCCGAGCTCTTGGATGTTAACCAGCCATGTTGCACGGGGCTTCTTACTCCTACGTTTTCTGCGGGTTGGTTTTGCTAGCAATTCTTTCCTGTTACATTCTAACGGCATGCCCATAATATTGGAGCTCTGATCTCTCAATTCAGAGAACTATCAGTTCTACCTAGAGCGTCACACTGAATTCAGAGTTATGCACTCTATCGAGTAACGTTTCTTCATAGACCTTTCGAAGGTACATTATTCGGTTGGATTGGCAGTATCGGTAGAGGGTCGGACGCCATGCTTTGACGTATAGAGTTACGGCCCTTGCCATTCTAAGTTCAAATCCCGCCGCGGTTAACTTTGCCTTTCATCGTTACGGGGTCGATAAAATAAAGTACCAGTAATGCACTGGGTAATTGATGGCCTTGTGCCAAACGTAGAAACAATTATTCGATGAAGCCTCTGTTTCTATTTCAATTACAAATTTCGCTCGCCGCGTTCCAAACATAACTCCTTTGTTTATATATATATATATATATATATATATATGTGTGTGTGTGTGTGTGTGTGAGTGTGTGTCTGTGTATGTGCGTGTGTGTGTGTGTATGTGTATGTGTGTGTATGTGTGTGTGTATGTGTGTGTGTGTGTGTGTGTGTGTGTGTGTGTGTGTGTGTGTGTGTGTGTGTGTGTGTGTGTGTGTGTGTGTGTGTGTGTGTGTGTGTGTGTGTGTGTGTGTGTGTGTGCGTGTGTGCGTGTGTTTGTGTGTTTGTGTTTGTGTGTATAGCTCCTGCAATTCTTGCACTTAATTTAGCCCCCTACCTCCCATCACTCGTGAACACGGCCCTGCGATACTTGAACAACATCTCCACTTGCTTCAGTGGAACTCCATACACATGTAAATTGCAAGTGTGTCTCAGTCTTCGCAGCACTGTGTACACCAACATTTAATTAATTTTTTCATCAGTTTCTCATAGCACAAAGGTAAAATATATAATTCAGGACCATTTACATACGGAATTATTAAACCGCCTCAGATAGATAATATTTTAAGTGCTTTCCTCTTGAAATTGGTGAAATTTATAATCCTAACAACATTATGTAATCAGCTGTTGTATAATGAATATCTTCATGGAATCAGCTAAGCTGTTAATAACCATAAGAATGCAGAATAATCAAGGCATGTATTCTAATTGATATATTATTAGTTTCCTGTGATTATTACTCGTGTGGGTTTCCATTGCAGATATTAAAACGAAATAATTGCTTTTCCAAATTCATACAGCATGTGGCTGAAATGTATCTAGATTTTATGCAACTGTTCTTCAACAAACTGATCTATCTATCTATCTATCTATCTATATATCTATCTATCTATCTATCTATCTATCTATCTATCTATCTATCTATCTATCTATCTATCTATATATCTATATATCTATCTATCTATCTATCTTTCTATCTATCTATCTGTCTAGTTATCTATGAAATATATCTATTTTTCTTTCTCTATATTTATATGTCTCTCTATATACCTATTTTTCTTTCTATCTATCTATTTATCTATATCAATCTAGCTGTCGTCTGTTCTACAGTGTGGATGTAATTCACTTCGCGCAGAAGTTTTGTTCAAATTTATTGCGGAAATTTTGTGAGTTCAATTTTAATTTTGATACAATTGTGTAGCTTGGCCACCCGTCTGAACTGTCAGGCGGTGGGTCAGCTCATCTTTACCCCTCCTAGAGGTGAAAAACCTGTTTTAAAAATTTTGTGGCAAAAAAATTTCAATCGTCTAACAGAAATGTTAAACGCAGCGAACGAAAATAGTGGTGGGGGGACAGCGGTAAGAGTTGTAAGCTCGCACGTTTTAGTCCCCCCCCCCTTCCTTCCCAACTAACGTCATAGAGAAGGAAGGAAAAATTAAAATAAAAACAGACAAATCTGCGGAAAAAAAAAATGACGAAAACACAAATCTGGACATGGATTCCAACAACGAAAAAAAAAAATTTGAAAAATTGCATGACAATACTAATAACACAAACAAAGACACAACAAACACAAAAATAACATTTGAAAATAACACCATAACAGAAAGCAAAGCAGACGACAAGATTTCATTTGCACAGAAAACAAAGAAATCTTTGACTTATATACCGGAAAATATTTCAGATGTGGCACGACGAATCACAGACGCCAAACAATACATAAGTGAAGGAGAGAATGGTATTTTATCGGTAAAAATGCCTCAAGAATTCACGAAAGACATTGAAAGCCGAACGGTCAAGTTTCGGACCATCAACAACAGTACAAAAAAACCTGAACAGCCTTCTCAAGCAGATATCAAAACAGTACTCACAGAAGTACTTAATGAAACCACTTTCATAAGAAAAGACAGACTGTATGGAAGCCTAGCAATTATCATGAAGAACGAATCGGCGGCAAAAAATGTGCTTTGTCACCGATTCGTTCGAAAAATTTCACCTTTTATCCATCTTATATGGGGAAAAGAACTCAACGCATATGGCTGGATGCAATGATGCCAGATGTGGACTACTGCTGGCTCATAGCTGGCTTCATCGATCCAGTGAATGACAACGTGATTTCCATTGGGAAAACCACAGGCAATGCGTTCAGTGGAACAGGTATAGAGCTGGTAGTGCAAATGAAGCCTGAACGCATCGCCCAAATACCCGACAGAATCCTATTAGAGGACCACGGGTATATAAACATTAGTGTGGAGGGGAGAAGGCCGTCCTGCCATATCTGTGCAGGCAGAGGGCACCTGAAGGCCGCTTGTCCCCAACTCAACAAAAAGAAAACCCTGCTACCAACACCAGCTCCACCACCACCACCACCACAACAGATAAACAAACAACAAAACTCAGTCCCACCCAACCCGTCCCTCAGTAAAACCACACCACCACACAAACAGTCACAACACATTACCCCAAAACAAAATACAGGCCCACCCAACCTCTCACTCAATAAAACAACACAACCACCGCAGACACAACACACAACACAGTCTAACATAGTGACATCCATCTCCCCCACAAAGAAAACCAACACGGAAACATTACCAGCAAACATACCTCTTCCCTCCAACACTGAAGATAACCCAACGAATTCGGAGGAAGAAACGGAGTCCTTCAGACAGATTAAAAGGAAAAAAAGAAAACATGTGCAAAACACACAAGGACAAACAACCCCCACCCAAATCTCAACACAATCCAACAAAACAGAAAACACCCCTCCAGCAACAAACAAAACCAAACCTGCCCCTCCCCTCTTCGAAACACTCACACCATCCGAAAAAAAGACATTACACTATACTTATATCAACAGAAACAATAAAAAATTAAATGAACTCATATACAATAATCCTTCGGTACAAACCGAAGGTGTAAACTTTGTTTCTTCAGAAAACTACCCACATTTAAAATTAATAAAGATCCCAATGAACCTCCACCAAAAACTAAAAAAGGATTTTAAGGAGGACGTAGGACCACCCTCTGTCAAACCCATAAACCGCGTCCTACTAAAAAGCTTTCCCCCTCCCCTTCCCTTCCCCAACACAACTCCAAACACCCCAACCCCACCACACACTGACGACCCCACACCACCACAAGACACTCCTTCACCCAACACCCCCGACCCCATGGAAGTCGTGCAACCCGAACCCCGGGAAGCGGAAAGGTAGGTCTCTACACTTTCCTTTGGCTCTGCCGCCAACATGGATGTGTTAAGAGTAGGATGTTTGAATGCACGTGGCCTGGGCTCAACTTGGAAGCAAGCAAAGCTTCTAAATGACCTCAGGTCATGTAGTATAAATGTAATGGTTATCTGTGAGACTCGAATCAGCGACGTGCGACAGCTGGCCCCCACCTTCGATGACTTTGAGGTGCATGCATCTCTCTGTCAACCTGGAGGTGGGGGTGGGGTTGTCGTACTGCTGCAAAAACACCTGGGTCTTGCCGTACAGGTTGTGCACTCGGACCCGGAGGGTCGTTTGTTGGTGCTAGACGTTGGCAGTAGTGAAAGTGCGGCCTTGAGACTGGTCGCCGTCTACTCCCCTTTCCGAGCTGAACGGCCCGACTTCTTCCAGCGTTTGGAGACTTTTCTGGGAAAGTTGCGTTCCCTGCTTCTAGCGGGGGATTGGAATGACATCCTAGATGCACGTTGCGACTATGCAGGAGCATGTCCTAATAGAGGGGGGTGTAACAGCCTCAAGGGGTTACTCGACCCTTTTAACTTGGTCGATAGATATCGACTAGATTTTCCAACTGTGCCTACCTGGACTTGGAGAAACCACAGTGGTCAATCTAGATCGTACTTAGATAGATTCTTAGTTAGAAGTAAGGATAGGGTCTTATTAAGCTGTCCAGAAATGCGCACGGTTGGCTACACGGATCACAAATTAGTGACCTGCGTAGTCAATCTCGAGAAAACACATAAACAGGGTCCCGGTTACTGGAAACTTAATTTGTCTTTACCGGCAAAAGAGACTTACAGAAACCGGATTAGCAGATTAGTTAAGGAGAGGTTGACGGGTGCAATCGTCAACAACCGATGGTGGGCATCTCTCAAAAGAGAGATTAGAACAGAATCAATAAGTTATAGCAAGATGTTAGCTGCCGATAGGAATAGAAACGAGAAAGAATTAACAGGTAAATTAGAAGAGGCAATCAAGAGCGAAGATGTGGCCAGAGTGCTGGCATCGAGGACGGCCTTGAACCAGTTTTTCGATGCAAAGCACGAAGGCTGCGTCATTCGAAGTAAAATACGTGCTCTAGGTAATGAGGGGGCCAAAGCCGTTGGCTGGGCCCGCGTGGCGTGACAGAAGCTAAGAGTGGAAATCGATCCACCATCCGGTCGTTGAAAGACGAAGATGGACGGGTGATCCGGGAGCCTAAGCAGATGTGCGAGGCCTTTCAAAGACACTTTGCCCGATTGTTCAGGGGAGGCGAGTGTCCGGGCTGGGGCGTGGATTTCGGTCCATACCTCGACGGCCTACCGCGTCTCTCGAGCGAAGATGCAGAGTCCTGCGAGGGACCAATCTCAGCTGATGAGATCGGAGATGCGCTGAGCCAATGCAGCAGACGCAAATCTCCAGGTCTCGATGGTATACCTTACGAACATTATTTAGCAATGCCGGTCTTCTTCTCCGAAATCCTCGAAGCGGTCTACTGCAATTGGCAGCAGAACGGGAGAATTCCTTGTTCTGTAGCCAAGGGCGTAGTCACGCTGGTGAGGAAGGACGAGAACAAGGGGGATAGTATAAATAATTTTCGGCCCATAACCCTGCTAAACACAGGGTTAAAGATTTTGGCCAAGGTGTTAGCAAAGAGGTTGGCGCTTGTCGTGGGTGGCCTGGTGGGAGATGCGCAGACATGTGCTATCCCATCCTGGTCCATTCACGATAACCTCCACCTCATGCGATACATCATAGAGAGGGTTGGCAACAAACCCGGCTTCGGTGGGGCCCTGATCAACTTGGATCAGTCTAAGGCCTTCGATAGGGTCGACCATGGTTACCTGGATGCGGTGCTAGCGGCGGCTGGGTTCGGTCCTGTTTTCAGAGGCTGGATCACTGCCCTACATAGCAACCACATCTGTTCTAGGATCAAGGTGAACGGCTACCTTTCGAAGCCGTTCGAAATCACACGATCCATTCGACAGGGGTGCCCTCTCTCCTCCCTTCTGTACGTATTGACTCTCGAGCCTTTACTGAGGAAGTTGGAGTTGTTGCAGGGTATCCCCCTGGAACCAGGATTGAGCAAAGCGGTGTCCGCCTACTCCGATGACGTAACAGTAATGGTATCAACCGACTCGGAGATCGAGGCGATCGGTACCTTACTGGAGGAGTACGAAAGGTTGTCAGGAGCGAAACTGAACCTGGAAAAATCCATCGGGCTGCAACTCGGAACGTCGGACACTGGACGGAGGGCCCGGTAAAGTTGCTTGGGGTCTGGTTTGGACGGGACCTCCAGGTGGAAAAGAACTGGAACGAGGTTACGAACAAGGTGTTTGCACTAACCCAGAAATGGGCCAAGTGTAAGCTGTCCCTAAAAGGCCGGGCGGAGGTGGCGAACATTTACATAGCGTCCGTCACTTACTACCGCCTGACTGTCGTGCCTTGCCCTAAGGAAACACTCACCACCATGGAACGCATGCTCTTCCAATTTCTTTGGAAGAAGCGCCCTCCTATGGTGAGAAGATCCATCTGCTGCCAACAACCTTCGAAAGGAGGGCTGGGGATGCCGTGGTTGATGATGCGTAGGCACGCATTAAGGCTACGGCACCTACAGGTATTCCTCACTGGTCAACCGGTGTGGGCTCCGTTCGTGAAACGAGACTTTCCGAGACTCGTCTCGCTCACCGAGCTACAGTACTGGGTCAAGCAAAGATCCGGAAAACTGGGAGACTGGCACACTGAGTGTGCTCAGGCGCTCAGGGCTCTCTGGCAAGCGGGCCAGGCCATCGGTGGAGAATCCACCTCATCATTCTATAGAGGGCTGGTGGCTAGCAGGGGAGATGACACCCTTGGAGAGTCGCTGGACATGGAAGAAGACGAACTGGTCAGCCTGTTCGGTAGGACTTTCGGCCCAGGACCAATGGACAACTTCCAGAAGTCACTGGCCTGGCAGTGCTACCGGGGGGCTCTACCCGTTCGAGAGAGGCTCTACAGACACGGGCGCCCGGGCAGGGATCCCTCAAAAAAGATTTGCCCTAGATGCGTGCGTCACGAAGAAACCGTTGCGCACGCATTGGTGCAATGTCCGGGCGTGGCTGATCTGTGGCGCCGATTAAATTGACCGCCGAGTCCGTGATGACAATCAAACCGCCTCCCCTCTTCACAAAGGAAGTAAAGGCGGTTTTTCTGTGCGTAATAGCCATGTTGAAAGAGGTTGTTTGGTGGACACGATTGAAAGGTCTGAGGTCAGGCAACTTCCTATCTGGCCATAGTCTGGTCTACTTCTTCCGATATCACTTCGGAAGAAGGATAAGAATGGAGAGAGAGGTGCTTGGCCACAGGCAGTTTTATGAAAGGTGGGTGATAGTGGCGAGAATGGCTCGTGTAAATGGGCCTTCTCTGTATACCATCCTGTAGGTAAAGAAGTAAAGGAGAGGGGAGCACCTTCTCCATGTGCTCCCCGGGCAAAGGATTGCACACTTTTTCGGAGGTGTGTGCAACCCCCATCACGTCCCCTCCCTTTTGAGGTTATTTTCGATTATTTTCATGTTACACCCTTTTTACTCGATTATATGTAAACTCCCCCTTTGTATTTGTACCTTCTTTTTATGCCTTTATTGTAAATAAAGAAATATCTCTATCTATTTATCTATATATTTTTATTTGCTTCTTTCTATCTATCTATCTGTCAGCCTGGAGGTGGGGGCGGAGTTGCCGTTTTTCTGCGGAAACACCTGGACCTCGTAACACAGACGGTACATCTGGACCCAGAAGGTCGACTGGTGGTCCTTGACGTTGACGGCAGTGAAGGTGGAGCCTTCAGGCTGGTGGCCGCATATTCCCCATCCGGGACACCGCGGCCAGACTTCTTCAAGCGTCTAGTGACTTTTCTGTGAACATTCCGCTCCCTGCTATTAGTGGGAGACTGGAATGGAATCCTAGATGCACGTTGGGACTATGTGGGAGCATGTCCCGATAGAGGGGGTGTAACAGCCTCAAACAGTTAATCGGCCGATTTTAACTGGCCGATAGATATCGACTAGATTTTCCAACTGTGCCATTGTGGACGTGGATCAACCACGCGGAACATCTAGATCGTACCTAGATAGATTTCTATTTAGAGTTAGTGATAGGGACGTTTTAAGCTGTCCACAAATGTTCATGATTGCCTATTAAGATAAAAAAACTAGTGACCTGCTTAGTCAACCTTGATAGAATCCATGGACAGAGACCCGGCTACTGGAAGCTGAACTTGTCGTTACCGACATGCAAAGCCTACAGTTGTCAGATTAGCACTTTAGTTAAGCAGCACTTGACGGGGGCCATTGTCAACAACAGATGGTGGTAATCTCTCAAGAGGGCAGTTAGATTAGACTCGATAGGTTTTAGTAAAGAATTAGTGTTAGATAGAAATAAGACCGAAAAGGAACTGCTAGATAAAGTAGAAGAGGCACTTAGGAGTGGCAACATAGCGAGCGTGCTAGCGACGAGAACGGTCTTGGACCAGTTCTTCAACGCAAAGCACGACGGCTGCGTTGTCAGGAGCAAAATACGTGCTCTGGGAAACGAGGGTGCCAAAGCTATTAGCTTGGCCCGAGTGACTGAGGCAAAAAATGGAAGCAAGTACACGATTCGGTCTTTGAAGGACCAAGACGGACGCGTGATACGTGAGCCGAAGCAGATGTGTGCGGCCTTTCAGCGGCATTTTGCTCAACTGTTCGGGCAAGGCGGCGGGCAGGGAGGGCTATAGATTTCAGTCCATATTTCGACGGCCTGATGCGACTCTCGGACGGCGAGGCGAAGTTCTGCGCAAGGCTGATTTCGGCCGCTGAAATAGGGGACGCGCTGAGCCAATGCGGCAAACGCAAATCTCCAGGTCTCGACCGTCTACCCTACGAATTTTACGTAGCAATGCCGGACTTGTTCTCCGGTCTCCTGGAAGCGGTCTACTGCAACTGGCAGCAGAACGGAGGAATTCCCAGTTCTGTGACCAAGGGCGTAGTTACGTTAGTCAGGAAGGACGAGTATAAGGGGGATGACATAGGCAACTTCCGGCCCATAACTCTGCTAAACACAGAGTTACAGATTTTCGCCAAGGTGTCGGCAAAGAGGCTGGCGCTTGTCGTCGAAAACCTGGTGGGAGAAGCGCAGACATGCGCAATCCCGACCAGGTCCATACACGACAACCTCCACCTCATGTGATACATCATAGAGAGGGTAGGGTGTAAACCCGGCTTCGGTGGTGCCCTGATCAACTTGGATCAGTCTAAGGCTTTCGATAGAGTTGACCATCGTTACCTGGATGCGGTGCTCGAGGCGGCAGGCTTCGGACCGTGTTCAGGGACTGGATTGCTGCAATGCACAGCAGCAACATCTGCTGAAGGGTCAAGGTGAACGGCTAGCTCTCGAAGCCGTTCCATATCACGCGATCCATCCGACAGGGATGCCCTCTCTCCTCTCTTCTGTACGTTCTGACTCTCGAGCCACTACTGCGGAAGTTGGAGCTATTGCAGGGCATCTCTTTGGAACCGGGACTGCGAAAAGCGACGCCGGCCTACGCCGACGACATGACATTAATGGTGTCAAGCACCTCGCAAATCGGGGAGGTCGGCACCTTACTGGGGGAATACGAAAGGTTCACAGAAGCGAAGCTGAACCGGGACAAATCCGTCGGTTTGCAACGTGGAGAGGCAAACCGATGCCTTCCGATGGCGTCCTCAAACGCTTGACGGAAGGACCGGTGAAGCTGCTCAGGGTCTGGTTTGGTCCAGATCTCGAAGTGGAGAAGAACTGGAACGAGGTGACGGCCAAGGTGTTTGCGCTCACCCAGAAATGGGTCGAGTGCAAACTATCCTTGAAAGGTCGAGTGGAGGTGGCGAACATTTTTATAGCGTCCGTCATCTACTACCGCTTGACCGCCGTGCCTTGTCCAGCCAAAACGCTCACCAAAATGGAGCGCGCGCTCTTCCAATTCCTTTGGAAGAAACGGGCTCCTTTGGTGAGAAGATCCATCTGCTGCCAACACCCTTCAATCGGAGGGCTGGGGATGCCGTGGCTGACGATGCGCAAACACGCGCTCAGGCTGCGGCACCTCCACGTATTCCTCACCAGACAACCGGTGTGGCCCCGTTATGAGGCGAGCCTTCCCACGACTCGTCTCGCTGCCCGAGCTGCAGACCTGGGTCAAGCAAAGACCGAGGAAAATGGGCGACTGGCATAAATAATGTGCTCAGGCGCTACAGTCCTCTGGCAAACGGACCCGGCGATCAGTGCAGACTCCACTTCGACATTCTATAGAGGGTTGGTCCGCAGCACGTTCGAGGATACGCTCGGAGAAACTCTAGGCGTAAAGTAGGACGATCTGGCCAGTCTGTTCGGTAGGACCTTCCGCTCGGGACCAATGGACAACTTTCAAAAGTCCCTGGCCTGGCAGTGCTACCGAGGAGCTCTACCAGTTAGAGACAAGCTCTACAGATACGAGCGCCCGGGCAGGGACCCTTCGAAAAAGATCTGTCCGAGATGCGACACGACGAGGAAACCGTCGCCCACGCATTTGTACACTTCCTGGGCGTTACCGACCTGTGGGGCTATGTAGAACGACTTTTGTCGCGGGTGGGACCAATCCAGTTGACCACCGAGTCCATTGTCATGATCAAACCGCCATCCTCCTTTAAAAACGAGGGAGAGGCGGTTTTCCTATGTGTTATGGCTATGGTGAAAGAGGTTATATGGTGGACGAGGTTAAAAGGGCTGAGGTCAGACACCTTTCTCTCCGGCGAGCAACTGATTCGTTTTTTCAAATATCATTTTGGAAGAAGAATCAGGATGGAGAGAAAGGTGCTGTACCCCACCAAATTTTATAAAATGTGGGTGAATGTGGCAAAGGTGGCCCGAGTGGTTGGGCCTTCTCTCTATATAAGCCTGTAGGTTGAGGAAAAAGAGGAAGAGAGGAAGGGAGTACTCATTCTTGGTGCTCCTGGAGATGAGAGATGTACATTTTTTCGGGGTGTGTACAACCCCTGTGTAACGCCTCCCACTATTGGGAATTTCAATTGTTATTTGTTATTTTATTAATAGTTTTATTTTCATATAAATGGATAAATGAAACGAATTTCATTTCTCACTCTTAGTACGGCTTTATATTTCCATATACCTGTATGTAAACTCCCCATTTGTATTTGTCCCCTTCTTTTGTGCCCTTGTGGCTAATAAAGAAATTTATCTATCTATCTATTCAAATTAATCGCTTGATTCCTTCTCTTTTTCTCTGTCTCTACCTCTCTACCTCCCTGTCACTCCCCCTCTCCCCTCTCCCTATCTCTGTAACTATATATATTTTATATATACAGTATATCTATGTTATCGTTTCTATATATTGCATGTATATATCCCTTCCCCTCTCTCTGTCTTTCTCTCTCTCTCTCTCTCTCTCACTCTCTCTCTCTTGCTCGCTCTCTCCCTCTCTCTCTCTCTCTCACAGAAGCACATATAATTATACTGTTATATAGTGATACATTAGTACTGAACTAGAATGGTGTTCACTATATGCAATATATGCTTCAGTTCTGAGTGCATACATATAGTCACCTAGAGGAATGAGATCATTTGTCATAGAATCGTGAAATAATCAGCGGCGGAAGTGTTCTTCTAGTCATTACTTGACAACCTCCAACTAAATTCGCTTCGGCCACAAACCCCGTTACTGTGGCCCGCAATGTAGAGGAGAGGAAGATAACAAATACTGGGGATTGTTCGAACGCTTCCTCTCCGTACTGCCGAGCCCCTCCGCAAGATCGGAACGTCAGCATCCCGTCTTCAGAAGGAGCCCTCCCGAGGTGGGTGGCTGTTGCAGCGGGTGTTACTAGCCATTTTCCACGGAAATACTCTTGCGGTCTTGTACGTGGTGCGTAGCCCCAACACCGCCGTGCCCCAGGCCCAGAGCCAATCACCCTACCCCTTTCCCCTTTCATTCTTCTGTGGCCCTAGAATCTATTCCTTTCCCTTCCTTTTACGTTTAAATATTTGCAGTGATTCAGCATTTATCGTGTTGATTTCAGATTTAATTTCACCAGAATATGTTGATCACTCAGTGTCAAAGAGCTTATTCCAGAATGTGGGATCATTTATATTCCCAACTCCAAATTAAGAGAATTGGGCGCACGTAGAAATTACTCGTGAAATAAATCCCTATAAATTGTTGAAACTTTACAAATAAAGATATATTTTGCATAAATATTTCCATAAATCAAAAATATTTTTTATGGTAGTTCTTCAATTAAATTTCCAAATCAATATGCACACACACGCATGTTCTTTTTAGGGTACGGACCGATCTACAAGCAGACAAGAGACATGCATATTTCTACAGCGTGGAAATCATTTGACGTGTCCGTCGAACCTGCGGGTCCAGATTGACTAATCCACACAATAAGCGCGTCTCGAGCTGTCAGCCGGCGAAACAATTGTATCACACAATAAATTGAGTTCAGATGCATCACTGATTTTTCTATTCTATCATACTCTGCTCTGTAAGAGCATAGAGTGCTCAACCGGCATACCGCCTATGGAAGCATCTTAGCTACCATCAGACACACACACACATATATATATACAAAAGAAGTGTGTTTGGAATTGAAATAGAAATAGAAGCTTCGCCGTAACATTTAGTCAAAATGTTACGACAAAGCTTCTAATTCTATTTCAGTTCTCTCTCTCTCTCTCTCTCTCTCTCTCTCTCTCTCTCTCTCTCTCTCTCTCTCTCACACACACACACGCTCCCCCTCTCTCTCTCTCTCTCTCTCTCCCCTTCTCTCTCTCTATATATATATATTTCTATCTCTCTGTCACACACACACACACACACACTTTCTCCCTCTCTCTCATTTCATATATATATATACATGTATATATATATATATATATATATATATATATATATATATATATATATATATATATATATATATATATACATATATACATATCGGGTGCCAGTTGCTAATCGCTTTATCGTGTCAGTCGTCCTTACCGTGTCACTCGTCACAAAAAGTCATGACTGGCTTGGACTGGTGTTCGGATTCTGTCGATCGATTGGTTATTGATTAGGCGATACCCGCTGATGAAGCCGCACAAACAGATTATGCATTGTTGCATAATATATGCAGACGGATGGTGCAGTGCACCTTACTGCTGCATTAGTGCGGCAGAAACTCGAGTCCGGGAACCTTATAGGGACCGTTTTACGTGTGTTGTGTTGAGGCAAATAACTATGTGTATACTCTGGTAATGTATCCTACATTGCCCATGGAGTACGCTAAGATACAACCAGTACTGGCATTGATAAATATGCTGGGTCCGTCAACTCCTTATTATATATATATATATATATATATATATATATATATGTATATATATATATATATATATATATATATATATATATATATATATATATATATATATATATATATGTATATATTCATGTATAAATGTGCAAATAGTGACGCCACGTTGACGTTTACTAAAATAATAGTTGAATAGAGTACAATGGACACGGATAAGGTGGACTGAGACCTCTGAGAGCAATCTAACCAGGAAAATATCATCTCCCACTCTCTATATATCTATATAACTATCTCCCTTACGCGCTCGCTCTCAATCTGGGAGTGTTTAAATGAGTATGCGTCTGAAACTGAGAAAAACAGTTTGTTTTTTATCCAAATAGAAAGAGATTTACAAACTTTGCTAATTACTTTTGGCACAAACCCTCAGTAATCTTTTTAATATGTGCCGCTAACATATTCTGTCCTTCTCTATCTCATGCAACTTGCTATCACATGAAGGCAATATTACTTAAAAGAAATTATAATGAGCGATCGGGACATCTATTTGTTTCCCATTAGGGTTAGCAAGCTAAATGGGCATAAATTTCAATTATTTTTAAAGAGATGGAGATAATTAAACTTTAATATTTACCACAAGAGAAACATTTAAATTAAATGTTTTTAAATATATGTATGTATATTCGTTTATCAAGTAAAGATTAAAGTTTGAAATATATAGGTAGATACGGCTATTTATATTTTAATTAACCTGCTATGAGGTTAGATATATATATATATATATATATATATATATGTGTGTATATATATAGAAGTGGTTACACAACAGTTAGTTCACTATACCGAGAACAATTGTTTCACCTTAGCGGATCCTCAGCTCGTAATGGACATGGTTATACGGAACCATACGCCTGTTCTGTATAACCATGTCCATTACGAGCTGAGGATCCGCTAAGGTGAAACAATTGTTCTCGGTATGGTGAACTAACTGTTGTGTGTAACCACTGCTACCTAACTCGTCCCATGGACTGAGTGTTCTACCACTACTGATATTATCTTCCAGTGTTCTACCACTATATATATATATAAATATATATATATACATGGGAAAAAGTTTAACCCCGACGGCAGAGCTCAAGCCGTTTCGACGGCTATTTCTGTCCAGAAATAGCCGTCGTAACGGCTTCAGCTATGCCGTCGGGGTTAAACTTTTTCCTATTACCGACTCTACTACCCTAAGTATTGACTACTCTGGTGCGTTATAGTCCATCTGGTTCCTTACCACTCTTCCTTCGTTATATATATATATATAGTAGCGAATGAGTGAAGAATAACATGGCCGGCTGTACAAAAAGGGTTTTATTTACAATATTAACAATTGTTTCATTGACCAGGTGAGTCTAAAGGCCACTGTTCACTCGAAGTTGCGGCACTCGACCTTAAATACAGTGTACGTCTCTGATCAAATCATATATATGTATTTGTGTGTGTGTGTGTGTGTGTGTGTGTGTGTGTGTGTGTGTGTGTGTGTGTGTGTGTGTGTGTGTGTGTGTGTGTGTGTGTGTGTGTGTGTGTGTGTGTGTGTGTGTATGTGTATGTATATATTTATATATACATATATATATATATATATATATATATATATATATATATATATATATATATATATATATGTGTAGGTATGTAGAATAGAGGTCAGTGCTGCATCATATGTACAAACTTTATGGGCGTATTTTTATTGTTTCAATATCGATCAGCTAAACTCAGTTTAAGTGTGTCTTTTCACATATAAACTCGCATATCTAAGAATTCGAAGAAGGGTCGGGCCCCATCATTTTCATTGTACCCTGAGCTGATTGATATCGAAATAATTTTTATATGCCATTAAGTATTATACATATGATGCAACATTGACTTTGATTCTACTAACCTCTTTACACTCTGCACACTACAGCCCACAATTTTATTTCAGAGTTAACATTAATCGTTAATTATTTTTACATTTGTAATAAGTAAATTAAAAGACCGATAATAATTGTTTCTACTTTTGGCACAAGGCCAGCAATTATCCCAGTGTATTACTGGTATTTTATTTTATCGACCCCGTAAGGATGAAAGGCAACGTTAACCTCAGCGGGATTTCAACTCAGTCCGTAAAGGGACGTAACTGTGCTGCAAAGCATGGCGTCTGACCCTCTACCGATACTGCCAATCCACCAAAGAGCGATAATAATTGTGTCTACCTTTGACACAAGGCCATAAATTACCCAGTGCATTACTGGTACTTTATTTTATCGACCCCGTAAGGATGAAAGGCAAAGTTAACCTCGGCGGGATTTGAACTCAGAATGGCAAGAGCTGTAACTCTATGCGTCAAAGCATGGCGTCCGACCCTCTATCGATACTGCTAATCCAGCGATAATACTGATATAAGTTTACTACTGGTAGAAAGAAATCCGGAGCATATATATGTTCATTAACATCTCTACTGACAGTAAATAAGCTTCTATATGAATCATAGAAAAGTTTATATTTTGAATGTTTGATCATAAATTTCGATAATACGATGCCATATTGTACTATACATGAAATATTGCTTATATGTTCTTCATACACCTGGAAAACCTCAGACATACTACATTGTTCAAATTATATCAGTTATTTACAAAGAAATCATACAAACAGAAAGACCTCGCATATTACTTCCATTTACTTTCTCTCTCTTAACTTTTATCTTCTTTTCTCTCTCTAAATTTGCCGTCCATCGTCTATTTTATATATTATTAGATCAAAGTGAAGCAGTTTTCCTAAACCAACATTAACATCATCATCATATTTATTGTTGCAGAATGTTGAATCCCGTCAGCTGTGAAAACATTAAATTTCCAAGCACTAACTCTATAAGCAGTGTTTTCCCCAAAATATAGTCTTACAAATTTCAGAATATTTTTCTCTTTTAACAGAGAAGATACTTCTGGGTGAAATTTGTGAAATATTAGGACTAGGTCTCGTCCAAACTGACTGCCCTTCTGATGTCCAAATGGTTCAATCCTCTGAAAGCTAAAACGAATGTTAAAAGTACTTCTCAAAACTAATACTTTCGAACGAAATAAAAGAAGAAAACAACATATCTTTAAAACGAACTCACTGAAACAGAAGTAACGACTATATGCAAGTAGCCATTTTAAGACCTAAGTTAATCTACACCTCGTGTTTCAGACTACAAACTTGAATATCACTTTTCTGAGAAGTAGAAAAGAAAATATATTCTAAAAGAGAACGGTGAAGAATTTCATTTGATTTATTCCGAGAATTCTCTTTGCAATTACTACAAGATTACACGACTCTATTGCATCTGTGTTTTTTTAAAGTAACTGCCTATATTATGTGAAGAAGTGGAAAATAACTCTGCTATTCTTAATGTTATAACACTTATATATGGAAATATATTTTCATTATTATTATTTTTATACACATTCATACATTATATTTTAGAATTTCTGCTCCGTCTAACAAACAAACGACAACTATCGTCTGTTTCCTAAACGCTGTAAATGAATGTTTAAAATTCTCTTCATTTCACCATTTACGTGTATCCGAAACATTTGTTCTGGTTCTTTATGCAGAAATGCTACGGAGAGCAGATATTCCATCACTCTAACCTATTCTTAGATCCAAGTGATTGAGATGACTTGGTCATGTCCTCTCGAATGGATGAATTCAGAATTCCCAAACAAGTGATGTATGGAGTTCAGACAGATCGGAAAATGGGCTGTGTGAAACAATCTATAAATACCATAAAGGTGTTCTCCATTGATGAAAGGAAATTGGAGATGTCGATGAAGGATTTTGGCAATTGGACAACACCTGTCCATAGAGGAGGCAAAGCATTTAAAAATTCGCGCATCCAACATGATGTTAGTGCGATACAAAAATGGAAGCTCCTCACCTTGTTAGACGCTATTGCCTCAACATTGCTCATCGGATGAATTAGCCACGAAAGGTGTTTTGGGGGAAAAACATCAGTTGTGAAGAATTACCATCTCTGCAAAATCACCAACGAGATATAGTTGTAGGTAGAAACGAAAAAAAAAAGAGCAGTCAACACATATATATGAAAGTTAAATATATATATTTTCTCAAAATGGACCTGATGAATTAGACGTGTTTTTGTTTAACCGGTGGTACCGAAGAGGTATATATTGGAGGTTGTTTTGCTTCGTCTCTCCATGATATTATATTAGTAATACAATCGAAATGTTTTCAACATAATATAATACGTGGTACGATACTTATATATTCTGAACATTTTTCATATCTTTACAACTCTACGTTTAATGAAATTCAAATTAAAGAAATCATTTTGTATTTAATGTCGCGCTTTCCTGTGACAGATGACTGAGGTTCTTATTTGCTTATACCATGGTGCCGACAGACTTTCAATCAGTTGTGAGAGATTTAAGAGTTAAAACACCCACAGTTTTCTTTTTTCTTTTTCTTTGTGTTTTTTGGGTTTTTTGCAGACTAGGACAAGAAAATATTCTAATACATAGGTGTGAACCATTTCAACTGACACAAACGAATAGTAAACCTCAAAGCTGTCATGACTTCTGTAGAATATTGTAATAAGAATTGTTATAGTACTAAGATTACCAACTTTCAAATCTACTCACACTATTTCAGATTATTTGCATACAACTAGATATCAGTGGACATAATGTTGATAAGCATGGTCAAATGCCAAACACATTTCGCGCATTTGGGAGTTTGTGATAAGAACTGTGAAAAGAAATATTGCAACAATATATTTGATTATGTCTTGTTTCATTAGGAATGTAATTGTTTTCAGTATATTTCGCTTACCTGTTCGATCAATCAATACAGAGATGAATATACGAAAGAACATAAACACAAACACATCTACGTGAATATAAATTCGTAAACGGACATGGACACACACGAACACACACAGGCAGGTATGCAAAGTGATGTGTGTTCGTATGTATGTCGGTATTTATAATAATAATAATAATAATAATAATAATAATAATAATAATAATAATAATAATAATAATAATAATAATAATAAGAAGAAGAAGAAGAAGAAGAAGAAGAAGAAGAAGAAGAAGAAGAAGAAGAAGAAGAAGAAGAAGAAGAAGAAGAAGAAGAAGAAGAAGAATAAGGGAAGAAGACGCACGAGGTGGTAGAACGTCACGAGGTGGTAGAACGTCACGAAATTGCTCCCGTAAGTTTTTTGATTTTTAACATATTTAAATCAATTGTGAAAGAACAATTCTTAGCACAAATGTTGCATAAAGGCACCGAATGAGGTCCCATAAAGTTTCGGATCCATATTATATTGTTGTATCGCTCAAATATTCAATTTTGTATTATATATTTTGTATTCAAAAAAAGAAAATGGTTATAAATGGAACAAAACACCCTCTGTCTACACTATATAGAACAGCGGCAATTTCAATTTCACCAACACCAGAAACTTGATACACTACCTATCCCATCACACTAAATATAACGGCAACTTCACCGGCATCATAATAATAATTACTATTATTATTGTCTCAAATTTTAAAAAATGTTTAATTCAAATTTTACGGGAATATGTCAACACAAAATATAATGAAAATATATATTAAACATACGAACACAAACTCATAGATTTCCTATATCAGTAACCACAACACCACCGCTGCCACCACCCCACCACATCCATCATCGCCGCCACCACTCATTCAATGCTACTGACACTATTCCCCTGTTAACTTGAGAGAGAAAAGGGAAGGTGGTGGTAGCACTAGACAAGAGAGAGGCTAGCAAAAGATATAAATAGATTGACTTGGTGACCTTGCCACGGACAAACGTCTACATCAACAATTATGGGACTGCTGGCTCACCCCTTCCTCACCAACAATATAAAAAGCCCCGGCACCACCACCGACATAGCCAGCAGCAATAACAGCTAACTACAACAAAAAGTATATTATATTATTGTAATGCACTGGGTGATTGCTGGCCTGGAGTGGAGACAATTATTAATAATTTCATTCTTAAGCCACGCAATGCTCACATTAAGGAACCACTCATGATAATAACAATTTAAAAAAAACAACAAAAAGAAAACCCCGTGACCAAGAAATACCGGGATGGCGGCCGGCGGGGAATAGCCATGTCTCTAGGGGAGAACGACCCCTCTAGTCTTGGTTGACACTCGTTCTAGAAGTGGTAACACGAAAAGATTACCCCTTGGCGGATAAGGATAAAACGCGACAAAATAAAGTAGATGTCTAATGATGAAATCTCATACCGGATCGGCCGTCACCCGGGTAAAAAAGGGCCGCGTCCCTCAGAGAGGAACCAGACTAGGGTCGAAAAATCAGCTAATGGTTCAAACCTTCCCATCACTTCGGAGCTGGAGACCTCCCATAACCGGAATACTCCTACTGTTGGCCCTCCATGCTCACCACCAAGAAATCCAAAGAAAAAGAGAGAAAAATGGTCAAGGGAAGATAATAAAGAAGTCCTTGAGGCTTTCTACACTGCCATGTACTACCCATCAAATACATCGAATACAGAGCAAACATATATCAACTGTAAAAAGAAACATCCCGAAAACAGAGGCTATATTGACAGTAACAAACTAGCCAATATACGAAGAAATATTGTAAGAAAAAAGTTACTAACTGATATAGAAATTGATCAGATCAAGCTAGTAGCACAAAGTCAGCGAAGGGAAAATGAAGCATGTGTCAGTGAAAACGAGGTAAACTGTAACACTTCGAATCCCAGAGTTGGGGCGGAATCACTGGCAACAGAACAAATTAAAGAAAGGAGCGAAAAAGTGGAGGGAGTGCATGCTCAGGATGAAACTCCAAATGAAAATAATGAGATCGTAAATGATAAAGAAATGAATGAGAATGAACTTGCCAACTTGAAGGATGAAATTATGATCGAATGGATGAAAATGAAAGAATCTGACATGGGGGAACGAGACACCCTCCCTAAGATCCAGAACTCCAAACAGAACCAAAAGATAATACACAAGACTAACATAATTCTCAAAAACATTATCATCACAAACAAACTAAGCATTACTGACTTAAATCATCTCTATTATGCATCGGCTAAAGTCACCACTCACTTATGTGGAGTGAAGATGAAAAAACAAAGGAATTCCCACAAGAAATCTACTTGGCAAGATAACATCAATCGCCAAATAAACCTTCTCCGATCTGACATAGAAATTTTAACAAACTATAAAGTAGGTGAACATGTTAAACAAACTAAACTTAGAAAATTGAAAAAAAAGTACAGTATAAGATCAACATGTGACATAGACATGCTGATAGAAACAATCAAGCAAAAAGTGTCGGCCAAAGCTGCTCGTATAAGGCGCTTTGAAAAACGATCTAGATTCTATAAGGACAATAATATGTTCAAAAACAACCAAAGAAACTTCTACAGAAAAATTGGTAAGTCAACAATAACTGCTAAATCAATACCACCCAAGGAGGAAGTGCAAGAATTCTGGGAAAAGATCTGGGCCGAAGAAAAAGTTCATAACATACATGCCCCATGGATAGACAGACAAATGAAAGAAACAGCTCACCTTGAAGAACAAACATGGGAAAATATAACAGTTGAACAGCTGCGCTTGGCTCTAAGAAAAACCAGCAAATGGAAATCCCCAGGAAAAGACAAAATACAAAACTTTTGGATAAATGCCTTCACAGAGTCTCATGAGCTGTTAGCCCAACTTTACAATGAAATAGTTAAGGAGCCAGAAAAGATACCATCATGGCTAGTTAACGGCATTACATTCCTGCTACCGAAGAATGATGAGACAAACAATCCCAAAAATTACAGACCGATAACCTGCTTGACCACAATGTATAAAATTTTAACATCAGTCCTAACTGAATACACATATGACCACCTGATAACAAATGACCTATTTCCCATTGAGCAGAAAGGGTGTAAACGAGGCTCATATGGCTGTAAGGATCAGCTTCTGGTTAACAAAATGATACTGGAAGATTGTCATAATAGACACAAAAATCTATCGATTGCTTGGATAGATTATAAAAAAGCATTTGATAGTTTGCCACACAGTTGGATTGAAAAATGTTTAGAGATTTTCAAAATATCCCCCGTTATCAGGAGGTTTTTGTCATTCAGTATGAGGACATGGAGAACGACACTCCTTTTGAATAGTGAAACAAAATCACTGGAAGCTGGAGAAGTTAACATTAATTGTGGAATTTTTCAGGGTGACTCTTTATCACCGCTTTTATTCTGCATCGCACTTATACCATTAAGTAAAATGCTCAATGAAACAAAACATGGATATAGAGTCTATGACAAAACCATTAATCACCTGTTCTACATGGATGACCTGAAACTATTTGCAAAAAATGATGAACAATTGCAAGGGCTATTATCCACTGTAAAGCAGTTCAGTGATGATATTAAAATGGAGTTTGGACTGGATAAATGCGCCAAAGCAACGTTCACCAGAGGAAAGCTGCTGAAGAGTTCAGACATTAATCTTGATCGGGGGAACGTGATAAGAGAGCTTGATCAAGAACAAACTTACAAATATCTAGGTGTTTGTGAAGGAGACGGAATCAAGCACTCGACAATGAGGGAAAGGATAAGGAAGGAATGTTACCGCAGAGTCAGAGCAATCTTAAGAACGGAATTGAATGCAAGGAATAGGATCGATGCCATAAACACGCTTGCCATACCAGTAGTAACCTACAGTTACAATGTCATCAACTGGTCAAGCACAGAGATCCGTAAGCTCGATACAAAAATCCGAAAATTCTTAACCATGCACAGAATGCATCACCCTAAGGCAGACATAGATAGAATATATCTCCCTAGGAAAGAAGGAGGACGTGGGTTAATCCAGTTAGACATTGCGTTGAAAACTGCAACAATTGGATTATCCACATATCTAAGGGAATCACATGATTGGATGATCAAACTCGTTTTGAAACACGAAAGCACCAAAAGATCATATTCCATTACAAAAGATGCACAAAGATACAGTAATGGACTACAAATTTCAGAAGTCCCATTTACTGCTGAAATGGAAAACACAGAAAAAGCAAAGCAGGTAAAAGTAACTGCAAAGAAAGAACTGCTACAGAAACTGGCTAAGAAATGGCAAGAAAAGCCTCTGTATGGAAAATACCCAGAGCGAGCTAACAATCCTGATGTTGACAAAACTTTAACCCATCAGTGGTTGGCATCCTCTGGACTGAAATCGGAGACTGAAGGACTGATTATATCCGCACAAGATCAGTGTCTGCCAACAAAAAATTACCAAGCCAACATAATAAAAAGTGGGTGCAGCCCATTATGCCGTGTATGCAAAAAACAACCAGAGACCATTGACCATATAATTTCAATGTGCAGTCCTATAGCTCCAACCGAATACCTAAACAGGCATGACAGAGCTGCACAATACATACATTGGATAATGTGTAAGCATTTTGACCTGCCCCATCAAAAGAATTGGTGGGAGCATCAACCACCTCCCATACTTGAAAAAGATCACATCTCCATCTTGTGGAACTTTAGCATCCAAACAGACCGAAAAATAGATGCAAATAGACCTGATATAATATTGAAGGACTTTCAAAGGAGGGTATGCCTGCTAATTGATATGTCTGTTCCAATAGACAAGAATGTATCTATAAAAACATTTGAAAAATTGAGCAAGTATAAGGACCTGGAGATAGAAATTGGAAAAATGTGGAAATTGAGAACTAAAACAATACCAGTGGTTGTAGGCGCTCTGGGAATGATACCTAAGGGGTCTAACGACTACTTATCGCAAATCCCAGGAAACCCGCGTATAGGAGAAATACAAAAGATAGTACTAATGGGAACTGCCCATATACTAAGGAAGATCCTGTCAATATAAGTACATCACAAGTCTAAACACTAAGGATGCATGTGTGAATATGTGTGTTCTTTCTTGAACATGGCGGACCTTGTTGTCTCTTGAGGTCACTGGTTGTGACTTGGTGATAACTCGTATAAACATAAAGCAAGATAAATGCAAATAATAATAATAATAATAATAATAATAATAATAAAAAGATCGTGTCTGATTGTGGATGTGGCCTGCCCCTTCGACACGAGAGTGCAAGAGAAGGAGAGGGAGAAAATTAACCGATACCAGGACCTAAAGTGGGAGGTGAAAAGGATTTGGAACTGCCATGAAGTCAAAGTGATCCCGATTGTCATAGGCGCACTGGGGACTATCTCCAAAAGTTTCCAGGGATGGTTAAAGAAAATCGGCCCCTTCACGCTTTTTGGAACGCTTCAAAAGGCATGCTTGCTGGGAACAGCAAGAACCCTCCGATACGTCCTGAATATCTGAGGCTGCAGGTAGTGGCTTGATATTCATTCCAACGGACTTTCCAGTTAACCAACATCAATGACTGAGATTCAAGGAATAACAACAATAATAATAATAATAATAATAATAATGAGGGAAAGGATAAGGAAGGAATGTTACCGCAGAGTAAGAGCTATCTTAAGAACGGAATTGAATATCAAGGAATAGGATCGATGCCATAAACACGCTTGCCATACCAGTAGTAACCTACAGTTACAATGTCATCAACTGGTCAAGCACAGAGATCCGTAGGCTCGATACAAAAATTTGAAAATTCTTAACCATGCACAGAATGCATCACCCTAAGGCAGATACAGATAGAATATATCTCCCTAGGAAAGAAGGAGGACGTGGGTTAATCCAGTTAGACATTGCGTTGAAAACTGCAACAATTGGATTATCTACATATCTAAGGGAATCACATGATTGGATGATCAAACTCGTTTTGAAACACGAAAGCATCAAAAGATCATACTCCATTACAAAAGATGCACAAAGATACAGTAATGGACTACACATTTCAGAAGTCCCATTTACTGCTGAAATGGAAAACACAGAAAAAGCAAAGCAGGTAAAAGTAACTGCAAAGAAAGAACTGCTACAGAAACTGGCTAAGAAATGGCAAGAAAAGCCTCTGTATGGAAAATACCCAGAACGAGCTAACAATCCTGATGTTGACAAAACTTTAACCCATCAGTGGTTGGCATCCTCTGGACTGAAATCGGAGACTGAAGGACTGATTATATCAGCAGAAGATCAGTGTCTGCCAACAAAAAATTACCAAGCCAACATAATAAAAAATGGATGCAGCCCATTATGCCGTGTATGTAAAAAACAACCAGTGACCATTGACCATCTAATTTCAATGTGCAGTCCTATAGGTCCAACCGAATACCTAAACAGGCATGACAGAGCTGCACAATACATACATTGGATAATGTGTAAGCATTTTGACCTGCCCCATCAAAAGAATTGGTGGGAGCATCAACCACCTCCCATACTTGAAAAAGATCACATCTCCATCTTGTGGAACTTTAGCATCCAAATAGACCGAAAAATAGATGCAAATAGACCTGATATTATATTGAAGGACTTTAAAAAGAGGGTATGCCTGCTAATTGATATGTCCGTTCCAATAGATAAGAGTGTATCTATAAAAACATTTGAAAAATTGAGCAAGTATAAGGACCTGGAGATAGAAATTGGAAAAATGTGGAAATTGAGAACTAAAACAATACCAGTGGTTGTAGGCGCTCTAGGAATGATACCTAAGGGGTCTAATGATTATTTATCACAAATCCCAGGAAACCCGCGTATAGGAGAAATACAAAAGATAGTACTAATGGGAACTGCACATATTCTAAGGAAGATTCTGTCAATATAAGTACATCACAAGTCTAAACACTAAAGATGCATGTGTGAGTATGTATGTTCTTTCTTGAACATGGCGGACCTTGTTGTCTCTTGAGGTCACTGGTTGTGACTTGGTGATAACTCGTATGAACATAAAGCAAGATAAATGCAGCTGTAATAATAATAATAATAATAATAATAATAATAATAATAATAATAATAATAAAAAAGAAAAAAAAAGAAAGAAAAACTAAGTCAGACATTCAAACATTACAATGAAACTTGTGTTTGTTTTTGTTTTTTTAGGTTTTTATCTATTTGTTTGTTTGTTTATTCATATTCGTCTACAGCGTGATGGTGCCACGCTAAAATCACAGCGGGTGATGAAATCACCGGTAGTTATGTAACCATACATTCACCAATCCTCGATATGAGTGCTTAAATGTCGAACCTAAACAGTTCGAATAACGGTGAAGTGGAGACTGGAATGTCATGTGACAGACTCTCACCCAGCAGGTACTCCCTGGCCCAGCAGTAGGGACCTGGCTGTCATACAAATACTGCTTGTATTGGAGGAAGAGGAAGAAGGAAAGGGACCAGAACCAACTGGACGAAAGAATTGAATAGAACTGTTATGCAATGTTACCTGAAGAGTAACCCCAAGGAAAAAGGCTATAGGAAACGGATGCATAACATCTGGAACGAGATTGGTCTATTTAAATTAGATGAACAAAAATTGGCCGGGCAGGCTCGGGTAATAAGAACTAATGGGTGGATAAGCGAGCTGGAACTGGAGGAACTGAGCAGAGAGATTAGGTTGGAAATGGAGAGTGGAGTATGCCAGGCGAACGAGCCAGTGGGAAATGAAGGTGAAGAGGTGAGAGAACGGGGGAACCATCCGAAGCAGACAATGATCTGAATGCTGAAATAAATAATACCTGGAACAAAGATACAGCCTTTGAGGAAATGAATGCTGACGGGCTAGGACAAGATTTTATTGATATCCTAAACTTAGTGGTAGATGAAATGAACAATGAAAGTGGGAAACCTATGAACCTAAGATTTGTAGACAGGAAAAAGTTATAAGAAACAACAGCTAAGATAAACAAAGGTATCCCATACCTTGAGGCGAGGAGCCTTCATCAGTGCAACAATATCCTGAAAGCAACAGCAAATGCGGTGAGGAAATTACTTGGCATAAAAGCGAGAGGAAACAACAAACAAGAAAGATCAGAACCTTGGTGGAAGAAACAACTGAATGGTCAACTCAGGGAAATGAGAAATGACATTGGAAAGTTTGAGTCCTTACTGAATGGGACACTAAAACTAGACTGGAAATAAAGTACAAAGCTAGGAGGAAAAAGCTAAATATTATCATAGAGGAACTGAAGCAACGCATTGTAGCAAAGAGTGCAAAAATTAGGCGATACGAGAGCAGAGTCAGTCAGTGTAGACGGAACCGCATGTTTGACAACAACCAGAAGATGTTGTTTGGACAGCTTGAAGGGAAAGAAAGAGGCAATGTCTTGATCCCTGAGGCGGAACAAACTAAGGCATTCTGGAGAGGAATATGGGAGCAGGATGTTAAAAATAATGATCAGGCAGTGTGGATTGAGACAGTACAAAAGGAGATTAGTGAACAGGCACACCAACAAACTGATTTGAGTATCACAGTTGAAACTCTTAATAGGCAGGCCAAAAAACTAATCAACTGGAAATCACCAGGCCCAGATGGTGTGCAGGGGAATTGGATTAACAATATAACATCCCTCCACACGAAACTGACAACCATGTTCAATGAGTGCTTGATGTCAGGTGAGGTACCAGAGCGGTTGACAAAAGGTACCACAATTCTGTCCGTAATGTGGAAACTGTTAACAAGCATTGTGTCTGAGGAAATCTACCATCACCTCTACATAAACAACTTCTTACCGGACATACAGAAAGGATGCCGAAAGAAGTCCCGTGGTACAAAGGACCAGTTACTTATTGATAAGATGGTAATGAGGAATTGCAAGAGGAGACACACTGGTCTTGCCATGGGATGGATAGACTACAAACAGGAATTTGACATGGTTCCTAATTCTTGGATCACCAAAAGCCTAGAGATCTTCAAGATGGCAGATAACATCAGACAGTTGTTCAGCAAAAGTATAAAGACCTGGAAAACAGAGTTAACATCGGCTGGAGAATCCTTGGGAGGCGTGAAGATCAAGAGAGGTATCTTCCAGGGAGATAGTCTGTCCCCTCTCTTGTTTGTCCTTGCCCTGATGCCTCTGACCATTATACTGCGAAAAGTGAGAGCAGGATACAAGTTGGGAAAGGGAGAGCTTACCATCAATCACCTCCTCTTCATGGACGATCTTAAGCTCTTCGGGAAGAGTGAGAAGGAGTTGGATGTGCTTGTTGACACTGTCCGTATTTTCAATGATATATGTATACAATTTGGTATTAGTAAGTGTGGAGTCCTTGTGATGATGAGGGGTAAATTGAGCAGAAGCAACGGAATCTAGGTACCAACAGGTGAGATGATAAAGGAAATTGACACTGAAGAAGGATACAAATATTTAGATGTTCTGGAGGCTGATGACATCAAGAACAAAGAAATGAAGGAATTGATAAGATCTGAATACATTCGGAGAGTAAGGAGCGTATTAAAATCACATCTGAACAGTAGGAATGTCATAAGTGCAGTAAATTCCCGAGCTGTGTCTATTATTAGGTACAGTGCGGGAATTCTGAGATGGAATGTTGCTGAACAAAAAGAAATGGATAGGAAGACTAGGAAGCTATTGACTACATGTTTCCACAAGAGGAGTGATGTCGATAGACTCTACTTAAGGAGATATGAAGGTGGAAGAGGTCTTAACAGCATAGAGGACAGTGTTCAGATGGAGAAAAACAACCTACACAAATACGTGACTGATAGTAAGGAGCCAATGCTCAGAATTGTACTGAAGGAGGGGACAATAGACCAGGGCATGTCCAAGGAGGAAATAACAACAAGGAGAAAGAGCAGCCTTCATGAAAAATCCCTTCAGAGAAAACTGAATTCAGAGATCCACAGACATGGAACTGGTTGAAATAAGGAGACCTTAAAAAGGCTACAGAAGGAATGTTAATGGCTTTGGAAGAGCAGGCCCTCAAAACGAAGTGGCTGAAACACCATATTTACAAGGAGGAGGCTAGACCACTGTGTAGGATCTGTGGAGAGAGAGAGGAGACTGTGGCTCACATTGTATCCGAGTGTAAACACCTAGCCCAGACTCACTATAAAGGCTGGAGACTTGATGTGATGGGCAGGGTGATCCATTGGCACCTATGCAAAGTAAACAATTTACCACATTCTGAGAAGTGGGACGAGCATAAGCCAGGGTCGGTGATAGAAAACGATCAGGTGAAGATGCTGTGGGATTTTAGGATACAGACGGACAAGAAACTGGAACACAATAGACCTGACCTGGTGGTTTGGGACAAGGAAAAAAGATCGTGCCTGATTTTGGATGTGGCCTGCCCATTCGATACGAGAGTGCAAGAGAAGTAGAGGGAGAAAATTAACCGATACCAGGACTTAAAGTGGGGGGGTAAAAAGGATTTGGAACAACCATGAAGTCAAAGTGGTCCCGATTGTCATAAGCGCATTAGGTACTATCTCAAAAAGTTTTCAGGGATGGTTAAAGAAAATTGGACCCGCCTCGCTTTTTGGAACACTTCAAAAGGCTTGCTTGCTAGGAACAGCAAGAACCCTCCGATACGTCCTGAATATCTGAGGCTGCAGGTAGTGGCTTGATATTCATTTCAACAAACTTTCCAGTTAAATAACATCAACATTAAATAACATCAAAGAACAATAATAACGATAATAATAATGTTTTTCTTTATTAACCACAAGGGTTTACATAAAGTATACATTAAGGACAGTGCAGGACAATACAGGACGGTACAAATGGGCATTTCTGCGTATAAAAAAAACAGAGGATGTAATAAAAATAACAATAAAAAATTCCCCAATAGGGGGGAGACTTCCGAATGACATTTGTGGAGAAAGCCCATTAAAAGGCCACAGTGACCCTGACCACCAGGGCAAGTGCCCTCTCCCAGTTTTCCACCTTTAATTTAAAGACACATACTCAGAGTAGGCCCATTCACTCGAGCCATACTTGCTTATCTCACCCATCTTTCAACAGAATGCTGGGAAGCGAGCACTTCCCTCTCTACCCTGATTTTCCTTTTCAAATGAAATTTGAAAAAGTTAATCAGGGCATCACCGAAGAGGTAAGTGCTCGTCTTCAGACCTTTCAAACGTGTCCACCATACTATCTCTTTCGCCATGGCCACCAGACAGATAAAAACTGCCTGCCCTTCCCGGCTAAAGGAAGAGGACGGGGCAATCCTCACGATGGACTCAGATGATAGCTGGATCCGTCCTATACGTGACAGCAGGTGTTCGACATAAACCCACAAGTCAACAATGCTCGGACACTGGACGAGTTGGTGCAGGACAGTTTCGTCGCCCTGCGCGCATCTCGGACATTCCCAGCTGATGGCACCTCCATGCCTGTAGAGTTTATCCCGAACTGGCAAAGCTCCTCTGGATTTCTGGAAGTAGTCCATAGGCCCCGGCCCGAAAGTCCTTCCGAAGAGATTGGCGAGTTGATTTTCGTCGTCGTCTAGAGGTTCCCAAGTACGTCGTCGCTCTTCCCCTCCACTAATCCTCTATAGAACGCCAAGGTAGAGTTTCTACCGACACATTGCCCGATTGGTCGAGGGCTGTGAGCGCCTGAAGACATTCCAGTCTCCAAGCACTCCCTCTCGGTCTTCGCTTGACCCAAGACTGCAGCTCCGCCAAGGAGACGACCTGGGGAAAGACGTGTCTAGCAAACGGCGACCACACCTGATTACCGTAGAGGAAGAGGTGGAGATGTTGTAGCCTCAGCACGTGTCTGGGCATCATCAGCCATGGCATACCCAGCCCTCCACGTAGCGGGTGTTGACAGCTGATGGACGGCCTGACCATCGGAGCGCGTCCCTTCCACAAAAAGCGAAAGAGCAAACGCTCCAACGCAGTCAGGCGGGGCTTAGGACAAGGTACAATTGTCAGGCAGTAGTAGATGACGGACGTGATGTACGCGTTAGCCGCCTCCGCTCGCACTTTCAGGTATAGCTTCATATCCGCCCATTTCTGGGTGAGAGAAGCCACCCTGCTCGTCATCTCGTCCCAGTTTTTGTCCGTCTGGAGGTCCGGACCGAACCATGACCCCTAGCAATTTAACCGGTCCGTCCGTCCAGCGCCCGACACACGCTGTTGGACGGCATGGACCTGCCTCTCCAGGTGCCGAGCTGCAGGCCGACTGACTTTTCCTGGTTGATCATTGCTCCTGTCACCGCTTCGTACCCTCTTAATGTAGTGCCGATCGCCTCGATGTGTTTGGCGTTCGACACCACTACGGTGACATCGTCGACATATGCTGACACGGATCTTCCGCATCCTAGTTGGCGCGGGACCCCCCTCAACGTCTCCAGTTTGTGCAGTAATGGCTCGAGAGTCAATATGTACAAGAGGGACGAGAGGGGGACATCCTTGGCGGACCGAGCGCATGATGTTGAGTGGTTCCGAAAGGTGACCGTTCACTCTCACCACAAAACAGATGTCGCTGTGCATGGCAGCGATCCAGCCTCTGAAGGCGGGCCCAAAGCCAGCCGCCCTCAGGACTGCCGCTAGGTAACGATGGTCGACCTTATCGAAAGCTTTCGACTGATCTAAATTGATCAAGGACCCACCCGTGCCAGATTCCCTGGCTACCTTCTCTACGATGTATCGCATGAGGTGGAGGTTGTCATGGGTGGATCTGTCGGGAATGACGCACGTCTGCGCCTCTCCCACCAGACCACCAACGACAAGCGCCAACCTCTTTGCTAGCACTTTGGCCAAAGTCTTGAACTCTGTGTTTAGCAGAGTTATGGGCCTGAAATTATCTATGTTATCCCCCTTGTTCGGATCCTTTCTCAGCAGCGCCACAGCTCCTCGGCTCACAGAGCTGGAAATTCTCCCATTCTGTTACCAGTTGCAGTAGACGTCCGCCAAGAGGCCCCCGAACAAGTCTGGCATTTGTACGTAAAGTGCATAGGGCAGACCATCCAAACCAGGCGATTTACTCCTTGTGCAGCCAGTCATTGCCTCCCGTACTTCAGCGATTGTTATCGGCTTTTCGCAACACTCCGCCTCAGTGGCCGAGAGCCGCGGCAGCCCGTCGAGGTAGACACTAAAATCCATCCCTCGATCCGGTCCGCCGCTGCCCCCGAACAGTTGAGCGAAGTGTCCCTGAAAAGCTTCATACATTTGCCCGGGATCGAGTAACATGCGCCCGTCGTGGTCCACCAAAGACCGGATCGTGGCTTTATTGCCACGACGCGCCTCCGCCACTCGGGCCCACTGAACGGCTTTCGTCCCCTCGTGTCTGAGAGCACGCACCCTAGCTCTGACAACGCAGCCTTCGTGCTTTGCATTGAAGTATTGGTCAAGGGCCAATTTCGCCGCAAGTACGTCGGTCGCGATGCCTTTGCAAAGCGCCTCGTCTAATTTTCTAACTAATACTCCCTCTATTCTAATTGCTCTTTTCAGAGCAAACCACCACTTGTTGTTGACGATGGACTCCGTCAATGCCCGCTTAACTAGTTCACTAATCCGGTCTCTGTAGGCCTTGCGCGCTGGTAAGGACGCGTTTAGCTTCCAGTAGCCGGGTCCTCGTCTATGAAGCCTATCTAAGTTAAGCACACAGATCACGAATTTGTGGTCCGTGTAGCTGACTATCTTGAATTGTGGACAGCCTATGCTAGACCTATCTATTTCCCTACAAAATGCTCTATCTAGATATGATCTGGATGACCCTATGCGATTTGTCCAAGTCCACATTGGTACATTCGGGAAATCCAATCGGTACCTGTCAGACAGTTCAAAACGCCTGAGCAGCTTGGTGAGACTCTTGCACCCTCCTCCCCTATCCACTAATCCCACACAATCCCAGCCTGCATCTAAGATCCCGTTCAAGTCGCCCACTAACACTAAAGAGCGGGACGTTCCAAGAAAGGTCTCCAGACGCCTGAAAATCAGGCCGCCCTGCTCCTGTCGGGGCATAGACGGCCACTAACCTGAAAGCTTGCCCGTCTCCGCTGGTCACGTCCAGCACCACCAACTTACCTTCTGGGTCCAGGAAGATGGCCCGTATGGCAAGATCCCAACCTCTCCGAAAAACAGAGCAACTCCTCCCCCCTATCCCGGACGGCTGGGAGATGCGTACACATCGTAGCCGCCGAAGATCGGTGCGATGGCCCGTGCTTCGGAGATTCTGGTCTCGCTGATGGCCACTACATCTATGTTTAGTGACCTGAGGTCGTTGAGCAGGTGGCCCTGCTTCCATGACGACCCCAAGCCACGCGCATTTATGCTGCCTATTCTGAGTGAGGTCATGTGGAAAAGGAGTGGAAAAGATGGGAAAGACCACTTACCTTACTTCTCGTAGAGGAAGGACGGTTTTTCCATCCTTTTCACTGCTTGTGGCCTCCTCAGGAAGGATGTCCTTATAAATCCTTCTGGAGAGTGCTTGTCGGAAGTCTCCGATGTATTTGTGGAATTTTTGTTTTAGTCTCATGTACGTTTTCTGTGTGATGCGAGTGATTTGTATGTGTGGAGGTGGTATGAATTTTTGGGTTGTTGTGTAGTCTTTTTCTGTGTTGTTGGTGTTGTGTTGGATGTAGTGTAATAATTGGTTGTTGTTCAAATTTAATGCTGTGTGGTGTGTATCGTTTTGGTTGTTTTGTTTTGTTTGCGTTTGTTGTGGGTTTGTTTCTGTTTCGCATTTTGGTGACTTTTGTGGTGTAGGTGATGGTGGTGTTGGGGTTAATGATGGTGATGGTGTTGGTGTTTGGGGTGATGGGATTGGTGATTCTGGTGTGGATGGTGGCATATCTGTCCTAACTTTTTTGTTTGTTAATTTATTTGTTTCCCTCTGTATTTTGTTTTTGTCGGGGGAAGGAAGAGAATTTTTTCTTTTTTGGTTTCTTTTTTTTTCCTGATACCGTTTCCCACTCCTCGTCGTCACAATCTGTCTCCAGTTGTGATAGGCCGGGGAGTGGAAAATCCTCCGCAGGCGTTAGTTTTGGTTGTGGTGTGGATTACGGTGAGGTGGCTGCCGTCAGTGAGGTCTATTACCTCTGGGATCTCCTCAATGCTTTTTTGGTCCGCTTGGATCAGGAGCTCCATCCCAGATCCGGACCAGTTCTCCTGCTTTTCTTTTGCTATTGCTATTATCTTTGTGTTGGCTTCGATGCCGGCGAGGACGGCCGCTATTAGCCAGGGAATTTCGATGGCCGGTGGAACGTGGGTCACCCTGATCTTTACGAGTCTCTGGCCACAATAGCTTGGGACGAGTGTAAAGTTGTCACTTCTTGATGGGGCCATGGAGTGTTCTCTGACCTCCTGTGGTGTTTCAAAGAACACGTCCACGGTTCCATACTTCTGCCCACGTCTGATGTGGGTTTTTCTTGCCCACACATGTCCCAAAGCTTTTTGGATTTGGGACTCGGATGCCCGTTCCACTCGGCGCGATTTTACATTAATTATTCGATACGACACGGTGCATAGGCGCCGATGCTCCATTTTATTAGGTGTGTGGGGGGGGGGGGGGGGCTAACCCTGTACCCATCTTTCTTTACCATTTTTTGGGGCATTTTCTAATTCCTCCTGAGTTACCGTAAATGCTTCGCACTGTTTTGCTACTCTGGCAAAACTCAGGGTGGTTTTTTTAATGTCATTGTTGCTGTTATCGTTATTTTTGTTATTATTAATTTAGTTTCAGTTGTGGTGGTGGTGACGTCAGTGGTGTTCGGTGTGGATGAGTCCATTTTTGTTGAAAACATTTCGACATCACGAGTTGATTTATTTTTTCCTTTTGTTTCTGTTGTCGGGGTGGTGGTGGGGGTGGGGGTTGTCGTGGTGGTGGCCGCTTTAACACCCGCAGTCATTGGTAATGGCGGGAAATGAATGTCTGCCTGAGACAAATTTAAAATATTGCTACTGCTTATATTTTTTTTTAGTGTTGGCAAACGTAGTAACATTTACAATGGTGGTGTCGGTGTGAGGTGTTAATTTGTGAGGAAGGCTCTCAGCTGCTTGGTGCAGAGGTGAATTAGCCATTTTTTTTTCAAAGAAATTTTTTGATAATCATAAAAGTTTACATTTTGGGCACAAGGCCCCAATCTTTTTGGGTGTCCTTTTCGGAAAACAATGTATGTGCGCTTATATATAGTTAACAATAAAAATTTTCCATAAATGGCAATTTTTAACAAGCGGAAATAACAAACCTTTGCGGAGCTCACGATGATACGATTTACTACGTAGGTCGCCAATAATAATAATAATAATAATAATAATAATAATAATAATAATAATAATAATGATAATAATAATAATAACAATCTACCACATTCTGAGAAATGGTATGAGCATAGGCCAGAGGCGGTGATAGAGAACAGTCAGGTGAAGGTGCTGTGGGATTTTAGGATACAGACGGACAAAAAACTGGAACACAATAGACCTGACCTGGTGGTTGTGGACAAAGAAAAAAGATCGTGCCTGATTGTGGATGTGGCCTGCCCATTCGACACGAGAGTGCAAGAGAAGGAGAGGGAGAAAATTAACCGATACCAGGACCTAAAGTGGGAGGTGAAAAGGATTTGGAACTGCCATGAAGTCAAAGTGATCCCGATTGTCATAGGCGCACTGGGGACTATCTCCAAAGGTTTCCAGGGATGGTTAAAGAAAATCGGCCCCTTCACGCTTTTTGGAACGCTTCAAAAGGCATGCTTGCTTGGAACGGCAAGAACCCTCCGATACGTCCTGAATATCTGAGGCTGCAGGTAGTGGCTTGATATTCAATCCAACGGACTTTCCAGTTAACCAACATCAATGACTGAGATTCAAGGAATAACAATAACAATAATAATAATAATAATAATAATAATAATAATAATAATAATAATAATAATAAGAAGAAGAAGAAGAAGAAGAAGAAGAAGAAGAAGAAGAAGAAGAAGAAGAAGAAGAAGAAGAAGAAGAAGAAGAAGAAGAAGAAGAAGAAGAAGAAGAAGAAGAAGAAGAAGAAGAAGAAGAAGAAGAAGAGCAGCAACAACAACAATGAATACCTGAACCGATGTTTACAATTGAATTGAAACCAAGTTTTAGAAGCAAATTGCTTTAATAAAGATTTTGCTGGGTAAATTCTAATAAATCTAGAGATTATTTCTATTGAATATATGTATATATATACAGTATATATATATATATATATATATATACATATATATATATATATATATATATATATATATATATATATATATATATATATATGTATATATATATATATATATGTATATATATATATATATATATATACATGAATATATATATATATATATATATTATATATATATACATGAATATATATATATATAAATATACATGAATATATATATATATATATATATATATATATATATATATAGAAAGAGAGAGAGAGAGAGAGAGAGAGAGAGAGAGAGAGAGAGAGAGAGAGAGAGAGAGAGAGAGAGAGAGAGAGGGTGAGAGAGAGGAGAAGTAGAAGCAGATAGATATATAAATAGATACATTCAAACTGATTTCTCAGTCTTAACATCGATTCCTCATATGAAAATATATAAACAGTATTAGTCTTTATATTCTCGACACTTATGTATCTTTCTACAGGTGCTGAAATCTTATTGCTTATATTTAATCAAACCATCATCAGAGACACTCAGAAATAAGGGAAACATTTAGTATTGTATTTATAGACGTTGGTAAACCCCCGATAGGCTATCTCCAATTTTTAGCGGAGACTTCTCAAATATGATTCGACCTAAGTCAAAATAAAATTAAAAATGGAATAAAACATGTCGTCAAAATTGAAGAAAATCAAATTTAAACTTAGAGTTCTGATTGTTGCGTATTTTCTAAAATTATTCTATTGATATCTTTGGTAAGTTAATTTACTCCTAGAGTTGTTTTCAATTCAATTGGAAAATTTAATTCCCCCATACGTAAGCACACACACACACACACGCACATATAAATATATATTATATGTGTGTGTGTGTGTATAACCAGATCAATTGGAAACAGTTGCTTCTGACAAGTCTCGCTGGAAGGCGTGTTTGAAGACTTTGCTTCTACGACCAAGAAAAAGAAGAAGAAGCAGACATACACACATAAGGACGGGCCAGGTTTACAATTCTCAAGTAACGCCGAACCTACGACTCCATTAGATTCCTGGGTCCATATCGTATGATATATACACAAACACTCATACACACATGTGCTTGCGCGAATTTATATATATATATTTATACATATGTATATATATATACATATATATATATATGCACTCACACACACACACACACACACACACACATATATATATATATATATATATATATATATCTGTGTGTGTAGATTTAACACTTCACTGCACGCAAGTGTTTTTTAAACTTCATATCATGTCTTCCTATTTTATCTGATGAGAACGCAAGTATCATCCCATGATGATATTTGTTTTTGAAATGCACATAATAAAATACATGGAACTCTTTTAACCATCTTTTGATCTTATATTATATATATATATATATATATATATATATATATATATATATATATATATATATATATATATATATATATATATATATATATATATATATATATATATATATATAAAGATTCAGCACCCCCGACGGCTGAATCTTTTCTCTACCCGCTCTGCTACCTACCCCAAGTAACGAGTTTTCTGGTGGGTTATGGTCCACCTGGTATTTTACCACACCTTTTATGATATATATTTTATGATATATATTTTGCCTGGGAGGCGACTGTGACATGAAAACTACGAACTGGGTCCCCCTGTCGGACACATAACACCCAGGTGGGCACGCAGTATGAACAAACATCTGTGAACCAAATGTACACAGCAGACCATACTCGAACACACATTAGTGAAACAATATCCACTAAATAATAAATGGACACCCCAGACCCGACCTGTACTGGCACTAGGGAAACAACACACATAATATAAAGATGCTAAACACCAGCATATGAACAGGAACAAAAATCCACATGGGACTGATTGCTTGAACACCGGTCAGAGTTACTCCCCCTACTCTGTGATAATAAAAACACATGCACAGAGGGGAAAAATGAATGATGATGTTAATTTAACCGTGAATTCCCTCTTGGGTCCTATATTGATCATTGTTTTGCTTTCCATGCCCTTGATAAGCCCGCTAAGGGCGAAACGTACGTAGGTGCACAATTATATAAACATGTTTTCACGGTTTTAAACTCTTTGTATTCATTTCCTTTATATATATATATATATATATATAAGAAGCTTCTGCAACATTTTCCTCTACCAAATTTCTTCTAAAGGTAAGGGAAAACTGAAGTCTATTGTAAAAAAAAACGCATTATCCAAAATGTTACTCAATTGTAACGAACTGGAATCCGTATGAAGGCAAATAAAATTTCTTAACCGCACTGCTATGTCTAAGACCACTTTAATAATAATAATAATGTTTTCTGATTTAGGCACGAGACCAGCAATTTTGGGAGAGGGGGAAATTCGATTAAATCGACTCCAGTTCGTTACTGGTACTTTATTTTTTCGACCCCGTAAGGATGAAAGGCAAAGCTAACCTTGGTGGGATTTGAAGTCAGAACGTAAAGCGCAGTAACAATATGACTCAAAGCATTTTGTACGACGCTCTACTGATACTGCCAAATAATAATAATTTCTAGTATAGGCACAAGGCCAGCAATTTTGGGGGGAAGAGAAAGTCGATTAAATCGACCCCAGTGCGTGACTGGTACTTTATTTTATAGACCCCGTAAGGATGAAAGGCAAAGTTAACCTAGGCGGGATTTGAACTCAGATCATAAAGGATCGTAACTCTATGCTGCAAAACCTTTTGTCCGATGCTCTACTGATACTGCCAAATAATAATAATAACAATGTTGGCTATAAAAAGGAAAAACGTATAATGAACACAAACAAACATAAAATTAAAGAAAGCCAAAAATACAATAAATAGAAAGAAGGACGAAATAAAAAAAAGTATAAGAAGAATTTGAAGCATTTATTAGTTTCAGTTTCATCACATATTGTTATAGATAAAGATTTATTCAAGAAACTCAGAAGCAATTAACCTTGGAAGATTTTTGACCGAGAGGTTTGTCTGTTATTTCCAAGTTTTATAGAATATTGTCACATTGTCTCCCCAGTCGACCAATTAGTACTTGGTTGAATATCTTGTGTCTTAACTCTCATAGAAATGAGAGGAAGTATTTGAAGGTATAACATTGTGAACTATTGACACATTCCTTCTAACATCATATTATACTTTACCATATTTAACATCGAGAGTAGTGACAATTTAAAGCAATACGGTAGAAGAATCACAGTTCGGACCATGTTCACTTCAATACTTAGACACTTCACTTACTGCTGCCACTACTGCTGCTGCTGTTAATGTTGTTGTTGTCTTTGCTGCTGCTTAGACTGATGGTAGCACTGTTGTTAAGGTTACTGCTGATGATGGTTACTGCTGATAATGATGTTACAGCTGATAATGTAACTACTGCTTGTAATAGTGCTGCAGCCACTGATGATGATAATGATGATGATGATCATCATCATCATGATATAAGATTGTGGTTATGCTACTGCTGCTGCTGATAACTGCTGGTAAGGATGCTGCTGCTGATTGTACTATTACAGGTAATGCTGCTGCTGCTGAGGTGGCACTGGTGCTGGCAAAGGTTATGATGCTGTTAATAATAGTGCTGCTGTAATAT
>OZ024742.1:303134816-303142316 GCA_964016885.1 Eledone cirrhosa | reverse complement strand
TCAACTGATCTCGTTGGATTTTTTTTATTTCGTACTACATGGAGTACCAGTGCATATATATGTATGTACCTCTCTATATATATATATATCATAGATTGAGTTATAAACTCAAAATAGTCTTTTACAATTAAGTAGCTCAAAGAAGGGAATCTTCCCGAGCCGTGTAATATAATTAGATATATGAGAGGGGAGAGGGATGAACACAGATACAAGTATACATGTGTTCCAATTGCAAAGGACCAAGTTAGCTAGGTTGAAAAAATACTAATTTAAAACAATATGGTTTGCCTGACTCGATTTAAAGTAATAAATCAATAAAAATAACAAACCTATATCGGGCAATAGCCTTCGATACCCGGACAGAACAAAATCTGTTTCGCAAGAATTATTAAGTGAAAGCTAGAATTCCTGTGCTCATCTGCGGGTATGCAGGAAAATTCGTACCTTTCACTTCAAAGGATCTAAGAAGACTGGACGAAGTGCTGGTATAAACGCGCATGTCGCAGCGCCTATTGCGTCTCATACTCATGCCGCTAAAAATAGCAGCTGGGTTTATGAGACTAAGGTTAGCTCTACATACGGAGCCGAGAATGTCATAGATTGAGTTATAAACTCAAAATAGTATTTTACAATTAAGTAGCTGAAAGAAGTGAATCTTTCCGAGCCGTGTAATATAATTGGATATATGAGAGGGATGAACACAAATACAAGTATACATGTGTTTCAATTGCAAATGACCAAGTTAGCTAGGTTGAAAAAATACTAATTAAAAACAATATGGATTGCCTGACTCGATTTTGTTTTAAATTAGTATTTTTTCAACCTAGCTAACTTGGTCATTTGCAATTGGAACACGTGTATACTTATATCTGTGTTCATCCCTCTAATAAATCAAATTATATATATATATATATATATATCCATTATCCAGGGATAACTTGAACCGTTAAGGTATATTATCCTTGGTTATGTCAACATTTATAAAACACACTTGGTATTTTATCTGATGATAGCATACCAACATTTTTGGTACCCTTGAAATATATATAATAGAATAAATATGGTTTTATAAATATAGTTTCCATTTATTTAATATCATTGTATATATATATATATATATATATATATATATATATATATATATATATATATATATATATATATATATATGTGTGTGTGTGTGTGTGTGTGTGTGTGTGTGTGTGTGTGTGTGTGTGTGTGTGTGTGTGTGTGTGTGTGTGTGTGTGTGTGTGCATACATAAATCGCTTGTTGTTGTTTTTTTAGTCAATCCATTATTTTCATTCCAGTACTGATATCTTCTCTATTAGAATTAATTTAGAATCGACCATGGACAACACATACAAATATAGATTTAATGATGTCTTTTAGTCACCGTGATCATTATAGAGTGAAATAGTAATGACATTTGTACTTCCCATAAGTTTGTGAATTGTAATTCAAATAATATATATTGTCAGTAATCCTTAAAATCTGAAGGCAGGCCTTGTAATTCATTGGTCATCTAGAAACCCACTCAGCATCTGACGTTTCGATGTTATTTAAAATATATATGAGATGATCAATTGAAGATAGGTGTGAAATACTTAAAAATTCTACACACTACAGAATTTCACACTTTACAGATAGCAGAGTATCAGACAAGCTCTTCGTTTTATCTCATATTTCATCTTGTTCCTATTTATCAAATTCTGTTTCTTTTAGAAGATCTCTTCCTTATGAAGAATTGTCCATCAACATATGATTCAGCGATACGTTTTGCACATAGTCTCATTAATATATACGTAGTAAACACGAATACAAAAGCAAAGTGGTAAAAATGTTTTTAAATGAATTCAGGCTGAAGACTCTCCTCTCGTTTTCTGTATAGCGTAAGGAAAACAGATTGATGAATATTAAATTTACTTTTGATCTTAAGATAGAGCTGACGCGACTTTCCTTCACTGCAACTTTTATTATCAATACTGTATATATGTAAGACAAACGATATAGCCGAGAGAAATTATCACAGGAAAGCATTCAGAATAGAAATACGTTAAGGTCTGCCATATACGTTAGTGAGACGAGTATCATTATTCACATGAAACTACATATACACACTCAAAGAAACACACACGTATATATATATATATATATATATATATATATATATATATATATATATATATATATACAGTATATATTTATATATATATATATATATATATATATATATATATATATATATATATATATATATATATATATATATGTACAGTATATATGTATATATATATATATATATATATATATATATATATATATATATATATATATATATATATATATTTATATATACAGTATATATATATATATATATATATATATATATATATATATATATATATATATATATATATATATATATAATATAATGAAATGACAGGAGGCTGGACCTGTGTAAATCCTTGAAAGGTTTATTATACTATGATCATTTCAATGACCGGGTTCCGTATGAATCCGGTGATATCATCAGGTATTCGAAATATAATACGTGAATGTAATAGGTAAAATCCATGGGGCTGAAAATCGAGACCCGAGGGCGACCGCTATTCTGTTCCTTCAACCTCAGCCGGTCGCCCTGGAGTGACGTGGCTAAATTTTACAGTATGCTACTACCGGTCAGATGAACGAAAACAGAAAGGATGGGAGCATAGGTTAACGTCGATCCCATGACACAAGGTAAAAGAAAGAAAGAAAGGAAGGAGAGAGAAGAAGGGGGAAGAAAGAAGTAGAGAAGCCAGGGTTAATGTCAGCTAAAAGAGGAAGGCAACTACTACTGGTCAGATATAGGCAAGCAAGAGGGGGAAGGAAGATAATTCTGCGGGAGGAAGACAGGGGGAGGGGAGAAGAGAAGGATGGGAAGAGAGAAGTAGAAAAGTAAGGGTTGATGGCTACAAGAAGGAAGATAGAAAGAAAGAGGAAGAAAGGTCGATATTAATGTCAGACCACGGTCAAGCCAGGAGTGGCGGGAGAAAATTTTCACAGGGACCCGCATCTTAGCAGAGATGAATATATTGGGAGTCAGTGTTTTACAGTGTTTAGACTTCTAGGATGAAGTTAAAAAATTAATAAATTAATAATCAATATTCCATATTAAAGAGGTTAGAAAATTTAAAGCTCAACAGTTTCAGGTTGATATATCTAATAGTTCCGATTTGTTCTGTAATTTAAAGGTACTATTTGGCGGTTAAAACACCGGCCGCGCCCCGGGCCCCATGGCGAACCAAGCCACGCCGAGTATTTTCATTTACTGAAAGAAGGGGAAATTTATTTTTCCAAGCACTCCAGGTGAGCTCGTTCGCCAGGGAGCCGGTCGCGCCGCCATCAAAACCCACCCAACAGTCCGACAGAAAGTTGGAACTTTAAAATTTTGCTTAGAGAAGTAAAAGAGTAATGGTTGATAGCTACGAGAAGGAAGATAGAAAGAGAGAGGAAGGAAGGTCGATATTAATGTCACACCACAGTCGGGCTAGGAGTGGCGCGACAAAATTTTCACAGGGACTCGCATCTTAGCAGAGGTGAATATATTGGGGGTCAATGTGTTACAATGTTTAGACTTATAGGATGAAGTTAAAAAATTAATAAATTAATAATCAATATTCCATATTAAAGAGGTTAGAAAATTTAAAGCTCAACAGTTTCAGGTTGATATATCTAATAGTTCCGATTTTTTCTGTAATTTAAAGGTACTATTTGGCGGTTAAAACACCGGCCGCGCCCCGGGCCCCATGGCGAACTAAGCCACGCCGAGTATTTTCATTTACTGAAAGAAGGGGAAATTTATTTTTCCAAGCACTCCAGGTGAGCTCGTTCGCCAGGGAGCCGGTCGCGCCGCTATGAAAACCCACCCAACAGTCCGACAGAAAGTTGGAACTTTAGAATTTTGCTTAGAGAAGTAAAAGAGTAATGGTTGATAGCTACAAGAAGGAAGATAGAAAGAGAGAGGAAGGAAGGTCGATATTAATGTCACACCACAGTTGGACCTTTAGAATTTTGCTTAACTCTATCGGATGAAGTTGAAAGAATTCAGAATAACATTATAAAACTAAGGAGTGAGAGGATTGAGAATTGAACAAACAGAAAATTGAAGATTAAACATTCAAATAACTTCTATGAAGTTTTGGGTTGCGGGGTTTAATTAAATAGTGTTTTATGAAGAAACGTTAATTGTATTATGTAGATCTGTAATTTATCCTAGTGGGATGTAGAGTACGGGATATAGTCGTGTAATGTTTAATTTTTGTTCTCAGGAGGAGACATTCTAGTGTCGTGTGCTAATGGGTACAGGTCCCAATGTGAGGAGTAGAAATACATGGATACATAGAAGTGGAATACGTGGAAGAGCACATTGGTACAGCAGAGGTATAAATATATAAACATATCAATATATAGGTATAAACATGTAAATAAACCAACAAGAGTGGTGTTGGAGTAAGATGGAGAAATCAGGACATAGGAGAATTACAATATAGTTCAGGTTGCAGTATTTATGTTCCGGGGGGGGGGGGCAATCTTGTGTCGTGTGCTAAGGGTGCACGCGAGTAAAAGTCCGAATAAGGGGAGTAAAAAGTACATGGATGTATAGGGATAGAGTACGTGGAAAGACATTAATACAGCAAACAAAGATGTGAAGATATAGATAAACAAACAATAGTCGTTGTCTAGTAAATGTAGAGTTCAAGACACAGGAGAAATACAATATAGTTCAGGTTGCGGTATTTATGTTCCCAGGGGGAGATATTTCAGTGACGTGTGCTAGGGTACACGCGAGTAAAAGTCCGAATAAGGGAAGTAGAAAGTACATGGATGTATAGAGGTAGAATACGTGGAGGAGCATTAATACAGCAAATAAAGATGTAAAGGTATAAATAAACAAACAAGAGTCGTTGTCTATTAAATGGAGAGTTCAAGACACAGGAGAAATACAATATAGTTCAAGTTGCAGTCAGATAATGCATATAGATGTGGGAACAGTGTGTGTTCGAGTCTGGGAGTTCAGTGTGAGTTATACATGCCCAGAAGTATAGGGTAGCCATTTAGTTAATTCAGTGCAGTACAATACATGTTATGGTCCAGTCCGTGGAGTTTCGTCGAAGTTCGGATATTCTGTGATTTTTAACTTCATCCTATAAGTCTAAACATTGTAACACATTGACCCCCAATATATTCACCTCTGCTAGGATGCGAGTCCCTGTGAAAATTTTGTCGCGCCACTCCTGGCCCGACTGTGGTGTGACATTAATATCGACCTTCCTTCCTCTCTCTTTCTATCTTCCTTCTTGTAGCTATCAACCATTACTCTTTTACTTCTCTAAGCAAAATTTTAAAGTTCCAACTTTCTGTCGGACTGTTGGGTGGGTTTTCATGGCGGCGCGACCGGCTCCCTGGCGAACGAGCTCACCTGGAGTGCTTGGAAAAATAAATTTCCCCTTCTTTCAGTAAATGAAAATACTCGGCGTGGCTTAGTTCGCCATGGGGCCCGGGGCGCGGCCGGTGTTTTAACCGCCAAATAGTACCTTTAAATTACAGAACAAATCGGAACTATTAGATATATCAACCTGAAACTGTTGAGCTTTAAATTTTCTAACCTCTTTAATATGGAATATTGATTATTAATTTATTAATTTTTTAACTTCATCCTATAAGTCTAAACATTGTAACACATTGACCCCCAATATATTCACTTCTGCTAAGATGCGAGTCCCTGTGAAAATTTTGTCGCGCCACTCCTAGCCCGACTGTGGTGTGACATTAATATCGACCTTCCTTCCTCTCTCTTTCTATCTTCCTTCTCGTAGCTATCAACCATTACTCTTTTACTTCTCTAAGCAAAATTTTAAAGTTCCAACTTTCTGTCGGACTGTTGGGTGGGTTTTGATGGCGGCGCGACCGGCTCCCTGGCGAACGAGCTCACCTGGAGTGCTTGGAAAAATAAATTTCCCCTTCTTTCAGTGAATGAAAATACTCGGCGTGGCTTGGTTCGCCATGGGGCCCGGGGCGCGGCCGGTGTTTTAACCGCCAAATAGTACCTTTAAATTACAGAACAAATCGGAACTATTAGATATATCAACCTGAAACTGTTGAGCTTTAAATTTTCTAACCTCTTTAATATGGAATATTGATTATTAATTTATTAATTTTTTAACTTCATCCTAGAAGTCTAAACACTGTAAAACACTGACTCCCAATATATTCATCTCTGCTAAGATGCGGGTCCCTGTGAAAATTTTCTCCCGCCACTCCTGGCTTGACCGTGGTCTGACATTAATATCGACCTTTCTTCCTCTTTCTTTCTATCTTCCTTCTTGTAGCCATCAACCCTTACTTTTCTACTTCTCTCTTCCCATCCTTCTCTTCTCCCCTCCCCCTGTCTTCCTCCCGCAGAATTATCTTCCTTCCCCCTCTTGCTTGCCTATATCTGACCAGTAGTAGTTGCCTTCCTCTTTTAGCTGACATTAACCCTGGCTTCTCTACTTCTTTCTTCCCCCTTCTTCTCTCTCCTTCCTTTCTTTCTTTCTTTTACCTTGTGTCATGGGATCGACGTTAACCTATGCTCCCATCCTTTCTGTTTTCGTTCATCTGACCGGTAGTAGCATACTGTAAAATTTAGCCACGTCACTCCAGGGCGACCGGCTGAGGTTGAAGGAACAGAATAGCGGTCGCCCTCGGGTCTCGATTTTCAGCCCCATGGATTTTACCTATTACATTCACGTATTATATTTCGAATACCTGATGATATCACCGGATTCATACGGAACCCGGTCATTGAAATGATCATAGTATAATAAACCTTTCAAGGATTTACACAGGTCCAGCCTCCTGTCATTTCATTATAATATTTAACTCCGTAATAGCACCACCAACTACAAAAACAAAGACGGTTGAACTGCTTTACGTTGAGTACTCTCTATATTATTGCATTACGATTGACCATACGGAATAGACCAGCTCTATACAGTGGTGAACCTCAAGCCTGAATAAATATATATATATATATATATATATATATATATATATATATATATTTATATATACAGTATATATGTATACATATATATATATATATATATATATATATATATATATTTATATATACAGTATATATGTGTACACATATATATATATATATATATATATACATATATATATATATATACATATATATATATATATATATATATATATATATATATATATATATATATATATATATATATATATATATATAGAAGAGCTTCTACAGGACCAGAACTGTTTCATTCGTGAGAAAGGATCAGGAAGCACTTCCTGATGATTTCTCACGAATGAAACCGTTCTAGTCCTGTAGAATCTCTCCTATATTATAACATTTATACTCTGCTATGTATTGAGTACCTTACTTACTGTAGTTACCTCCGATTCAACCCGGAATAACTTATATATATATATATATATATATA
>OZ024742.1:303124816-303129816 GCA_964016885.1 Eledone cirrhosa | reverse complement strand
AGTACAACCTGTTTCATGGTCGGGTCGTTGGCGACTAAACTGGCAACCCCACCAAGGTTTCTTGGTGAGGAGGGTGACTTTGGACATCCTGCAGGACTAAAATCAACACCTGTCAAAGGGCAAAGGAGCTCTTAAGAGTCAATGGCCATCCAAAATCACAAGGCAGAATTCTAAGAGAAGGAAAAAACTCTGATATAACACCTGCAACCCTGATGGTATCCAATGATGTTGACTTGTTCTTTTTTTTTGGTAAATATCATCTTGGTTAAGAGAGTGGGACTGGCTTTGTGCAGGGCCTTTGCTCACTATAAAAGCTTCACGGCATAAGCATTGCTTTATATCTGGAGATCTCTCTGCACTTGTCGTTACATGGTACCATGGGTCCAGCACTATGTGTCAATAATTGTCACAAGTGTAGTGTTTGTACCAGAGTTTTCAAGTCGCTGGCTGGACTAAAAAGTCACACTCGTTCAGCGCATCGGAAGGGATTCTCATACATGGATATAAAGTAGTGGCCGTACTCGAAAATGAGTTGGAAGCCACCATGTATGTATGTATGTATGTATGTAGCTATGTAGGTATCTATGTATGCATGTATTTTCTCCCCCTTTTCCGGGGCACCGTCTTCATACACATATACTTGTGTAAATGAATTTCTTACAAAGATATATAAACGTATCTTTGAATATGCTTACATAGAGAGAGGGGGGTAGAGAGAGGGGGAGACAGAAGAGAGGGGGGAGAGGGGGAGAGAGAGAGAAGAGAAAGGGGTGTGAGGAGAGGGGGAGGGAGAGAGAGAGAGAGAATGATAGATGGTCATGCAGTTAGATATAGTCCTCAGTAATTTCCATACTAGATAAGAATATTGTGTGTTTCAATAACGGTGGATTTGTAGAATCGTTAGAACATCGGACAAAATGCTTTGCCACATTGTTACGGCCCATTACGTTCTGTGTTCAAAACATAAAGGCCAGCTTTGCCTTTCATCCTTTCAAGGATCAATAAAATAAAGTACTAGTCAAGTAATGGAATCGATTTAATCAATGTTCCCTTCCAACAAAATTGCTGACCTTGTTCCAAAATTAGAATTCAGTATTATGAACCGTTCAACGTATTGTTCTCCTAGTATATAATCCCTACCAATGAAATTTTATAATCTAGTTCCTTACAATTATCCTTTAATTTCACGTCCAGATAAATTGTTTCAATTTATCTCCTATTTCATTTAACCTCTCACATAAGACATTTCCTATAAATCCGGATTTCTAACAGATGACATTTACGATAAATGCGGGATTTAGATCATCTACTATACTGCTCTCGGTAAATCCTTCTTTGCTTCTTGCACTCATTTATCCTCCAGTTTAATCTAACAATTTAAACTAAATTTAAATATATACATCTCCTTAAATATAAATATTACACGTTAAATTACTACTGATTTTATTCACATATTCATTTGTTTATTTAACGCAATAAAGCCTCCTAAATTTAAAAGATTTTTTTTTATTATTCATTTAATATTATGCCCGTTTTTCATACTTTTTCCTTCCATATTACCAGTAAATTTAAATATTTACATCTGCACATATATTTTGGTGTTATAATCATTTAAAGTCATAATTTATTTTTCTTAACCAGGTAGACCCCTTCAAAATTTTCTAAAAACAAGTATATGTTTAATCTTAGGTTGCCCGTAATACAATTTGAGAATATTAGATAAACACTATACTAAATTCTGTTTACATTCACATTTAAGTTAAAAACACGTGCTATCTTCTCTTTTTGTTATTCTCCTTTGTCTCCTACCCTATTTTGCAAATCAGAGTATGTTTACCACCACATTAGCAATAAATGTAAATCTATACAACACTTCACGCATTATTCTTAATCTTAAATTCTTTTTAAATATTTAAGCTCTAAAGTCTGTCTCAAGCCCAAGCTCTAAAGTCTGTCTCAAGCTCGAAGGCTCATTAGGCCGTTGCTTATACCGGATCCCTTCGCGTTAAGCGATTGGGAGTATACGAACACCCTTGGCCAGGACGCCAGTCCTTCGCAGGATTAACCTCCCAGCTACTGCTGGTACTCATTTTCAACTGAATATACTGGAGCAACGTGAAATGAAGTGTTATTTCAAGAACATCGAACACTTGATCGTACGTTCAACACATTAACCACCAGACTACGCTCCTTTAAACATGAATTTTTATTTTATTTTTTTCAATAACATATTTAATCTCATATAGTATCGAACACTATTTGACAATTATCTGTAAACATATTATAACAATATTTTATACTAATTTCTAAATAATCTATGTAAAATATAAAAGAGAGATGTTTATTGGTTGATTGAATCACACGAAAACTACATACAAACAAAAATACATACACACATATCTAAAGAGAGAGACACAGAGAGGGAGAGGCAGAAAGAGAGAGATAGGCCATTATACAGAGAGAGATATAATTAAAGTGTTAGATATTCAGAGAGAGAAAATGATGTCCTACAAAAGTCTAGAATCGGCTAAAACTATAGATCAAAGTATCAGTTGAAGGTTTAACAAAAAGCGTTAGCTTATATAAAATCGCTTTACAATCTTTAATTTATAGAACAAAGAAAAATTGATACTATTCGAAATTAATCTACCCTCCAGCCTTTATCCATATACTACTTACAGACCGTACTAACGAAGCTAAACACTTCAAAAGCAATGTTATGCGGTATATTATTGCGTTTCAGATGACGTCATTTGGAGCTGAAAAAGATCTTACTGACTATGGTTATTTCACATTTAAAATCCAAGTCTCATTCTACCATTTAATCGGCAGTTTACTCCCCCTGCCTAATAAGGATGTTTTATAATTGTTTTTTTTTTATGTCTCTCTCTCTCACACACATTACGGCCTTACCTCATACCAGACAGCACATCCAATACAGTCGTTTTCTCCTTTATCCGTCTTCTCCTAACTGTTCACCCGGGCGAAGCCGGGTACCTCAGCTAGTCTCTAATAAAAGACACATTCTGTCTCTGTATTCCTCTTAACACACTGACAATCCTAACACATCTAAATATTTAAATGATTACTAGTTGTTCCCTATACCCCAACTTGTACTTCATTCATCTTGTAAGTTTTTTAAAAAGAAAGTCGGAGTATATCAATCGATCGACAAAATACCAGACCTCATTCCCTTAACGAGTGGAGTGGAACTCGCCAAATTGGACAGAGGAAACAATGTTTCGATTGGTCTTTCCAATTTCTAATACTATTTACTGATCGTAAATCCAAGTAGAATAGTCGGTATAAACATATACATATATTGAACTAACGGGTTTTGTCATTATTTATTGATTTCAAATAACTCAACAGCATTTCTGTGGTAATTTCCCGCCATTAATTAACAGCTATGATTTTTGTTAAATATTATAATTTGTTTTGCTATATCGATAGTTCATGAACAAATTTATCTGAAATTTGAGAAACTTACAAAACAAATCATTGTGTCCGACACACACACACACACACACACACACACACACACACACACACACACACACACACACACACACACACACACACACACACACACACACACACACACACACACACACACACACACACACACATGTAGATATGATGTAAAGTCATTTCTTTTTAGTTATACATTAGATGCAGTTTGACGGAAGGCGGAAAGATGGCAGTGTCGTTAAAACGTCGGAGAGAAAGATTTTTGCAGTATTCGTATTTTGGCATTCTGCGCTCAGTTCAAATTCCGACGATGTCACCTTTGCTTTTCATCATTTCAAAATCAATAAACGTAGCAGTCCACTATTGGGATAAATTCATCTCCCAAATTTCTTCCTCTCTATTACTTTCTCTTGAAGAATTTGGCCATGTTCAGAACTGGAGAAGAGATGGGCTTCACCGTGTTTTAAATACTCCAGAAACGCCGTATATAATCACTACAGCACACCTATGATTGCATCAGCAGTTACGGATCCACACTCATATATTGCAGATGAAAGAATGACAGTTGCTTTATTTTTTTTCTACTTGTAAATTAATTAACAAGATAATTATTAATATTTACAATTATATATAATTTATAGTTATTTCATGGTTCGCGGCGGATATAATAAAGAACGTGTCACCCCGGATGATTAGAGAGATGCGCTGAGAAAGTCTAACTCAGGGGTCTCTCTCTCGTGGATGATTATCTCTATTTCTATCACAGTCAGTAGGAAAGGACTTCGGAGATCCAGTACCCTAGATGTTTACGTCGCTATTGGTTTGACGGGAAATCCATCAGAGAGTGGGTGGTAATTTGTCGGCTTGCGATCCCCTGCCTGGAATGCAACGGAACCTGATTGTGATGTTGGTTCCACCATATTGCCTCTGAAGGAAGTATCACTACAACTCGACATCCGAAACAAGGGTATTACTATCTTGGACAGGGAAGACTGTGATGTAGTACAGATGTTTGCCCTCTAGACTTTTCCGATCCAGATGTTTCCCGTCCAAACCTTTGACGCCCACTTGATCTAACTCAGCCGTTTCCAACTGCGATCGGAGGCCAGCTACCTTCAAAACGCGTCTTACCATATGTAGAGAGCGGTATTTCGTACGAAACAGCAAACGCCGAGAAAGCATGACAACTTATGGAGATCTGAATATTCGGATTCTCAGTCGGAGTGAAATGTTAATACAAAGACAATCACAATTAAGTTGAGAGCCAGGTGAATTGACACTGGCGTTCAGCGTGGAATTACGGTAGGACTGAGAGCTGGAGCCAAGCGAGATTCGTAAAGTAGATATACAAGACTGTCCATTTGTGTTAGACAGGTGGAACGTCTGATGCATGGTGTTCAAGTCACTTCGAGGTTTCATTGGTAGTTTCGTAAGTCCTGATCATGGTAGATCATGCGACATTGTGTAAGACTCTCTATATAAGGACACGAGAAAAAAATCAATATAGAAAAAAATGCAGGCAATGCTGG
>OZ024742.1:303064816-303119816 GCA_964016885.1 Eledone cirrhosa | reverse complement strand
TATCACCTCTCTGCACGACTGTCTGTCTGCACGCCTATATCACCTCTCTGCACGACTGTCTGTCTGCACGCCTAACGAAATTTACAGATACATATATTTTAAATAAACTTATATAATTTTTGCTTTTTTTTACGAAATATTTGCTTGTTTTACGTAGTCTTTAAATAGACTTGTTTTCAAGTAAAAATATTGTTTTAAAATGCTTTTAAATGGAAATGAAGCAAAACGGAAGCTTAGTGTTCGAACTGATGAATTTTGCAGGTCAATATTTTGCTGGTTCGACAACTGTTCGTGTATTGTGTTAATGTCATTTTAAACGCTGAGAAAGCCAGCGTAATTTTTTACGTAAGACACTCAATGTAAACAGAACAAAGGGAAATAACTGATAACTTACGCTCAAAAATCGATACATTATATTCGATTTCGTCACATAGGGTGGGTCAATTTGAAATATTTTTTTTCCGATGTCTTCGCTAGGTCTCAATGTACAAGTATAGCAATTTCGGTGCAATTCCGTGAGAGATTCTAAGAAGAGATGTGTGCCAAAAATCGATAGACAGACAGACAACCACAGTTTTATATATATACTAGCAGTAAAGCCCGGCGTTGCTCGGGGTCGCTCAGTAGCTGTGTTAAAGTTACAATGTTAAGTTTCTTTCTTGGCTTAAAAACTGTAGTGTCTACTGTGCAGACTTGCATGTGGTGTTTTTGATTAATATTCCCTCAACCAACAATATGCCTTATGAAGTTAAGAAAACATAACGATAACCCGAATGTTATAACAAAAGAGGATGCTGGGGATAGAAACTGCACTGGTTATTTATTAACAAAGATCGAAAATGTAAACACTGCAACGCAGAGAAAAACATTAGCGTAACCAAATTATCAGTTATGTCTGTCTGCACGCCTATATCACCTCTCTGCACGACTGTCTGTCTGCACGCCTATATCACCTCTCTGCACGACTGTCTGTCTGCACGCCTATATCACCTCTCTGCACGACTGTCTGTCTGCACGCCTATATCACCTCTCTGCACGACTATCTGTCTGCACGCGTATATCACCTCTCTGCACGACTGTCTGTCTGCACGCCTAACGACGAAATATTTGCTTGTTTTACGTAGTCTTTAAATAGACTTGTTTTCAAGTAAAAATATTGTTTTAAAATGCTTTTAAATGGAAATGAAGCAAAACGGAAGCTTAGTGTTCGAACTGATGAATTTTGCAGGTCAATATTTTGCTGGTTCGACAACTGTTCGTGTATTGTGTTAATGTCATTTTAAACGCTGAGAAAGCCAGCGTAATTTTTTACGTAAGACACTCAATGTAAACAGAACAAAGGGAAATAACTGATAACTTACGCTCAAAAATCGATACATTATATTCGATTTCGTCACATAGGGTGGGTCAATTTGAAATATTTTTTTTCCGATGTCTTCGCTAGGTCTCAATGTACAAGTATAGCAATTTCGGTGCAATTCCGTGAGAGATTCTAAGAAGAGATGTGTGCCAAAAATCGATAGACAGACAGACAACCACAGTTTTATATATATACTAGCAGTAAAGCCCGGCGTTGCTCGGGGTCGCTCAGTAGCTGTGTTAAAGTTACAATGTTAAGTTTCTTTCTTGGCTTAAAAACTGTAGTGTCTACTGTGCAGACTTGCATGTGGTGTTTTTGATTAATATTCCCTCAACCAACAATATGCCTTATGAAGTTAAGAAAACATAACGATAACCCGAATGTTATAACAAAAGAGGATGCTGGGGATAGAAACTGCACTGGTTATTTATTAACAAAGATCGAAAATGTAAACACTGCAACGCAGAGAAAAACATTAGCGTAACCAAATTATCAGTTATGTCTGTCTGCACGCCTATATCACCTCTCTGCACGACTGTCTGTCTGCACGCCTATATCACCTCTCTGCACGACTGTCTGTCTGCACGCCTATATCACCTCTCTGCACGACTGTCTGTCTGCACGCCTATATCACCTCTCTGCACGACTATCTGTCTGCACGCGTATATCACCTCTCTGCACGACTGTCTGTCTGCACGCCTAACGACGAAATATTTGCTTGTTTTACGTAGTCTTTAAATAGACTTGTTTTCAAGTAAAAATATTGTTTTAAAATGCTTTTAAATGGAAATGAAGCAAAACGGAAGCTTAGTGTTCGAACTGATGAATTTTGCAGGTCAATATTTTGCTGGTTCGACAACTGTTCGTGTATTGTGTTAATGTCATTTTAAACGCTGAGAAAGCCAGCGTAATTTTTTACGTAAGACACTCAATGTAAACAGAACAAAGGGAAATAACTGATAACTTACGCTCAAAAATCGATACATTATATTCGATTTCGTCACATAGGGTGGGTCAATTTGAAATATTTTTTTCCGATGTCTTCGCTAGGTCTCAATGTACAAGTATAGCAATTTCGGTGCAATTCCGTGAGAGATTCTAAGAGGAGATGTGTGCCAAAAATCGATAGACAGACAGACAACCACAGTTTTATATATATAGATTATTAGTACAGATTAAGCAAAGAATCGCTGCTTTCACACTATCCTCCATATGTGTAAATCAGTAAAACAGAAGCAAACCTTTCCTTCATTACGAGAACGTCTCTATATTATAATCGCTTCCTTTTTTCACCATGATAATCTACCTGTCATATGGAGCCCCGAGCATGCTCCTTGCTGCTGATACGGTCATATCCTCGGCTACTGGGGTCCAACAGGGTGACCCCTTGGGATCCCTCCTGTTCGCCCTTGGTATTGACCACATGGCTCGGAGTATCACGGCCCCTCTCAACGTTTGGTATCTGGATGATGCTACGTAGGGCGGGCCCGTACGGACGGTCTGCATTGACCTTCAATCGGTGGTTCCTACTCTGGTGGGAATCGACCAAAACTCGGCCATGTCGGAGGTGGTGAATGTCAGCCTCGATGCTGCGAGCTTTGCAGCCTCCCTCTTGGACGTGCGGTCCATTCTCCGCCAGGTTCAGGTGACCCCCAAAGAGGATGTCCTTATCCTCGGGTCACCGATCCACCCGCCGGCCATCCGCTCCACCATCAGCGCTCCGTGCTACACCCAGACATCTCTCCTCGCTGACCTCGATACTTGTATCCGAGCAGCAGCCGAGGGGATATGCAATCTCAAGTTTGACGACATAGGGTGGCAACAGCCCACTTTACCTGTCAGGTATGGCGGCCTTGGCCTACGGTCGCCGATCTCACTAGCTTTGCCGGCGTATCTTTCGTCGGTAACCTCGTGCCGCGTCCTCGTCAGCAGGGTTCTTCAAAAAACAACAGAACCCTCTGTTCAGAACGTGAGGCCGCCTGTGAGACGTGGGACCGGCTGGGACTTAGCTCAGTAGACGTCCCTCCTCCTTCTCCCCCTGTTGACGTCTGGTCCCCCCCCCCAACGCACTTGGGATGCCATCCAGTGCAGCCTGGCCTCAGACAAGCTGACGCGCCACCTCGACCAGCACCACCTTGCTTGTTTTCGTGCGGCCTCCAAAGCCCACAATGGTGCCTGGCTCCATGCCCTGCCCTCCTTCTCCACTGGCACGCAGCTAGACAACCATAGCATGCGAATCGGCGTTTTCTGAGGCTCGGCCTCCGGATCTGCCAACCACACCAATGTCGCTGCGGTTCCACCGTGGACTCTTTCGGCCTCCACCCGCTTTCCTGTCGCCACAGTGCCGGCCACATTCCACGCCATGCTGCCCTCAACGAGGTCATTAAGCATGGCTTGGACGCCGCAGGCTTCCCTTCCCAGCTCGAGCGGGCGGGGCTGGATCGAGGGGACGGCAAAAGGCCAGATGGCATGACCATCTTCCTGTTCCGCGGTGGCAAACCCCTCGTCTGGGATGCCACTTGCACCGACACTTTCTGTAGCCGGAACCTGGTGCAGTCTGCGACTGACCCAGGTTCTGTTGCACGTCGGGCTGAGGGGGCCAAACTCCTCAAATACCGGTCGCTCTCCGACAGGTTTGCGGTCGTACCCCTAGCAGTGGAGACTTCTGGTGTCCTCGGCTCCAGCACTACCTCCTTACTCACCACCATAGGCGCTAAGCTGGCCAGCCGCAGGTGTGAGCCCCGCGAGTTGGAGTGGCTTTTCCAGCGCGTCTCCCTTGCCGTCCTCCGGGGAAACGCCTTCTCCATTCTGTCCGCCGGGGCTGTGGGTGGGCCCCATCGCGTACCGTTGTAGTTGTTGTATACAGATATTAACTCGTCAATCCCATTGTCAAAAGGGTAGATAATGGGAAAATACTTTGAAAGGAAGTTGAATCTAACAGCTGAATCCAACCAGCAAAGGTGGTAAAAATAGATTCTCTAAATATATCTTTATATAGTATCATTGTGAGCTAAGTGTATTTAATGAATATATTGAATAACATTTTGGAACAATCTAATATGGTAGTAAAATTGTAAGTTGTCGCAGTGTTGTATTTTTTATATATTATGCTCGAACTTCATACCCCATCTGTACCACTATCAATCTCTGCCTATAATCACCCTGACTTTTTTCATATTTTTATCTTTAAACATACTTTCAGTTTATCTTTTTTTTAGTAGTTTTTTTTGTTTTTTGTTTTTTGTCCTTTTTGCCCACCAGTCTAACATACGAATATATTCGTTTGCATAACTGTATTATTATAGTAATTATAATCATAAATTAATGAAGGCAATATTATTCATGCAAAGAAGATGAAATCAAGTTCATTTCACATAACTTTCGATTTAGCTCATGAATGTTTAAGAGTTATTAACTATTTCAATATTATTCAAATATTTATTGCGATTTTTCTCATTAAAGTTTAAAAGATATTTCATTAATTATTTCGTTTCCTTTTGACATTTCCTGAGTTCATATTTTTCTGTTTCTTATACTTATACTTTATCTACAACCGATTGGCCAGGACTCTTCAAATGTCTATTGTTGTTTTAAAATTAATAATATATTATTACTTCCCTTCAGAATATCTTCTCTTCTTTTTCTTCTTCGCTCACTTATTCCTGAGAGGGTCGTGGGCGCAGAGTCCTCAAACGCTCCTTCCTGCGGGTCCTGCCAGAAGCAATCATCTCCAATTGATCCAGCTGGACCCCAAGCGTGACCAAGCTCATGGATGACAACCAACCATCCCACCCGGGATCTACCCCTGGGTTACTCGCATGTCGGTTTTGCCCGCAAGATCCGTCCAGCGATTCTATCCTGAGATATTCTAACCACATGCCTGTATAATGGGAGCTGTGATCTCTATGTTTTTGTTATTAATTAGCCGACTATCCCTGTCGATAATCTGGTAAATTGAGACGTTAAGTAGATTGTTTTACTAGTTCCTGCAGATCAGGAAACGTCCTTTGGACACCAATTTTGAATCAGCTACTATAATATGAATATTCTGCTCTCTTGAAATGGTTTTTATCTCCGTTTTACATTCTGTTAAGCAAATGGGAGGCAAAAACGTGTGAAACGCTTTTCATGAGAGGAACTGAACGATAAACTAAAGAATTATATTACAGTGTAAAACTTATTTACTGCCCGCTGTGCTTAATCAGCGACAACAGAGTTTCTTAACAAAGTGTATACCACAACACCAGTATCCGAATGAGAACCACTGATATAGTCGCTGATTGCTCTGTACCGTAACATGTGGACCATCAACATTCTATCATACACTAATAACACTTATTGAAATATTACTTTAGAGTAAATTAATAAACAGAATGCGAATATAAAAAAGAACAAGGGTAAAACCAACAACAGCGTTAATAGGTAAAAAAAACAATAGAACATTCTAGCAAGAGCACCGGAAGAGTAACCAAATAGAAGGACATAAAAAGCAATAGCAATATTAAATAATGTAGAAAAAAGGCGTGAACAAAAGCTGCAAACTACAACAAAAACACATACTATATAAAGAATGACGATAAAACATACAGGACTAAGTACAATAACATAATTGCAAACAGCAACAACAACAAAAAACGTGTATATATGGGCGAGGAGAAACACACCAACAACAATAAATACAATGAGAAAAAATCCTACGTGAACGATTCCTACCAAAATTGTAATAACAAATAAGAATGGAATAAAAAGTAAAAAAAAAAAACAAAGATGGTAATACAAAATAGGCATTAGCATCATCCATATAGTAGGACAGTATAAATCAAGCAAAAATAACTCAAACATAACTACATAAAAAGAAAACAAACAAAAATCAAAGAAAAGAGAACTAAACAAAAACATGGCTACTAATAATATTTCGGTAAATATACAATATATTAAGTGAGAAAAGGCAAACGATGGTTCCGACAGACAACTATATGGTGAGAAGAAAGAAAATAGAAAATTAATAAAACTTTCACATAGTGACATATTAAAAACACATTTTTTTAGGAGACGGTGTATAAATATATATATATATGAGTGTGTGTTTCTGTATATATATATATGTGTGTGTCATATATATATATATATATATATATATGTATATGTATATATATATATGTATATATATATATATATATATATATATATTATATATATATATATATATTTATATATATATATATATATTAATATATACATATATATATACATATATATATATACATATATATATATATATATATATATATATATATATATATATATATATATATATATATATATATATATATATGTATATATATATATGTGTATATATATATATATATGTATATATTAATATATATATATATGAATATATATATATATATATATTCATATATATATATATATATATGTATATATTAATATATATATATATGAATATATATATATATATATATTCATATATATATATGTATATATATCATTTGTGATGGCTAAGTAATGAGTCAAGTTACTGTAGACTTTAAATTGTGTACTCATAGGAACATCAGATAGTCATGTCTGGGGATCCTGTTTGTACAAACGTGAAACTCTAGCGTAACAAGTCTCATCACTTAGTCATAATAAGAATATTATTAAAATCTGCTTCCGTATTAGTTACTCATTCTATATATATATATATATATATACATATATATATATATATATATACATAACTATATATATACATAACTATATATATATATATAAATATATATATATATATATATATATATATATATATATATATATATATATATATATATATATATATATATATATATAGCTAGAAATAAATAGAGTGAGGGAGAAAGAGAGAGGTATAGGGAGAGGGAGACAGAAGCGAATTGTTAGAATCGTTAGAACCTCGGATGGAGTGCTTTGTTGTATTAGTTCCGGCTCTCAGGTCTCTGAGATCACATTCCGCCGAGGTCCACTTTGCTCTTTTATTTTTTATCCATTGGAGGTGTGATTAAAAAAGTACAAGTCTATTACTCGGGTTGATTCTCCTTTTATATCTCTTTCTCGTTTCCATTTTCTAATTCTTTCTATCCTTTTCTGGAAGAACACTCCTGTAGTCAGACCTGAAGAAAAGAAGGGATTCGCCAGGTTTTAAAAATATGCCCTAGAAACGCTTTATGTCAATACGATCCCCTACGATTCATTTGGGAGTTACGGAACCATTCATGCATATAGTTCGAGAATAACCAAGACAAACGCAGAGATGGAATATCTCAAACTCTTATTAGGATCACACTTGGTAAACACGTAAATGAGTTTCAAAGTATCAGACATACGTCCTTCTTCAGGCAATGCCAAAGTTCGTAGAGCGAAGTTTGGAACAACGGAGGCTAGAAAGTTGGAAAAACATTTAAGATGGCTGAGAAGCAAAAGCCAGTAGTCCGGAATGTGGCGGTGGGGGCCAAGTGTGTCACCAATGCTGTTAAGTGCGTGCACACTATATCTGTGTAATTGTGTATATTGTGTCTGTGAGTCTTTTATGTAGTTTGTGTGTCTGTGTGGATACACGTGTGTGTGTGCTCGTTCGTATGTGTGAATATGTTTATGTATGAGTATATGTGTGTTTATATAAAAGTGTGTCAGTAAATTTTTTACGGATATTGTGTGTGCCTTTGTGTACACGTTTGTGTGTTTTTGTGAGTTTATGAAGTTGTTAGCCTGTGTGTGTGAATGTATTTAGGCATAAGCTTGTATGACTGTCTTTATCTGTGTATGGTATAGTCCGGGACTGGAATTGAAGTATGCAGGAAAGAATAGAATGTAACGTTCAAAGCTGGGCTATTTCAGTAATTGGCCAGAGGTGGGTGGGGGAAATGTTTGTGTGTAGTGCCCCACTAAAAACGAAAGTGGTATAGAATGTGGTGTCGCAAAATGAGGAAGTAGGGTAGTTACAAAGTCACTCCGAGGGCGAACTATTTTACATATTTGTGGTAATGGGGGTGGTGGTGGTGGTGGTGGTGGTGGTGGTGGTAGTGTGTGAGTGTGGATATGTACTGATACTAAAGTACTAAAGTGTTAATATTTAAGTTGGGCATGTAGTATAGTTGGTCGTGTTAATATGACTAGTTAGTTAATTAGTTGTGTTAGTAAAATTAAATGTGCATGTATGGTCGTGTTTGTGAAGTGGTTGGGCACATGTGTTAGTGTGAAAGTGGAGCAGGTGTGATTGATACGAAAGCGCAGGCTAAAGAAAGATGATTGGGGCATTTAGGCCGTGTCCAGTAAACACACACACACATATATATATATATAAGAAGCAAAGAAAATTTCAAAGATACGAAAGATTTCCTGGTGGAAGTCCAGGTGTATTCCGGGTTGGTATCCAGTTTCGAGATGAAAGTCCAATCAGAAAATCCAACGAATTTTGAGAGGTCCACGTAAGCGTTGATATATATATATATATATATATATATATATATATATATATATATATATATATATATGTGTGTGTGTATATATATATATATATATATATATATATATATGTGTAGGTTACAGAGCTTAATAGTTATGTTATATACATGTATGTAAAAGGTAAACAGAAATAACAACACAATCGGTACAGTATATGGAAGTTATATATTAGGTTAACGCTTGATATAACAGGAAGAGGGTCTTAACGTTTCGGACGCTAGTCCTTCATCAGAAGAAAGAATAAGAAATAAAATAGATTGAGGAGATGGGCGGTTTGGAATTGGAAAAAATGTCTTTAGATAGACATAACAGGTCCATTCATGTTGACATCTCTTGTTGGTGCTGGCGTTTTGTGTGTGATTTGTTTTTTTAGAAAAGTGGATGACGGAGCGCGTCTGCCTGAAATGGAAAAAAAACGTTTTGTAAAAAGAACTATACTTGAGCACGTACGTAAGCATGAATTATGTGTGTGTGGGGGGTCTTATTATAGGTCCGTACGAAGCTAAGAAGAAATGTGTGTGTATATGTGAGTAAAAGAGTGTGTATGCATGTAAGTACGAAGCTATGAGCAAAAGTATGTTAATATAAGGGTGTGTATCGGCATGTATTAGTAGTAAGAGAAGCTGCTAATGATCAAGAGAAAGCGATCGGAATCTAGGGGTGTGATAATGGACGGGGTATTAAAGAATTTGGGGAGGTGAGTTGAGTCCAAGAGGGGAATTGGACCCAAGACGGTGAATCAGACTTTGTTCAGTCCTGGTGCGCGAGGCCTGTGATCCATGATCTCAATCTATTTTATTTCTCATTCTTTCTTCTGATGAAGGACTAGCGTCCGAAACGTTAAGACACTCTTCCTGCTATATCAAGCGTTAACCTAATATATACCTTCCATATACTGTACTGATTGTGTTGTTATTTCTGTTTACCTTATATATATATATATATATATATATATATATATATATATATATATATATATATATATATATATATAGTAATAATAATAAATTTGAAGACTAAAATCCAAAGAAGGCTCGATAGGGATAAATATATATCAAATATATAAGAACCGTAGAGCAAATATTTATTAAAATAACAGATTAAAGTTTAAGCAAAGAATCGCTGCTTTCACCCTGCGAAGGTAGTTAAGATTTTGTTTATGTATATCCGAAATGAATGTTTGGACAAGAAAACTGCTTACCAGAAAGTCTGACTCGACGGTATCCTTTGAATCGTATAGCATAATATCCAAGCAGCGGAATATGGTATATAGGTCCGGAAGAGATCACCGAGTATATTAATATAAACAATTATTACACAAAGAAAAATAAAACGTCAGCGTGAAGAGTGAGAATTTATTTGTTTTGACATGTTTCTGTGTCTATTATAAATTGTCTGCATGTGCTGACTACAATATATATTGTTCAATCATATGTAATGCTTAGTTATTTAGTACACTTCATCAGAAATCCTATAGCAGTGGAATTCGCTATTTCAATTACCTCCGCCAAACATAGTTCACATGGGCCTCTTTCATTCCGGTATGGACGGGCGAATTTTAGCACGGACCATTGTAGCGTGTATTCAATATTAGCGCATTTCAGGTCTCAGATATTTTTCGACAGGGCCGTAGATTTAGCCTAACTGGGGTTTTTGAAAGTGTAGGTGTGCACATACCATCTTTTCTTGAAAATATTCGAAGTGGAATCCACATATTTATATATCCCCAGTTTAGATTTTACCACACATTGATAAAGGATATTTTTTTATAAGCATTTACCCGATAGAGGACAATTGCTCAGATGTTTGCAGTTGCAGTTTGTCCGTGTATAGTGTGTGATTTCCTCCCAGGTTCCAGTGTTGGAGGTGTTATTCTGGGTATGTTGTTGTTGCTCCGGGTACGCGCCTAAAATGGAAGAGACGTTGGTATTTGCGGGTGGTGGTCTAACTCAGTGTTGGAGGTTGCGTATGGTACTGAGGGTTCAGATTAAGTCTGGGTTTCCGTTGGCTGTTGGTATCGCCCTACCTGCGGAGGCATTTGTTATTCAATTTCTTAATGAAATTGCCCAGGTTAGCTGTGGTGGAAGAGGATAGTTGGATCGGGTCTCTATCTACTATTTTATGGAATTTGTGTGTTGGAGGAAAGTGTTCGTCTATAAGTTTGAAGAGCTTAGTAGTAACCAGACGCTTATGTGGGGGATTATACCATAGGTATGATTTTGTTATTTCTTATATATATATGTGTGTGTGTGTGTGTGTGTGTGTGTGTGTGTGTGTGTGTGTGTGTGTGTGTGTGTGTGTGTGTGTGTGTGTGTGTGTGTGTGTGTGTGTGTGTGTGTGTGTCTGTGTGTCTGTATAGATATATATATATGTGTGTGTGTGTATATATATATATATATTTATATGCATGTGTGCATTAATGTATTTGATCCTTTAATTGTCAATGGTTTCTAGTTGTTTCGTTCTCAGCTTTCTCCTATACGCTCTCCAGGATTGGACAAACTCGAAGGTTGGTTTTATAGTACTACTTGGCTCCAGATTACATTTAACAAGACAAGCCATGTCTTCTTAATAGTTGCTGTTAAGTGTTGTATCGACATACTTACATATCTGCCAATCCAAATATCAATTGTAATTTCTTTTCGTTATATATTTTATGTCTTCGTAAATAGTGATACATTACGATTCTGCATCAAAACAAATAGACAGATAGATAGTGAATGGGTGAGTGAGTGATTGTGTGAGTGAGAGGGTGTGAGTGCATGAGTGTGTGAGTGAGAGAAAGCGAGTGAGTAAATGAGTGAGTGAGTTTTTGAGTGAATGAGTGAGTGCGTGTGTTTGTAAGTAAGTGAGTGATTGAGTTAGTGAGTTTGTAGGTGAATGAGTTAGTGAGTGAGTGAGTTTGTGAGTGAAAGGGTGAATGAGTGAGTGAGTTTATGAATGAGAGAAAGGGATTGGGTGTGTAGATGAGTGAATGACTGATTGAATTAAGTAAATGTATGAATGAATGAATGAATCAATCAATGAAGTTAATAAATGAGTGAGGGAGAGAGAGAGAGTGGGAGAGAGAGAGGGGGAGAGAGAGAGAGAGAAAGAAAGATGGAGTGTGATTATATAAATTCTTCACCGTTTGATGCTTGTGTAATCATTATCGTCTTACTGTTGTTATTTTGTTTTTCTCTGGAAAGTTTATAGTTGGGTGATTTCATACATATTTCATCTTTTCTCAAAATCTGGATGATTAAATCCAATGGGATTCAAATTAGATACTTTAAAACCAATATTTTATATTCCTTTACCTCATCTCATTCATCAGTAATGCCTATTCCGATTCTAAAATTGTGTTGTTCCCTTATATAGGATCAAAGACTCTATTTTAATGAAGGTTACATTCGATAAATTGTACCTCATTACTTCAGTGCTACAAAACTTTCCGATACCGATCAATAATTATTCCTAACATAGGCACAAGGCCAGCAATTTGCTGGAAGGGGAAAATCGATTATATTGACCCCAGTGAATAATAGATAGACCTCTAACGTTGAAATCTAGGAATCACTACTAAATACAACATCGCTGACTGTCTATTAATATGTTCTTTTCTATACTTTCCTACTTTCCTATCTCTTGCATACGTCCCTAAACATAATATACTCCAGGAGTTAACTGGCAGTTATTTGTCACTTCCTTATAGTCCAACCCTTTTGCGCATGATCAACTGATGATTACGGTCCGGTGCAATTTCCTCAGCTAAAAACCACATAGTCGCCGCACAATCCCCATTGCCATTCTGCCATTGCTAAACATTATTTATGAATGACGCACGTTCGACACTTTCTCTAACGTTTATTTCTTCTGCTTTTTCTCGACAAATGACTAGGCTCGAAACGTTAATATGGTTGCATTGTAAACAGGAAGAAATACATTGATATTATTTTATGTTGTCTGTTTTAGTTTTTATACTAATTGGATTATACTCAGCGACACAAATCCACGACTAAATATTTCTGATGCTGAATGAGCTGATACTTATTTCGTCTACGATAAAAGTAAGAAAAGTAAATATTCTTCAGCGGGATATGAACTCAGAATATAATATGATTTTATATAATAAAACAAGCAATTAATGCAATATTTCTAACCTATACAGTATGGAAAACGCATGTTTTACACAGCGCAAGAGTTTCTGCCCGTTATTTGTGTTAATATGTTTTGCCTCTGAATCGATGTATATGCAAAATAACACTAACAACAATATACATCATATATTGTTGCTAGTGTTGTTGTAGTTGTTTAAGCATCAGATCATACCTGTTACAAATACTTTTTCATATAGAATACATTTGGCTGATATTTCTAGCAACCTTATGATCTATTAGAGAGAATGTCGTTGGGACAAGTCACTGAATATGTAAAAGGTAGGAGATGAGAAGATTGGTGTTCTATAATATTTGTCTATAGCAGTCATGGGCAACCTACGGCCCGCGAGGCTTTCTGAATGGTTCGGCTAAGTCACCTGAAATTTTCTGATTTTTTTTACTCCAACTTTCCTGTCATAATTTATCTTTCTATCATTTTTACGATCGAGGAAAACAACGTGTACGAATTCTGAAGAAACAAATCAAAACAACCCGAGTTACGGCCCTTTTTTTAATGTGGGCACGAATGTAAATTAGGGCTTGCGGCCCGCCTGATGAAAAGCCATATCTTATGCGGCCCGCTCCTTGAAAAAAGTTGCCCATGCCTGGTCTATAGAGTAAAATATTAATATAACGCAAGAGATGAAGATTGTGGAATTTTAGTGTTTCGTTCTTCAACATATATTACCACCCTGAATGTAGTATATATCTACTAGATTGATGCTATGAATCCTGGACTCAAAAATCCTTCAATTTTATCGACTTATTATGATCACACTCCTTTTCCATACCACTGACATAATATATAAATGCTACTAATATCTCCATCAAACAATACAAGTAGAAAGCTAAAGTTGAAGAAAAAATCGATCAAATTATAATAATTTACATTCATTCTGTATTTTATTTTATCAGTCTCAGAATAATTTAATAAATTAATAAGACATCATTTTTTTTCTTTCTCTACAAGACAATGAACATTTAAAAAAATTTTAGTTGGGTGTTCTTTTCTGTTCTATTTTTTGTTAATATTTATTCATTATTCATATATTACGCTTTACGTTGCCGACAATATATTGGAAAAGAATGAAATAAAAAGAGAAGAATATAAAATGAAATGAAACTAAAAAAAAAATAATAAATATTATAAAGAACAAATAAATAAAACTCAATATCTTGAAAGAAATTTGCAAAAAGTTACTCTTCCTGTCACTGTATTCATTTTTCTGTACATAAACTTCAAATTTTCTTGTCTTCTCTCTTTTCATTCTCCTATCTGTCTACCTAACTTCACATGTTTGGTAACTTCCTGACATATTATAATACAATAACCTCCAAAACTTTCTCTAGAATTCCAGTCTGCTGAGAAATCAGCAATCATATAATGTAATATCTTTAATTGCATTCTTTTATTTCTTAAAATAATTAGTTTTTTTTTTTCGTATTTACATATATATATATTTATTCATTTATTTATTTATTGTCTTTAATTTTGCAATTAGTCGTTAGCATGTCAACAACATTTGTACTTTTCGCATATATGCATTTATGTATGTACGTTTGTATGTATCTCTCATTCTCTCTCGCGCGCTTTCTCTTTCTCGCTCTCTTTCTCTCCCTCTCTCCCTCTCCCTCTCTCTTTCCCTCTCTCTCACTCTCTCTCTCTCTCTATATATATATATATATATATATATATATATATATATATATGTGTATATATATATATATATATATATATATATATATATATATATATATATACACATATATATATATATATATATATATAGAGAGAGAGAGAGAGAGAGAGAGAGAGAGAGTGTGAGAGAGACGGAAAGAGAGAAGGAGAGGGAGGGAGGGAGAGAAAGTACGTTGAGTGCTTGAATTGAATTGCATCAATGTTTACCCTAAGTATATATATATATATATATATATATATATATATATATATATAGAGAGAGAGAGAGAGAGAGAGAGAGAGAGAGAGAGAGAGAGAGTTTGAGGAAGACAGAATGAGATAGAATAGATACTGATATACATAAGGATAAATATATATGTATATAGAAATATATATATATCTATCTATCTCATTCTGTCTCCCTCAAACTCTCTCTCTCTCTATATATATATATATATATATATATATACTTAGGGTAAACATTGATGCAATTCAATTCAAGCACTCAACGTACTTTTTCCACAGAGGAGTGACGGAGTATATATCGAATAAGGAAAAGCGAAGTAGTTTCAGATGTTCAAGTCCTTTAATAATAATGCTGTGATATATATTTCAATGACGACACTGGCCACACTGTTCTGTGTGCGAGTGTCGTGACATCATCAGACAGCTTGTTACATAATAAGGTTATGTTTCCGAGGCAATCCAAATTGAATCGACATGGGAGCGGACGAAGTGTGTGCTTTTGGGTTCTTCATCCGTTTCCCTGCGCATGTCCGAAGGAAGTTGACCATTAGCTACCGCAGATTTCAACGATATTCGCTTAGTCACTTCACCCTCTCAGCTAAACAATGACCCACTTAGGCCTGTACCATAGTTTACTGCTACCCATCCCGATTGTGGCAGTCAGCCGAAAGCCAGAGGGGATGGGAGAGTGTTAGTTTTTACAAGTCACATACTACCTCTCACCAAGCGTGGACAGTACGACTGACCCTAAGAGAAAATAAACTTAATTCTAGGTATCATGGTTTTACATTGGAAGTTATGAGTGAGAGTTGGAAATAAAAATTAAAATCCTAAATCAAATATAAGAAATTATAAATTAAACAATTAAAATATTTACAATTAGAAATTTAAAATGTTTCAAGTGAGAATCCGGATTGAGGTGAGTAAAAAAAATATATAGACTGAAGTGAGTAAATAATATGGAGAGAGATGTTTAAGTAAGAAGTTCTGAGAGGGGTTCTAATGTCACAGTTACACTATCCACATATTGAACGATACATTAGAACGGAGGGTAAACTACAGTATTCAAGGCAGTAGTCAATCTGGTACACAGTCATAATTTCCATCACATGGAATAAAACCAAAGATAAACAGACATAAAGTACACAAAAGAAAAGAACCAATAATGAATAAATGCAAAAACACAGAGTACATATATGCAAAATGATCCATATAATTGTCAATTTGTCAATGTATAGATTGAATTGAGGGGGCTTCTGTTCAAATGCGATTTATTGCAGAAAAATAGGGGTTTATCTTAGTTATTGTTTCAGCGTATTTATCCTGCCGAAAGTTGCATTTATGTCCGTCCAGTGTCAGGGGTTTCCATCCCCATGGTAGAGGGAATTTCCAGGGGTAGCTCATGGTTGGTTCCTCTCTTCTCCACCATATCGGGTACATCATAGAGCGCTCAACTAATTGGAGCTAAATTCTTAGGGTAAACATTGATGCAATTCAATTCAAGCACATCTGAACATCTTGAACATCTGAAACTACTTCGCTTTTCCTTATTCTATATATATATATATATATATATATAAGGAGAGAGAGAGAGAGGGGGGAAGAGAGAAAGAGGGAGTGAGAGATTGAGGGAGACAGAATGAGATAGAATAGATACTGATATACATAAAGGATAAATATATATGTATATAGAAATATATATATATATATGTATATATATATATTTATATATATATATGTGTGTGTGTGTATGTGTCTAGGTACATAGATAGTGGCTTAGTACTCAGGATTGTCGTGAGTTCCATTTCGAGTGGCACATTGTGTCCTTGAGGACGTCACTATATTTCATATTGTTTCAGCCCACAGGAAAAAAAACTTCAACAGCCGTCGTCGGAACCGACAGGGAACCAAATAATAATATGCATACATAGATTGCTATAAATAGATAGATAGATGGATAGATTTGATAGATAGATAGATAGATTTTTTTATTTACCAGAAAGGCATAAAAAGAAGGGATAAATACAAAGGGGGAGTTTACATATAATCGAGTAAAAAGGGTGTAACATGAAAATAATCGAAAATAGCCTCAAAAGGGAGGGGACGTGATGGGGGTTGCACACACCCCCGAAAAAGTGTGCAATCCTTTGCCCGGGGAGCACATGGAGAAGGTGCTCCCCTCTCCTTTACTTCTTTACCTACAGGATGGTATACAGAGAAGGCCCATTTACACGAGCCATTCTCGCCACTATCACCCACCTTTCATAAAACTGCCAGTGGCCAAGCACCTCTCTCTCCATTCTTATCCTTCTTCCGAAGTGATATCGGAAGAAGTAGACCAGATTATGGCCAGAGAGGAAGTTGCCTGACCTCAGACCTTTCAATCGTGTCCACCAAACAACCTCTTTCAACATGGCTATTACGCACAGAAAAACCGCCTTTGCTTCCTTTGTGAAGAGGGGAGGCGGTTTGATTGTCATCACGGACTCGGCGGTCAATTTAATCGGCGCCACCCGCGACAGCAGTGGTTCGGCGTAGCCCCACAGATCAGCCACGCCCGGACATTGCACCAATGCGTGCGCAACGGTTTCTTCGTGACGCACGCATCTAGGGCAAATCTTTTTTGAGGGATCCCTGCCCGGGCGCCCGTGTCTGTAGAGCCTCTCTCGAACGGGTAGAGCCCCCCGGTAGCACTGCCTGGCCAGTGACTTCTGGAAGTTGTCCATTGGTCCTGGGCCGAAAGTCCTACCGAACAGGCTGGCCAGTTCATCTTCTTCCATGTCCAGCGACTCTCCAAGGGTGTCATCGCCCCTGCTAGCCACCAGCCCTCTATAGAATGATGAGGTGGATTCTCCACCGATGGCCTGGCCCGCTTGCCAGAGAGCCCTGAGCGCCTGAGCACACTCAGTGTGCCAGTCTCCCAGTTTTCCGGATCTTTGCTTGACCCAGGACTGTAGCTCGGTGAGCGAGACGAGTCTCGGAAAGGCTCGTTTCACGAACGGAGCCCACACCGGTTGACCAGTGAGGAATACCTGTAGGTACCGTAGCCATTAACGCGTGCCTACGCATCATCAACCACGGCATCCCCAGCCCTCCTTTCTAAGGTTGTTGGCAGCAGATGGATCTTCTCACCATAGGAGGGCGCTTCTTCCAAAGAAATTGGAAGAGCATGCGTTCCATGGTGGTGAGTGTTTCCTTAGGGCAAGGCACGACAGTCAGGCGGTAGTAAGTGACAGACGCTATGTAAATGTTCGCCACCTCCGCCCGGCCTTTTAGGGACAGCTTACACTTGGCCCATTTCTGGGTTAGTGCAAACACCTTGTTCGTAACCTCGTTCCAGTTCTTTTCCACCTGGAGGTCCGGTCCAAACCAGACCCCAAGCAACTTTACCGGGCCCTCCGTCCAGTGTCCGACGACACCGTCAGGAGGCATCGGTCTGCCTCTCCACGTTCCGAGTTGCAGCCCGATGGATTTTTCCCGGTTCAGTTTCGCTCCTGACAACCTTTCGTACTCCTCCAGTAAGGTACCGATCGCCTCGATCTCCGAGTCGGTCGATACCATTACTGTTACGTCATCGGCGTAGGCCGACACCGCTTTGCTCAATCCTGGTTCCAGGGGGATACCCTGCATCAACTCCAACTTCCTCAGTAAAGGCTCGAGAGTCAATATGTACAGAAGGGAGGAGAGAGGGCACCCCTGTCGAATGGATCGTGTGATTTCGAACGGCTTCGAAAGGTAGCCGTTCACCTTGATCCTAGAACAGATGTGGTTGCTATGTAGGGCAGTGATCCAGACTCTGAAAACAGGACCGAACCCAGCCGCCGCTAGCACCGCATCCAGGTAACCATGGTCGACCCTATCGAAGGCCTTAGACTGAACCAAGTTGATCAGGGCCCCACCGAAGCCGGGTTTGTTGCCAACCCTCTCTATGATGTATCGCATGAGGTGGAGGTTATCGTGAATGGACCTGGATGGGATAGCACATGTCTGCGCATCTCCCACCAGGCCACTCACGACAAGCGCCAACCTCTTTGCTAACACCTTGGCCAAAATCTTTAACTCTGTGTTTAGCAGGGTTATGGGCCGAAAATTATTTATACTATCCCCCTTGTTCTCGTCCTTCCTCACCAGCGTGACTACGCCCTTGGCTACAGAACAAGGAATTCTCCCGTTCTGCTGCCAATTGCAGTAGACCGCTTCGAGGAGTTCGGAGAAGAAGACCGGCATTGCTAAATAAAGTTCGTAAGGTATACCATCGAGACCTGGAGATTTGCGTCTGCTGCATTGGCTCAGCGCATCTCCGATCTCATCAGCCGAGATTGGTCCCTCGCAGGACTCTGCCTCTTCGTTCGAGAGACGCGGCAGGCCGTCGAGGTATGGACCGAAATCCACGCCCCCGCCCGGACCCTCGCCTCCCCCGAACAATCGGGCAAAGTGCCTTTGAAAAGCCTCGCACATCTGCTTAGGCTCCCGGATCACCCGTCCATCTTCGTCTTGCAACGACCGGATGGTGGATCGATTTCCACTCTTAGCTTCTGTCACGCGGGCCCATCCAACGGCTTTGGCCCCCTCATTACCTAGAGCACGTATTTTACTTCGAATGACGCAGCCTTCGTGCTTTGCATCGAAAAACTGGTTCAAGGCCGTCCTCGATGCCAGCACTCTGGCCACATCTTCGCTCTTGATTGCCTCTTCTAATTTACCTGTTAATTCTTTCTCGTTTCTATTCCTATCGGCAGCTAACATCTTGCTATAACTTATTGATTCTGTTCTAATCTCTCTTTTGAGAGATGCCCACCATCCGTTGTTGACGATTGCACCCGTCAACCTCTCCTTAACTAATCTGCTAATCCGGTTTCTGTAAGTCTCTTTTGTCGGTAAAGACAAATTAAGTTTCCAGTAACCGGGACCCTGTCTATGTGTTTTCTCGAGATTGACCACGCAGGTCACTAATTTGTGATCCGTGTAGCCAACAGTGCGCATTTCTGGAGAGCTTAATATGTCCCTATCCTTACTTCTAACTAAGAATCTATCTAAGTACGATCTAGATTGACCACTGTGGTTTCTCCAAGTCCAGGTAGGCACAGTTGGAAAATCTAGTCGATATCTATCGACCAAGTTAAAACGGTCGAGTAACCCCTTGAGGCTGTTACACCCCCCTCTATTAGGACATGCTCCTGCATAGTCCCAACGTGCATCCAGGATGTCATTCCAATCCCCCGCTAGAAGCAGGGAACGCGACGTTCCCAGAAAAGTCTCCAAACGCTGGAAGAAGTCGGGCCGTTCAGCTCCGAAAGGGGAGTAGACGGCGACCAGTCTCAAGGCCGCACTTTCACTACTGCCAACGTCTAGCACCAACAAACGACCCTCCGGGTCCGAGTGCACAACCTGTACGGCAAGACCCAGGTGTTTTTGCAGCAGTACGACAACCCCACCCCCACCTCCAGGTTGACAGAGAGATGCATGCACCTCAAAGTCATCGAAGGTGGGGGCCAGCTGCCGCACGACGCTGATTCGAGTCTCACAGATAACCATTACATTTATACTACATGACCTGAGGTCATTTAGAAGCTTTGCTTGCTTCCAAGTTGAGCCCAGGCCACGTGCATTCAAACATCCTACTCTTAACACATCCATGTGGGCGGCAGAGCCAAAGGAGAGTGTAGAGACCTACCTTTCCGCTTCCCGGGGTTCGGGTTGCACGACTTCCATGGGGTCGGGGGTGTTGGGTGAAGGAGTGTCTTGTGGTGGTGTGGAGTCGTCAGTGTGTGGTGGGGTTGGGGTGTTTGGAGTTGTGTTGGGGAGGGGAAGGGGAGGGGGAAAGCTTTTTAGTAGGACGCGGTTTATGGGTTTGACAGAGGGTGGTCCTACGTCCTCCTTAAAATCATTTTTTAGTTTTTGGTAGAGGTTCATTGGGATCTTTATTAATTTTAAATGTGGGTAGTTTTCTGACGAAACAAAGTTTACACCTTCGGTTTGTACCGAAGGATTATTGTATATGAGTTCATTTAATTTATTATTGTTTCTGTTGATGTAAGTATAGTGTAATGTCTTTTTTTCCGATGGTGTGAGTGTTTCGAAGAGGGGAGGGGCAGGTTTGGTTTGTTTGTTGCTGGAGGGGTGTTTTCTGTTTTGTTGGATTGTGTTGAGATTTGGGTGGGGGTTGTTTGTCCTTGTGTGTTTTGCACATGTTTTCTTTTTTTCCTTTTAATCTGTCTGAAGGACTCCGTTTCTTCCTCCGAATTCGTTGGGTTATCTTCAGTGTTGGAGGGAAGAGGTATGTTTGCTGGTAATGTTTCCGTGTTGGTTTTCTTTGTGGGGGAGATGGATGTCACTATGTTAGACTGTGTTGTGTGTTGTGTCTGCGGTGGTTGTGTTGTTTTATTGAGTGAGAGGTTGGGTGGGCCTGTATTTTGTTTTGGGGTAATGTGTTGTGACTGTTTGTGTTGTGGTGGTGTTGTGGTTTTACTGAGGGACGGGTTGGGTGGGACTGAGTTTTGTTGTTTGTTTATCTGTTGTGGTGGTGGTGGTGGAGCTGGTGTTGGTAGCAGGGTTTTCTTTTTGTTGAGTTGGGGACAAGCGGCCTTCAGGTGCCCTCTGCCTGCACAGATATGGCAGGACGGCCTTCTCCCCTCCACGCTAATGTTTATATACCCGTGGTCCTCTAATAGGATTCTGTCGGGTATTTGGGCGATGCGTTCAGGCTTCATTTGCACTACCAGCTCTATACCTGTTCCACTGAACGCATTGCCTGTGGTTTTCCCAATGGAAATCACGTTGTCATTCACTGGATCGATGAAGCCAGCTATGAGCCAGCAGTAGTCCACATCTGGCATCATTGCATCCAGCCATATGCGTTGAGTTCTTTTCCCCATATAAGATGGATAAAAGGTGAAATTTTTCGAACGAATCGGTGACAAAGCACATTTTTTTGCCGCCGATTCGTTCTTCATGATAATTGCTAGGCTTCCATACAGTCTGTCTTTTCTTATGAAAGTGGTTTCATTAAGTACTTCTGTGAGTACTGTTTTGATATCTGCTTGAGAAGGCTGTTCAGGTTTTTTTGTACTGTTGTTGATGGTCCGAAACTTGACCGTTCGGCTTTCAATGTCTTTCGTGAATTCTTGAGGCATTTTTACCGATAAAATACCATTCTCTCCTTCACTTATGTATTGTTTGGCGTCCGTGATCCTTCGTACCATATCTGAAATGTTTTCCGCTATATAAGTCAAAGATTTCTTTGTTTTCTGTGCAAATGAAATCTTGTCGTCTGCTTTGCTTTCTGATATGGTGTTATTTTCAAATGTTATTTTTGTGTTTGTTGTGTCTTTGTTTGTGTTATTAGTATTGTCATGCAATTTTTCAAATTTTTTTTTTTTCGTTGTTGGAATCCATGTCCAGATTTGTGTTTTCGTCATTTTTTTTCTCCGCAGATTCGTCTGTTTTTATTTTAATTTTTCCTTCCTTCTCTATGACGTTAGTTGGGAAGGAAGGGAGGACTAAAGCGTGCGAGCTTACAACTCTTACCGCTGTCCCCCCACCACTATTTTCGTTCGCTGCGTTTAACATTTCTGTTAGACGATTGAAATTTTTTTGCCACAAAATTTTTAAAACAGGTTTTTCACCTCTAGGAGGGGTAAAGATGAGCTGACCCACCGCCTGACAGTTCAGACGGGGGGTCAAGCTACACAATTGTATCAAAATTAAGTTTGAACTCACAAAATTTCCTCAATAAATTTGAACAAAACTTCTGCGCGAAGTGAATTACATCCACACTGTAGAACAGACGACAGCTAGATTGATAGATAGATAGATAGATAGATAGATAGATAGATAGATAGATAGATAGATAGATAGATAGATAGATAGATAGATAGATAGATAGATAGATAGATGGATAGATAGATAGATTTCTTTATTTACCATAAAGGCATAAAAAGAAGGGACAAATACAAAGGGGGAGTTTACATATAATCGAGTAAAAAGGGTGTAACATGAAAATAATCGAAAATAACCTCAAAAGGGAGGGGACGTGATGGGGGTTGCACACACCCCCGAAAAAGTGTGCAATCCTTTGCCCGGGGAGCACATGGAGAAGGTGCTCCCCTCTCCTTTACTTCTTTACCTACAGGATGGTATACAGAGAAGGCCCATTTACACGAGCCATTCTCGCCACTATCACCCACCTTTCATAAAACTGCCTGTGGCCAAGCACCTCTCTCTCCATTCTTATCCTTCTTCCGAAGTGATATCGGAAGAAGTAGACCAGACTATGGCCAGAGAGGAAGTTGCCTGACCTCAGACCTTTCAATCGTGTCCACCAAACAACCTCTTTCAACATGGCTATTACGCACAGAAAAACCGCCTTTGCTTCCTTTGTGAAGAGGGGAGGCGGTTTGATTGTCATCACGGACTCGGCGGTCAATTTAATCGGCGCCACCCGCGACAGCAGTTGTTCGGCGTAGCCCCACAGATCAGCCACGCCAGGACATTGCACCAATGCGTGCGCCACGGTTTCTTCGTGACGCACGCATCTAGGGCAAATCTTTTTTGAGGGATCCCTGCCCGGGCGCCCGTGTCTGTAGAGCCTCTCTCGAACGGGTAGAGCCCATCGGTAGCACTGCCAGGCCAGTGACTTCTGGAAGTTGTCCATTGGTCCTGGGCCGAAAGTCCTACCGAACAGGCTGGCCAGTTCGTCTTCTTCCATGTCCAGCGACTCTCCAAGGGTGTCATCGCCCCTGCTAGCCACCAGCCCTCTATAGAATGATGAGGTGGATTCTCCACCGATGGCCCGGCCCGCTTGCCAGAGAGCCCTGAGCGCCTGAGCACACTCAGTGTGCCAGTCTCCCAGTTTTCCGGATCTTTGCTTGACCCAGGACTGTAGCTCGGTGAGTGAGACGAGTCTCGGAAAGGCTCGTTTCACGAACGGAGCCCACACCGGTTGACCAGTGAGGAATACCTGTAGGTGCCGTAGCCTTAATGCGTGCCTACGCATCATCAACCACGGCATCCCCAGCCCTCCTTTCGAAGGTTGTTGGCAGCAGATGGATCTTCTCACCATAGGAGGACGCTTCTTCCAAAGAAATTGGAAGAGCATGCGTTCCATGGTGGTGAGTGTTTCCTTAGGGCAAGGCACGACAGTCAGGCGGTAGTAAGTGACGGACGCTATGTAAATGTTCGCCACCTCCGCCCGGCCTTTTAGGGACAGTTTACACTTGGCCCATTTCTGGGTTAGTGCAAACACCTTGTTCGTAACCTCGTTCCAGTTCTTTTCCACCTGGAGGTCCGGTCCAAACCAGACCCCAAGCAACTTTACCGGGCCCTCCGTCCAGTGTCCGACGACACCGTCAGGAGGCATCGGTTTGCCTCTCCACGTTCCGAGTTGCAGCCCGATGGATTTTTCCCGGTTCAGTTTCGCTCCTGACAACCTTTCGTACTCCTCCAGTAAGGTACCGATCGCCTCGATCTCCGAGTCGGTTGATACCATTACTGTTACGTCATCGGCGTAGGCCGACACCGCTTTGCTCAATCCTGGTTCCAGGGGGATACCCTGCAACAACTCCAGCTTCCTCAGTAAAGGCTCGAGAGTCAATACGTACAGAAGGGAGGAGAGAGGGCACCCCTGTCGAATGGATCGTGTGATTTCGAACGGCTTCGAAAGGTAGCCGTTCACCTTGATCCTAGAACAGATGTGGTTGCTATGTAGGGCAGTGATCCAGCCTCTGAAAACAGGACCGAACCCAGCCGCCGCTAGCACCGCATCCAGGTAACCATGGTCGACCCTATCGAAGGCCTTAGACTGATCCAAGTTGATCAGGGCCCCACCGAAGCCGGGTTTGTTGCCAACCCTCTCTATGATGTATCGCATGAGGTGGAGGTTATCGTGAATGGACCTGGATGGGATAGCACATGTCTGCGCATCTCCCACCAGGCCACCCACGACAAGCGCCAACCTCTTTGCTAACACCTTGGCCAAAATCTTTAACTCTGTGTTTAGCAGGGTTATGGGCCGAAAATTATTTATACTATCCCCCTTTTTCTCGTCCTTCCTCACCAGCGTGACTACGCCCTTGGCTACAGAACAAGGAATTCTCCCGTTCTGCTGCCAATTGCAGTAGACCGCTTCGAGGAGTTCGGAGAAGAAGACCGGCATTGCTAAATAAAGTTCGTAAGGTATACCATCGAGACCTGGAGATTTGCGTCTGCTGCATTGGCTCAGCGCATCTCCGATCTCATCAGCCGAGATTGGTCCCTCGCAGGACTCTGCCTCTTTGTTCGAGAGACGCGGCAGGCCGTCGAGGTATGGACCGAAATCCACGCCCCGGCCCGGACCCTCGCCTCCCCCGAACAATCGGGCAAAGTGCTTTTGAAAGGCCTCGCACATCTGCGTAGGCTCCCGGATCACCCGTCCATCTTCGTCTTGCAACGACCGGATGGTGGATCGATTTCCACTTTTAGCTTCTGTCACGCGGGCCCATCCAACGGCTTTGGCCCCCTCATTACCTAGAGCACGTATTTTACTTCGAATGACGCAGCCTTCATGCTTTGCATCGAAAAACTGGTTCAAGGCCGTCCTCGATGCCAGCACTCTGGCCACATCTTCGCTCTTGATTGCCTCTTCTAATTTACCTGTTAATTCTTTCTCGTTTCTATTCCTATTGGCAGCTAACATCTTGCTATAACTTATTGATTCTGTTCTAATCTCTCTTTTGAGAGATGCCCACCATCGGTTGTTGACGATTGCACCCGTCAACCTCTCCTTAACTAATCTGCTAATCCGGTTTCTGTAAGTCTCTTTTGCCGGTAAAGACAAATTAAGTTTCCAGTAACCGGGACCCTGTCTATGTGTTTTCTCGAGATTGACCACGCAGGTCACTAATTTGTGATCCGTGTAGCCAACCGTGCGCATTTCTGGACAGCTTAATATGTCCCTATCCTTACTTCTAACTAAGAATCTATCTAAGTACGATCTAGATTGACCACTGTGGTTTCTCCAAGTCCAGGTAGGCACAGTTGGAAAATCTAGTCGATATCTATCGACCAAGTTAAAACGGTCGAGTAACCCCTTGAGGCTGTTACACCCCCCTCTATTAGGACATGCTCCTGCATAGTCCCAACGTGCATCTAGGATGTCATTCCAATCCCCCGCTAGAAGCAGGGAACGCGACGTTCCCAGAAAAGTCTCCAAACGCTGGAAGAAGTCGGGCCGTTCAGCTCCGAAAGGGGAGTAGACGGCGACCAGTCTCAAGGCCGCACTTTCACTACTGCCAACGTCTAGCACCAACAAACGACCCTCCGGGTCCGAGTGCACAACCTGTACGGCAAGACCCAGGTGTTTTTGCAGCAGCACGACAACCCCACCCCCACCTCCAGGTTGACAGAGAGATGCATGCACCTCAAAGTCATCGAAGGTGGGGGCCAGCTGCCGCATGACGCTGATTCGAGTCTCACAGATAACCATTACATTTATACTACATGACCTGAGGTCATTTAGAAGCTTTGCTTGCTTCCAAGTTGAGCCCAGGCCACGTGCATTCAAACATCCTACTCTTAACACATCCATGTGGGCGGCAGAGCCAAAGGAGAGTGTAGAGACCTACCTTTCCGCTTCCCGGGGTTCGGGTTGCACGACTTCCATGGGGTCGGGGGTGTTGGGTGAAGGGGTGTCTTGTGGTGGTGTGGGGTCGTCGGTGTGTGGTGGGGTTGGGGTGTTTGGAGTTGTGTTGGGGAGGGGAAGGGGAGGGGGAAAGCTTTTTAGTAGGACGCGGTTTATGGGTTTGACAGAGGGTGGTCCTACGTCCTCCTTAAAATCCTTTTTTAGTTTTTGGTAGAGGTTCATTGGGATTTTTATTAGTTTTAAATGTGGGTGGTTTTCTGATGAAACAAAGTTTACACCTTCGGTTTGTACCGAAGGATTATTGTATATGAGTTCATTTAATTTATTATTGTTTCTGTTGATGTAAGTATAGTGTAATGTCTTTTTTTCCGATGGTGTGAGTGTTTCGAAGAGGGGAGGGGCAGGTTTGGTTTTGTTTGTTGCTGGAGGGGTGTTTTCTGTTTTGTTAGATTGTGTTGCGATTTGGGTGGGGGTTGTTTGTCCTTGTGTGTTTTGCACATGTTTTCTTTTTTTCCTTTTAATCTGTCTGAAGGACTCCGTTTCTTCCTCCGAATTCGTTGGGTTATCTTCAGTGTTGGAGGGAAGAGGTATGTTTGCTGGTAATGTTTCCGTGTTGGTTTTCTTTGTGGGGGAGATGGATGTCACTATGTTAGACTGTGTTGTGTGTTGTGTCTGCGGTGGTTGTGTTGTTTTATTGAGTGAGAGGTTGGGTGGGCCTGTATTTTGTTTTGGGGTAATGTGTTGTGACTGTTTGTGTTGTGGTGGTGTTGTGGTGTTACTGAGGGACGGGTTGGGTGGGACTGAGTTTTGTTGTTTGTTTATCTGTTGTGGTGGTGGTGGTGGAGCTGGTGTTGGTAGCAGGGTTTTCTTTTTGTTGAGTTGGGGACAAGCGGCCTTCAGGTGCCCTCTGCCTGCACAGATATGGCAGGACGGCCTTCTCCCCTCCACGCTAATGTTTATATACCCGTGGTCCTCTAATAGGATTCTGTCGGGTATTTGGGCGATGCGTTCAGGCTTCATTTGTACTACCAGCTCTATACCTGTTCCACTGAACGCATTGCCTGTGGTTTTCCCAATGGAAATCACGTTGTCATTCACTGGATCGATGAAGCCAGCTATGAGCCAGCAGTAGTCCACATCTGGCATCATTGCATCCAGCCATATGCGTTGAGTTTTTTTTTTCCCATATAAGATGGATAAAAGGTGAAATTTTTCGAACGAATCGGTGACAAAGCACATTTTTTTGCCGCCGATTCGTTCTTCATGATAATTGCTAGGCTTCCATACAGTCTGTCTTTTCTTATGAAAGTTGTTTCATTCAGTACTTCTGCGAGTACTGTTTTGATATCTGCTTGAGAAGGCTGTTCAGGTTTTTTTGTACTGTTGTTGATGGTCCGAAACTTGACCGTTCGGCTTTCAATGTCTTTCGTGAATTCTTGAGGCATTTTTACCAATAAAATACCATTCTCACCTTCACTTATGTATTGTTTTGCGTCCGTGATCCTTCGTACCACATCTGAAATGTTTTCCGCTATATAAGTCAAAGATTTCTTTGTTTTCTGTGCAAATGAAGTCTTGTCGTCTGCTTTGTTTTCTGATATGATGTTATTTTCAACTGTTATTTTTTTGTTTGTTGTGTCTTTGTTTGTGTTATTAGTATTGTCATGCAATTTTTCAAATTTTTTTTTTTCGTTGTTATCGTCATTTAATTTTTTCTCCGCAGATTCGTCCGTTTTTATTTTCATTTTTCCTTCCTTCTCTATGACGTTAGTTGGGAAGGAAGGGAGGACTAAAGCGTGCGAGCTTACAACTCGTACCGCTGTCCCCCCACCACTATTTTCGTTCGCTGCGTTTAACATTTCTGTTAGACGATTGAAATTTTTTACACAAAATTTTTTTTAAAACAGGTTTTTCACCTCTAGGAGGGGTAAAGATGAGCTGACCCACCGCCTGACAGTTCAGACGGAGGGTCAAGCTACACAATTGTATCAAAATTAAGTTTGAACTCACAAAATTTCCTCAATAAATTTGAACAAAACTTCTGTGCGAAGTGAATGACATCCACACTGTAGAACAGACGACAGCTAGATTGATAGATAGATAGATAGATATATAGATAGATAGATAGATAGATAGATAGATAGATAGATAGATAGATATCTTTCTTTATTTGCCACATGGGCGTACAAAAATGGGACATTACAAGACGTGACGGCGGGGGTTTTACATAAAAATAACTTTAGCATTAATAAATAACAATAAACTGTATATAATAAAATAACAATTGAAATCCCCAGTAGGGGGGAACGTTACTGCGGGGTTGTTTTACACCTCGTGGATAGAACAACCCTCAACACCAGGAACACGTTTTGTAGGTGTTCCTGTCTTCCCTCTATTTATCTTCCTCAACCTACATTTACTCGGGCCATTTTCGCCACATTCACCCACCTTTCAGCGAATTTACTGGGGTGTAGCACCTCTCTCTCCACTCTCACCTTCCTTCTGAAGTGGTACTTAAAGAAGGGGATAAGTTGTTGTCCAGAGAGAAAGGTGTTTGCCTCAGTCCTTTTAACCTCGACCACCATATTACCTCTTTCCTCATAGCCACCAGACAGAGGAAAACAGCCTCTCCTTCGTTCTTAAATGAAGGCGGCGGGGTGATCCTCACGATGGACTCGGCTAACAAGTGGATGCGTCTCACACGTGACAGCAGCTGTTCGACATAATTCCACAGGTCGGTCACCTCTGGGCACTGAACAATTGCCTGCAGAACGGTTTCGATGTCCTGATTGCATCTTGGACAGGTCCTTTTGGCAGGATCTCTGCCAAGGCGTCGGGGCTTGTAGATTTTGTCTCGAACTGTTAGAGTCCTCGGTAGCACTGCCAGGCCAGAGACCTCTGGAAGTTATCCATAGGCCCTGGACGGAAAGTCCTCCTGAACAGACTGGTCAGTTCGTCCTCCTCGATGCCTAGAGTTTCCCCGAGAACGTCGTTTCACTTATCCTCCACTAATCCCCTATAGAATGTCGAAGTGGAGTCTCCGCTGATTGCCGTTTCCGCTTGGTAGAGGGCTGTGAGCGCCTGTAGGCAGTCGAGGTGCCAGGCACCCATTTTCTGTCTTCGCTTGACCCAGGACTGCAGCTCTGTAGTGAGACGAGTTGTGAAAGAGCTTGTCTCACAAACGACATCCACACCGGTTCACCGATCAGGAATACCTGGAGATGGCGTAGCCTCAGCGCATGTTTGCGTATCATCAGCCACGGCATGCCCAGCCCTCCGTTAGAAGGGTGTTGACAGCAGATGGATCTCCTCACCAATGGAGCCTGTTTCTTCCAGAGGAACTTGAAGAGTAGACGTTCCATTTTGGTAAGGTATTCGCGGGGGCAAGGCACGACTGTCAAGCGGTAGTAGATGACGGACGCTATGAAAGTGTTCGCCACCTCCGCTCAACCTTTCAAGGAGAGTTTGCACTCAGCCCACTTCTGGATGAGTGCAAACACCTTCGCCGTGACCTCGTTCCAGTTCTTGTCCACCTGGAGGTCTGGACCGAACCAGACCCCGATCAATTTCACCGGTCCTTCTGTCCAGCGTCCAACGACACTGTCGGAAGGCATGCGTTTGCTTCTCCATGTGCCGACTTGCAAACCGACAAACTTGTTTGGGTTTAGTCTTGCTCCTGTCAACGTTTCGTATTCCTGTAATAGGTTGCCGATTACCCCGATTTCCGAGGTTTTCAACACCATTACGGTTATGTCGTCTGCCTACAGAACTGGGAATCCTCCCGTTCTGCTGCCAGTTGCAGTAGACAGCTTCGAGGTCGCCAGAGAACAAGCCTGGCATGCCTAAGTAAAACCCATAGGGTAGACCATCTAAACCGGGTGATTTGCGTTTCCCGCAGCGGCCTAGGGCATCTTCTATTTCGGCCGCTCGGATCGGCCTTTCGCAGCTCTCCGCATCCGTGCTCGAGAGTCGCGGTACGCTGTCGAGGTAGGAGCTGAAGTCCATCACCTTGCTCGATGTACCGCTTTGCCCGAACAATTGTGCAAAATGCTGCTGGAAGGCCGTGCACATCTGCTTGGCTTCAAGTATAATGCGTCCATCTTTGTCTTGCAAAGACCGAATTGTGGATTTGTTGCCACTTTTCGGCTCTGCCACTCGAGCCCAGCTAAAAGCTTTTCTCCCTCGTTTCTTAGAGCACGTGTTCTACTGGCACTTAACTAATGTGCTAATCAGTTTACTGTAGGCCTTACACGCCGGGAGCGACATGTTTAGCTTCCAGTATCCGGGTCACTGTCTATGTGTTCTATCAAGGTTGACTACGCAGGTGACTAATTTGTGGTCTGAATAGGCAACCATGTGCATTTGTGGCCAGCTTAATGTTTCCTTATCATTCTGTCTAATTAAAAATCTATCTAAATACGATCTAGAAGACCCAGTGCGGTTGCTCCACGTCAACAGTGGTGCACTTGGGAAGTCTAGTCAATATCTATCAGCCAGTTGGAATTGGCTGATGAGATTTTTGAGGCTATTACACCCCCCTCTATTATCACAAGTTCCTACATAGTCCCAACGTGCGTATAATATGCCATTCCAGTCCTCCGCTAACACTAAAGAGCGAGACGTTCCCAGGAATAGCTCCAGACGCTTGAAGAACTCTGGTCGCGATGTCCCATATAAGGCCACCAGTCTGAAAGCTCCACCTTCACTACCATTCACGTCTAGGACCCCCAGGCTGCTCTACGGGCCCAAGTGAATCGTCTGTATTTTGATATCCAAGTTTTTTCGAAACAGAACAGCAACTCCCCCTCCACCTCCTGGCTGAACAGAGAGATGCGTAGATCTCAATATCATCGAACATGGGGTTAGTTGCTGCTTGTCGTGAATCCTGGATTTGGTGATGGCTATCACATCTATACAATGTGACCTGAGATCATTTAAAAGCTGGCCCTATTTCCAGGACATACCCAGGTCACGTACATTCAAACAACCAGCTTGTATAGTCGCCATGTTGGTGAAGAAGAGTTAAGGAGAGAAAAGGCAGGAACACTTACCTTTTCGTTTCTTGGAGGTCGGGTTGTTCGATCTCCATGTCCAGATTGGTGGTGTTTGGGGAGGGAGGGAATCCTTTTAGCAGGACACGGTTAAGGGGCTTTTGACAAGGGGGGCCCACATCATGTGGGAAGTTCTCTTTTAAAGTTTCATACTCTAGGGTTGTTACCCTGATAAGTTTGAGGTTTGGGGGTGGTTGTTGGTGGAGAAGGTTTTCCCTTCCGTTTGTATTGTGGGGTCCTTTCGGACAGTTTCCACCAGTTCTTTGTTTCTTGTTTTTATGTGTGTAATGTGTTTTGTTTTTTATGTGTACTGTTTCTGTTTGTAGTTTTCTTTTTGTGGTTGGGGTTTGTGATTGTGGTGGTGTGGGTGTTTATTTGGTTGGTGAAGTGTTTGGTTGTGTTGGTAATGATTGTGTTGTTGGTGTGTTTGTCGTTTGTGGCGGTGTGTTTATGGTGGGGTTGGGTGTGTGCGTGTTTTCTGTAGATGTTTTTTGTGTCTTTTTTGTGTCTTTTTTGTTTTTTGGATTTTTGGGGTCCCTATTCATTCTCACTTGGAGATGTAGAGGTTCCCGTCTCTGAGACTTATGAATCAGGGGTAGATGGGAGGGGTATGTTGTGTGGTGGAGTGTTTGTGCAGGTGTTTGTGGAAGTATTTGACAGAGGGGGGAAGAGGCAATGAAGGGTTTTTCAGTGGGATATTGTGTGTGTGGTTGTCTCTGGTCTGTAGTGGTGTGGGAGTGGATGTTGCAGGTTTTTGTGTTGTATTTGGTTTGGAGTGTTGATGTTGGGGTTTTGGTGTTGCTAATAACACCTTGTTTGTCCTCGGTTTGTTTAAGAGAGGGCAAAATGCCTTTAAGTGTGTGGTTTTCCCATACGTATGGCACTGAGGTCTTTTCCCCTCCACTAAAATGGAGATGACACCTTTTCAAGGACGATCCTGTCCGGTATTTTCTCATTTGTACCAGAACCTCGATGCAGGTTCCAAACCAGTTATGCCGGTCTGTCCTGTCTACAGATGGGGGGGGGGTTTCCTTTCCTCATCCTTCTTCAGGATGCAACGTAGGATTCACCATATGTTGACCTCTGCTGGGATCCTGGTTATTTTTATTTTGTAGGATCTTCTTCCCATGTATGTGGGGAAGAAGATGTGTTGATCCGTTTTTATTGGGTGAACCGAGTGTTTTCGTGCTAGAGTTTCGCTCTTAAAGAGCACTGACACACTTCCGTACTGTTTACCTCTTTGGAGGTATGCCACGTCTGGCTTGATATCTTTTAGTGCAGCTTCGATAGTGCTTGTTGGGAGCGTTATGGGTTTTTTGGTAGTGATGTCAACTGTTCTATAAATTAACTTCTTTTTCTGTCATTTCTCTTACTTGTGGGGGTATGTGTATGTGTGGGGTGTCTCCCACAAACGTCACATAGCTGGAAGCTTCTTCCAAATAATGGGACTTTTGGGAAATGTCCATGGAGTAGTATTTAAAATCCTGTTGCTTAGCAACGGTTGCTGCAAATGAAATTGTGTTATTGTTGTTGTTGGTGGTGATGATGGTCTCATTTGTTGTGTTGCCACTGATTCCTTTTGTTGTATTGTTGTTTTTGCTTGTGATGGTATTAGTGTTTGCTACATATACTTCCTTCTGTGTGTGGATACATGTGACGTTTGGGACGTCAGGCGTGTTCAGTTGCTTACAAGCAGCTGAAGCTTGTGCTCTTTTAAATGTTGAGGCGATAATGTTGGCATTCCTTTATCCATGTCTGTACTACCTGCTGGTCAAGTAGGCATGGCTTTCCCTTCCCATATTCTTGTTTTGACAAAGAGGTAGGTGCGTTTGCTTCGGCCATTTCTTAAAAATTGAAGTGTTTTGCAAACATTTTTTCGAAAATATATTGGATGTTTTTGCCCTGAGGGGCACGATATTTTGGGAGACTGACCAGATCAAAATTTGACCTGTCAGTTCCTCTAAAAATTGGTATAAAAATAAAAGTTCACAATGACGAATTTCTAAAGACTTTTAAACAAAACTTACTGAGCAAGTTTAACACATGTGTCCATCCAGATAGATAGATAGATAGATAGATAGATAGATAGATAGATAGATAGATAGATAGATAGATTTCTTTATTAGCCTAAGGGGCACAAAAGAAGGGGACAAATACAAATGGGGAAGTTTACATACAATAAAAACGTGTAAAATGTTATCACAAATGGAATTTAAAAAGTTAGTCGATTTTCCCCAATAGAGGGAGACAGTTTATATGGGTAACACATACCCCCGAAAAAAAATGTGCAACCCTCATCTCCAGGAGTACGAAGAGTTTGTACTCCTTTCCTCTCCTCCTTCTTTTCCTCAACCTACAGGCTGATATAGAGAGAAGGCCCATTCACTCGGGCCATTCTCGCCACTTTCACCCACCTTTCATAAAACTTGCTGGGGTACAGCACTTCTCTCTCCATCCTGATTCTTCTTCCAAAGTGGTATTTGAAAAAAAGAATCAGTTGTTGGCCGGAGAGAAAGGTGTCTGACCTCAGCCCTTTCAACCTTGTCCATCATACAACCTCTTTCGCCATAGCTATCATACAAAGGAAAACCGCCACTCCTTCGTTTTTGAAGGAGGGTGGCGGTTTGATCATGACAATGGACTCGGTGGTCAACTGGATTGGTCCCACCCGCGACAATAGTCGTTCTACATAGCCCCACAGGTCAGTGACGTCCGGGCAGTGTATGAATGCGTGCGCGACGGTTTCTTCGTCTCGCACGCACCTCGGACAGATCTTTTTTGCAGGGTCCCTGCCCGGGCGCCCATGTCTGTAGAGCTTGTCTCGAACTGGTAGAGCTCCTCGGTAGCACTGCCAGGCCAGGGACTTTTGGAAGTTGTCCATCGGTCCCGGGCGGAAGGTCCTACCGAACAGACTGACCAGTTCATCTTCCTCTACGCCTAGAGTTTCACCGAGCGCGTCGTCGCACTTGCTGCGGACCAACCCTCTATAGAATGACGAAGTGGAGTCTCCACTGACCGCCGGGTCCGCCTGCCAGAGGGCTGTGAGCGCCTGAGCACATTCGATGTACCAGTCGCCCATTTTCCTCGGTCTTTGCTTGACCCAGGACTGCAGCTCGGTCAGCGAGACGAGTCGTGGGAAGGCTCGCCTCACGAACGGGGCCCACACCGGTTGTCCGGTGAGGAATACGTAGAGATGCCGCAGCCAGAGCGCGTGTTTGCGCATCGTCAACCACGGCACCCCCAGCCCTCCGTTAGAAGGGTGTTGGCAGCAGATGGATCTTCTCACCAAAGGAGCCCGCCTCTTCCAAAGGAATCGGAAGAGCGCGCGCTCCATTTTGGCGAGCGTTTTGGCTGGACAAGGCACGACGGTCAAGCGGTAGTAGATGGCGGACGCTATAAAAGTGTTCGCCACCTCCGCTCGGTCTTTCAAGGATAGTTTTCACTTGGCCCACTTCTGGGTGAGTGCAAACACCTTGGCCGTCACTTCGTTCCAGTTCTTCTCCCCCTGAAGGTCCGGACCAAACCAGACCCCGAGCAGCTTTACCAGTCCTTCCGTCCAGCGGCCGACGACGCCATCGGAAGGCATCGGTCTGCCTCTCCACGATCCGAGTTGCAAACCGATGGACTTGTCCCGGTTCAGCTTCGCTCCTGTGAAACTTTCGTATTCCTTCAGTAAGGTGCCGACTTCCTCGATTTGCGAGGCGCTCGACACAATTACTGTGACGTCGTCGGCGTAGGCCGACGCCGCTTTCCGCAGTCCCGGTTCCAGAGGGATGCCCTGCAATAGCTCCAGCTTCCGCAGTAGTGGCTCGAGAGTCAGTACGTACAGAAGGGAGGAGAGAGGGCATCCCTGTCGAATGGATCGCGTAATATGGAACGGCTCCGAGAGGTAGCCGTTCACCTTGACCCTTGAGAAGATGTTGCTGTTGTGCATTGCAGCAATCCAGCCCCTGAACACGGGTCCGAAGCCTGCCGCCTCGAGCACCGCATCCAGGTAACGATGGTCAACCCTATCGAAAGCCTTAGACTGATCCAAGTTGATCAGGGCCCCACCGAAGCCGGGTTTACACCCTACCCTCTCTATGATGTATCGCATGAGGTGGAGGTTGTCGTGTATGGACCTGGTCGGGATTGCGCATGTCTGCGCTTCTCCCACCAGGTTCTCGACGACAAGCGCCAGCCTCTTTGCCAACACCTTGGCCAAAATCTGTAACTCTGTGTTTAGCAGAGTTATGGGCCGGAAGTTGCCTATGTCATCCCCCTTATTCTCGTCCTTCCTGATTAGTGTGACCACGCCCCCGGTTACAGAACTGGGAATTCTCCCGTTCTGTTGCCAGTTGCAGTAGACCGCTTCCAGGAAACCGGAGAATAAGTCCGGCATTGCTATGTAAAATCCGTAGGGTAGACCGTCGAGACCCGGAGATTTGCGTTTGCCGCATTGGCTCAGCGCGTCCCCTATCTCAGTGGCTGAAATCGGCTTTTCGCAGAACTTTGCCCCGCTGTCCGAGAGTCGCGGTAGGCCGTCGAGGTATGGACCGAAATCCATAGCCTCTCCCGGCGCGCCGCTCCCCCCGAACAGCCGAGCAAAGTGCCGCTGAATGCCGCACACATCTGCTTCGGCTCACGTATCACGCGTCCGTTTTGGTCCTTCAAAGACCGAATCGTGGACTTGTTGCCACTTTTTGCCTCCGTCACTCGGGCCCAGCTAACAGCTTTGGCTCCCTCGTTTCCCAGAGCACGTATTTTGCTTCTGACAACGCAGCCCTCGTGCTTTGCGTCGAAGAACTGGTCCACGGCCGTTCTCGTTGCTAGCACGCTGGCTACGTTTCCACTTCTAATTGCCTCTTCTACTTTATCTACCAGTTCCTTCTCGGTTCTATTTCTATCTAACGCTAATTCTTTACTAAAAACTATCGAGTCTAATCTAACTGCCCTCTTGAGAGAGTACCACCATCTGTTGTTGACCCCTGTCAAGTGCTGTTTAACTAAAGTGCTAATCCGTCTACTGTATGCTTTGCTTGTCGGTAACGACAAGTTCAGCTTCCAGTAGCCGGGTCCTTGTCTATGGGTTCTATCAAGGTTGGCCATGCAGGTCAGGTCACTAGTTTGTGATCTGAATAGGCAACCATGAACATTTGTGGACAGCTTAACATGTCCCTATCCTTATTTCTAACTAGAACCCTATCTAGGTACGATCTAGATGTTCCGCTACGATTACTCCACCTCCACAGTGGCGCAGTCGGAAAATCTAGTCGATATCTATCAGCCTGGTCAAATCGGTCGATTAACTGTTTGAGGCTGTTACACCCTCCTTTATCGGGACATGCTCCCATATAGTCCCAACGTGCATCTAGGATTCCATTCCAGTCCCCCACTAAAAGCAAGGAGCGGGACGTTCCCAGAAAAGTCTCTAGACGTTTGAAGAAGTCTGGCCGCGGTGTCCCGGATGGGGCATATGCGGCCACCAGCCTGAAGGCTCCACCTTCACTACCGTCAACGTCTAGGACCACCAGTCGACCCTCCGGGTCCAGATGTACTGTCTGTGTTACGAGGCCCAGGTGTTTCCGCAGCAAAACGGCAACTCCGCCCCCACCCCCCGGTTGACAGAGAGATGCGTAGATCTCAAAGTCATCGAAGATGGGGGCCAGCTGTCGCTCGCCGTGGATCCTGGACTCGCAAATGGCTACCACATCCATACTGTGCGACCTGATGTCGTTTAAGAGTTTGCCCTGTTTCCACGGCATCCCCAGGCCGCATACGTTCACACATCCAACTCTTATATTGGCCATGTTAGTGCTGAAAAGTTAAAAGTGGAAAAGAGATCACTCACCCTTCGCCTCCTGGGGACCAGGCCGCACGATTTCCATGGGGGTGTTGGAGGGGTTGTCTGGATGGGTGGTGGTTTCCGGCGGGGTGCGGATGCAGATGTTTGGTGGGGTGGGGTCTGGGGTGGGGAGGCATTTGAGAAGGACGCGGTTGAGTGGTTTCACGCAGGAATTCCCCACATCCTTCTCAAATGATTCTTTTAGGGACCTATAAGTTTGTATAGGGACCCTAATCAGTTTTAGGTTCAGTTTTTTGCTATTTTTAATAGAGTGGGCGAAAGTTTTCCCTTCGGTGAAAACCGAAGGGTCGTTCGTGATGGTCTCCATTAGTGTTTTGTTTTCAGTGTTTATGTAAGTGTAAGTGTAATTTTCTTGTGTTGTGTTTGTTTTTGTCTGTAGTTCTTGTGTGTGCTCTCGTTTTGTTGTAGGTATTTTGTTTTCAGCAGGTGGGGGTTTTGTTTGTGATATTTTTGTTGTTTGTGTTGGTGGTTGTATGTTTGTGGTAGTGTTTGCTGGTTTTTTGCTTTTGTGATGTCTTTTCGAGCGATGGGGTTCTCCCTCGTCTTCACTGGGTGATGGCGAGATAGCCTCATCTGTTGTATCGTCTGTGTGATTGGGGAGGGTTATGTCTTGGGGAGCTGTTGTGTCTGTATGTAATTTTGCAGTGGATTTAGGTGGAGTGGGGTTGGGTGGGGCTGTGTTTTTTGTGTGTTGGTGTTGTTGTGGTGGTGTTGGTGGTTGTGTTGTTTTGATGGGTGTCGGCAGAAGAGCCTTTTTTTGGTTCATTAGTTTAGGACAGGAAGCCCTCAGGTGACCCCTGTTAAAGCAATGGTAACATGAAGGCCGCCTACCCTCAACCGAAAGGTTTATGTAGGTGAGTCCGTCCAGGAGTACACGCTGTGGGATCATAGCTATTCGCTCTGGGCTCATTTGCACCAGAACTTCAATGCTAGTCCCATTGAATACATCTCTGGGGGACTTTCCTACTGACAGTATTCTGTCTTCATCAAAATTGATGAAGCCGCACAGTATCCACCGTATGTTCACCTTTGCTGTGACACTTGTGATTCTGATCTTTTGTGTCCTTTTTCCCATGTATGTAGGGAAAAAGGTGTACAGGTTGGATACAATTGGCGACACAGAGTAATTTTGGGCCGTCAATTGATCCTTCATGAGTACCGAAATACTCCCAAAAAGTTTGCTTCTTTGAATGAATGCAATATCATTCATTGAATTTTTGAAAACCAGTTCAAATTCTTTCTGTGACAATTGGACTGGTTTTCGGGTAGAATTGGAAACTGTCCTAAAAACTATCGTCTTGAGAGCAGTTTCCTTGCGAATTTCTAGCGGAGAATTGATGCTGAAAGCACCATTTTTTTCGAAAGTGACATATCTCTTAGCGTCCTTTAAAAGTAGTTCAGCATTTGTTATGTCGAGATATATCAATTCTTCTTTCTTTTGAACTTTCTCTGCAAAGGAGATTTTTGGTTTCTTTGTGGAATCCGTATTGGTGGTGTTGTCATTATTGTTGTTATTGTTGTTGTTATTCTTGTTGTCACCGATGTTGGTATCATCCGTATTTTCCTTGGTGTTGTTGTTGTCTTTGATGCTGGTGTTATTGGCGTTGTCTTTATTTTTTTCTTTGTTGTTGTTATCATTGTTGCTTTTATCATCATTATTGGTTTTGCTGTTATTTTTGTTGTCATTGAACTGTTTGGTGTCATTTGTGTTGTTTGGATATGAATTCGTTTTTTATTTTCATTTCGTCTTTCCATCTCTATAGTATCTAGTGAAGAAGACGTTGTTGACTGCGAGCTTTGTAGTCTTACCGCCTCTCCACCACCATTATCGTTGGACGCAGCGTTCATAACGTAATCAAAATTTTATAATATTTTTTCCAAGATTCGATGGAGAAAAATTTTTTTAATGGATATTCCGCCCCTGTGGGGGCGAAAATGAGTTGATCCACTACCTGAAGGTCCAGACGGGTGGTCAAGTTACACAATGATATAAAATTTAACTAAAAACTCACGTTTTTTTCTTACATAAATTAACGGAAACTTCTCCGCGAAGTTACACACGTCTGATAGATAGATAGATAGATATGTTTCTTTTATTTGCCACCAGGGCATCAAAAGTGGGACAAGTACAAGGGGGGAGTTTACACAAAATGGCGTCATCAATAAGGAGGAGGCAATAACAATATATAAAAATAATATATAACAAAAAATAAAATTTATAACAAAATCCTCAATAGAGAGGAGGCGCCTTGGGAGGTCGCACACACCCCCGAAAAAAGTGTGCAACCCTTTTCCTCAGGAGCACAGAGAGGGGTGCTCCCTCGTTCCTTCCTCTCTTCCACCTACAGGCTTATGTAAAGAGAAGGCCCATTCACACGGGCCATTCTCGCCACTTTCACCCACCTTTCATAAAAACGACTGGGGTGGAGCACCTCTCTCTCCATCCTGATCCTTCTTCCGAAATGATATCGGAAGAAACGTACCAGTTGTTGGCCAGAGAGAAAGGTACCTGACCTCAGTCCTTTCAGACGCGTCCACCATACAACTTCTTTCACCATGGCTATTACGCACAGAAACACCGCCTCTGCTTCATCTTTGAAGGGGGGAGGCGGCTTGATCATTACAATAGACTCGGTGGTCAACCGGATCGGTCCCACCCTTGACAGCAGTTGTTCGACATAGCCCCACAGATCGGCTACGCCCGAGCAGTGTACCAATGCGTGTGCAACGGTTTCCTCGTCGCACACGCATCTGGGACAGATCTTTTTGGCGGGGTCCCTACCCGGGCGTCCGTGTCTGTAGAGCTTTTCTCGAACGGGTAGAGCCCCTCAGTAGCACTGCCAGGCCAGGGACTTCTGGAAATTGTCCATAGGTCCCGTGCTGAATGTCCTACCGAACAGGCTGGCCAGTTCGTCCTCCTCCATGTCTAGGGCTTCTCCGAGGGCGTCATCGCACCTGCTGCGTACCAGCCCTCTATAGAATGTTGCGGTGGATTCTCCACTGATAACTGGATCCGCCTGCCAGAGGGCGGTGAGCGCCTGGGCACACTCAGTGTGCTAGGCGCCCAGTTTTCTCGGTCTTTGCTTGACCCAGGATTGCAGCTCGGTGAGTGAGACGAGTCTGGGAAAGGTTCGTCTCACAAACGAGACCCACACCGGTTGACCGGTGAGGAATACGTAGAGGTGCCGTAGCCTTAATGCGTGTTTACGCATCATTAGCCACGGCATCCCCAGCCCTCCTTTCGAAGGGTGTTGACAGCAGATGGATCTCCTCATCATAGGAGCCCGCCTCTTCCAAAGGAATTGGAAGAGCGCGCGCTCCATCTTGGTGAGGGTTTCCCTTGGGCAGGGCACTACGGTCAGGCGGTAGTAGATGTCGGACGCTATATAGGTGTTCGCCACCTCCGCCCGACCTTTCAGGGATGGTTTGCAACTGGCCCACTTCTGGATCAGTGCAAACAACCTCTGCCCAGTTTTTCTCCACCTGGAGGTCCGGTCCGAACCAGACCCCGAGCAACTTCACCGGGCCCTCCGTCCAGCGTCCGACGACGCCATCGGAGGGCATCGGTCTGCCTCTCCACGTGCCGAGTTGCAAACCGATCGACTTGTCCCGTTTCAGCTTAGCCCCTGTGAACCATTCGTACTCCTCCAGTAAGGTGCCAACCGCCTCGATTTCGGAGGCCGTCGACACCATTACTGTCACGTCATCGGCGTAGGCCGACACCACTTTCGGCAATCCCGGTCCCAAAGGGATGCCATGTAACAACTCCAACTTCCGCAGCAGTGGCTCTAGGGCCAATACATACAGAAGGGAGGAGAGAGGGCACCCTTGTCGGACGGACCGCGCGATTTTGAACGTCTCCGAGAGGTAGCCGTTCACCTTGACCCTAGAGCAGATGCGGCTGCTGTGCATAGCAGTGATCCAGCCCCTGAAAACGGGCCGAAGCCTGCCGCCGCTAGTACCGCATCCAGGTAACCATGGTCGACCCTATCGAACGCCTTAGATTGATCCAAGTTGATCAGAGCCCCACCAAAGCCGGGTTCGTTCCCAACCCTCTCTATGATGTATCGCATGAGGTAGAGGTTGTCATGGATGGACCTGGACGGCATAGCGCATGTCTGCGCATCTCCCACCAGGTTGCTCACGACAAGCGCCAACCTCTTTGCTAGCACCTTGGCCAAAATCTGTAACTCTGTATTTAGCAGAGTTATGGGCCTGAAGTTACTTATTTCGTCCCCCTTGTTCTCGTCCTTCCTCACTAGCGTGACTACGCCCTTGGTCACAGTACAGGGAATTCTCCCGTTCTGTTGCCAGTTGCAGTAGACCGCCTCGAGGAGATCGGGGAACAAGTCCGGCATAGCTAGATATAATTCGTAAGGAAGACCATCGAGACCCGGGGATTTGCGTTTGCCGCATTGGCTCAGCACGTCCTCTATCTCAGCGGCCGAAATCGGCTCCTCGCAGGACTTCGCCTCCCTGTCCGAGAGACGCGGCAGGCCGTCGAGGTATGGACCGAAGTCCACGTTCCCTACCGGCGCCCCGCCCCTCCCTAACAGTCGGGCAAAGTGCCTTTGAAAGGCCTCACACATCTGCTTAGGCTCAAGAATCGGCCGTGCATCCAGGTCTCGCAAAGACCGGATGGTGGATTTAGTTCCACTGTTGGCCTCTGTCACGCGGGCCCAGCTAACAGCTTTGGTCCCCTCGTTCCCTAGAGCACGTATTTTACTTCGGATGACGCGTCGAAAAACTGGCTCAAAGCCGTTCTCGACGCTAGCACTCTGGCCACGTCGCCGCTTCTAATTGCCTCTTCTACTCTATCTATTAGCTCCCTTTCCTTCCTATTCCTATCCGCAGCTAGAACCTTACTAAATTCTATCGAGACTACTCTAATCTCTCTCTTTAGAGATACCCACCACCTGCTGTTGACGATCGCTCCAGTCAACCGTTCCTTAACTAACGTACTAATCCGATCCCTGTAAGCTCTACTTGCCGGCAAGGACAAGTTGAGCTTCCAGTAACCGGGGCCCTGTCTATGCGTTCTATCAAGGTTGACCATGCAGGTCACCAACTTGTGGTCTGAATAGCCAGCCATGAGCATTTCTGGACAACTTAAAAAGTCCCTGTCCTTATTTCTAACTAAAAATCTATCTAGGTACGACCTAGATGATCCGCTGCGATTTGACCAAGACCAGGTTGGCACCGTCGGAAAATCTAGTCGAAATCTATCGGCCAGGTCAAATCGGCCGAGTAAGCTCTTGAGGCTGTTGCACCCCTCTCTGTCGGGACATGCCCCTGCATAGTCCCAACGTGCATCCAGGATACCATTCCAATCCCCCACTAAAAGCAGGGAACGGGACGTCCCTAGAAAAGACTCCAGACGCTGGAAAAAGTCGGGCCGCTCTGTCCCAAAAGGGGCATATGCGGCTACCAGCCTAAAGGCTCTACCTTCACCACTGCCAAGGTCCAGCACCACCAGTCGACCCCCTGGGTCCAAGTGAACTATCTGTGTTGCAAGGCCCAGATGTTTTTGCAGCAGAACGACAACCCCACCCCCACCACCGGGCTGACAGAGAGATGCGTGCATCTCAAAGTCGTCAAAGGTGGGTGCTAGCTGCCGCATGCTGCTGATCCGGGCCTCGCAGATAACCATCACATTTATAGATTGTGACCTGAGGTCATTTAGAAGCATTGCTTGCTTCCAAGACGAGCCCAGGCCACGCGCATTTAGACACCCTACTCTTATTACAGCCATGTTGGTGGAAAGGAGAAAAGGCACTTACCTCTCTGCGTCCCGGGAAACGGGCCACTCAATTTCCATGTTGGTTGGGGATGGGTTGTTGGGTGGGGTGGTGGTTTGTGGAAGTGAAGGGGCATCGGTGTGTTGTGGGGTTGGGGTGTTTGTGGTTGAGTGGGTGTATGGGTGGGGTGGGGGGTGACATTTTTTAGGAGGACGCGGTTGATTGGTTTGGCGCAGAGGGGGGGGGGGGGGCCCACGTCCTCCGTGAAATTTATTTTCAGTGTTTTGTACAAGTGCATTGGGACTTTTATCATTTTTAAATGAGGTAGTCCCACAGCAGTTATAAAGTTAGGCGCTTCAGTTTGGACCGAAGGGTTTGCTGAAATTGATTTCCGTAATTCTTTGTTGTCTGTGTTCATGTATGTATATTGTAAGGTCTTTTTTTGTGTAGCAGTTAGTGTTGTGTGACAGGGAGGGGTGGTTTGTGTGTAGTTTGTGTTCTCTTGGGGGGGGGGTTAAAGTTAAGATAGATAGATAGATAGATAGATAGATAGATAGAGAGAGAGAGAGAGAGCGAGAGAGAGAGAGAGAGAGAGAGAGAGATAAATAGATAGATAGATAGATAGATAGATAGATAGATAGATAGATAGATAGATAGATATGTTTCTTTTATTTGCCACAAGGGCATCAAAAGTGGGACAAGTACAATGGGGGGAGTTTACAAAACAAGGCGTCCTCAATAGGGAGGAGGCAATAACAATATATAAAAATAAAATAAAATATAACAAAAAATAGAATTATAACAAAATCCTCAATAGAGGATTTTGTTATAAAATATAACAAAAAATAAAATTTATAACAAAATCCTTAATAGAGAGGAGGCGCCTTGGGGGGTCGCACACACCCCCGAAAAAAGTGTGCAACCCTTTTCCTCAGGAGCACAGAGAGGGGGTGCTCCCTCGTTCCTTCCTCTTTTCCACCTACAGGCTCATGTAAAGAGAAGGCCCATTCACACGGGCCATTCTCGCCACTTTCACCCACCTTTCATAAAAACGACTGGGGTGCAGCACCTCTCTCTCCATACTGATCCTTCTTCCGAAATGATATCGGAAGAAACGGACCACTTGTTGGCCAGAGAGAAAGGTGCCTGACCTCAGTCCTTTCAGACGCGTCCACCATACAACCTCTTTCGCCATGGCTATTACGCACAGAAACACCGCCTCTGCTTCATCTTTGAAGGAGGGAGGCGGCTTGATCATTACAATAGACTCGGTGGTCAACCGGATCGGTCCCACCCTTGACAGCAGTTGTTCGACATAGCCCCACAGATCGGCTACGCCCGAGCAGTGTACCAATGCGTGTGCAACGGTTTCCTCGTCGCACACGCATCTGGGACAGATCTTTTTGGCGGGGTCCCTACCCGGGCGCCCGTGTCTGTAGAGCCTTTCTCGAACGGGTAAGGCTCCTCGGTAGCACTGCCAGGCCAGGGACTTCTGGAAGTTGTCCATAGGTCCCGGGCTGAATGTCCTACCGAACAGGCTGGCCAGTTCGTCCTCCTCCATGTCTAGGGCTTCTCCGAGGGCCTCGTCGCACCTGCTGCGTACCAGCCCTCTATAGAATGTTGCGGTGGAGTCTCCACTGATAACCGGATCCGCCTGCCAGAGGGCGGTGAGCGCCTGGACATACTCAGTGTGCCAGGCGCCCAGTTTTCTCGGTCTTTGCTTGACCCAGGATTGCAGCTCGGTGAGTGAGACGAGTCTGGGAAAGGTTCGTCTCACAAACGAGGCCCACACCGGTTGTCCGGTGAGGAATACGTAGAGGTGCCGTAGCGTTAATGCGTGTTTACGCATCATTAGCCACGGCATCCCCAGCCCTCCTTTCGAAGGGTGTTGACAGCAGATGGATCTCCTCACCATAGGAGCCCGCCTCTTCCAAAGGAATTGGAAGAGCGCGCGCTCCATCTTGGTGAGGGTTTCCCTTGGGCAGGGCACTACGGTCAGGCGGTAGTAGATGACGGACGCTATGTAGGTGTTCGCCACCTCCGCCCGACCTTTCAGGGATAGTTTGCAACTGGCCCACTTCTGGGTCAGTGCAAACACCCTGTTCGTAACCTCCGCCCAGTTCTTCTCCACCTGGAGGTCCGGTCCGAACCAGACCCCGAGCAACTTCACCTGGCCCTCCGTCCAGCGTCCGACGACGCCATTGGAGGGCATCGGTCTGCCCCTCCACGTGCCGAGTTGCAAACCGATCGACTTGTCCCGGTTCAGCTTAGCCCCTGTGAACTTTTAGTACTCCTCCAGTAAGGTGCCGACCGCCTCGATTTCGGAGGCCGTCGACACCATTACTGTCACGTCATCGGCGTAGGCCGACACCGCTTTCCGCAATCCCGGTTCCAAAGGGATGCCCTGCAACAACTCCAACTTCCGCAGTAGTGGCTCGAGAGTCAACACATACAGAAGGGAGGAGAGAGGGCACCCTTGTCGGATGGACCGCGCGATTTTGAACGGCTCCGAGAGGTAGCCGTTCACCTTGACCCTAGAGCAGATGCGGCTGCTGTGCATAGCAGTGATCCAGCCCCTGAAAACGGGTCCGAAGCCTGCCGCCGCAAGCACCGCATCCAGGTAACCATGGTCGACCCTATCGAACGCCTTAGATTGATCCAAGTTGATCAGAGCCCCACCAAAGCCGGGTTCGTTCCCAACCCTCTCTATGATGTATCGCATGAGGTGGAGGTTGTCATGGATGGACCTGGACGGGATAGCGCATGTCTGCGCATCTCCCACCAGGTTGCCCACGACAAGCGCCAACCTATTTGCTAGCACCTTGGCCAAAATCTGTAACTCTGTATTTAGCAGAGTTATGGGCCTGAAGTTACTTATTTCGTCCCCCTTGTTCTCGTCCTTCCTCACTAGCGTGACTACGCCCTTGGTCAAAGTACAGGGAATTCTCCCGTTCTGTTGCCAGTTGCAGTAGACCGCCTCGAGGAGATCGGGGAACAAGTCCGGCATAGCTAGATATAATTCGTAAGGAAGACCATCGAGACCCGGGGATTTGCGTTTGCCGCATTGGCTCAGCACGTCCTCTATCTCAGCGGCCGAAATCGGCTCCTCGCAGGACTTCGCCTCCCTGTCCGAGAGGCGCGGCAGGCCGTCGATGTATGGACCGAAGTCCACGTTCCCAACCGGCTCCCCACCCCCCGAACAGTCGGGCAAAGTGCCTTTGAAAGGCCTCACACATCCGCTTAGGCTCAAGAATCGCCCGTCCATCCAGGTCTCGCAAAGACCGGATGGTGGATTTAGTTCCACTGTTGGCCTCTGTCACGCGGGCCCAGCTAACAGCTTTGGTCCCCTCGTTCCCTAGAGCACGTATTTTACTTCGGACAACGCAGCCTTCGTGCTTCGCGTCGAAAAACTGGCTCAAAGCCGTTCTCGACGCTAGCACTCTGGCCACGTCGCCGCTTCTAATTGCCTCTTCTACTCTATCTATTAGCTCCCTGTCCTTCCTATTCCTATCCGCAGCTAGAACCTGAGATAGATAGATAGATAGATACGCTAGTATTGTAAGCTGACATATATATATATATATATGTATATATATATATATATATATATATATATGTATATATATATATATACATTCATTAGTTAAGCAAAACAAGACCACAAATTTCACAAGGAAGACATTATTAAAAGATTGTCAACATAGTTTTAGTTTAATGTAAGGAATGTAAAGAATAATAATAATAATAATAGTAATAATAATAATAATTGTTTCTACGTTAGGCCAGCAATTCGATTAAAACGACCCAGTACGTGACTGGTACTTTATTTATCGACCCCGTAAGGATGAAAAGCAAAGTTAACCTCGGCGGGATTTGAACTCAGATCATAAAGGGCCGTAATTCTTTGCTGAAAAAGCAAGGCGTCCGAACCTCTACCGATACTGCCAATCCACTGCCCTAAGCTAACGCATTAATAATTGTTTCTACTTTTTGGCACAAGGCCATCAAATAACCAGTGCATTACTGGTACTTTATTTTATCGACCCCGTAAGGATGAAAGGCAAAGTTAACCTCAGCGGGATTTGAACTCAGATCATAAAGGGCCGTAACTCTTTGCTGAAAAAGCAAGGCGTCCGACCCTCTACCGATACTGCCAATCCACTGCCCTAAGCTAACGCATTAATAATTGTTTCTACTTTTTGGCACAAGGCCATCACATAACCAGTGCATTACTGGTACTTTATTTTATCGACCCCGTAAGGATGAAAGGCAAAGTTAACCTCGGCGGGATTAACTTTGCCTTTCATCCTTACGGATGAATAATAATAATAATAATAATACTAATGATTGTTTCTACTTTTGGCACAAGGCCAGCAATTAACCAGTTCATTACTGGTACTTTATTTTATCGAACCTGTGAGGATGAAAGGCAAAGTTAACCTCGGCGGGATTTGAACTCAGACCATAAAGGGCCGTAAGTCTTTGCTGCAAAGCATGGCGTCCGACCCTCTACCGATACTGCCTTTAATAATACTAATACGTTTACAATTGTTTCGCTACTCCATATAATGTTTCTGGATCAAATGATTATAGATCATTATTGATCTGGTTCAGTTGAAGATAATTAACTGAACCAGATAATCAACTGAACCAGATCAATAATTATTTCTACTTTTGGCACAAGGCCGACAATTATCCCAGTGTATTACTAGTACTTTATTTTATCGACCTCATAAAGGTGAAAGGCAAAGTTAACCTCGGCGGGATTTGAACTCATACCATAAAGGGCCGTAACTCTTTGCTGAAAAGCATGGCGTCCGACCCTCTACCGATACTGTCAATCCACCGCACTATAATGATCTATAATCATTTGATCCAGAAACATTATATGGAGTAGCGAAACAATTGTAAACGGACATTATTAGTATTATTATTATTATTATTATTTACATTCCTTACATTAAACTAAAACTATGTTGACAATCTTTTAATAATGTCTTCCTTGTGAAATGTGTGGTCTTGTTTGGCTTAACTAATGAATATTTCCAGCTCTGTGCACCTAACCTCTGCATGAACCCAGCCACCTAGCTGCCTTCCCCTGCATATTGCACATTGAGCACATGCCTTTAATTCACCAATCTCTCTTCTCCTCTCCTATCTCCATCTCTCTCTTTAAGATTGGTTACTCTTGAACTGTGTGTGTATATATATATATATATATATATATATATATATATATATATATATATATATATATATATATATGAATGAAAAATGGCGTGCTGTGTTGTTGCACTGTGATATACAAATTAGAATGAAGAATTAGAAATAGGACTATCCATCATCAGTGATTTTCTGGCCATCATAGGTATTTCTTCGCATTAAAAACCAGGAACCTCAGGCTAGCGCGGACAATAACTAAAATAAGTTATTGGGATAAAAAAAAACTATGTTCAAATGAATCATTGACTTGATTTTCTCATTGTTTCCTCTCTTTACGTTGCCTCACCATTCATGTTTGTTTACCTGTCTCTCTTTCTCCATCCAATTCTTTCTATCCCAATAACTTACTTTAGTTATTGTTCGCGCTAGCCTGGGGTATCTGCTCTTTAATGCGAAAAAATACCTATGATGGCTAGTAGACCACTGATGATGGATAGTCCTGGCTTCTAATTCTTCATTTTAATTTGTATATATATATATATATATATATATATATATATATATATATATATATATATATATACTACCAGTTGCTGCATAGTTTCTGCCCACTACATTCATCTGACAGCATTACTTAAACCGAAACAGTCTTAGAAGATACGTGTCTATCTTGCAATGCAGTGTGACCAAACAAAGTTGCCAATCTATTTGTAACTGAATGCGCCACAGATCAAATTCCTTCTATCCCTCTAATTACACATTCTACTCATTTCTGCTTTTTTTTAAATTTCATTTACTCTTCTTTCTTTCATTTTACCATACTCTTCAAACGGTACTGATATATATAAGGAGTATGCTATATCTAAGGAGTATGCTATATCAGACAGATTATATGAAAATTCATTGAATGTGTTACCTGACTCGTTGTCTATAGCCATTTGACAGGAATCTCTGCCTCGTCTAATATGTTTGTTAATGGCAAATGTTTAAGCAATCTTAGATATAGCTTTCACCGGCAACCAGGCTTATCTAGAAAATCACGAGAATTGTAGATTTACATTTATGATTTAGTCAGGGGGATATAGAAGCGTACATGAACTTCTGTGAATAATTAAATTGAAGCAGTTGAAAACATTTTGTTGGGTGGAGAATGAAATGTTTTAACATTCTGAGGAAGCTGGTTTGAGGAAAATTGATAAGTACGGTCTCTTTTGGATAAAATGACGACAGAAGTGTCTAACCGGCTGGGGAGATACTTGTGATAAGCATTGTACATAGGTATAGAAAGTAGAATCATTTGGTGTACTGATAGAAGAGACAGTGAGAAAGTAGAGCCTGTTTGGAGTAAGTATTTCTCTATCAATCAGTACAATGCTTTCATTTGAATGCAGACTAGAATGTTTGTGCAAATAGCAGTAGAACCATCCTACACGTATGCAAAAGTTTTCTATTGTTAACTTCGTTTAAGATTCGAAGAAAGGTAGCTGAAGTATGTTGTTTCACTGAAGAGGAAGGCTATATTTAGGCTTCAGAATTTGCTATGCTACGAATGTGGGCTAATCATTAGTGATTGTGAGATGCATCATTTGGAAAAATTTACATAGTGGGTGTCAGTTGCGTGTTGACAATGAATGTATGTTTGTTCTGGTGCATATGTATTTGAACTGTTCCAGTCATCTACGTTTCTTTTATTATCTGCAACGTCTTCATTAATTTAAGGTTGACAAAAGAATGCAAAGTTAGTAGTTTATCGAGATAAATTTTCCTGTTTATAAGGAGGTGTTAGCACATTTTAGTCTGGCTATTTCATATCTACTTTTCCTAATATAAATATGTGAGACAATTCCGGATTCTGTTTTTCTCCCGAGACGAGAATATGACAGCAAATCTAGTATAATTAGAAGGTATTGAAAATTGTCTTAACGAAGAGAAACACCTGATCTCTGGAATGTTGACATAAACATTCACTGCAATTACGTTTACTCCAAATCATTCATGAATGATTGATGTGCTGTAAGCTAGAATATTGACTATGAATCTTAAATCACGATGGTGTGCCATCTCCGTATATATATATATATATATATATATATATATATGTGTGTGTGTGTGTGTGTGTGTGTGTGTGTGTGTGTGTGTGTGTGTGTGTGTGTGTGTGTGTATATATAACGAAGGAAGTGTGGTAAGGAACCAGATGGACCATAACGCACCAGAGTACTCAATACTTAGGGTAGTAGAGTGGGTAATAGGAAAATGTTTAACCCCGACGGCAGAGATCAAACCGTTAATAGCCGTCGAAACGGCTTGAGCTCTGCCGTCGGGGTTAAAGATTTTCATATATATATATATAATTATATATATACATATTTACACGGATCCAATAAATTAATGTTGGTACTCTGTAAAAATCTGGATATCTTGTAGACAGATTGTTACATTGTCATTTATGTGAGAAGAATGTAATTCTCGGATAAGAGAAAGAATAAATCATACATAAGAAAGACCTTTTACGTTTTAGATATTTTCTTTCAATCCTTCTATACATATTTGGGGTGCAATACAATTCCAATTGTATGTTTCCGTCGCGCATGATACCAAATATTTAATAAGTCTGTGTGAGATATAGCGGATATTTGACAATTTTATCAAGCAGAACGTACAATAATAATGTATGCTTCTAGTAAGATAGTATTTTTAATATTTCTATTAGTGCCCATCATTCGCTTATTGCTGCAATTACTACTAGCGTAGAGTAAACTAAAGAAAATGAAATGTGAGAGATCACTACTTAGTTGCTTCAAAATATACAATAATTCCTATAAAACACCTGCAGCCTCTCCAGAGAAAAATTAAAAATAACACAATTGAAAAACGATAGGATTCAGACCAATGTTTAACAGTGAATGTATCTGTATACCTTGATTAATGATATGTAAGTAACAACTACATAGGTAACCGACTATATTGAGAATTTAAATACAGGATCAGTATTACATTCACCACAATTTTCACAAATAAAACAGAAAATTAATTAATGGACACGTGTTGAATTGCTTTCTATATTTCCAATCATGTTTTACCGAAAATAGAAAACTACGACAATATTCTCCAAAGCGTTTGGGACGAAAATATCACTAACCTAAAAATAACTTAAATGTAAAAAAACAACAACTAGATAATTTGTGAAGAAAATTTCTCAAAATCAACACAGAACATATCGGAAATTTAAATAAAGTACTTAAAAGAAGGTATACACAACGAGAGCACTATATAAATAACAGAAACGTAAACAACGGCGGGAGACCTAAAAGTACAAAAGAATAACTAATCAACAAAACAAAACCCAAGAACAGCTATTTAATACTGACCAACAAAACCAGACCAACAAAAAAACTGCACCAGAACAGCACAAAGAAAAATATGAATAACTGAAGATTTTAGTAAGATTTCAGATTAAACACTCCTTAGTGTTTAACTTAGAAATTATAAATATGACAGTAATTTAAAAGAATTAAAATCAATAGATTTATTCTTCAAAGAATAACGATGAATATCAAAACCTGGTCATCGAATACCGAACGAAAATTTATAAGAACACTAATATAGTTATATTATTCGAAATAATATCTGGAAAAGCAACAGTGGCTACAAAGGGAGGTTGGCACTTCCTCAGGTCTAATCTGATATAAATGCTAAACATAAGCAAACAAAATGGATAACTAATATGCTGAAACAGAAAATAATAGAAAGTTTATTTTAATTTTTTATGAGATCAATAGTGAAAAAAATGAATAAAAACAGAGGTCAAAAACGAAATTTGAATAAAACAAATAGCTCAACTCATCCACTAGATAGTAAATAAGATAGAAATTAATTCAGCACTAATGGCAAGGGCAGTAGAATAATTCTGAAGAGGCTAATGAAATGTGAAAGAATAAACACAAATTAGATTCATAAAAACAACGACGATACTATCTGAACATTCGTTGTATGTAGAAAATAACACCAAAAGAAATACGATAGATGTTAGACAGAAGCAAACAAATGGAAGGCAGCAGTTAATGATAACAACCTAATGCCCAGGTTGAACTATTTAACAGGTACACATGAGGCCCCAGCAAAGATTAGAAAGAAGGTAATGAATAAGCCGGAACAAATACATATCTGCTTCACTGAAGGAAAAGAAAACTTACTCTCTATGGCTAAAGGGACAGTGAACTGTACAGCGTACCTAACGTTTCTGCAATAATAGTGTAGAAGGCAGATACACATTTGAGGTAAAAAAAAAAAAAAAAGCAATACCCAGTAGAACAGATGAGATAATGCAAGAGCTTATATGACTGTAAACAAATACCAAACTGAAGATTCGAGAAGAATGAATGCTTTGAACAGGACATAGATTAACTACGGGGATATTTTTGACAGTGCATTCTAGGACAATAGCCACGATTAAGGTAGCAGTAATAATATGCAGTTTCTTTAAACTAGCAATGAATAAATGGAAAATTATAACGAATTAACCTCATCACTTTTAGAAGATGGATATTCCAATGGAACTCCATCTCTTCCCACCGTTCTTAATGTTGCTAACCGTCATGCTAAACGAGACTGGGTTCGGAGCAAATTGCAATGGGGTTTACAATTAACAATCCTTGACGACCTTAGGCTATAATCTGAAGATGATAAACTGCCAAAATCACTGCTGAAGACATTATAAGGATTTGCAAGAGGAATTGATACAAATTTCGGTTTAAAAAATGATGCCAAAGTAAACTTGCCGAGAGGAATTATAATTAGGAACAACGTTTCTAGTTTATGCAGTAGTAGATCTTCAATCAGGAAATAGAGACGAAATTAGAGGACAACCTTGACGAGCAGAATGCATGATTCTAGAAGGTTCTAATATTTGCCCTTTATTCTGACCACCGAGCAGATGAGACTGCACATTGCAGGCATCCAACCAATGAATCCAGGACAGAAACCGGCTGCTCTGAAGACGGCCGCCTGTTATTGTTGATCGATGTTATCGAAGGTTTTCGATCGATCTCAATTTCCATGATATTTACACCCCTTCTCTATGATGTATCGCATGTGGCGGGGAATTGTCGTGGAAAGATATTTTCTGAATGGCGCATATCTTTCCCTCACCATCAACAACAAGTATCAGCATTTTCGCTACTACCTAGACCACAATCTTCATCTCTGCGTTTTGCAAAGTTAGGGACAGAAATTTGTTAATGTGCTCTCTCTTGTTCGGGTCACCTTTCAGCAGCGCTACAGCTCTCCGGTTCAGAAAACAGGGAATTCACCCGTTCTACTGCCAGTTGCACTAGATATTTGCCAAGAGGTCTTCGAAGAAGTCTGACATAAGCGTAAAGCTTGTAACGCAAGCCAACCAAACTTCTTCTTCTTGTAAATACAACAAGTGTACTAAGACGAGTGTATTCAATAAAATTAGAGCTGGCAAAATATATTTTAACGCTACAAGTTTTTAGTGGACATAAATATTAGCGACATTTTTCGTAATTGTATTTAAGTCAGCATTTCAAGAGAATGATTCACCACTTTGATATGGTTTCTATCCTCTAAGAATACGACTGGTTGTTAATCTAGATCTTTTAGTGAGTGATTTAATACGGATATCGCAGTGATGTAATTGTACTATGTTTATGAGTGGTTACGACTCTTCCAATACAGAAATATTTACAAGATATATATGGCTTCTCATCTGTGTAGTTCTTGACAGTGATTCATACAATTATCCATGCCCAAATATGTCAGTTAAGAATAATATATCTTTCAATGATTGACATTGAGATATATTTGCTGTCATTGTGAAAGCCACTTCAACTGAGTTGCTATAATCTCGTAAGATGATGAAAGGAAGTTCCATTTTGGAGAGAGGATGCTTGCAAATCAGTGATGAAATGCCTTCTTAAATTTTCATAATTATTAAGATGTTGAAGTCGATACTTTTCTACCATAGTCATCAAGAGATTTTAAAATATTTGCAATGGATATGAAATGAATATATCCCGAATTTGATGTTCAGAGCAGCTTCGCATTCATGGCTATCATCTAATTAAATAGGATCCCTCTTTTATGTCGTGCCGTGTGTGTCTGCCGCTGGATCCCACCAACATTTTCAACTCCATAAATGGGATGAACATACTAATATGTAGATATTTGCACCATATTGAGGGTTCATAACGTAGATTCTGCCACACACATTTTTTTTTTGCTCTTTTAAACATTTCGGAAATAATTCCAAACAAATTGATCTTTGAAATAGGACCATGGTATCTATAATGTAATAAAGGGAGGAGTGCAGGACAATGTCATTTTTTTTTTATCCCGTTAGTAAAATAAGTTGGATTATTTTGAATAAATAATTGTTTCTACTTTTGGCACAAGGCCAGCAAAGACCCAGTATATTACTGGTACTTTTCAACTCCATAAATAATTACTTTGAATAAATAATTGTTTCTACTTTAGGCACAAGGCCAGCAATAACCCAGTGCATTACTGGTACTTTATTTTATCGACCCCGTAAGGATGAAAGGCCAAAGTCAACCTCGGCGGGATTTGAACACAGATCGTAAAGGGACGTAACTATGCTGGAAAGCATGGCATCCGACCCTCTACCGAAACTGCCAATCCACC
>OZ024742.1:303058335-303064616 GCA_964016885.1 Eledone cirrhosa | reverse complement strand
ATCGGAAACCGCAAGTTGAAAAAGTTGCCTTGCCATTTACCTGGAGAACAGAGGGTCGTGCATGAGCGAGGACAGGAAGAAAGTGTTGTTTCTAGGGGACAGCCAATGACTAAGTTGACGGATTATTTTCAACTGAATATTAGAGACCCACTGGCACAAAACATATTGTATATTGGCATTCCTAAATGTTTCACTTGGACAAACAAAAGAAGGCAAAGAAGAAAAAAGGGACATCTGGGTGGTGATCAACAATTTATGAGTGTGAATCTCTTGGACGCATTCCAACAGTGTCTCCCAGTAGACATCAATCTGAATTATATTATCACAGCATGATCATACGTCACAACGCTGGATCAACTTCATAAAAGTTTTGAGGACAATTGAAGGAGTTGAATTTCCAAAATTCAAAGAAGCATGCAGGAAACTTGGTCTGTTGGATGAAGATGGAGAAAAAGACAAAGCTATGGAAGAGGCCTCATCCATTACGCTTGGTCCTTAGCTGAGAGAGATCTTCTGCACCATTTTATGGTATTGCGTGCCAAATGACCCGCTGCAGTTCTGGGAGAAATGGAAGAATTGTCTTCTAGCGGATATCATGCCCATGCAAATCGTGCATATTGTTCTACAAAATATCCAGCAAAGACTTCAACATGATTGCTTGGACATTCATGTCAACTATGGGCTCCCTCGACCAGACCCAACTATTGTTGCTATACCAGAAATTAACAGGGTTCGTGTGGCAGAAACTGGTTTCAATACATACCAACTGCAGTCAAATATAAATGAACTTCTGCCAACATTGAATCCTTAGCAACTGGTTATTTTTCATAAAGTAATCACCTCTGTAAATGAAAATGGAGGCAGAATGTTTTGCTTGAATGCAAGTGCAGGTACAGGAAAGATCTATGCCATCAATATCATATTGGATTACATCTGATATAAAAAAAAATTGCACTTGCTACTGCCATATCTGGAATAGCAGCCACTTTGCTTCACAAAGTTAGAACTCTTCATTCCAGTGCAAGGTTCCTCTCCATATGACTGCTGAATCAACTTGTTTCTTCACAAAGAGGAATGCCATACGTAAACTTATGCAGCAAGCTGACCTGCTAATCATTGATGAGATAAGTATGGGACATGAGCATATCTTCGAATGCCTTGACAGGAGCTTCAAAGATGTTGGAAATTGCACAAAGCTATTTGGTGGTCTAACAGTATTATCTGGTGACTGGAAACAAATTCTTCCAGTTATACGTCATGGTGCTACACTACAAATAGTTCAGGCAATCATCAAGAGTTTGTATCTCTGGGACCATGTGGAAACCATGGAGATGACAACTAATCAACGGTTAATTGATGCAGAGGATTCTGATGAAAGACAGTTTGCAAATTACCTTCTTGATGTGGGAAATGGTAACATTCCAACAGTACCAACTTTAGGTGCATTCATAATTCCTCTGCCAAATGAACTTTGTCTGGAATATGGTAATGTGTCTGGACTATGTATACAAATCTTTCAGGAAACTACGCAAACCCACTATGGCATGCAAATAGAGCCATTATCACTCCAACAAATGATGCAGTAAGAATGGTGAATGAGTTCATGTTCAACAAGTTCCCTGGTCACGAAATAATCTAAACTCCGATAATGGTAGATAAAGAACTGCAATATCCAATCGAGTTCGTCAACAAACTTACATCATCATGCTTCCCAACACATACATAAACTGAAAAAGGTAGTTGCATCATGCTTCTGAGAAATCTGGATCCTCTAAACGGGCATTGCAATGGTACACTCGTCATCAGTTTACATAATCATGTCATTGAAGCTGAAGTGGTGTTGGGTCCCAATTCTGGAACAAGTTTGTTAATCCCAAGATACCGCGTGTGTCTCAAGAGCTTGAGTTCCCTTTCACCTTTATTCGCAAGCAATTTTCTGGCAAACCAGCCTTTGCCCTTACATGCAACAAGGCACAAAGGCCGACATTTAAAAAGATAGGTGTATATCTACCAACATAATTCTTTTCACATGGTCAGATGTATGTTGATTTGTCAAAAGTTACAAAAAAAGAAAATATAAAAATATTAAATGAAAGGGGTCTGTTGGCTGACAACTGTGTCTACTAAGAAATTCTACAGTGATGTGACACCGCTATCACTCTCTTTTAATTGAAATGCATTTTAGTTTCTTTTTAATTGCTAGAAAAGGGACACTACAAAACTTAAGAAGTCTATATGTGAATACAGTAAAACAACAATATAACGAAGGTCAGCTCTTCATATTGGTATATATAATTAATTCATTCCCAACAGCAGCATCTATTTTCAAAGTCACTGCTTGAAGCTTCCCATCGACATTTCCAAGTGAAGATTCATGAACATTTTCCGTCAACAATTTCATCGCTTTTCCAACTTCATCATTGGCTTTTTCAAAAATGTATCATGGATTACTTTACTGGTTACAGAAGTAAGTGTAACACAGTCTTTGTTCAATTTATGTGCATATTGTCAATTTACATTTCAATTTACGTATAATATCTATATGCTTATATATATGCTAATAGAAAACTGCCAGAAGGGCAGTTTTACTGCTAGTATCCATAATAGACATATATCGTATCAAACCCGTACAATTCCTGTTTCAAATTCTATGTAAAGTGCAATGTCCGTTGTATAAAAATTGCAAAATATATATGTGAAATATTATCAGATGAAAACCAAAATCTATTGGAGACATTATCATCATAAAGATCTGACACTTCTAGGTCTGGAATTGCAGAAGCCAAATTTATTGTACAAAAGGCAAGGCAACATTTGTTAGACTAATAAATCTGAGATACTATTTAGTTATAAAAACCATTTTTGTAATAATCTTTTTTTAAAAATACAATAATTATACTTGAAAATGATGAACTGTAAAAGATTTCGATTAGATAAGAATGTCAGTTCACGGGAGATCAAATAAGAGCGTTGGCAAAACACTCACACAAACACACACTCACACACACATATGTTGTATTTTCTTATGTATATATATATGAATATGTGCATATATATATGTGTGTGTGTGTGCGTGTTAGAGGGTGTATATATATATATATATATATATATATATATATATATATATATGTGTGTGTGTGTGTGTGTGTGTGTGTGTAGATAGATGAACATGTATATAGAGAGTTGTGTATATGTGTATGTAGATCTCTCTTTCCGCCTCCTTCTCTCTCTCTTTCTCTCCCTCTCTTGCCATCTCGAACTGGGAGGTGGATCGGTTGCGTCGGCAAACACTGACGACGTCACTGTGATGGTGTCGCAAACACCAGGGAATCGAGGTGGTCAATAACTTCTTAAAGAAATATGAAAGGTTGCCTGACCAAACATCAACCCAGAAAAGTCGGTGGAATTGTCAATTATGCAGCGCGGGAAATTGAATATACTCTCACATCTGCCCTCTAAAATACACTCCCTAAATACACGACTAGAATTTTTCACTCAATGCACCTATGAATCAAAATTTCTTCTGATTTGATGTTCTAGGCGAGACTAATATTTTCGAAGTTCTTGAATTATCTCTGTGAACACAAATTACCCCTCTTTTCTTGTGAGAGTTATCTTACTTCCGGATGAAAGATTTACCATAATTCAATTATTTAAATAATTAGAACTCCCCTATGCTGTCAAGGATCTCCCTGCAATTACTCCATTACAATACAGCAAACTGAATGAGTTATATGAGTAATAACCTAACGAAACTTGAGTATCTGCATATGCCACTGTTGTAACTTATTGTACATACATACGTCGTCTTGGATATTTATACCAAGTTTGTAATACTATATATATATATATTTATATATATATATATATTATATATGTAATTTACAGGGAAATCCGTATTGTCTCGCATGTTTACATGCTTATATATGAAATATGTGTATATTTATATACACATTGGTTCAGTTTCTGTTACACATTCTGTATGTATGCAAACATAACTTTGTCGTATATATAGTTTGCTAGAGCACTTCTAGATATATACATATATCTTAATTACCTAGAAAAGTGCTAATTACATGTAAATTAGGTAGAAATTTGCTATACGGGCGCGATATAGTTACAAAATATTTGATTATAATAATGGACATTGGTTTAATGATAGCGAATAATGGAATATAGTTGGATAACAATATTAAAAGTTCTTTCAAAATTACGAAGGAGGAGCTATTATCTTACTAAACTATATAGTGGACACATGGGTACATAAATATATATATATGTGTGTGTGGAAAAATATAAAAAAATCTACTTCGAAGTTTGCCGGCAACAGACCAAGACATTTAGAAGTTATCATTGCCTTCAAATAAAAATATATTCTCGCTATAATCAGCTATTCGCGTCGAATATTTGAGAGGGACATATTTGAGAATCCTCCGTTTAGCGACAAGAAATCACACGGATGAACATTTTGTGCGTTTGTAGCTTCCAATTAATTCTACTTTCAGTATTCTTTACAATGTTCTTATATGTGCATATACTTACACACATACATACATAAATATATCTATATATTGTTTTTAATTATATTTTAAATTTTATTAGAGCTTCACTCTAATATATAAATATACAAAGACACATACATATATATAGACACATACATATATATATATTCAAAGACACATTCACACATATAGACACACAAACACACACGCACACGCACACTCACACACACACATATATATATATATATATATTAGAAAGTGAGTTTTTTTTTACAAAATGAAAAATAACCGAGGTGTCCTACACGAGTGAAAGTATAAGATAAAATCGAAAATGCAACTGGAGTCTTTTTTTTTTTAAATATATATATTTATTTGGTTCCTTTACCGGTTTCGCAGTTCTTCTGCTTTTCAAAAGTAGAGTTGAGATGGAGGTTTTTCTCACATGCTTTTCTCCCTTTTTTCCTTATATATATATATATATATATATGAATGAAAAATGTGAATGAAAAATGGGTGCTGCGTTGTTGCGAACATGAATATATGAATACAAATAGACAAAGGTTAAAATGTCCTCTTCAGTAGTCTTCTGATTTATCGTTGGTATTTCGGCGCATTAAAGACTATATACCTAAAATCAGTGCGAGCGATAACTCAATTAAGTTATCGGGACAGTGGGAAAACGGCGGGAAGAAAACAAACACATGGTGGTATGCAACGAAGAGAGTGGAAAATTAGCGACAAGTCAATGAATCTAATTTTCCTCTCTTCGTTGCATACCACCATGTGTTTGTTTTCTTCCCTCCGTTTTACCACTGTCCCGATAACTTAATTGAGTTATCGCTCGCACTGATTTTAGGTATATAGTCTTTAATGCGCCGATATACCAACGATAATCAGAAGACTACTGAAGAGGACATTTTAACCTTTGTCGATTTTTATTTATATATTTATATATATATATATATATATATATGTGTGTGTGTGTGTGTGTGTGTGTGTGTGTGTGTGTGTGTGTTCAATAATTCATCATTCTTCTTTAAAATGCCATTTTTACCATATCAAATTCATCTTCATCTTTTAGATTAGAATCTTTACTAAAGTCAGCTATAAATATCTTACTGTAATTTTTTTTATAAAGTTGATCTACAAAGCAATTTTTGTTATATTTGTTTTGTTACCACGTAGAAACCGCAACATTTTAACCGTTTTATTGTAAATACTAATAATTGGCTACTTCTTAATAACAATAACTCTATATATAGCTGTTTTGCTGCTACTGATTTAGCCCCATATTACCTCTGGCAGACATGATACGTATGTATGGATCCGTAATTCTGATGGGGACGTAAGGGTGCCGTTATTATCAAATATGTCGTTCCTTGGGTTCTTTAAATCTGGCCGAACCAAAATTTTTGCTAGTTCTAACCACAGCCGATTTCTTCCAAAGAAAGATTGAGAGTGTAAAAGAGAAAATGTGAGAGATATAGAGGAAAAATCGACCATGTACTGCTCTTGTTGGTATTTAATATCAGAACGTAATCGACCGTAACTGAAAGCTGTAAAGAATTTTGACCGACGCCTCTAACGACTATCATAATCCACCACCCTTTAATCTAGAAATAATGTCTTCAAAATGTGGAACCAGGATGGAAGACTACATGTGATATCTAGTCCCTCTAGAAATAGCATCAAAATCAAATTTTACCATTCCGTTTTGAAGAGGAATATACGCGTTAAATGAGCTAATTGAATATTTTCTTTTTTTCCCAATTTGCTCAG
>OZ024742.1:303030835-303053335 GCA_964016885.1 Eledone cirrhosa | reverse complement strand
CTTGTATATTTTCTATTATGTATTATAAATATCTGTATAAACGTTGAAATATTTGGTTTTATTATATATTTTTTTAATTTAAGTGTTTTTTTTTTCTCTGCCATAACTAACATGCCCCTTTAACATTGCTCGGGAGTTGTGGATATTATATGGATGTATATGAGTGTAACACTTCAAGGTACTGTTCTTTGATCCTTAGTTGGATCAAAGAACAACGAAGCTTGTAGCTTTATGTTATATTTTAGTCGCCGTTAGCGGTACAAAGGAGGTGGGGTCGAATTAACCTTTTGAAAAGATTTTACTTTTGACGAAAATATTACAATGTCCCCATAGCGTGATGGCGTTAAATTTTTCCGTGACATTCATCACAGATTATGAGTTGGGCAATATTGTATATTGTTTTTGCTACTATTTGATTTATTGATGGAAAAGGTTGAACTGTCGTTAAATAAGGTAGGTGCGTTCTTTGGTGTGATGTACGCGTATGTGTCATGTTTATACATATTCGTTTTGTAGTACTTTATTCTATGTATTTAAACAATAATTGCTGTGTAAAATATTTCCAGTAGCAGAATGAAAAGTAATAATACACGAAGAATTATCTTCCTGGATGCTAAACTGTTGATATTTTATGTTTCTGACACTGTTTTGAATATAATGACATTATGTAAGTAAAAATTATATATACAGAGAAACTGTGCGGTGTTGTTTCCGTGCGGATTGCGTATTGTAAAATATGCACGCACAAAACACATACACACAGATACATACACACAGACACACACACACACATACACACACAGACACACACAGACACACAGACACACACACACACACACACACACACACACACACACACACACACACACATACACACACACACATACTAACACACATACACACACAGACATAGAGACACATCCACAAGAATATACATTAATGCACACACATGCACATTTAAAATATTGAAGCAATTTTCTTCAGTCAATAATCGAATTTTAATCGAATTTTAATCGCGGAATTTACTAAACTGCGGATTATAAATTGTTTACATTTTATCAATAAAATTTATGATACTGTTGATGTTGATGATACTGATGATGTTGATGATGATGATGGTGATGATGATGATGATGATGATGATGACATTGAGGATAATGATGATGATGTTGCTGAGGATGATGATGATGATCAGAATGATGATGATGATGATGATGATGATGATGATTGTGGTGGTGGAGGTGGAGGCGGTAGTGGTGGTGGTTGTGAGGGTGGGGGTAGTTGTGGTGGTGGTGGTGGTGGTAGTGGTTGTGATTGTGGTGGTGGTGGTAGTGGTGGTGGTGGTGGTTGCGGTGGTGGTGATAGTGGAGGTGGTGGTGGTGGAGGTGGTGGGTGGTGGTGATGGTTAGGGTGGTGGTTGTGGTGGTAGTGGTGGTGGTGGTGGTGTGGTGGAGATGGTGGTGGTGGTGATGGTTATGGTGATGGTGGTAGTGGTAGTGGTGGTGGTTGTATAGGTGATGATGATATTGATCATAATAATTGTTTCTAATTTAGGCACAAGGCCAACAATTTTGGAGCAGAGGGGGGGGGGGATTAAATGGCCTCCAGTGCATTACTGGTGCTTTATTTATCGACTCAGTAAGTATAAAAGGCAAAACTTACCCCGGTGGGATTTGAACTCAGAACTTAAAGGGCCGAAACTCTATGATGCAAAGCCTGTTGTCAGGCGCTCTACCGATTCTGCCAATCCATTGCTCTAATATTGGCGATAAAAATGGTTTCTTATATAGGCACAAGGGCAGCAATTTTGGAGGAGGGAAAATTAGATTAAAATCGACCTCAGTGCGTGACTGGTACTTTATTTTATCGACCCTGTAAGGATTAAAGGCTAAGTTAACCTCGGCGGGATTTGAACTCAGATCATAATTGGCGATAATAATTGTTTAAACTTTTGGCACAATTATCCTAGTGTATTACTGGTACTTTATTTTATCGACCTCGTAAGGATGAAAGGCAAAGCTAACCTCGATGGGATTTGAACTCAGACCATAAAGGGGCGTAACTATGCTAGAAAGCTTGGCGTCCAACCTTCTACCGATAGTGCCAATTCACCGGCGATAATAATGCTAATGAGCTAGAGAAGGAGCAGTAAATGACGAGAGGAGATGGAAGATTATATTTATATTTAGTAAGCGAAAGAGAGGAGTAGCAGAGTCGATTGATTGTAATGCTCTGCAGTATTTAGTTGGGACATATAATGAAGCGAGATCAAACCCCACTGTCGTTATATTTCTGAAGCAATGACAAAAGAAGTTCTCAGCGCGTCTGTGTCCATGAGTAAGTCATTTGCAAAGTGACGAAAGAGCTTTGACGTCTAGCGAAGAGCTCCACAAAAAAGGGAGATAAGGGGCGGGTGTGTACGAGTCGTATTTCATCATTTCAGCGTTGGGAAACAAATCAGTATTAATGTAATGGATTCGATCCACTATTGTATGATTTTGAACGAAAGTTAGAAACAAAGCTTTATACTCTTTGTTTCACCTCCCCCTCATCTTCCCAACGACGACAGCAAATGCGACGAAGACGAAGCCCCCTTCCTCTAGCACTACTATCATCATCACCATCACCATTCTCATTCTCATCACTGACATCTTCTTAACCATGATCATTATCACCAACATCAGTACTACTAACACTAACACTATCAGTACTACTTACAATATGACCATCACCACTACCAACCATCAACAAATTCTGCAACCACAACCACCACCTTCATCATCATCATCGTTATGGTTGTTCGTCGTTCTCATCAGCGGCAGTAACAGCAGCACCTCCAACACCACCAGCACCAATACTTCTTGCTATTCTTCTAGAAAATATACAGTTATTTTCTTATTGCAATCGCAATCCTATTAACGTTATAAATTTTGATTCTCTCTAGAGGAATTCTAGCTGCTTGCAACTCCATTATTCTACGCTATTTACTAAGAGTCTTTGTAACTTTTTTCCCCATTTGCAACTGTAGATTCCTCTGGAGACACCTGACGACCGAACGAATTATTAAATACCTGTAATTATTTTCTTACGTTATATCTTAAATAAGTTACAAACTTCTACAATTTCTTTTCTGCACCAATTCTGCCGCCTTTGAGATCACGCTAGCGTTGAATGTCAATGATGTTAGTTAAACCTCATATGATTTCAACCATTGGCAACTTAACTGAGAGAATTGTGTGGTTTGTTCTTCAAATATGCATATACGCCTTTTTTTCTTTTTTCTTGTGTATGGATACACAAGCTCTCAGAAACACGTACATCTACACACATTCCTGCGAAAAAGTAAAAAAAAAAAATGAAACAAAAAGGGAGAGAGATATACATAAACTCGTGTAACCAAATATCAGCTATGATAGTAGTTTCCATATAGTATCTAGATCCATGGTTCCTTCTGGGTAACAAGATTGGCGCTTCTATCAGAGTATCAGGGTATCAAGCATGGTACCTGCCTACGGAATATTTATGTTGTTACTAGAAACATGACAGGATATGAAGCAGACAAGATGCGCAAATAGTAAGGCAGGAAGGAAGTAAATATAATTAGATTTGATAAAGAAAGATTGAGATGTTGTGTTTGAAAAAAAGAATGTATGTGTGACTATTAATCAGTAAATATAGAAAATATACAAAAAATATAGAAAATAACCTCAAGCCTCAGCTCAATTAATGCCCCATCTAATACTAAAACAAAACCAGGTAGCAAACAAAATGAAAACGAAATGTAACTGTAAAACAGTTCGAAAATTGCCCACTAGGGTATGAATGCCTGTATAGGAGCATCGTGTAGAAATGTGAGCTAACACATACAATTATATCGGAGCAACAACAAACGATTTCAAATGTGCTCGCACAGTTTTAAAAACAAAATAATCTGCAGAAATTAATTGACCTTTCTAAAAGATCTGGCATTTGAAACAGACCGACATCAACTACAAAATGTTATGGTCTCTCCTACGATCAGCAAGACAGCAGCGTGAACTTCGAGAATAAGATCTCTCATCGGTTGAATTACTGCAGATTATAACCCGTAAGGATTTAACTCCAGGCATGATTGAATTGTTAACTACCCACACAGGTCGCTAAACCCTTTTTTCTGGGTACGGGGAATCGACTCTCTACAGTACAGCACATGTAAAACTCCAACTAAATATTCCTCTTTTCCCTAGATACTACAGGTATTTCCTATTCGATAACCTAGATATATATACAGAACACAACCTAGTTTCTCGCAAAGCATACATAATGCTACAAATAAGCATAGACAGCAATCTGCTTATCCAAAACACAAAATAAAATTGCAATACTAATATAATGTTACCACGACCAATACGCAAACGGTGCATATATGGGCTCCGTAACAACACGGAAAATTATTTTAACATCTCAACAAGTCGTCCACAACCAATAAAACAAAAAATATATGAAAGATAGAAAGCGAACTCACTATCTCACACACACAAGAAATAAACATAAAACCGCACCAAATCTACATTAATTAGTAACACCGATAAATCCTCAGTTAGCCTCACCACAATAAAACATTTAGATGTAATAAAACATCTCAACTCGAATTAAAATACCCTCCTCCAATAGTCACATGAAAGTTCAAGCTAATATACAATGCACCACGCAGGCATCGTTAAATAATTTCAAGACATACCAACTACATGAAGAAAACTAGATAAGTAATTCGTTAATTTTAATATCCAACGAAGTATATTTACCACATTTTATCAGCCCACTAAAGTAACTAGACACATCTCTACCAGCTACAGACCACTTAAATTCCCGCTTTGCTATATGTTAAATTATATGTTAGATTATAATATAAAAGTCTAAAAATGAAGTGGACAACGTGTACAGTGTTGATTGGATAACTGTGATCAACGAGAATATCCTACCTATAACTCAAATAATGATTGGCCAACTACCTTTAAGCACCCCTGCTAGTTCATCTATACCTAACAACACGATGTAGTATCACTCACTCTGTTGAGATGGAATTATGATGTCTTTTAACGCAGTGCTCAATAAATGTTGTATGTTACATTGTTACCAAGTTAGACTGATTCAGATATTATGCAATTTTAGTGAAACACGTGTAAGAATTATTAATTCGTGAATGAAATATCGAATTAGAAACTTCAAGCCCTTAGATTCTTCTTCAACCTGTGATCACTATATGTATGTATATATATATATATATATATATATATATATATATATATATATATATATATATATACATGGTGGCTGCCAACTCGTTTTCGAGTACGGCCACTACTTTATATCCATGTAGGAGAATCCCTACCGATGCGCTGAACGAGTGTGACTTTTTAGTCCAGCCAGCGACTTGAAAACTCTGGTACAAACACTACACTTGTGACAATTATTGACACATAGTGCTGGGCCCATGGTACCATGTGTCGACAAGTGCAGAGAGATCTCCAGATATAAAGCAATGCCTGTGCCGTGAAGCTTTTATAGTGAGCAAAGGCACTGCACAAAGCCAGTCCCACTCTCTTAACCAAGATGATATTTACCAAAAAGAACAAGTCAACATCATTGGATACCATCAGGGTTGCAGGTGTTATATCAGAGTTTTGCTTCTCCTAGAATTCTGCCTTGACAAAGGCTAAGGGGTCATCTCTCCCGGTGATTTTGGATGGCCATTTACTCTTACATACATACATACATACATACATACATACATACATACATACATACATACATACATACATACATACATATTCGGAGGTATCTTACTGAGTTCTACCAACAAGTTCTTAAGGGAGATACACTTATAACAGAATGGTTGATATTAGCACAAACATTACTGGTCCCAAGAATAAAGACACCCACTTGGCAAAAAACTACCGACCCATTGCACGCCAGAACCTGGTGTATAAGATGTATACAACCTGCCTGAACCTATTCCTCCAAGATCACTGTGAAAATAATAACATCATCACAGATGAACAAGCAGCTGGAAAGAAAGGGGTTTGGGGATGTGCTGAACAACTCCTAATCAACAAAACTGCGATGTCGGAGGTGCGACAACTTAGGAGGAATATGGCTACAGTCTGACTGGACTATAGGAAAGTTTTCGATTCTGTTTCCCACTCTTAGATGATAGAGGCCCTCCAACTAGCTAAAGTCCCAGACATTATTGTCAGAGCCAAAGAAAAGCTGTTAAAGACAGAGAGGGAGGACTCTATTTGCACTGATAAAATAAAATATCTAAAACGGGTATATTTCAGGGAGACAGTCTCTCTCTGTGATATTATTCATCTTGTCATTAAACCCCTTGGCCTTTCTGCTCAAGAAATGTGAAGGATACCTCATTGGCTCACAGGAGGACAGAAATACGAACCTGACCCATAATTTCTATGTGGACGATCTGAAACTCTATGCCAAGGACATGGATGGGATGAAGAAAAATCTTGACCTGGTTACAACGTTCTCAAAGGATATAGGAATGGAGTTTGGCCAAGATAAATGCTTATATATGACTGTAAAGCGGGGAAAAACAACAATCCAATCTAGCAACATTGTCATCATTGGCCTAACTGTTTCACCGATATCTGATGAGGACTGCTACAGATACCTGGGGATAGATGAGAACATATCCTATAATGGTGTCTGTAATAAAGAACGCGTAACCAGGGAATACTACACCCGATTAAGAAAGATCTGGTCATCGGAACTCTCTGCGCAAAACAAAACAGTGGCTCACAATATGTTTGATGTGCCTGTCCTAACACCAACGTTTGGAATACTCAATTGGACGATAGAGGAAATCGGAGCCTTTGATGTTGGAAGTCGAAAAATACTAAACAACGCTCAGCGCTATCGCAGTGAATCCATGGATGAAAACTGCATGCTTATCAGAAAAAAATCATGCATGGATATGTTGCCAGGAAGCTCCAGAGTGAGAGTAATATAGATAAGGAAAGTAGTCTATCTTGTCCAACAACCGCTATATTGACTCCCACTTTGAAGGATACGTTTTTGCAATCCAAAAACAGGAGATTAACACGAAATACCTGATTAACAAAAGAGATAGGGATGCAGGCAAAACACCTAGATGTGATAACAAGTGCAGACTCTGCAGAACTAACATTGAGGATATCACCCATGTCATCAGCAGCTGTCCAAAGACGTCATCACGGTACTATCTACCTATGAGGCATGATATAGTGGCCAAAACACTGTACAATGCAGTTCGTAAAAAAGATAGCCCCGATAATAAACACATTAAAAGCTACAGCAATGTGGAAGACATCCATGTACATAATATGAAAGAGTACTGGTGGAATGTTCCAGTAAAAACCGCAATAAAATGCAGGCATAACAGACCAGACATTATGATATGGGACAGGGAGAAGAAAGCATGCACAGTAGTGAAAATTAGCTGCCCAGCAGATGCCAATATAATATCAAAGATTAGTGAAAAGGAAAATATTTATGCAAAACTGATGAAAAATCTGCAGATATTCCACCCTGATTACACCTTCAGATTTATGCCTGTGATTATTGGGGCACTGGGGTATGTTAGTAACTGCCTCAATACAAATCTTGAGAAGCTAGGCTTCACAGGAACAGAAAGAACACAACTAGTTAGGAAATTACAAGTACAATCCATTAATGGAACAGTAAAAATATGTAAAACATTCCAAATATTTTGCATCTAATAACTGAATATACACATGTATAGATGGAAAGCATATACACATGCGCACATACAACTCAAAACATACACATTCACACATACAATAACATCTATATCTACACATGCATGCATACATAATCTACCTAGTTGATGTTGTGTAAATTCCAATGAGAGAGTCTTGTGTCTATGTTAGAAACCGACTCTCTCTTTATTGGGAAAAAATTTGTGAAATTATAAAACCAGAAGAACATACATACATACGTACATACATACATACGTACATACATACATACATACATACATACATACATACATACATGATGGCTGCCCCCTCGTTATCGAGTATGGCCATTGCACAATAAAAAAAAAAAAAAAAAAAAAAAAATAATAATAATAATAATAATAATAATAATAATAATAATAATAATAATAATAGCAATAATAATAATAACGACAACAACAATAATAATATACATATTCATATATATATACACACACACGCACGCACATAAGCATATCTACACACACACACACACACACACACAAACACACGATAGCAACTAACAGTGCTGCGATCGAATGTGGCTTTTTAGCCCAGCCAATGATCCAAAATGTCTTGCACAGAGTCGGCAACCAAAACATTTACTGGGAATAGTCGGCTGTGGTTGGAGTTCGTGTACTTTTGCATGTCGCTTGAGTCCTCCTGCTGATTTACATTCTCTACCACATGTTTGGCAAGCATGATGAGTAGCATCTCCAACAGCAGCCTGGTAGTCAACCACTGGTCTTACTTTATGACTGCGAAGATGACTTTCGAGTCCAGCTTTGCTTAGGCAGAGTCTCGCACAGACGCTGCATGTCAGAAACATAGGAGGACCCTCGCCGTCTGGAAGTGCAACAGCAATACCCTTCCTCACGTCCCGCCTTACTTTCTCGTGTGCGATTCGAGATGCCTCAAAGGCAACTTTTCCCTCATATACAGTCTTTCTCCATTTATTACGATCAGCAGCAATATTTTCCCATGTATCAGCAGAGATGTTAGCGTCTTTCAGAGAGGCCTTCAAGGAATCCTTATACCTCTTTTTTGGTTTATGTGGCGGTCGTTTTCCTTTAACCAACTCTCCATAGAAGAGTTGTTTTGGTATTCTAGAATCCTTCATCCTGGCAAGGTGACCACTCCAACGGAGTCGCTGCTTAAGCACAAGAGCTTCTATACTGTCACACATAGAGCTTTCCAAAATCTCGACATCACTGATGTGGTCCCTCCAGCGAACGCCATGTATCCGTCTGAGACACATCTGATGGAAACGCTCCAATTGCTTTAGGTGGCGTCGATATGTGACCCAGGTCTCGCAGGCATAAAGAAGACAAGAGAGTACACATGCCCTGTACACCTTTACCTTTGTCCTCCTGCATATGTCTCGCCGACCCCAGAGTCGCCTTTCTAGCTTTCCGAAAGCATCACTTGCTTTCCTAATCCTAAGTGAGATTTCACTGTCAAGGTTGCCGTATCGATTGACAGTGCTTCCCAGGTAGACAAACTGATCAACCACTCCAAGTCGTTTGCCATACACATAGATGTTTGGTTCAGTGTACTGCCTACCAGGTGCAGGTTGGTACATGACGACGGTTTTCTTGAGACTGACAGTCAAACCCAGGGCAGTGCAAGCGTCAGAAAATACATTCAAAATGTGCTGCATATCACTCTCTGTGTGCGCTACAAGATCGCAATCATCTGCATACAAGAGGTCTCTTATGACTGATGTAAATACTTTTGTCTTCGCAGCAAAGCGCCTGATGTTAAATATGCTGCCTGAGGTTCGATATCGGATGTAAACACCATGCTCGCAATTCCTGAATGCAATACAGAAAACCATTGCAAAGTATATGGCAAACAGGGTCTGGAAAGCATATACACATGCGCACATACAACTCAAAACATACACATTCACACATACAATAACATCTATATCTACACATGCATGCATACATAATCTACCTAGTTGATGTTGTGTAAATTCCAATGAGAGAGTCTTGTGTCTATGTTAGAAACCGACTCTCTCTTTATTGGGAAAAAATTTGTGAAATTATAAAACCAGAAGAACATACATACATACGTACATACATACATACGTACATACATACATACATACATACATACATACATACATACATACATGATGGCTGCCCCCTCGTTATCGAGTATGGCCATTGCACAATAAAAAAAAAAAAAAAAAAAAAAAATAAAATAATAATAATAATAATAATAATAATAATAATAATAATAATAATAATAATAGCAATAATAATAATAACGACAACAACAATAATAATATACATATTCATATATATATACACACACACGCACGCACATAAGCATATCTACACACACACACACACACACACACAAACACACGATAGCAACTAACAGTGCTGCGATCGAATGTGGCTTTTTAGCCCAGCCAATGATCCAAAATGTCTTGCACAGAGTCGGCAACCAAAACATTTACTGGGAATAGTCGGCTGTGGTTGGAGTTCGTGTACTTTTGCATGTCGCTTGAGTCCTCCTGCTGATTTACATTCTCTACCACATGTTTGGCAAGCATGATGAGTAGCATCTCCAACAGCAGCCTGGTAGTCAACCACTGGTCTTACTTTATGACTGCGAAGATGACTTTCGAGTCCAGCTTTGCTTAGGCAGAGTCTCGCACAGACGCTGCATGTCAGAAACATAGGAGGACCCTCGCCGTCTGGAAGTGCAACAGCAATACCCTTCCTCACGTCCCGCCTTACTTTCTCGTGTGCGATTCGAGATGCCTCAAAGGCAACTTTTCCCTCATATACAGTCTTTCTCCATTTATTACGATCAGCAGCAATATTTTCCCATGTATCAGCAGAGATGTTAGCGTCTTTCAGAGAGGCCTTCAAGGAATCCTTATACCTCTTTTTTGGTTTATGTGGCGGTCGTTTTCCTTTAACCAACTCTCCATAGAAGAGTTGTTTTGGTATTCTAGAATCCTTCATCCTGGCAAGGTGACCACTCCAACGGAGTCGCTGCTTAAGCACAAGAGCTTCTATACTGTCACACATAGAGCTTTCCAAAATCTCGACATCACTGATGTGGTCCCTCCAGCGAACGCCATGTATCCGTCTGAGACACATCTGATGGAAACGCTCCAATTGCTTTAGGTGGCGTCGATATGTGACCCAGGTCTCGCAGGCATAAAGAAGACAAGAGAGTACACATGCCCTGTACACCTTTACCTTTGTCCTCCTGCATATGTCTCGCCGACCCCAGAGTCGCCTTTCTAGCTTTCCGAAAGCATCACTTGCTTTCCTAATCCTAAGTGAGATTTCACTGTCAAGGTTGCCGTATCGATTGACAGTGCTTCCCAGGTAGACAAACTGATCAACCACTCCAAGTCGTTTGCCATACACAGATGTTTGGTTCAGTGTACTGCCTACCAGGTGCAGGTTGGTACATGACGACGGTTTTCTTGAGACTGACAGTCAAACCCAGGGCAGTGCAAGCGTCAGAAAATACATTCAAAATGTGCTGCATATCACTCTCTGTGTGCGCTACAAGATCGCAATCATCTGCATACAAGAGAAACTGATCAACCACTCCAAGTCGTTTGCCATACACATAGATGTTTGGTTCAGTGTACTGCCTACCAGGTGCAGGTTGGTACATGACGACGGTTTTCTTGAGACTGACAGTCAAACCCAGGGCAGTGCAAGCGTCAGAAAATACATTCAAAATGTGCTGCATATCACTCTCTGTGTGCGCTACAAGATCGCAATCATCTGCATACAAGAGGTCTCTTATGACTGATGTAAATACTTTTGTCTTCGCAGCAAAGCGCCTGATGTTAAATATGCTGCCTGAGGTTCGATATCGGATGTAAACACCATGCTCGCAATTCCTGAATGCAATACAGAAAACCATTGCAAAGTATATGGCAAACAGGGTCTGGAAAGCATATACACATGCGCACATACAACTCAAAACATACACATTCACACATACAATAACATCTATATCTACACATGCATGCATACATAATCTACCTAGTTGATGTTGTGTAAATTCCAATGAGAGAGTCTTGTGTCTATGTTAGAAACCGACTCTCTCTTTATTGGGAAAAAATTTGTGAAATTATAAAACCAGAAGAACATACATACATACATACATACGTACATACATACATACGTACATACATACATACATACATACATACATACATACATACATGATGGCTGCCCCCTCGTACACATTCACACATACAATAACATCTATATCTACACATGCATGCATACATAATCTACCTAGTTGATGTTGTGTAAATTCCAATGAGAGAGTCTTGTGTCTATGTTAGAAACCGACTCTCTCTTTATTGGGAAAAAATTTGTGAAATTATAAAACCAGAAGAACATACATACATACGTACATACATACATACGTACATACATACATACATACATACATACATACATACATACATACATACATACATACATACATACATACATACATACATACATACATACATACGGATACAGTTTTAATAATCAAGACTAATAAGAACATTATTCAGATTTGAACTACATACTTAAGGAAAGCTGTGTGTAGGTAGTATAGAATGGATATCACTACGGTCAAGTTTAAATTGTTTCGTTGGCAAATTGGGAAATTGAAGAAAAGTTTGTGTGAACATCAGCAAAGTCCATTCATCGTCGGCAGAGACATACGTTGATTTACGACTGAAGAAAATGTTGAAGAAATAGAAGGTGAAGATACAACGGAACCAGATTAGAAATATAAATCAGAGTAAGAATAAAATTGGAAGTGGAACAATTAAAAAGTCAATAAATGCTATGATAAGACAGCCATGGAGCTGATGTAGCTGTGAATTATGAAAAGAGGCGTGGAAGTTAAAATATTTTTTTGTTTTTTATCAATAACTATACTGTTATTTTATGAGTCTGGTCAGCTAATAACGTTTTATCTCCGTCTCTGCTGGAAGCTGTCTTCATTGCTTGTGTTTTTCAGTTGTTTGTGGAATGTGTTCGATTGTAACTATTTTTTAAATAATACTGGTGCCGTCTGAAGAGCTCAGGCTATCTAAACTGATAGTCTTCCGATCTTTTGTTAATACACACACACACACACACACACACATATATATATATATATATATATATATATATATATATATATATATATATATATATATATATATATATAGGAACGAGTAGGACCCCGACGGCTAAGCTCAAGCCGTTTCGACGGCTAATTCTGGACTAAAATTTTAGTACAGAATTAGCCGTCGAAACGGCTTGAGCTCAGCTGTCGGGGTCCTACTCGTTCCTATTACCCACTCTACTACCCTAAGTATTGAGTACTTTGGTGCGTTATGGTCCATCTGGTTCCTTACCACATTTCCTTCGTTATATATATATATATATATATATATATATATATATACATAAAGTTGTAGTTCCTGCCTGTTTGTTTGTTTGTTCACGAATTCTCCCTATGGTTTTGGAGATAGAACCCATAACCATATATATTCTGAAACTGGATTGCCCAGGGTACTTGGATATTTCATTTTAATCAAAGGTTTCCGGGGGGGGCGGGGGGGGGGACAAACCCCCGCTGAAATTTTTTTTGTCCCTTCGATTCGTATGAAATTTAAGCCATAGGTAAATGATAAGATATTATGCCTATTCAAAACATTTCAGCAAATTTCAATAATATTAAGACACCCTAATGGGGGTTAAACCCCCTATAGTGAAAATTTTGGAAGCCCATAACTTGAGTATTGGAACCTATATACCACGGAGTTTTTCTATTAATTAAACGTAAATCAACAAAACATCACTAGAATTATGACAACAAACATTATTAGTTAATGTCTCTACTTTTTTAACATTTTGCCTTTATTTTTTCTCTATAAATTATATCATTGATTAAAAAATCAATCATCATTTTCTTACAAAAGAAATGTGTGAAACGCAGCAAGGCGCGGGTAATTCGGCTAGTGTGTATCAATAGGGATCTTAGCCGAGAATTGACTCCCTGATGAAGAAAGGATTCTCCATTGTTTTGAAACTATGTATATCCCCTTTCAGAAACTAATTAGTTGGAGTGAAACTTAAGTATGTAAGTTAATTATTATAATTTTCTTATTTTACGTCTTTCATATATATATATATATATATATATATATATATATATATATATATATATATATATATATATATATATATATATATATATATACATATATATATATATATAAATAAGGAAAACAGATGAAATCGAAAATGTAACTGGAGTCTTATTTTTTTTTAAATATATATATTTATTTGGTTCCTTTACCGGTTTCGCAGTTCTTCTGCTTTTCAAAAGTGGAGTTGAGATGGAGGCTCTGTGGTTTTTCTCACATCTGGTTGGTCTTTGAATGCTACTTGTTTTATATGGAAAAAGTGGCTCGAAACGCCAGGTTTTTAGAGAAGTAATTTGATTGGTTATAATTGAAATTATGACTGTTCCGTGAACAAGTTCATTAAATTTCGCGCCCGTATTTGGGAATTTATTTTGTAGTCTTTTAGAGAATTTTATGACAAATAAAAGATAATCGTCAAGAGAAATGGGATGGGGGGAATTGTTCTGGTTCAGTGAATATGGCTGGTTCGCTTGGGTGTCAGAATTCAGACTTTCTATTGAAATAAAGAAAGTAGAGGTATGTATGTTTATTTGTGTGCTGGTGTGTGTGTGTGTGTATAGGAAGATGATTCTATTAGTAGAAATGGGCGAGGGAGTTGTGTGTGTGTGTATGGGTGTTATGTGTGTGTGGGGGGGGGGGGAGTATGTTAAGATGGAGAGAATATATATATTTTGTGTGTGTATGTGTGTAGGAAAGTGATTCTATTAGTAGAAATGGGGGAGGGAGTTGTGTGTGTGTATGGGTGTTATGTGTGTGTGGGGGGGGAGTTGTTAAGATGGAGAGAATATATATAATTTGTGTGTGTATGTATGTGTGTAGGAAAGTGATTCTATTAGTAGAAATGGAGGAGGGAGTTGTGTGTGTGGGGGGGTATATGTGTGTATACGGGTGTTATGTGTGTATGGGATTATGGTTAGCATGTTAAGATGAAGAGAATGTATATATTGTGTGTGTGTGTGTAGGAAAATGATTCCCTTAGTAGAAATGGGCGAGGGAGTTATGTGTGTGGGGGGAGGGGTTAACATGTTAAGGTGTTAGAGTATTAACGTATGTTAAGGTTTATTTAGTTCTGGTTTTTATTTTCTAAAGTAGAAGGTGTTATGTGTGTGTGTATGTATGTGTCTGTTTAGATGGGAAGCATGTTATGGTGTTGACATAATGTATATTAAACTATATTTAATGCTGGTCTATATTTTTGAATAAACATATTTTCCTTATTTATTCGTATTTGTTCTGTTGTATTGTCAGCGCAAAGGTAAAATGGGAAGACTTGGAATTTGGGTGTCTTATTACTTGCGCATATGTCTAGATGTGCACTTATGGGTATCTGTCTCGTGGTTGGATCTCGTAATTGTTGGCGATGAACTGTCATTCTGTTTCTGAGTGTGAGTTTAGTTTGTCCTATATAATCTTCATTGCATCCTTTACATTTAATGGCATAAACTAGATTTTTTGATGAGCAAGTGAAGTAATTTTTACAGCAAAATTTTGTCCTGATTGAAATGTATACGTGTTGCCTTCAATGAGGTGAGTGCAGGTTCCACAATTAGAGCGACCACATTTTTTGACAGTTGGTTGTGGGTTTGTGGTAGGTAATTTGGCATTAGTGAGTAATGTTTTTAGTGATTTCGGTTGTCTTTTGCTTTTGATTATGTTGTGTGTTTCAAGGGCTTTTTTTATTCTTGGGTCTTGTTTCAATAGTGGGATGTGAATAGTGTTGTAAGCTTCCGCATTTCTTGGGTTGTGTGTTGAGATATATGATAGAATATTGGACGTACCTTGAATTTGTTTCTGTTTTCGTAATTCATCGATGCCTATTGCTTTAGCCCTTTCTGTTCCATTATTTATTAGTAGAATATCTTTCGAGTAGAATTTCCTTTAATTCTTGAAGTCTTTTATTTCGCGTTTCATAATTGGAGACAATTGTGCAAATTCTTCTTGCTACTAATAGAATCACTTTCCTACACACATACACACACACAAAATATATATATTCTCTCCATCTTAACATACCCCCCCCCCCCCACACACACACAACTCCCACCAACATTTCTACTAATAGAATCATCTTCCTACACACATACACAAGCACACAAATAAAAATTATCTTTTGTTTGTCACAAAATTCTCTAAACGGCTACAAAATAAATTCCCAAATACGGGCGTGAAATTTAATGAACTTGTTCACGTGACATCCATAATTTCATTCATAACCAATCAAATTACGTTTCTTTAAAAAAAATCCTTCGTGAGCCCCTTTTTTTAAGTAAAAAGAAATTCAAACAAACACTCATATATGAAAAATCAATCTACCCCCCCCCCCTGTTTTTAAAGAACTTTGTAACGCGAACTGGCGCGAAATTTATTATAATTATTCACCAACCAATCAAATTACTTCTCTAAAAACCTGGCGCTTCGAGCCACTTTTTTCCATATAAAACAAGTAATATTCAAAGACCAAACAGATGTGAGAAAAACCACAGACCCTCCATCTCAACTCTACTTTTGAAAAGCAGAAGAACTGCGAAACCGGTAAAGGAACCAAATAAATATATATATATTCTTTTTAAATAAGACTCCAGTTGCATTTTCGATTTCATCCTTTTTTTCTTTATACTTTCACTCGTGTAGGACACCTCGGTTATTTTTCATTTTGTAAAAAAAACCTCACTTGCTAATAATATATATATATATATATATATATATATATATATATATATATATATATATATATATATATATATATATATATATATATATATATATATATATAACAAAGGAATTGTGATAAGGAACCAGATGGACCATAACGCACCAGAATACGCAATACTTAGTCTAGTCCAGAAATAGCCGTCGAAACGGCTTGAGCTCTGCCGTCGGGGTCATATTTTTTCCTATATATATATATGCATGTATGTATAGACACATGTGTATGTGTCAGTGTGTGTATTTTAACAATGAAACCCCAGCATGCAAAGATATCTTTGCAAGAATGGCATGAGAGCTCCAGACTGCAGAAGATAAGCAGGCGATAAAGGATTCCATGATTTAGCTTGTCAAACCTCTTGAGTGTTATAACATTATTGCAGCTCTTTTCACTAAACACTTCACATGAAACAAATTCATAAATGATTTGCCTTTAAATTAATATATCTATCATATTTATTGCACGACAGGACATTTTACTGTGTAATCAACCGATATTATGAAAATATGAAATACTCATACGGTCGTATATATCGATTCAATGATTCTTTCCTCACTTATGTTATCTGCTTCTATTCGCTACTGAATTAACAATCATGATTCTATTTGTGTATATATACACATGCCCGCACACACGCAAGCTTATGTATGTATGAATATATTGGTAAACAATATCCTATGTTGGGACATCACGCGCAACCTGTGGGACAAGGTGTGCTTTCAAATAAGTCATTGCACTATTTCTTGACAGATAGTGAGTGCAAAAAATCTGTACACACACACACACATATATATATACTTCCACCCCTCCCCCGCTGCTTCCCCCTCCGCGCAACGTATCCTCACCCGATCCTCACGCCTTCTGATGCGCAACTCCATCGGCGTCTCCCGTTCCACCCTCCGCCTACTTGACCACCAACTGACCCCCCCCCTCCTCCGCCTTTACTCCACCTGCCACCCCCCCCCCCCTCGCCCAAACCATCCTCTCCTTCATCCACAACCTCAACCACAACCTCTTCTCGTTCCTCAGCTCCACCAAAGCCCGCAAGCTACACTCACTCCTCCACTCCCCCCCCCCATCCACCACCACCCGCCCATCCCCATACGCCCACCACTCCCCACCTATCCCCCGACCCCCACCCCAACCCAATCTCCACCCCTCACCACACCCTCCCTTCCTTCCCCAAACACCCAAACCCCACCCCTTGTTGTCACCATACCCCCTGACCTCCCCCTCTCCGCACCTGAGCGCTCACTCCTTAGTAGAGGCCTTCGCTTCATACCCCACACTCCGCTCAGCGACGAGTTCCGCACCCGAACGGAAGTCGAGCGATTCGTGCGACGCACTAAGCTACAGGCACATTTCAGCCGAACGCCACCGGCTCCGGATGCCCAGACCCGTTTCTCGCCCTGGGCCGACGACCATCTTCTTGGGCGCCGGCCCCAGGGCAATTTAGCACCCTGGACGCCTTCGTCGATGCCAGCCGTAGCGCAGTAAATCGTTTCGACTTCCGCCACCGTTCCAAACGGCACAACATCTCACGGGGCGAACTCCTCGCTCTCCGCTCCCTCCGTAGCCGAGATGACATCGTCATCAAACCGGCGGACAAGGGAGGCGCCGTGGTGGTATGGCGCGCGGACCTCTACACGGCCGAAGCCCTCAGGCAGCTCTGTAACCCCCTCTTTTACCGCCCTCTACCCTCCGATCCCACCCCCCTCTACCAACAACAAGTCTCCTCCACCATCAAAGACCTTATCGCCTCCTCCCTCCTCCCCCCACCGCTTCCCACCTCATCGTCCGCACCCCCCGCACCCCCACCATCTACTTCCTCCCCAAACTCCACAAACCCGACAACCCCGGCCGTGCCATCGTCTCCGCTTGCAACTGCCCCACCGAACTCATCTCCGCCTTTCTCGACTCCCTCCTCGCCCCCCTTGTCACCACCCTCCCCTCCCACATCTCTGACACCAACCACGCCCTGCGCCTTTTCGACTCCTTCACCTACCTACCCGGCCCTCAGCCATTCCTCTTCACCCTAGACATCAAGTCCCTCTATACCGTCATCCCCCATGCCGACGGCCTTCGCTCCCTCAAACACTACCTCGACCTTCGCCCCTCCCCCATTCCCTCCACCCCCACCCTCCTTCGCCTCGCCGAGCTGGTCCTCACCCTAAATTGTTTCTCCTTCTCGGGTGAGTTTTACCAACAGGTCACGGGTGTAGCCATGGGCACAAGAATGGGCCCGAACTATGCCAACCTTTTTGTTGGCCATGTTGAGGCCCAAATCTTTGCCCAGTACACCGGCCCCACGCCCGAACTGTACGGTCGTTACATTGACGACTGTATCGGAGCCACGACCCTCACCCGAGTACAGCTCGACTCCTTTCTCTCCTTCTTCTGCTCTTTCCACCCCTCCCTCCACTTCACCACCTCTATCTCCACCACCCACGTCCACTTCTTGGACATCTCCGTCGCCTTCGACCCCTCCCACCACTCCCTCGTCACCTCCGCCTTCTTCAAACCCACCGACTCCCACTCTTACCTCGACTTCACCTCTTCCCATCCCACCCACACTAAACTCTCCATTCCCTACTCCCAACTTCTCAGGATCCGCCGCCTCTGTAGCCGAGATGCTGACTTCGAGTCCCAGGCCCTTTCCCTAGTCAGCCATTTCATCAGCAGAGGTTACCCCCCCTCTCTCGTCCACACCGCTCTCACCCGCGCCCGTGCTATCCCCCGCTCCACCACCCTCACCCCACGCCACCGCACACCCACCCACCACCTCCCCTTCCCCATCACCTACCACCCCTCCACCTTACCCCTCCACCGCACCATCCGACCCCTCCACCTTCCGAACCCTCCACCTCCCACATCTTCCCAACCCCACCACTCCCCTCCTTCAAACGCGCACGCAATCTCCGCACCCTCCTCGTCCACAGCTCCCTACCCCCCAACCCACGCTCCGTTCCCCCCCGGTTCCTTCCCCTGTTCTAGGCCCCGCTGCAACACCTGTCCCCACATCACCAACACTACCACCTTCCAGGGTCCCAACGGCCACCCTCTCTCGGTCCGGCATGCCTTCCGCTGCACCTCCTCCAACCTAGTCTACGGACTTCGTTGCACGGAGTGCAGCGCGACTTATGTTGGACAGACGGGACGTCGCCTGGCGGACCGAGTCACGGAGCACCTCCGGGACATTCGTCTCGGGGGCAGTTCCCCCATCGCCCGCCACTTTGGTGGCCCTGGACACTCCGCACGCCATCTCACAGTCTGTGGCATACTCCAGTGCCACGGAACACCCGCCCATCGCCTTACGGTCGAACAACGTACTATCTTCATCTTACAGACCCACACTCCCCCCGGCCTGAACTCCCCACCCTTATTCCTTTAGCGTTCGACCGCCCCCCTCCCCCCACACTTATCCCCCACTAACACCACTAACACACCCCTCCTTTTCACCGCCCACCCCACACTAACAATACTAACACCTCCACTCCACCCCTCATCTGACCACCCTTCCCCAACTAACATACTAACATCCCTTCCCTACCCTCTTCTCCTCCCCCCTCCTTATCACACGCACACACGCACCCACTTACACCACCCACCCCACACGCAACTAACATCACTAACACCCTCCAACCCCACGCACACGTACCCACACACCCTCGTGCACCACCAACTCTACACACCCTACCCCCACTAACCCCCACTCACACCTGCATTCCACCCCTCCCCACCTCCCGTATACTAACACCCACTAACACCTCTTCACCAAACTACACACACACCAGTACACCACACTCCCTCCATAGAACCACACACACCCTTCTCTCCCCGCTCCACACTCACTCATCCCACTAACACCCCTACTAATACACACACACACACACACACACACCCTCCTCACTCCAACTCTCACACCTACCCATCCTCGCCTCCCTACCATTCCGCCGACTGCTGCTATGCCCTTCCGACCACTGTCTCAGCACCAACTGACCACAGCACTTCCACTGCTGACCACTTCCTGTTGCGCGCGTACCCCACATCTCTCCTCTTCCGACCACCGCTTCTTGGATTACCCACACGCGTTATTGACTTCCAACCAAAATCTCCATACATCCGTGTAACTTACCACTTTTCAACCATCCTCTTACACCACCACCTATATAACTCACCCACACACACACCCCAAAAAACATTTTTTTATCCACACGCCACCCACACCCACAACACGCTTAAACCACACACACGTGCTTCCCACCACATATTTACACCCTCAGCCCCCTGATTCCTCTCCCCCCACCCCCCTATCCACACACGCACAGACCCTCCGACCCACAAAAACACCCCGCCACACACACCTTCCTGAACATGCAACCCCGTTCTTCCCCCAACCCTCACTTTCACATACACACACACACACGCACACCTAACCACACACACCACCTTCAGCCCTCCCTGCTCGGACACCCCGTCTCCCTCTCCCCACTCCACCCGCCACCACCTCTACTCACCCCACACCCTTCCACCACCTGTTTACCCCCCTTTTTATTTTCAGTTTATTTTGATCATGCCTTTATTTTTAAATTTTCTCATTCCTTGTATTTTGATCATGCTTTATTTTTATTTATTATTTATTATATTTTTGTCTTTATTTGTTAATTTTTCATTCGCACCGTTTCCTTTCGCTATATGTCTCTCCACCACTCCCCTACACACCTTTTGAACTCTTACCTGAAGAAGGGCTTATGCCCTAAACGTCGTCCCCCACCTACCCCCCACTCTCCTGAGCGTGATTTTAATAAACATTTATCGTACTGCCTCTCTGTTCTGTCCCTGTTCAATTTTTCATTATATATATATATATATATATATATATATATATATACTAGCAGTGGTACTCGGCGTTGCACGGGATAAGGTATTTTGGAACGCAGGCCGCCAATAGACCTAATCCTGGAAAAACTGCATGCCTGGACAATTTGTAAAGAAAATAAACCGAATACTCTGATGGCTGGATAATCTTTAAGATTTTCCTCGATGAAGCAGGAAAAATGCAGGTTTTCACCTAATGGATCCTAGGGGATCAAGAAAATGAATTTTTTTTATGTGCATAATATGCCTTGAAATTTCGGGAAAATGTTATATTTTTACGGGAAAATCGACTAGACGTAACGCCTCCAAAAAGCCCTAAGAAGCTGAAAAAATGAAGTTTTTCACCTAATGCGGGCCCTAGGGGATAAAAAAAAGTTGAATTTTGTTGAATATGTGCATAACACTCCCTAAAATATACGTAATACACATGTAACGTTTGAAAAAAATCGGTTGGGTACTTCTCGAATTTTAGGGATTCAAACTCACAGACACACACACACACACAGACATCCTCAGGGATGTGACGTAATGCAGAGAGCCACACATACAGACAGATATTATAAGGGCGCGACGTTATATGTATGTATGTATCTAAAAAGAGAAAGACTAAGAATTATAGAGAGAGATCGCTAAATCGCCTAATGTTGTCCCTGTTAATTCATCATTGAGCCACATCCTGAATAGTTGCCAAAACACATATATATCCGTGACTTCGTCTAGTTTGTGTATAAGTAAATCTTTATATTTAATAATCTCCCATAAGGTTGAGATGCAATTTGGGCAATATTGGGCTGCGCTTTCTAGCAACCAGCCCACTCGCCGTAATCAGCCAGTCCCATTCTTTCTGACCTGACCACTGCCACGTCACAATTCTTAGCCATTTTGAATTCGTTTCTGGCGGAGATCATTTAAGAAAATCATTTGTCCAAACGAGTTTGTTTCCTGATGAG
>OZ024742.1:302993335-303025835 GCA_964016885.1 Eledone cirrhosa | reverse complement strand
ATATATATATATATATATATATATATATATATATATATATATATATATATATATATATATATATATATATACACATATGCATACAGGTACACATACATATATGCACGCATCAGTTTAGCCGACGTTTATTATAACGCCGGCCGCTTTGTTCGTTTGTTTGTCAACAAACCGAACAGCCTGAATTTATGCCATACGGTGTTAAGGCAACCACGTCACCTTTTTGTTCAACACTGACACAGGAACGATGTACTAGTTTCAAGCTTGTTAGCTATCATCAGCACCGTTTACCCATCTGCCAGATAGTTGAACGCTCGAAAGTATATACTTTCCTTATGAAAATTAACGACTGAGCAGCCTAATTTGCATATTGAGTGAGTTTAATCGGTCAGGCATACCGAAAACGATAAGTTGAAAAAAATGAAAACGAAATTTCATTTCACACTCTTAGTATGGCACTTACTTAAATGTAAGTATGTATGTATACGTACATACATATATGTATACAGACGTACAGTAGCATGCATATATATATATATATATATATATATATATATATATATATATATATATATATATATATATATATATATATATATACACATATGCATACAGGTACACATACATATATGCACGCATCAGTTTAGCCGACGTTTATTATAACGCCGGCCGCTTTGTTCGTTTGTTTGTCTACAAACCAAACAGCCTGAATTTATGCCACACGGTGTTAAGGCAACCACGTCACCTTTTTGTTCAACACTGACACAGGAACGATGTACTAGTTTCAAGCTTGTTAGCTATCATCAGCACCGTTTACCCATCTGCCAGATAGTTGAACGTTCGAAAGTATATACTTTCCTTATGAAAATTAACGGCTGAGCAGCCTAATTTGCATGTTGAGTGAGTTAAATCGGTCAGGCATACCGAAAACGATAAGTTGAAAAAAATGAAAACGAAATTTCATTTCTCACTCTTAGTATGGCACTTACTTAAATGTAAGTATGTATGTATACGTACATACATATATGTATACAGACGTACAGTAGCATGCATATATATATATATATATATATATATATATCTATATATATATATATATATATATATATATATATATATATATACACATATGCATACAGGTACACATACATATATGCACGCATCAGTTTAGCCGACGTTTATTATAACGCCGGTCGCTTTGTTCGTTTGTTTGTCAACAAACCGAACCGCCTGAATTTATGCCATACGGTGTTAAGGCAACCACGTCACCTTTTTGTTCAACACTGACACAGGAACGATGTACTAGTTTCAAGCTTGTTAGCTATCATCAGCACCGTTTACCCATCTGCCAGATAGTTGAACGTTCGAAAGTATATACTTTCCTTATGAAAATTAACGGCTGAGCAGCCTAATTTGCATATTGAGTGAGTTAAATCGGTCAGGCATACCGAAAACGATAAGTGGAAAAAAATGAAAACGAAATTTCATTTCTCACTCTTAGTATGGCACGTACTTAAATGTAAGTATGTATGTATACGTACATACATATATGTATACAGACGTACAGTAGCATGCATATATATATATATATATATATATACACATATGCATACAGGTACACATACATATATGCACGCATCAGTTTAGCCGACGTTTATTATAACGCCGGTCGCTTTGTTCGTTTGTTTGTCAACAAACCGAACAGCCTGAATTTATGCCATACGGTGTTAAGGCAACCACGTCAACTTTTTGTTCAACACTGACACAGGAACGATGTACTAGTTTCAAGCTTGTTAGCTATCATCAGCACCGTTTACCCATCTGCCAGATAGTTGAACGTTCGAAAGTATATACTTGCCTTATGAAAATTAACGGCTGAGCAGCCTAATTTGCATATTGAGTGAGTTAAATCGGTCAGGCGTACCGAAAACGATAAGTTGAAAAAAATGAAAACTAAATTTAATTTCTCACTCTTAGTATGGCACTTACTTAAATGTAAGTATGTATGTATACGTACATACATATATGTATACAGACGTACAGTAGCATGCATATATACATATATATATATATATATATATATATATATATATATATATATATATATATATATATATATATACACACATATGCATACAGGTACACATACATATATGCACGCATCAGTTTAGCCGACGTTTATTATAACGCCGGCCGCTTTGTTCGTTTGTTTGTCAACAAACCAAACAGCCTGAATTTATGCCATACGGTGTTAAGGCAACCACGTCACCTTTTTGTTCAACACTGACACAGGAACGATGTACTAGTTTCAAGCTTGTTAGCTATCATCAGCACCGTTTACCCATCTGCCAGATAGTTGAACGTTCGAAAGTATATACTTTCCTTATGAAAATTAACGGCTGAGCAGCCTAATTTGCATATTGAGTGAGTTAAATCGGTCAGGCATACCGAAAACGATAAGTTGAAAAAAATGAAAACGAAATTTCATTTCTCACTCTTAGTATGGCACTTACTTAAATGTAAGTATGTATGTATACGTACATACATATATGTATACAGACGTACAGTAGCATGCATATATATATATATATATATATATACACATATGCATACAGGTACACATACATATATGCACGCATCAGTTTAACCGACGTTTATTATAACGCCGGCCGCTTTGTTCGTTTGTTTGTCAACAAACCGAACAGCCTGAATTTATGCCATACGGTGTTAAGGCAACCACGTCACCTTTTTGTTCAACACTGACACAGGAACGATGTACTAGTTTCAAGCTTGTTAGCTATCATCAGCACCGTTTACCCATCTGCCAGATAGTTGAACGTTCGAAAGTATATACTTTCATTATGAAAATTAACGGCTGAGCAGCCTAATTTGCATATTGAGTGAGTTAAATCGGTCAGGCATACCGAAAACGATAAGTTGAAAAAAATGAAAACGAAATTTCATTTCTCACTCTTAGTATGGCACTTACTTAAATGTAAGTATGTATGTATACGTACATACATATATGTATACAGACGTACAGTAGCATGCATATATATATATATATATATATATATATATATATATATATATATATATATATATATACACATATGCATACAGGTACACATACATATATGCACGCATCAGTTTAGCCGACGTTTATTATAACGCCGGCCGCTTTGTTCGTTTGTTTGTCAACAAACCGAACCGCCTGAATTTTTGCCATACGGTGTTAAGGCAACCACGTCACCTTTTTGTTCAACACTGACACAGGAACGATGTACTAGTTTCAAGCTTGTTAGCTATCATCAGCACCGTTTACCCATCTGCCAGATAGTTGAACGTTCGAAAGTATATACTTTCCTTATGAAAATTAACGGCTGAGCAGCCTAATTTGCATATTGAGTGAGTTAAATCGGTCAGGCATACCGAACACGATAAGTTGAAAAAAATGAAAACGAAATTTCATTTCTCACTCTTAGTATGGCACTTACTTAAATGTAAGTATGTATGTATACGTACATACATATATGTATACAGACGTACAGTAGCATGCATATATATATATATATATATATATATATATATATATATATATATATATATATAAATATATATATATATATATATATATATATATACACATATGCATACAGGTACACATACATATATGCACGCATCAGTTTAGCCGACGTTTATTATAACGCCGGCCGCTTTGTTAGTTTGTTTGTTAACAAACCGTACAGCCTGAAACCGAACAAGCTTGAACAACCTGAAACCGAACAAGCTTGAAACTAGTACATCGTTCCTGTGTCAGTGTTGAACAAAAAGGTGACGTGGTTGCCTTAACACCGTATGGCATAAATTCAGGCTGTTCGGTTTGTTGACAAACAAACGAACAAAGCGGCCGGCGTTATAATAAACGTCGGCTAAACTGATGCGTGCATATATGTATGTGTACCTGTATGCATATGTGTATATATATATATATATATATATATATATATATATATATATATATATATATATGCATGCTACTGTACGTCTGTATACACATATGTATGAACGTATACATACATACTTACATTTAAGTAAGTGCCATACTAAGAGTGAGAAATGAAATTTCGTTTTCATTTTTTTCAACTTATCGTTTTCGGTATGCCTGACCGATTTAACTCACTCAATATGCAAATTAGGCTGCTCAGCCGTTAATTTTCATAAGGAAAGTATATACTTTCGAACGTTCAACTATCTGGCAGATGGGTAAACGGTGCTGATGATAGCTAACAAGCATGAAACTAGTACATCGTTCCTGTGTCAGTGTTGAACAAAAAGGTGACGTGGTTGCCTTAACACCGTATGGCATAAATTCAGGCTGTTCGGTTTGTTGACAAACAAACGAACAAAGCGGCTGGCGTTATAATAAACGTCGGCTAAACTGATGCGTGCATATATGTATGTGTACCTGTATGCATATGTGTATATATATATATATATATATATATATATATATATATATATATATATATATATATATATATATATGCATGCTACTGTACGTCTGTATACATATATGTATGTACGTATACATACATACTTATATATATATATATATATATATATATATATATATATATATATATATATATATATATATAGGAGGAGGTAATAGTTCACTTGAAGCATTGTGTAATGAGGTATAAACGTTTGTATATGTATAATAAAGCCAAAACAAGGCAGGTATGGACATAGAATAAAGAATGCAAATGCAAAAGATATTGTTTGACAGCTTTACTTCTATCTGAAGAAGAGATATTATCTCGAAAATTTAGGACATTTAAATAAATCTAAGGTAAAAGACTAATTGTCAACAATATCTTTTGCATTTGCATTCTTTATTCTATGTCCATACCTGCATTGTTTTGGCTTTATTATATATATACAAACGTTTATATATATACATGTATATATATATATATATACCAAAGGTATATATTAAGTTAGAGACACAAAGTAGTCTCTTACAATAAAATAGATCTAGGAAAGAGATTTTTCCGAGCCGTATATTATAATTGAATATAAAAGAAACGTTTACCCAGTTTACTCAGCTGTAGAAATGAGTTGCGACGTCACGGGTGCCTAACTGTATCGGTCATTGCCTTTCCCTTGGATAACATGGGTGGCGTCGAGAGGGGAGACTGCTGGTGTTCCACAAAAACAAACTTGCCCAGGCTTGTGCCTCAGAGGGAAACTTTCTAGGTGCAAAACCATGGTCATTCGTGACCGAGTGGGGCCAAAGCAATATATATATATACTCCACTTTACTTTCTAAAAGAATGGACCTCCGTCTGTTTTGGGCGATGTGCATTCCAGTTTTTTGTTCAACGGAACAGCTTCTTCATGAAATTAATGTGTGACTGTGAGTTAGACAGATCCGTCTAACTGTAACGTAATTCCCAGGGAGATTCTGATTACACGGTATATGACACCTCTGGTTCGTTGAATTATAGTTGCAATCCATCCGACGGGCTTCTAAACATTTTTCGTCTTTTTCAATTTTACTCACAAATTTTGAATCCAGATGCGACGAACTGGTATCGGAGCCGTGACATAATGTTTGCAACGAAAACTTATTAAACATGCGACCATGCTGGGGCCACTATAAATCAGTGAGAGAATGCAAAAGAACACAAATACAAATATTCACATTTGATATTTAGACTTCTCTAGATGTATATTATAAGTTATCCTATAAAAATTCAATACTGATTGCGCAAATAACTATTCTCCATTTATTCGAAGTATTGAATCAGATATTTTTGAATGAAGTTATAGTGCTAAAATCAGTGATAAAGGTGAAGCATTCTGTGGTTTTTAGCAGAGGTTAAAAGATGTAAATATATCCGTGAATGAAATTTCTACACAAAATCAACTTGATGAAACTATGTTTCATTCACAAGAGTAACTTTTTCACCTCGACTGAAGTTTATACAATATCGAAACAAATCTTTGCTTTGACCTGAATTTCCATTTTGATAACCAGACAAATAAAGTATAATGGACTAATTCAGCAGTATCGAACAAAAACCTATATTTATGTATGTATACACATACACAAACACGCCTACACACACACACACACAAACACACATACATATATATAGATATAGATATGTGTGTGTGTGTGTGTGTGTGTGTGTGTATGTATGTGTATGTGTGTGTGTCCATCTATATATATGTATATATACTCCTATATATTGTTTCAATTAATGCTGTTCAAATGGTGGTTGGCGTTGTGTTTGTATCACTCCAGTCAATAAGTAATAGAACAAGGATGAAGCACTCAACGTCAAGCATCTTTCCAATATTGGTGTTGAATCAACTGGCTATTTCACGGTGGGGTATACGTACAATAATAATGAATACGATGCCTAGATTTCCATAATTCGCTTTATTGCGTAATTTGCTTTAATGAAAGTTTCTTTGGTGTTAGTCTTTATTACGCAATGATACCATCACGCAATTATTGGCACGAGTATTCCGAGCAGTAAATTAGTTAAAACATGCTTTTATGTAATACAGTTGTCAGGCAGTAAAACCTAGTTACATGGAGACGAAGTTGTAGACTTAGTTTGTTGAACCTTGAGCGTAGTTCGAACTGTGTAAATCTATGTATAGGCTCCTGCAAGAAAAATTACGTCATCTTACGCTTCGATTTATCGACACTACCTACACTTCCTTAAATTCTCCAATCTACAACGATATTAGTAAATAATTCTATCTGCTGCTACACTAGAACATCGACACTATTTCACTTCATGTAATGTTCATTCCATATCATTCACAAAATTATTTCATTTTAGTTCAAAGATATAATTATATTATACGATAACTTGTCGCTAGTTCTCATTACATATCAGTTACATTTTATTATTTAAAATCACCACTCTTTCGGTGAAGAGATATCATGAGTTACTTTCTTCTAATTTAATTCAAAATATGCTAACATGGATATATCTTTACTTCTATGACTAAGTTGAAATTTTAGATATCAACGCCATTTAACCCCAGTTCTCGATTTCATAACCACCAGACTAAATTGCGCAGACAGTAATTATCTGGTATTTTCTTCGCATAATATATTGCATATTCCGTTTTTCCTCCATGCCTTCAAATTGCTGTTTAAATTGGTTCTCGACATCTTCTAGCACTTTAACCTCAATTAACAATATTTCGATTACCGAAAGCAAATATAGATATACATATATATATAGTGAGTTAGAAACTCAGAGTAGTCTCTTACAGTCTTGTTAACCAGGCTGTTATTTTTAGCGGCATGGGATTTCGAGTCAAGCTGGGTTCCGAAGACACGTGGTATAAGTCTTATAGCACAATTTTCAGTCTACTAATATTTTTAGAAGTGAATGGATCGCTAATTTCTCAACAACTACTGAGGAGCAGGGAAAAGCGTGGACTTCACTTAATAAGATGCTGCGAAACAGTTCCCAAAACTTTCTAGTTGTTACCAGGCATTTTGCCCAATATAGGTCTGTTATTTTTCTTAATTTACTACTTAAAATTAAGTCTGACAAACCATATTGCTGTAGTTAGTATTTTTTCACCCTAGCAAAACTAGTCCTTACAATTCGAACACATGTATGTTTATATTAGTGTTCATCTCTCTTGTTTATTCATTTATATATACATATATATATAAAGCCTAATCATAATTTCTGCAGAAAATAGATATGTAAATAGTTTCCCATGTTATTTAATATTTTTGATTAAATTGTTAGTAAATCTAATTTATTCTGCCTCCTCTCTTCAGCTTTCACCAAATTCTCTCTGATATTTCTAAAGATTAATGAACTGTGATTTTTTGTAATGCATGCTATGAGTTTGCAGTACAATCATTGTGTTTGTGTGTGTGTGTGTGGGGGGGGGGGGGGGGGGGGGCATTGAAATCGAAATAATATTTTCTCTCTATAAAGATACATTTAAAAATATATTTCGTACGAGAAACGTGTGTATCCGCTTCATGCCAGAATAAATACATCTTTCTTGTATCATTTGATTAAAATAATTTCCTGAGAAAGTGAATTATTTTATTCTCTAATTCATTCAATATTTTTTGTCTTTTGATTTAATTAGTGAAATAGATCTAAAGCAATCCCGGAGAAGCACTACTGTGAAATTAATCTGAAATTGGATGCGCATTTGACTAACCCGTGTACCCTTAGCATAATCCTCAGGGAAATTCGGCGTCACACAGTGTGACAAGGCTGGCTCTTTGAATTACAAGTACGGTCTTCCGACGGTTTTCCAAACAGTTTCCATCTGCCCAACTTCATTCACAAGGCATGTATCGACTCTATGGAAGTAGCCCTAGTTTCCAGGCAATGAATCGAGCCCGGTATCTAATGAGTACGACACAAACTTCTTAAACATTCGATCATGCTACCTCCACTTCAAGTAGGTATAACTTCTAAAATTCTACAACAGTTTGACTCACTAAATATCAAACAATAAATTAACTATACAACAGTTTGCCATTTATATTACTCAGGTGTTTTATTTTCAATTCCCCTATTCCTCGATTCATTCTACCGCCATAATTATAAACGAACATTTCTTTAACAAAGTTGTTGTTTTTTTAAGAAATGAAAACATTCAAATATTAACTAGGAGTATATAAAGAGTCGTGACAAGGTCTGTATGTAACTTCACTTGTCAAAGTACAAATAAATATAGATATCTGGTGTCCGATAAGTGGTACATTTTTATCTAAAAAGATGTGTTTGGTTACAGATTTAAAGATACTGTGGGACTTCGCTATCCAAATGGGCACCTGATGTATTTATGCTCAGAAATGGGCTTCAATATCAGAGTATTGACGATACCACCACAAGAGACCACAACATTGAAAAAATAATAAAATATACTAACTTTAAAATCGAAATCGTATGTATTTAATATCACCTGGCAACATGATATTTCCATTTATCAAAGGAGCTTTGAGTTGGAAACAATTGAAATTGAGAAGGTATCTTAAGAAAGTAGACCTCGAATCACAAATTGCTCTCTTATTAATATTGTTCTGTATACTCAGAAAATTACTGAGGCTCTCGTTGAGACACCACAAACAGCAATTGATCTAGTGATCTAGATATTTATTACATTAGATGAACAAATCACGATAACATTTACAAAGAAAAGCTGTATCAATCCTCTGAACCTAAAAATCTAACGTGGTCAATGAATTTTAATTGTATTCGTGAACATTATGAAAAATGAAACGTAAAACATCCTACAATGACAAGAGCTAATACCATGGTTGTTGATATATATGATAAACATCTGAACATGAAATGGCTTTAACATCTACTTTGCTAAATAAATTATAAAATCCATATATAGTCCCAAGAGGTGTATGATTTCTTGCGATAAACATATTTTACTAGACCCTACCTCAAAATCACCATAAGAATATAACTGGAGACAAACTAATTCTCATTTAGTGAGAAGTAAATCTGGTCCCCCAGAGGCGTAACAGATTTTATGATAAAGTTTAAAACGAAATATAGAACATAAAGTATATAGGAAAACAACACAAATAGGAAAAAGAATAGATAACAGCAATACAACACCACTAAAATAATTAAATGAAGTACAAAAAAAATTAATATAATGAAACTATAACAATTGAACATTTACACCATAAGATCCATTTTCTGATCGCTGACAATCAGAAAGTGGGTCACTACCGTTGAAATTGAGTAACACTATCCTTTAGAAAACGTGTAAATACATACACATACTTAAACACACACATAGCATACGTATACAAGCTCATACATAAGTATCTCTAAGTATAACCGACACACACATACACATGCACACCTTTATGCTTACATCTACACACACCTCACACACACCACACACACACTTCTCACACACCTCACACACACACCACACACACACACCACACACACACACCTCACACACACACACATGTGTATGTTTGCACACGTGCGCCCAAGTCCTCTCATGATCACGGACATTCACACACACACACACACATATACTCAAACAGATATCTTTGGAATCGGTGCGATTAAGAAATCATTACCAGCAGCACCACCGCCATTATTATTACCATTATTATTATTACTACTACTACTACTACTACTACTACTACTTCTATTGGACTGGCATTATCGGTAGAGCATCTGACATCATGCATTGCAGTATAGCGTTATGGCCCTTTACGTTCTGAGTTAAAATCCCGCTGAGGTTACCTTTGCTTTTCATCCTTACGAGGTCGATAAAATAAAGCGCCAGTAATGCAGTGGGATCCATTTAATCGACTTTCCGCTTCCCCAAATTGCTGGCCTTGTGCCTATAGTAGAAATCATTATCACTACTACTACTACTACTACCAGTAGTGTGGTGGATTGGCAGAATCGGTAGAGCGTCGGACACCATGATTTGCAGCATAGATTTATGGTCCTTTATGGTTTGAGTTCAAATCCCGCCGAGGTTAGATTTGCCTTTCATCCTTACGGGGTCGATAAAATAAAGCACCAGTAACGTACTGGGGTAAATTTAATCGACTTTCCCTTCCCTCCAAATTATTGGCCTTGTGGCTATAGTAGAAATCATTATTATTGAATACTTTCGCTGTTTGTTGAAAGTCAAAAAGTATTCAATATATTGAACCACAAGTTTGTACCCCACTATGTAAGGAGGAGCAACACATTAATAACAGTTACAGGTATAGCTAATAACATTGATTCTCTCGTAATTGTCTTTGTGTTGGATTGTAGTCAGTGTTTAAGTAATAAACAAAATATGTGTCTGGGAGGCGTCAGAATATACTTGTCTGCATTCAAGACACCCTCCTCCCAATATCACAAGGTTTATTCCAAAACTCGGGCCTGGTATGGGTACAGAATTAAAAGCAATATGTCAGATGGTGCTTGTCAGAAATATCTGGTGTTACCTTTGTGGAATTAAAAGCCATTTGTGTGTTTCCAGCGAAGTAATAAACAATTTCCTGGGGTTACTGTTCTTGTAGCACCATAAATCATTCCACCAGTTCCTATCTTCCGCTCTGTGAAAGATGCAGAAATTGGTTCTCATAAGAGCACCGCCTCATCTACTGGTGGTGATGACGACGAAATAGAGGTTGACGAAAGCTGGTGGACTTTTGCAACAGGAGTAGAACAGAAATGAAGAAACAGAAATAATCCATGCTCTATCAGAAATCTTCAAACGAAGACGTGGTTGCCTGAAATAAAAGCTCGTTGCTTATCAGATTGTTTGAATTGGAGGAAGAACACTCACGCAATATGTGGACAGACTCAGATATAAAGGATTGCTTCCGAGATTTCCTGGATGATAGGGTCTTGCTTCTAACAACAAACGAAGTATACGAAATGATAAAATACTTCTGGCCAGACAATGTGGGTGTTTTTGTTGATGTAGCTGCCCGCCGATGAAATTATTTCGATGATCCCGAGAAAGTATATGATGCGCGGTGGACGAATAGATAGGTGGCGTGTTCTGATTTGAATTACTAGTTGGTTTCAGACTGCATGTTAGTACGTAACACTAAACTTTTTAAAGTTTTATATCATAACTTGTCTTAATTATTATATGTTTTATAAGTTAACACTTAGTTCATATTATATCAAATTAATCTATCGTGTGTATGATTTGTCCAGCCCCACATGCAATGTAATCCCGGTGTGTATAATTTAGACTATATTCTATGTGCACACCGTTGCGGCTAATAAAGAAATCATTATTTCTAAGGCTAAATGATGAACAGTACCGCAGAGCTTTTAACGGGAAACGTTTGAATGACTGGAGATTATAAATAGGTTTAGCAAATGGCAAATTCTCGTACGGATGTTTCGTACTTGACTGTGAATTTTCGAGGAAAACCCCCGAAGGTATATAAACATGGCTAAATAACCAAAATGAAACAAAATATCAAAATTGGAATGTTCAGAAGGTGACACTGGTCGTAAAATAATCGATATCTCCGTAAATAGATGCATAAATAAATACATACATTTAATTATAAAAACAATCTTGTTTCACAGTTACCAGTCCACTTAGCGTCATTGCAACTGAGACATGTCAGTTAGATATTTGACTTCTGTTACATTATTGATACAATTCGAAAAGGCAGTCAATGGTGGTTCGGCTGATGTGACAAATGTCCTGTTTAGCTGACACCATATCGACATGAGAGAAGAAGAAACAAGCACACAAAAACAGACAAAATCGAGGAGTCTTTTTTCCCTATGGGAAATCTACCGATAGTGTTCCATTAGACGGACATCAATAATGGTGAACCATGACATAGTGTGAGATTAAACCAACAGTGAAAACATAATGTTCATTGCAATAGACTTCCATTAAATTTACTGTTCTATATTCAAGGTAGACAGAATAAGCCGCTGGCCGATTGAAGGATATGTGATTTCAAATCCCGTGTCTTTATTTTCTACTTAATCATGTACAAAACACTAAAACAGAATAAAGGAGCCTCTAAGCTCTTTGCTTGACCTCCTGAAAGAATCAACCAATATTCCTTCAAAGCGTACAAAATAATATATCATCTGTAATAGATTTTTTAGTTCCTGTTATAATAGAAAATCAAAACAGAACGGTCATATTTGAAAGGCGTTTGATAATGAAGTCTTCTGAATCAGGACAGACCTGGAGTGAAATAGAAAACATTGAAATCCCGTCTCAATAACATGCTTTGCTAGGTAAATAGAATATTGAGCAAAATACGCATAATTACTATTGATAGCAACTAACAATATGGGAAACTGAGGTAGACTTTCTTTAAGGTGGTTCCCTTGTATGACCGCTGGCCATTGGCTACATTCAATAAAACCATACAAAGGATAAGTTTTCAAAGAATTATAAAAAGAGAAAACTAAAATTGAAAGAAGACAATCTTCCAAAGCGGAGCGAGGAAACTGTGTTTCCATTGGTCTTTCCCTTATTCTCTAATTTGCTAATGATATATGTCTGTGACCAACACTTTATTCGGTCTTCTTCTTATCAAGTCGCTACACTACACCCATCCAGTCTTGCACACAGAGCCATTCCTGGGGTGTTAAGGTTTCAAGGTCGTTAAGTGTGCATGAATCTTCAAGATTGGAGCAAACTAGAAGGTGCTCCATAGTTTGTAAATGCCCACATATGCAATTAGAATCATCATCAGTGGCAAACATCCATTTCCGAAGGTTGGCTCTGCAGCGACCAACAGCTGTTTGGAGGCAATTCGGGCATGACTAGAAGGGCCAGACATCACTGGAGCAAGGAAGGAGGAATTCCTTAGAGCTGAGAAAGGGCCTGTGTTCCACGTTGTATTCAGTGGAGGGATAATTTTAACGCAGATCACAGAGAGCTGGCACTGTTCTAACAGCTACATCAATTTATCACACGAGTACTATATTTATTGAGCTAGATTGGATGAAAGTCAAATTTGACCACTACAGGATTTCAATTCAAAATGTAAAGAACCGGACGGAATACCACAATCATTAATTCTGAACCGCAAACAATTTGCCTAACACATGAGAAAATGACCGTAAAGTGTATCATTGAATCATATGCCTCATTGTAGATCTTTATATAAATAACTCTAAGTTCAAAGCAATGATTTTTCATACTTCATTAAAGTTCCAATATCAGAAATAATTCCCTGTGAGATTATGCTTCAATATATTTAAAATTCAATATTAGTTCAGTCGGTGTACATTCAAAAGTAATATATATATATATATATATATATATATATATATATATATATATATATATATATATATATAGTTAAGTAATTTTATTTTATATATCTATCTATTTCCCTCTATCTCTTTCTCTCTCTCGCCATCTCTTTCTTTCTCTCTCTCACGCTTTCTCTCTCTCTATATATATATATATTTATATATATATTTATATATATAAAACGTCGTGTTTGAAGCTTGAACTTTCGAATTTACTACTGTATAAACTAAGGAGCTTAATCAAACAGCTTTTGAAAATATAAGTAAAAGTCGTATGTGAAGTTCGAATTTTCGAAACTACAAAGCGCCAAGGAATTAAATTGATGACAAGCTCCTAAATGTAGAGGGTATATCGTTGTCAGAAGTCCCTTAACTCAATAGTAACAGTGCCTAACCGATATATGGGAGATACGCAGTACGATTCATAGTAGCGGCCGCTAACAACATTTTTCTGTCTCTAAGGGTCTTTCCCCAATTTTTATAAGCTATCTTATTGCAACTGACTGTTATTGCAATTATTTTCTACGCTGGAGCTTCCTACATATTCTTATATATATATATATATATATATATATATATATATATATATATATATATATATATCATAAATCATGTCCTTAGAATTATTAGATAAAATATATACCATTTCCTCTCCAAATTAGCATAATTAACCATATAAAAATCAATTAGATCAGGCTATAAGAATAAAGGCTCCTATGAAGAAATTTTCGACAAATAACCGAAAGCGGCCTCTTCGCGGTGACCCCAATAGAGTATTTATCCAACATTTCAACAGCATGTAGAAACTGACTAAATATACCGTCAACCATACACAATTAGGTGTAAATTCAAACTTAGGAGAAATGTGTACATACCGTAATTATATCTCTACCATGGTTTCGTCCGTATTTTTAGATATCCTATTATTGGGATGTATCCAGAGTAACAGACTCATCAGGAGAAAACTCAAGATTGGACAGTTAATTTTTCAAAGTGATCGCGCCAAAAATAGATTTAAAAATGGCTAAGAATCGTGACGTGTCAGTGGTCAAGTTAGAAAGAATGTGATTAGTTGCTTACGGCGGATAGGCTTGTTGCTAGAAAGCGCAGCCCATATCGCCTAATTGTATCTCAACCTAACGGGAGATTATTAAATATAAAGATTTACATATACATAAAGTCATAGATATATATGTGGCAACCGGTCACGTTGTGGCTCAATGAAGAATTAATAAATTAAATAATCAGAGCAATATATCATAAATCATGTCCTTAGAATTATTAGATAAAATATATACCATTTCCTCTCCCAATTAGCATAATTAACCATATAAAAAATCAATTAGACCAGGCTATAAGAATAAAGGCTCCTATGAAGAAATTTTAGACAAATAACCGAAAGCGGCCTCTTCGCGGTGACCCCAATAGTGTATTTATCCAACATTTGAACAGCATGTAGAAACTATATATATATATATATATATATAACATTTAATTATATATATATATATATATATATATATATATATATATATATATATATATATATATATATATATATATAACAAATTTAATATACAGAGGAGACTGAGGTTAGCTGGACATGCTCACCGACATCCAGAGTTGACACTGCACTCAGTGCTCCTGTGGGAGCCCCTGCATTGATACACTGGGAGAGGAAGACCGAGGTTAACATATGTTGATACCCTAAGGACAGACACTGGTCACTTGGAGGCGCAGGACATGGCAGCGATAATGAGGGACAGAGACCACTGGAGAGAACTCCTCCATGGATCTCGGGAATTTTACCCGCCCTAGATATATATATATATATATATATATATATATATGTGTGTGGTGTGTGTGTGTGTGTGTGTGTGTGTGTGTGTGTGTGTGTGTGTGTGTGTGTGTGTGTGTGTGTGTGTGTAACATTTTCCAATAATGCGAGTGTTATAATGCAAAGATTCAAGTTTAAAATGAATTGAGAGACTCACGTAAATCCACTGAGAGAGAGAGAGAAAGAAATAGATACATAGATTGAAATAGATTGATCGATATATATAGATATAGATAGATAGATAGATAGATAGATAGATAGATAGATAGATAGATAGATAGATTAGGATTATACCGTATTAACATATTAAGAGATAATTCAACAAATTATTCGATATTTGGAATAATAAAGTGTAAATATAATAGAAAGTCAGTGCCCGACGACTGATTTCTGACCGGTTTTGCCAGCAAATTCCAGTCTGAAATTGGCTGTTGAAACGGCAAGAGTTCACCCGTTGCACCCCAACTCTCTTCTACATATATTCGTGCGCTCACACATGTATTGGGTCGTCAAGTATGAAATATGTAGAAAAAAAATAAATTCCTACAAATCTCATACTTGACGACCCAATACATGTTTATTTATTTATATATACTGAGAATGAAATCGAAGTATTCCCAACTCGTACTAAACTATTTTTTTGTCATGTCTAATCGATCGTTTTTCTTGAAAAACAAATCAAAATCTACTTGAAGTGTTGAAAGAAGTTGAAGACGAAAAAATGAGGAGTAAAAAAGAAATAAGGGGGAAATATATTAAAGGTATGAAGTGAATATTGAAGAAAAATCACCATTGATGTTTTATTTCACTTTTATAACAAAATGTAACTCATCATTCAAGAAGTCTAGTTGCGCAGGTGTCATTCGATAGTAAATAATTATTTTGACTATCCCCAAAAGACTTTTTAGAAAAACAAAAATAACACATACGTTCGTTTTTTGTTTTGAAAAATATCTAGTTTTTTTTCCAAAACAGTGAGTCAATTACATTTTACTAAAGTAATAGCCTAATAGCCATGAAGGTATTCTCAAAGGATTTGAGGAAACAAGTCAGTGTATTTTCTAAATGGTCTTGGGATATCACCACAGGGAATACAGATTTTCTACAAATACCTGATTGATTCCTATTTTATTTTTATAGACACAATCCCCAGCACGTAAACACACGTGTGCACACATACTAACACACACACGGATATTTATATATATATGTATGTGTATATATATATATATATATATAATATAAGTTATTCCAGGTTCAATCGGAGGTAACCACAGTAAGTTAGGTACTCAATACATAGTAGAGTATACGTGTTTAATATAGAAAAGCTTCTACAGGACTAGAACTGTTTCATTCGTGAGAAATCATCAGTATATATATATATATATATTCAAAATTAAATTAAGGGTTGCCATGTCTGAGAGACATGCGCCATATCCACTGCAGAATAAGCTCAAAGATTCCAATGAATAGATCCGTGCATTTCATATCAACTAGAAATAGATTGACATATATATATATACATATAATAAACATATGGAACAATCACAGGGAATAATTTATAAAGAATGTAAGCACACATAACTAGGTAGGTAACCAATTAAAGTTTAACTAGAACTTCAAATATAGGTACCTTTTAAAATGATTAATCTCCTTTGCATATATTTCCTTAAATAAAAAATATATTTCACCAATTAATCAGTAAGTCACAGTAGTCAAATCCTGGATGGTCACCAAAGGAGAAGATCCAACTATCTACGTTTACAAAGCAAATGCAAATCTGTGAATGACTCGAACCACGTGTGGCATTTTTTAAAAATACACACATCGCACAGCGTCATCCCAGTGGCGTGAAAAGGATTATCGACAACAAGAAATAGCAGCCGAGTCCATTCAACTGAGTTAGCTCTACAATTAAGGGGCCGTATATATATCCAAAATTAAATTAAGGGTGACCATCCAGGATTTTACTACTGTGATTTACTGATTAATTGGTGAAATATATTTTTTATTTAAGGAAATATATACAAAGGAGATTAATCATTTTTAAAGGTATCTATATTTGAAGTTCTAGTTAAATTAATTGGTTACCTACCTAGCTATGTGCGCTTACATACTTTACAAATTATTCTCTGTGATTGTTCCATATGTTTATTTTATATATATATATATATATATATATGTCAATCTATTTCTAGTTGATATATATATATATATATGTGTGTGTGTGTGTGTGTGTATTTATATATATGCATATATATACATATATATGTATATATATATATGTGTATATATATATGTATATATATATATGTGTGTGTGTGAGTGTGTGTGTGTGTATATATATATATATATATATATACTCACGATCCTTATATATATATATGTACATACACTCATTTCTGTATTCTAATGCTCATCCTTTTATAGAAAAAAAAACAGATCAAATATTTACACATCTATCAAGTTCATCAAATACAGCACAGTGTGGAAATAAATATCAGATTGAATATTCATATGTCAACATATGTATTGGAAATTACAAAGTGAATCGCATTACATGTGCTTCTCTTGTTCGGCCACGGAAACATTTTAGTCACTATCGTAAATTACAAGCTATATCTGTGGGTGTTTTAGCTGCAGCTGTAAGGTTTATTCATGTATACAGAAATGGGTGCAATTCCATATGGATGCCATCTTGAAATTCTTGAATCTTGTCACATATTCCCATTGAAAATCTATTGGTGTGTTTGATGTAGAACGAATTTATATTTATAGGAATATTGAAAGGGGTCTATTGGAAATCTATGTTATTTTCCAATTATTATTAACCTGAGCCGAAATGTATGACTTCAAGCAGAATATCTTACCTTAAGGTCTGTTCTTACCTTCTTCATATTAGATTGTTAAGTTCTCAGCAAGTCAGAAGAATTATCATACAATATATTATGCGACACTCTGACTAAATTATCAGACTACTGATGCGTCAACTAGTTGTTTCTGGACTAGAACACACATATGCGGAAAATCTGAGTAGATACTTTCAGCTGTTTTAAATATTTTTACTCGATATATTAAGTATATGAAATTCTACAATATACATTATTGGTGTCCCAAATAATTTCGCAGGCCAATAATTTTGGCAATTCTTGTTGAAATAACCTCAAATTTTCACAGAATGTATAGAAACAGATCAAGATTTTATATTTAATGTTTTATATTTTTCTCTTTTCAGGTTGAGAAATGCCGTTCACTTCTAAAGAAAAGTCATTTTACGTCTTGGAATATGCTCGAACACAGTCACCTAAGACTGTGCAGCGTGCCTTCAATGCAATATTTGGAAAAGAGTCACCAACTGGCAAACAGTATGCTCAGGATACGCCAAACCGTCATTCGAGGAATCTGGGTTTCCAAACTTGTTCTCCTTACCGACTTCTTGGGGCTTCGCAACAGTTTTTCACAAACTTGCTCGACCTTCTCTTCTGATGTTGATCCTTTAGCCTCTTTAAATTTTTGGTACCAGGTCCAAATTTGTTTGCCAGTTGGTGAATTGTTTCCAAATTTTGCATTGAAGGCACGCTGTACAGTCTTGGGTGACTGTGTTCGAGCATATTCCAAGACGCAAAATGACTTTTCTTTGGAAGTGAACGGCATTTCTCAACCTGAAAAGAGAAAATATAAAACATTAAATATAAAATCTCGATCTGTTTCTATACAATCTGTGAAAATTTGGGGTTATTTCAACAAGAATTGCCAATTTATTGGGACACCCTGTATATATGCACATGTGTGTATGTATGTGTGTATATATAATTATCGAGCCCTCTTTGGATTTTAGTCTTCAAATTTATTATTATAACTATATATATATATATTTATATATATATATATATATATATATATATATATATATATATATATATACAAACATAAATTTTCGAGATTCGCATTTCAGCCCACGAAATAACGAAAAACAACCTCCGAGATGTGCGGCAAGTGCTCAATGATTCAGATGAACCAGAGCTATAACAAGCGTTAAAGGCCAAACACACTGAGACGATGGTTAAACAATCATTCGCATAGTCAAAAAAACAATCAAGTAATTCGGGTATTGAAAATTTACCCGGACCCCTGAAAGGTTGGTAAAATCTAGTATATGGGTTTCTGCGACTCCTAAATCAAGTACCATCCGCTTACATAAAAAATGTCAGGCTTCTAGTAAGATGATTGAACAAGGAAGCCACTTTCTCAACAGGTTTTAGTTCAATGTTAATACAAGGACTGACTATTGCTGACCCCACGTGGGGATCGGCGAGGGAGGCAACCCCTATATCGGCGAATGAATTCAGTTGTGTATATTTTTGCAAGAATGCAAAAACATCACAAATCGAATAGAGTTCTCAACTAAAGGGTTAAAATTAACATAAGCTATTCATCAGTCAATAGAATCAACTAAAAAATCAAGAAAATTAACTGGTCAATAGCTAGAGTCTGGCGAATAATACAAACATAAATTATCGAGATTCGCATTTCGGCCCACGAAATAACGAAAAACAACCTCCGAGATGTGCGGCAAGTGCTTAATGATTCAGATGAACCAGAGCTATAACAATATATATATATATATATATATATATATATATATATATATATATATATATATATATATATATATATATATATATAGGAAAATAGTCAGGTCCTCGACAGTTCAGCTCCGGCCGTTTCGACAGAATACTGGTGGCTTAGTTCGGATCTAGCTGTCGAAACAGCCGGAGCTCACCCGTCGGGGTCCTGACTCTTTCCCTATTACCCACTCTACTACCCTAAGTATTGAGTACTCTGGTGCGTTATCGTCCACCTGGTATCTTACCACACCTTTGTGCCAAAAATAGAAACAATTATTTAGTAAACCAAAAAGAACAAAGCCAACAATATATTAGTTTAACTCTTGATATAGTAGAATATAGACTTAACCTTTAGTATATAATATATATAGAAAACATTGGTAACTAATAAAAGAATTCCGTGCTCATCGACTTTCGAAAGGAACGTACACAGTTTCAATTCCAACTGCTGGTTTATTCAGGGTCACACTGTTTAGAAATATAGAGAAACGGGAAATTAAATCGTAAGGACAAAATACGTATATAATTGAATGTTCAACAATTAACTCGAACACTGTGTGACGAGGGGGTCATTTAGAACAATGGATATAAAAACAAACAGAGAGTAGGTGACGCATAGAATAGTAAAGGTGGGCTAATAATAATTGTTTCTATATTAGGAAGAATGCCAGCAATTTTTTAGGAAGGGAAAATCGTTACTGGTACTTTATTTTATCGACCCCGTAAGGATGAAAGGCAAAGCTAACCTCGGCGGGTTTTGAACTCAGATCATAAAGGGCCGTAACTCTTTGCTGCAAAGCAAGGCGTCCGACTCTCTACCGATACTGCCAATCCACTGCCCTAAATGTGGACTAATAATAATGGTTTCTTATATAGGCATAAGGCCAGCAATTTGGGGGAGGGGAAAGTCGATTAAATTGACCCCAGTGCGTGACTGGTACTTTATTTCATCGACTCTGTAAGGATAAAAGGCAAAGCTAAGCTCGGTGGGATTTGAACTCGTGGCGTAAAGGGCCATAACTCTGTGCTGCAAAGCATAGTGTCTAACTATATGCTGCGAAGAGGTGGGCTAATAATGGTTTCTTATCTAGGCACAAGGCCAGCACTTTGGGGGGAGGGGAAAGTCGATTAAATCGACTGGTACTTTATTTTATCGACCTCGTAAGGATGAAAGACAAAGTTAACCTAGGTAATAATAACTACGTCTAGATGGCGTAGCACAGAGACGAAAGGACGAGACCGCGGTCACGTGATAGGAGGGAATTATTTTCGAGACAAAATTATTCAACAACTAAATAAAGGAAGAAATGGGGGAGCGACATGCGTGAGAAATAATATTACAAAATTGCTAACAGATACATTAACTCCGTGGTTCATTAGCACTATCTCCACGTGATTCATAATAGAGGTGTATATGAAATCATATACAACATGTTTATGTATAACAAACATACATGAATCTCGCTGTGGGTATGTTAAGCTGTATTCAATGTCACTTAATGCCAATATTCTCACATGCAAATATGCACATATATATCTATAAGTAGAAACAAACACTTGCACTAACTGAACGAGGTCTATATATATATACATATACATACACACACACACATAATATAAATATATATATATATATATGTAATATATATATATATATATATATGTACATACATATATATATATACATACATATATATATATATACATACATATATATATATATACATACATATATATATACATACATATATATATATATACTTGTTTAATCTGCATAATTTATATGTTTCTCACCTATTCTCGATTCAAACCTAATTGGTTATCAACTGCAATAATCATTTTTTGAAAGATCAATGTTAGATTATTCTAATTGATTGATTATTAGTTGACAGCTTTTAACAAGCAATACTTCATAATTAATGTGTCAGGATGTGGAATTTCAAGGCATCTGTTCTGAAATTGTGTCAGCACTACAGTTAATAAAACTACACTAGTGATTCTTGTCTGTTGTGTGTATATCTCTGCTACAGAAGAGGAATAATTGGTGCGAACTGAACAATGAGAATAACACATTGATCCATATATAAACTGTTTCTTATAAGTGTTATTCAATCTTTAAATTATATATGTGCACTTTAAATATATTTCATGCATATTTTATATATTCAATTGTTTGAAGAATTGGTATGTCGACAGAAGTGTTAAACTTTCTTACTAAATTACATGACATCTTTATATAATTTATACATTTCACATCCGGTGTTCAGACTCTCCTTGGGCCGATGTTGTCATTGATGTGATTACACATCATTAATATTCTGAGTTAACTACAATACTCTACGAAATTATTTGGAATTTGTATTATTTATCATTATTTAAGAGATGGAAATCAATGACAATATCAGGACCTTCGAGACTTGTGAGGAGAAGAGGAAGGATCCAGGACACAATGTTTACGGGTGTGTGTTACGACGAGGCCTATTAATTAACCAAGGTATTTTCTGACTTGGGAGACTCCGCTATAATCATGCGAAGGCTAACTTTCATTTTGAAAATTACTTCATCGCTTTTTACTATTATTTGTTCATTATAAGTTTTAGGTATGAACTTGTTATTCTATAAAAGGTTTTCGCCACAAAATATATGTAAATTTCTTTTCCTTCAATATATCCCAACCACATATTTTTTGCTAAGACCCAGATAATCAATATTGTAGAGAGAATGGGTTTTGAAACATTATCATATAAATTCCTTTCTGCTGTTATATATGCTCTAATTGAACTTCAACATGGCAATACAATTAAATCTGCAGAATGCCTTCAACTAGAATTAACGTGTGGTGTCATACTTCTGGTGAGAACTCGGTCATGATAGGTACAAATAGAGAATGATTAATAGATAGAGCAATTTGCTATCCTTTTCGATAAAAAGCACTTATGAATTAGGACCATAATTACTTTCTCGGGCACCGAACAGGCTTAATAAAATGTTTCCGTTAAATTAGATACTCAATATCTTGCATATAATTCTAAGTTCATTCTGTTAGAAAGATTGTGTAGAATATTTTGAAGAATTGAAAACAGAAATTTATTCCATCATAAATTTGATAAATTTGGAACGGCAGAAACTTAGAGTTATCTTTCGTGTGTTTAAGCAGTTTGAAACATTGATTTAGTACAGTAGCAAAAGAAAATACTTATCGAAGAAAGATATATAATCGATTGAAGGAGCTCTAGAACTTAAATGAACGTTAATTAGATTAACGACCTTAAATGGGGGGAATACAAAATCGAACTCGGAAGGATTTGGGCGCAAAATATAAAAGGAATACACTAATTTCCATAAAGGTATTTAAGTAGGAAGGAAATTATTGTGATTGTCCACAACTTTAATAGCAATTTATGTTAGTGTGGAATATTTATATTCTAAGAGAGCAGATGTGCTGATCTTAACTTCTTTTTTATTTAGCAATGTAAATTAAACTTAATTTTTAACACATTTTATCGGACATGTACACGCAAAGCAATAATATATATTTTTTTACGCTAACTAACATTAATTTGGGTTCATTTGGATTGGCAGTATCGGTAGAGGGTCGGACGCCATGCTTTCCAGCATAGTTACGTCCCTTTGCGGTCTGAGTTCAAATCCCGCGGAGGTTAACTTTGCCTTTCATCCTTACGGGGTCGATAGAATAAAGTACCAGTAATGTACTGGGTAATTGATGCCCTTGGGCCAAAAAGTAGAAACAATTATTAATGCGTTAGCTTAGGGCAGTAGATTGGCAGTATCGGTAGAGGGTCGGACGCCTTGCTTTTCAGCAAAGAGTTACGGCCCTTTATGATCTGAGTTCAAATCCCGCCGAGGTTAACTTTGCCTTTCATCCTTACGGGATCGATAAATAAAGTATCAGTCACGTAATGGGGTTGATTTAATCGACTTTCCCCTCCCAAAAAATGTATGGCCTTGTGCCTATATAAGAAACCATTATTAATGCGTTAGCTTCTCGAAAAGTAAAGAGCGGTCGATTGGCAGCATCATTAGAGCGTCAGACACCATGCTTTGCAGCATAGAGTTATGTGCCTTTTAGATTCTGAGTTCAAATCTCACCGAGGTCAAATTTGCCTTTTATCCTTACGGGGTCGATAAAATAACGTACCAGTAATGCATTGGGGTAATTGCTGGCCTTGTGCGAAAAGTAGAAACAATCATTAATGTGATGTATTATTCCAAATCCCGCCGAGGTTGACTTTGCCTTTCATCCTTACGGGGTCGATAAAATAAAGTACCAGTAATGCACTGGGTAATTGCTGGCCTTGTGCCAAAAGTAGAAACAATTAATGTGATGTATTATTGGTACTTCGTATATTTAATCAATAAGATGGAAAAGCAAAGTTTACTTTAGCTGGATTCGAAATCAGAGCGTAAATAAATGCAATATGAAACCCAATGCTTGTGCTTAGGAAAGGATATAGAAATTTTATATTTGGAGAGGATTATATTGTCCTAATAATAACATACTAATAAATAGTATAACATACTCACTGTTTGGCAATGTTAGGACAATCTGACCCTCCCCAAATATAACAATATATATTTCAACACACGATTTTATATCAAAAGACTTGCAAAGCAAATACATCACTGATATAGAAATTACTTTTATTTAAAATGTGCTTTTATTTCTGCGTGCTACATTAACATAATTCTGAGCTCCCTAATATGGATTGGTGATGTAATGTAATGAAAGTAGGGAATAGATAAGGAGAGCCAATAGGAAATTTTTTATATATATTTATAATAATATCGTAATTGTTAATCTTATTTTATCGGGAGTGAAACATGCCATCTGTCTCAATCTCATGCCTCATATATTGTAATATTGTTTCGATTTATTAAACACTCATTTCCCGCTGTGGACATGATTTTTTAAATACTTTATTCAGCACTTCCAGTGGTGCGACATAATGTCGAAATACGAAGAGCTACAATTCATTAGCAGAAATGCAAGTTGCTTCGTGTAAATAGCGCTTCTTCTTCTTCGTCGTCGTCGTCGTCTTTTTCTTCATCATCATCATCTTCTTCTTCTTCTTCTTCTTCTTCTTCTTCTTCTTCTTCTTCTTCTTCTTCTTCTTCTTCTTCTTCTTCTTCTTCTTCGTCGTTGTCGTCGTCTTTTTCTTCATCATCATCATCATCATCATCATCATCATCTTCTTCTTCTTCTTCTTCTTCTTCTTCGTCTTCTTCGTCATCATCTTCTTCTTTTTCTTCTTCTTTTTCTTCTTCTTTTTCTTCTTCTTTTTCTTCTTCTTTTTCTTCTTCTTTTTCTTCGTCTTCGTCTTCTCACTCTGAGAAGATCATGGAACAGAGTCCTCAGATGTCTTCCAAAAGAAAAATCACTGTCTCCACCTAACCGATTAGATCACCAAGTGAGACCAACTCAGGTTATTGATGTTATTCAGCCAGCATGTTCGTGGTCTAACACGGGTCTTATACCGATGTTTCCTTGGACATTCTAATAACACATCAGTAGTAAAGGAGCTGTTATCTCTCGATGCGGAGACATAACGTCTCTACTTAGAGCGTCTCCTTGGTATCCGAGCTACGCACCTTGTCGAGCAACCCCATTTCGGCCGTTTGTATTCGCGATCGTCTTCTTTCACTCAGTGGGAAAGGGCAGGCACGAGCAACGAATTAAAGATAGTGAGTCTGATTTTTAAACCCTCCTCTTCTGATGTGAATACTAAAAGCTAAAATCTGAAATGTGACCATTCCCTGCCTTGTGTGTTAGTTTTAGTATATCTATTATGAACATTAGAATAACCACAGTCAAATAGACCACATCAGTGTTTTAATTTAAAATATAATAATTCAAAGCATGTGTTTAGAGGGCTTTGAATGGAATTTGAATGAATTAGAAGCTTTCACCGTTTTTTGTTTCTTTTCTTTTGTAGAAGAACGGAAAACATGAGTAAGTTGGTTAACATCAATACGCGCGTGTGCTCGTGTCCTTTGTTTCCTTTCAGGGGGCTTATATACTCTGTTATAAGACTATTTTCTATAGGCAAAAAATAAATGCGCCGAAAACTCAATTTATAAATGTTTCAATTTATAAATGTTTAAATTTAAACACTTCAATATAGATAGTGTGAAACTACCGTTACTGTGGTTTTGTATAATTATAATTGCTATATTGGATAATGAGATGTATATTTACTAAACCGATAATTACATTATAATGGATGTATAAATCTTCGTTATAAAATGTGCTGCATTGAACGCAATGACTGCTGAACAGCGAATCAATGTCCTGTATCACTCATGTTTGTGACTGTTCACTAAGCTAAAGTGATTATGAGAATAGAAAATTAAATAGACATGTTTTATAAATATATTTTTATTGTTTATATTCTTTTATATGTTATTCCTCTGAAGTGTACTGAAGTATTCAGGAGATAGGACCAAGGAATCAGATTTACTTGAAATCTATATATTATCTTCCGAGATCACGATTTCTTGTTGGTTGTTGTTGGCACGAAAAGTTACCGTTTCGTGACTTCTGGCAACAATGAAATATCGTTGATACAATAAGTTACGTGAATAGCGCGTGGAGGTGCCATGAAACTACTGCTGAGAGTAGAACGTGAACATTCGAATGAAAATAATCATTACAAATTATTGGTAGAGAATTGAAACTTCTTTATATTTAGTTGTAAGAACTTTGCCACTTGAGGTGTTCGGAAATTTTCAAAACTTTAATGTTAGCTACTGAAAATGATTTTGTGTTATACATACATACATACATACATACATAGACGAAACCAAACATCAGTCTATAGAGATATGAAGGGCAAAATAATAAGTGTCACTGAAGCTCCATCCCAGAAAGACATAGATTACTTTTGGAGAAAAATATGGGGTGAACAGAAGAATTTCAACCAAGATGCAGTGTGGCTGAGAGAAATCCGAAAGAACTATTGCTCCTACACTACAACAAAAAACATGCGAAATAAGTGATGGTACCCTTGAGACTGTGATAGGAAAACTCCAAGATAAGAAAACACCAGGAAGAGACATGATTGTCGGCTACTGGTACAAAAAACAACTATTCTATCGGAGGTATCTTACTGACCTTTACCAACAAGTTCTTAATGGAGATACACTAATACCAGAATGGCTGACATTAGCACAAACGTTACTGGTCCCCAAGAACAAAGACACCCACTTGGCAAAAAACTACCGACCCATTTCATGCCAGAACCTGATGTATAAGATGTATACAGCCTGCCTGAACCTATTCCTCCAAGATCACTGCAAACATAATAACATAACACAGATGAACAAGCAGCTGGAAAGAAAAGGGTTTGGGGATGTGCTGAACAACTCCTAATCAACAAAACTGCGATGTCGAAGGTGTGACAACTTAGGAGGAATATGACTGCAGTCTGGCTGGACTACAAGAAAGCTTTCGATTCTGTTCCCCACTCTTGGATGATAGAGGCCCTCCAACTTGCTAAAGTCCCAGACATTATTGTCAGAGCCTTAGAGAGGCTGTCTTCTTCTTGGGCTACTATCGTAAGGTTAAAGACAGAGAGGGAGGACTCTATTTTCACTGATAAAATAAAATATTGCAGGGGTATATTTCAGGGAGACAGTCTCTCTGTGATATTGTTCATCTTGTCATTAAACCCCTTGTCCTTTCTGCTCAAGAAATGTGAGGGATACATCATTGGCTCACAGGAGGACAGAAATACGAACCTAACCCATAATTTCTTTGTGGATGATCTGAAACTCTATGCCAAGAACATGGATGGGATGAAGAAACATCTTGACCTGGTTACAACGTTCTCAAAGGATATAGGAATGGAGTTTGGCCAAGATAAATGCTCATACATGACTGTAAAGCGGGGAAAAACAACAATCCAATCTATCAACATTGTCATCAATGGTCTAACTGTTTCAACGATATCTGATGAGGACTACTACAGATACCTGGGGATAGATGAGAACATATCCTATAATGGTATCTGTAATAAAGGACGCGTAACCAGGAAATACTACACCCGATTAAGAAAGATCTGGTCATCGGAACTCTCTGCGCAAAACAAGACAGTGGCTCACAATGTTTTGCTGTGCCTGTCCTAACACAAACGTTTGGAATAATCAATTGGACGATAGACGAAATCCGAGCAGTTGATGCTGGAACTCGAAAAATACAGAACAACACCGGAAACTTCCACATCAACAGTGATATAAACCGCCTTTTCATGAAACGTAAGCAGGGAAGCAGAGGATAACATCAGTCCAGACAACATTTGAATGTCGCATCATATCTCTCCGACAACATCTACGAACCTCAAAGCGTAAGAGCCCGTTTCTCGAGCAAGTCTATCTACATGAAACAGATAAGGTCATGAGAGTTGGGAAGGAACTCCTTAAGAGATATTCCCTGTGTGATAATCAAAAGCTCACACCCAGAGATGTCGCTCAGCAGTATCGCAGTGAATCCATGCATGAAAAACTGCATGCCTATCAGCAAAAAATCATGCATGGATATGTTGCCAGGAAGCTCCAGAGTGAGAGTAATATAGCTAAGGAAAGTAGTCTATCTTGGACCAACAACCGCTATATTGGCTCCCACTTTGAAGGATACGCTTTTGCAATCCAAGAACAGGAGATTAGCACCCGAGCATATAGTAAATGGTACTTTCCCAAGATGCCACGTATTGAGATCTAACCCTGGACTTAATGATCCACATGCAAACCTCTTAACCATTCGGCTGTATTACGTCCATATTAGCTACGTATGACCAGTTGATTAGTGGAATCAGTAGAATGTTGAATAAAAGTGTTTGCTGCATTTAGTTTTCGTTCTGAGATGAAATCTCTACGATGTTCATTGTTTTAAATATAAAGTACTGGCTTAGATATCATTGACTGTACCCAGCCCTAAAATTGTGGACTTGTGACAGAAATCAATAATCATTAGTAAAGTACTTTAGTACTTTAGTTAAGTTTTATGCCTCGGAGAGAAACTTTCTAGGTGCAGAACCATGGTCATTCGTGACTATTGGGGGGCCTTTAGAATTAGAATTAGAATATATATATACACATATATATATATATATACAGGTAAAATTTCGTTATAACGAATACGACTATAACGAATTTTTCAGTATAACGAAATCCTCGACCACACGCTCGATGTGTTAAGTCGATCTCGTTATAAAAAACTTTTCGTTACAATGAATTTTTTTAATACCCCGTGAATTTCGTTTATAACAGAATTTCACTGTATATATATGTATATGTAAAAGGTAAACAGAAATGTGTGTGTGTGTGTGTGTGTGTGTATATATATATGTGTGTGTGTGTGTGTGTGTGTGTGTGTGTGTGTAAAAAGTAAACAGAAATAACAACACAATCGGTACAGTATATGGAAGGGATATATTAGGTTAACGCTTGACATAGCAGGAAGAGGGTCTTAACGTTTCGGTCGCTAGTCCTTCATAAGAAGAAAGAATGAGAAATAAGATATATTGAGGGACGGGTGGGTTGGGGAGGATCATATTGTTATAATATTGCCAGAAATAATAGCAAAACACACTCAGTTTGGATTGGATTGGTTTTCGCTTCTGTATCTTTTATATCTCCATAGTTAACTTATCTGACAATCAATGTTTATCATTGATTGACCAACGGTTAAAAATACTGATATAAATATATATATATATATGTCTCTCGTCACACATCTGTGACATCATCAGTGGTATTATGATGTTTCCTCCCGTTGTACTGTAATGTCTACGCCATTTTTATTTAATAATGGTGTAAATAAATAATATCTAACAAAATTCTTCTTTTTTCAACTTGCCTAGATCGTGTTTGAAAACAAAACCGTACACAAGACCTGCTGAAGGAGGAATTAGAATATCCATCAAACCTATAATATGTGAAGAAGCTTGTGAGTTAAAATATACTCAATTACTAAGCTTAATCAAACAATCGATATTTTCATGTCTTAATGCGGTATATCATATAACATCGAATATTTTTTTTTGTTTCATTTTCCAGCCGTAAGAATAAGATAAACAGTAAACATTTGGTTTGAAATATGAAGGTATCAATTCAAGCACATTTTCAGTTGAAAATTGCAAACTTGACTGTCACCACACATTATGAACCTGAAGATTGCGAAAGCATGAAAGTACTTGTTCAATTAACACTTAACATTTAATATTCTATCATACTATTTCATTATAATACCATTATAAATTTTAAAGGATTGTAAATAAAACGAGTAAATCAGATAAAGTTGGAATTCCTTTTATTAATATAATCTTCTATACACAATCATACACACCCGTGTATATATATCTCTCTCTCTCTCTATATATATATATATAAAAGAAATAGGATTTCGCTTCAAGCATAGCTTTATACAATACTAGCAGTAAAGCTCGGCGTTGCTCGGGGTCGCTCAGTAGCTGTGTTAAAGTTACAATGTTAAGTTTCTTTTTTGGCTTAAAAACTGTAGTGTCTACTGTGCAGACTTGCATGTGGTGTTTTTGATTAATATTCCCTCAACCAACAATATGCCTTATGAAGTTAAGAAAACATAACGATAACCCGAATGTTATAACAAAAGAGGATGCTGGGGATAAAAACTGCACTGGTTATTTATTAACAAAGATCGAAAATGTAAACACTGCAACGCAGAGAAAAACAACGTAAGACGCTCAATGTAAACAGAACAAAGGGAAATAACTCGTCACTTACGCTCAAAAATCGATACATTAGATTCGATTTCGTCACATAGGGTGGGTCAATTTGAAATTATTTTTTCCGATGTCTTCGCTAGAGCTCAATGTACAAGTATAGCAATTTCGGTGCAATTCCGTCAGAGATTCTAAGAGGAGATGTGTGCCAAAAATCGATAGACAGACAGACAACCACAGCTTTATATATATAGATGTATAAATATTTCGTATCTCCAAAGAAATACAGCTTTAGGAAGCCGTAGCTATGTAAACACCGGCTGCGGGATGGGGGGGGGGGCTAACGCCTTCTGGTGATGTCCAGCAGAAGCAAGGGGGACAACCGTCTATGCATTTCAGGCTTAATTGGCCTTCGTCAGGACGGTCCCTCCCACTGCTTGCGACTGCTGGACTAGAAGACAGATGAGAATATATACTTTTCTCGTCTGTGTAAATGAGGTGATTAATCTCATTTGCATATGAAGCTGCATAAGTTGGTTCAACTTATAATAAAAAAGAAATAGGATTTCGCTTCAATATATGTATATATATATATATACATATATATATATATATATATATAAACAAATTAACTTGAAATAAGAGTTTTAAGACGACGCGAGTGTTTTAGGATTCTCAGGAAAATTGGAAAACTCGGCATAGGGAAGCTGTTAGAACACCAAAATACCGTCGAAACGGCTTTGGGTAAAATATTACCTCGAAGGAAAGAATCAGCGACTAGATGTGAGTTGACTCGAAGGAAGAGAGAGAAATGCATATATATATATATATATATATATAGGAACGAGTAGGATCCCGACGACTGAGCTCAAGCCGTTTCGACGGTTAATTCTGGACTAAGTCCTGAATTAGCCGTCGAAACGGCTTGAACTCAGCCGTCGGGGTCCTACTCGTTCCTATTACCCACTCTACTACCCTAAGTATTGAGTACATTGGTGCGTTATGGTCCACGTGGTTCCATACCACATTTCCTTCGTTATATATATATATATATATATATATATATATATATATATATATATATATATATATATATATATAATTATATATATTTTATGTATGTATGAGTGTGTGAATGGACAGAAGGACATATCTATATATGTGTGTGTGTGATTATATGTATGTTCATGTTTGTGTATTTTTGTGGGTATCCGTGTTTATGTACGTGAATGATTGTGTAAATATTTCTCGAATATTTAATATAAATACCCTTAACATTTTGTACTTCACATCACCAAAGTCTAATTGTAATTTAGCATCATTACATCAACCATAATTTGTTAAACACAACATTGAGCAAAAGCACAATATACCTCACAACTCCCATGACACCAACAACTGTCCCTGCCATCTAAGTACATGCTCAAGGGCATCATATATCAATGTCTAGACGCCATCAAAATGGTTTCTTATATAGACACAAGACCAGTAATTTTGGAGGCG
>OZ024742.1:302963335-302980835 GCA_964016885.1 Eledone cirrhosa | reverse complement strand
CCCCTCGCTATCGAGTATGGCCATTGCACGATATAACATTATTAATAATTATTAATTAATTCCATCGTGCAAGATATTTTTTAAAGTGAGGAAAGACTGTGCACTGAGCCAATCCCACTCTCTGAGTGACAGTAGCTATAACCCGAAAAGAAGAAAAGATCAACATCATCGGTAACTACTCAACCGGAGGTTTTATATCGGAGTTATCCCAGTTACCTGAGTTGCCTTCTCCTAGAAGAATGCCCTGACAAAGGCTAGGGGCCCTTCACTCCCAGTGGTTTAACCGCGCGATCGGGTGTCCAGCCCGACTATTTCTATGTCCCTGCGCATATACATGCACCCATGTATATATACACATATACATACATATGTACATGTGTATATACATATTTACACACTTTTGGAAGGGCCGTTGACTCTTATGAGTTCTTCCGCCCTTTGTCAGGTTTTGTTTTTTGTCCTACAGGGTGTCAAAAATTACCCTCCTCACCAAGTATACTTGGTGGGGTCGCCGGTTTAGTCGCCGACGATTCGACCATGCGACAGGTTGTACTGGGTTACATGTTACCGGTAGCATTCAAGAGTGACCCGACATATACATACATACATAGATACAAACATACATACATACAAACAAACATACATACAAACATAAATACATACATAAATACATACATATATGGTGGCTGCCAACTCGTTTTCGAGTACGGCCACTACTTTATATCCATGTAGGAAAACCTCTACCGATGCGCTGAACGAGTGTGACTTTTTAGTCCAGCCAGCGACTTGAAAACACTGGTACAAACACTACAATTGTGACAATTATTGACACATAGTGCTGGGCCCATGGTACCATGTGTCGACAAGTGCAGAGAGATCTCCAGATATAAAGCAATGCCTGTGCCGTGAAGATTTTATAGTGAGCAAAGGCACTGCACAAAGCCAGTCCCCCTCTCTTAACCAAGATGATATTTACCAAAAAGAAGAACAATTCAACATCATTGGATACCATCAGGGTTGCAGGTGTTATATCAGAGTTTTCCTTCTCCTAGAATTCTGCCTTGACAAAAGCTAAGGGGTCATCTCTCCCGGTGATTTTGGATGGCAATTGATTCTTAAGAGCTCCTTTTCCCTGTGACAGATTTTGTTTTTAGTTCTGCAGGATGTCCAAAGTCACCCTCCTCACCAAGAAACCTTGGTGGGGTTGCCAGTTTAGTCGCCAACGACCCGACCATGAGACAGGTTGTACTGGGATACATGTTACCAGTAACACCATACAAACATACATACATGCACACAGGCTATACGATCTAAAGGTGTAGAAACGACATTTGAAACGCTTAACATTTTGTTATATGTTTCAGCTGTCACATTGCTATCATATAAAAAAAACATCTAAAACCACGCAATCAAGATACAAACAGAAAGCCTGAACCAGCGTGGATGAGAAATTTAAAAAGCAAAATTTTGTCCCTGAGACGAAGTATCTCACACATCGCAGTCATTATGAAATGCAACATAGAGAGCAACGACACCAGGAAGACCTAAAAAAAAATTAGAGAGACGATTTGGAGATACAAAATTTAAATCTTTAAACTCCAAATTACACCATTTGAAACAACAACTCACAGCTACAGCAGAAAGACTAAAATATAAGTCAACTGCACATAAACGACAAGTGCTAAATAGATTGTTTGCCAGAGATCCTAAATCAGTTTATCGCAACTTCGGTGGCAAAAGCTCAATCTCTGTAAGTGACACCCCTTCAAAAGAACAGGTTGAGAGCTACTGGAGATCTGTATGGGAAACGGATGACGGATTCAACAGACAAACTAAATGGCTAAAAGAACTGGAACAGGACTACTGCCAACATGTCCAGGAAATCACCAGGAAATGACCAGGCCCAGACCTCATTACAGGATACTGGTTGAAGATTTCACTTTCTATCGGCAAGATCTCATACGGCTGTTTACAGAAACCATTAAAGGCACACAAGAACTGCCAGATGGTTATCAACTGCCACTACTCTCCTCATTTTCAAACATAGCCAAACCACCCTTGTTAAAAATTACCGCCCAATAGTCTGCCAAAACATCATGTATAAATTATATACCGGGTATCTTAACCTGTTCTTACATGATCACTGTGCTACCAACAACATCATAACACCCGAGCAAGCTGGTGGAAAGAGGAAGGTGTGGGGTTGCATAGATCACCTACTAACTAATAAAATGATTCAAGAAAAAACAACAAAGAATCTCAGAAACATGACTGTGGTGTGGCTGGACTATCAAAAAGCATTTGATAGTGTACCTCATGGGTGGATTGTTAAGGCTTTACAGTTAGCCAAAGTTCCACAACCACTGGTAGCTGCTGGTGAACGTCTAACCAAGAACTGGTACACCAATTTGATCCTTAGAGGTGAGAAGGAGCAAGTTAAGACTGATAAGATACATTACCAGAAGGGCATCTTTCCGGGTGATAGCTTGTCAGTGCTACTCTTCGTTCTCTCACTAAATCCACTATGTTACCTACTCAGGAAACAAGGTGGACAAAGAAGTGGGTCCAGAAGTATCTTCCCTCTTTTCTTTGTTGATGGCCTGAAGTTGTATGGGCCAAATATCAATGACATCAAGAAACAATTGGACCTCATTAAACAATTTTCAACAGACATCAAAATGAAATTTGGTGAGCCCAAGTGTGCATATATGGCAGTAAAACGTGGAAGAGCTGTGCCCTCCTCTAGAAATCTAGAGATGAACGGCCTGACAATACAACCTCTACAGTCAGGTGACAACTACAGATATATTGGACAGGATGAGAATGTCAGATATGATGTACCCATAAATAAGGAGAGAACCAGAACTGAATACCTCAGAAGAGTAAAGAAAATATGATCATCAGAACTGTCAGCGTACATCAAATACATTGCCCACAATACTTATGCTGTGCCAATTCTAACGCCAACATTTGGCCTGCTGAACTGGTCATTGCAAAAACTAAGTGAGATTGGATGTTAGAACTCGCAAACTTCTCAGTGTTACTGGGAACTTTAACATCAATGGTGATGTGGATAGGCTATACTTCTCACGCAAGGAAGGTGGCCAGGGTCTAAAATCCATATTAACATCATATGAGACCCGGATAGTAACACTGAAGCAACATCTTCAACAGAGGAAAAAGGTTGACAGCCATCTTGCCCAGGTTTATGAGCATGAAAAAATATCATTAGGATAGCCACTGATCTGGAGGAGAGATATGGAAAAATTTGACCAATTTACAGAAAATGTTGTGCAAGGATAATTGAGACGTAAAACACAGACCATAGAGTGGATAAACCACTCAAAAAGCTTGGCATGGAGTTCCGACAAGTTTATAACATCACTCCTTGAGGGATATCTCTATGCAATACAGGAACAAGAACTCCCTAACAAATATCTGCTACACAAAAGAGGAGGGCCATCAACTGACAATAAATGTAGGCTATGTAAAACAAAGATCGAAGATGTAGGCCACATTGTTGCCAGCTGCGAAAGAATGTCATCTCGCTACTACCTCCCCATGAGACACGATGGGATAGCTAGAACCATCTGGAATGCACTTCGGAAAACAAAATTAACAAACGAGGAAGAATATATTGAGACAGATGGCACTAAGGAATACTGGTGGTACCTGAAATAAAAACTGCCACCAAATTAAAGCACAACCGGCCAGATATTGTTGTTTGGGACCACACATTGAAAACGTGTTCTGTTGTGGAGATCAGCTGCCCACTTGATGTAAACGTTGTCAGAAAAATCAGGAGAACGAGGACATCTACGGACCATATCCAGTATCCAAGATACACCTTTAGCTTCATACCCATCATTATTGGAGCTACGGGTTATATACCAACCCGCTTGGACCAAAGTATGACTGAACTTGGATTTGCGGACAAAAAGCGCAGCTCCCTAATTCATAGTCTACAAATGGCTGCGATAGCTGGCACCTTCAAAATTTGCAAAACATTCTTGCGATTCAATGACAATTTCTTTTCTTTTACAACCTTGCCACCAGGAAGGTGGCCGGTCAAAAAAATATACTCGAAATTAAGAGAAAGAGATAATAACATGCATACATACATACATACATACATACATACATACATACATACATACATACATACATACATACATACAAACATACATACATACATACAAACATACATGCATACATACATACTTACATACATACATACATACAAACATACATACAACTAGTTAACACAGCTAGTTAGGAAATTACAAGATCAGTAAAAATATGTAAAACATTCCAAACATTTTGCATTTAATAACTGCATATACACATGTACAGATACAAAGCATATACACATGCACACATACAACTCAAAACAAACACATCCACACAAACATTAACATCCATATCTACACATGCATGCATGCATACATAATCTACCTAGTTGATGTTGTGTAAATTCCAATGAGAGAGTCTTGTGTCTATGTTAGAAACCGACTCTCTCTCTATTGGGAAAAAAATTGGGAAATTATAAAAGCAGAAGAACATACATACATACATACATACATACATACATACAAACATACATACATACATACAAACGTACATACATACATACAAACATACATACATACATACATACATACATACATACATACATACATACATACATACATACATACATACATACATGCATGCATACATACATACATACATACATACAAACATACATACATACATGGTGGCTACCAACTTGTTTTCGAGTACGGCCACTACTTCATATCCATGTAGGAGAACCCCTACCGATGCGCTGAACGAGTAGGGGTTCTTGGATGGCCATTGACTCTTACGAGCTCCTTTGCCCTTTGACAGGTTTTGTTTTTAGTCCTGCAGGATGTTCAAAATCACCCTCCTCACCAAGAAACCTTGGTGGGGTTGCCAGTTTAGTCGCCAACGACCCGACCATGAGACAGATTGTACTGGGATACATGTTACCAGTAGCACCAACTGGTGACCTAACATAACATACATACATACATACATACATACATACATACATACATACATACATACATACATACATACATACATACATACATACATACATACACATATGCATAATTGTTTGGTGGGTTTGTGTAAAGAGAAATTATATGATGTCTATAAATTTACCATGCGTCCGATACTGTGTTGACCATGAAAGGTATGTAGTACGACTCGTTTTCTGTTATGCCTTTAATTTAATTTTGTTTAACTTGGTATTGAATTCGTGTTGTGTGATTTTGATAGTTTAGGCATGTTCCCCAATGCAATTCTTATTCTTGCATGGTTGTGAAATAAATATATATACATATAATACATTATAAAGAAAGAAGAAACATTGGATATAAATAAAAAGATATAATATACCTAAATTCCTTCATTATGAACGACTACGTAGTTTCGTGGCTATTATGCAAAAACATTACATCATTAGAGATGCAGTATTTTTGTGAGGTTTGCCGACTTATCAAGAGGATACCTCATTTAGAGTTTCAAAACACGTCCGTAGGACGTGAGATAGAATCCCGATAGAATCCGGAGGGGGGACTTATCACGTGATACAGCGGTCAAGAAACTGAGCTAAGCCTCTTACAACCAAGAGAAAAATACCACAAAAGGCGGAGGGGGTATTTATTTCAAGGCCGTAATATATATATATATATATATATATATATATATATATATATATATATATATATATATATATATATATATATATATATATATATATATATATATATACTGAGCCAGGCCCAGTTCACATACAAACGTTTATATATATATATACAGGTGTGTTTGTGTTTGTGTGTGTGCATATGTGCGTGTATATGTATATGTATGTATGCAAGTATGTAAATATGTATATATATATATATATATGTATGTGAGGTGTGTATGTGTGTGTGTGTGTTATGTGTGTATTATGTGCACTGTAATTATACAAACTTTCCTATGTATATGTTCATGTATATATACAAATACGACATACCCTTCACTATATCACTCCGCGTGTTTATATATCTATCTCTGGCAAGAATATAACATTAAAATCACCTCCCCCATCACCACCACACCCCAACCAGCAATATTTAAACTGTACGTGCTCTTCACATTTAATATAATTATTCACATAGGACTTTCAACGACATATATATATTTTTTTTTTTTCTGAATATATATTTTTGATTCGAAACAGAGAATTTCCTGTAAATAACATAGTAATTGAATTCGTTGGGTTGAAAGAAACAAACAAGACAACCCCAATAACAATAACAAACATATCAACAATAACTACAACTACAACAACAAAAATGATAAGAAAAGAAAATAGTAATCATTTTTCACGCTTTATTTTATCAAGCTTTTCGCTTTGTAGGTTCGGCATTTAGAGATGCACATTTTGTTTCCTTGTCTGTTTTGTTGCTTTTTTCTTGCTATCGTTTGTTTCTATAATTTATGGCTCGTTTGTGTTGTTTTTTGTGTTAATATATTTTATTTTATTTCTTTTCTTATTTCTAGCTCTTTCGCTTCGTCTTACCTTATATCTTCATTTTAAAAATATTTTCTCCTTAGAAAATAAATCGATTAATACTTGCTGTCATGTCGGTTAAGAATCAAAGACGTAAAAAAATACGTAAAGGGGTAAGAACAAATTTAAGGAATAAAGTAAAAAAAAGTGGGAAAGAAAAATAAAACAATGTAGGAAACCGAGGAAGAAAGAAGAAAGAAAGAGAGAGGAAAGAAAGAAAGAAAAAAAGAAGGTAACTTAAAAGCACGAACATATTTACGGTAAATACACCCGTATTTACGATATCGAAAATTGTTTGTAAATATATATATACTAAACAAGGAATAGTTTTGAAACAAATGGATATCCTCATAATATTTATGACAATGACATTCTTTACATCTTGCTTTCCTTTTATCATGTTTTTTTTTTTCCTTCCTTATTTCATTTCTTTTTTCTTTCTTTCGCTTATTTCATATTTGTTCTTCTATTTTCTATATTTGTTTGATCGTTTTACTCCCCGACCCTAATGATGGGGAAAATCGAATGAAAAGAAAACATTTTTTCATTCTAAATTGTTACCTCATTATTTTCAAACATCACTATATATTATTCTCTATCTACAGATCGGTAGATTTGTTGCTGTTTGTGCTATTGGAGGTATTGTTGATGTTATTGTCGTCTGCTTCACTATAGTCTCACATGGTTATATTCCTTAATGCACATACACACATTCTCTCTTCTCTGCTGAAAACAAGTAACTCTACTTCTTTTATCTCTATCATTTCAAGAGCATTTTTCTTATAACCTCGATTGTTTTTTACTTCCCATTATTTTTCGTGTCTTAAGTGAGGCATATATATACATATATGTATATATATATATATATATATATATATATATATATATATATATATATATATATATATATGTATATATATATATATAACTATATATATATATAAATATATATATATATATATAAATATATATATATTATATATATATATATATAAATATATATATATATATATATTATATATATATATAAATATATATATATATATATATTATACATATATAAATATATATATATATATATTATATATATATATAAATATATATATATATATATATTATATATATATAAATATATATATATATATATATTATATATATATATATATTTATGACATACGGTGTTAATTTTCATAAGGAAAGTATATACTTTCGAACGTTCAACTATCTGGCAGATGGGTAAACGGTGCTGATGAAAGCTAACAAGCTTGAAACTAGTACATCGTTCCTGTGTCAGTGTTGAACAAAAAGGTGACGTGGTTGCCTCAACACCGTATGGCATAAATTCAGGCTGTTCGGTTTGTTGACAAACAAACGAACAAAGCGGCGTTATAATAAACGTCGGCTAAACTGATGCGTGCATATATGTATGTGTACCTGTATGCATATGTGTATATATATATATATATATATATATATATATATATATATATATATATATATATATATGCATGCTACTGTACGTCTGTATACATATACGTATGTACGTATACATACATACTTACATTTAAGTAAGTGCCATACTAAGAGTGAGAAATGAAATTTCGTTTTCATTTTTTTCAACTTATCGTTTTCGGTATGCCTGACCGATTTAACTCACTCAATATGCAAATTAGGCTGCTCAGCCGTTAATTTTCATAAGGAAAGTATATACTTTCGAACGTTCAACTATCTGGCAGATGGGTAAACGGTGCTGATGATAGCTAACAAGCTTGAAACTAGTACATCGTTCCTGTGTCAGTGTTGAACAAAAAGGTGACGTGGTTGCCTTAACACCGTATGGCATAAATTCAGGCTGTTCGGTTTGTTGACAAACAAACGAACAAAGCGGCGTTATAATAAACGTTGGCTAAACTGATGCGTGCATATATGTATGTGTACCTGTATGCATATGTGTATATATATATATATATATATATATATATATATATATATATATATATATATGCATGCTACTGTACGTCTGTATACATATATGTATGTACGTATACATACATACTTACATTTAAATATATATATATATATATATATATAAATATATATATATATATATATATATATATATATATATATATATATATATATATATATATATATATATATATATATATATATAAATATATATATATATATATATATATATATATATATATATATATATATATATATATATATATATATATATATATATATATATATATATATATATATATATATATATATATATATATATATATATATATATATATATATATATATATGGGTATGACATTAAACTACATCCAGTGGCAAGGCTCCAGTTCGGGAGTTCAGGAGATGTGGGGAATGTGGAGTTACCCCTTAGTTGTCATGACTCCCAGATCTGCCCTGGCCCGGGGTTGTAGTACCTGTTAGGGCTCCATTTATGGGTTAAATAACTACCTTATTCGAGTGGCGCCGGTAAGGTATTGTCGGCCATTGAAAAGAAATATGGAGAGTCGATCTAACAGCACTAGGGTTAGAGCCCCTAATTACACTGTCAAGGAGCAGCCTGGTCGTTATGACTCTGCTGGCTTAGAGCCACAGAGAGGGCCAGTGGATGATGGATCAGCTGTCTCTGAGACAAATATAAAGAATGCAGTTTTGTCCTGCAGAAGAGCCATCAAAATGGGCACTTTGAATGTGAGGACTATTCGAATGCTGGAGAAGAGAGAGGAGTTGGGACATCTGTTCGAGGAGAGTGGTATACAGATACTTGCGATCCAAGAACACAGGATTCTACACGATGAGCCCGTGAGGAGTGTGATGATCGGGAGGAAGAGCCAGCTCTTCACTACATCGGCAGTGAAGAACACAACAAATGCTGCAGTAGGAGGAGTGGGTTTTGTGTTCAGTGCAAAAACCAATCTGTTGGTGAGGGAAATAATGCCTATCTCCCCGCGAGTGTTGAGGGTGACCTTCAATGGAAACCCAAGACTGACAGTCATCTCAGCCTATAGTCCAACCGATGGGGACAGTGATGTGAATGCGGAGGAGTTCCATGAGGAGATGTGTAGAGCTGTCACCACCACTCAGGCACACAATATCCTGCTTGTTTTGGGGGACTTCAATGCACATCTGAGTAAGGAGGGCAGTGAAGATCCTTGCTGGTACTTCCATAACAACACCAACCGAAATGGAAGACTACTGAGAGACACCCTGCTGGGGGCGAACTTGATGGCCACCAACCTAAGGTTTAGGAAGAATCTGGGGAAGATGTGGACCTACATCTCAGATATGCACCTGTCCAAGTCCCAGATTGATTTCATTCTGGTGAGGAAAAGGTGGCGGAATAGTGTTCTGAACACGGAACCATACAACTATTTCAGTACACTGGGTAGTGACCACCGGCTTGTTATGAGTGAGGTCCGCGTGAGCTTAAGAAAGAGCAAGGCTCAGCCCCGGAGAACAATCTATGACTGGGGAGCTTTCAAGGAAGATGATAAGCTACAGGAGAGTTTCACAGTGGAAGTGAGAAACAGGTTTAGTGCTCTGTGTGGAGAGTCAGAGGAGAGAGAGATTGGATGGACTGAGGAGAGTGTGACGAGGAGGTACGGGCACTTCACCAATGCAGTGGCGGAAGCAAATGAAACCCTGGTGCCGAGGAAAAAGAACAAAGGGAAGCACGTCAACTCTGCAAACCCAAAAGTGTGTGCAGCCAGAGAACACCTGAAAGCTGCCAGGGACCAATTCTATGCTGATCCTACGGAGGAGAGGTTGGAGACTGTGGAGGTGATGAGGGAAGAGCTCTGTACCGCTTACACTGAGGTCAGAGAGGAGGCACTGATAGAGAAAATCAGAAGTGTGGAGAGAGCGGTTGACAGATCTGGATGTAAGGAGAGCTGGATGATCATCAACGAGATCACAGGGAGGAAGAGAAGGTGTTCGAGTCAGATCCAGGGAACGGGGCCCGAGGATAGGAAGAGGAAATGGCTAGACCATTTTAGGACCCTACTAGGAGAGCCACCCTCCACAGCCCAGAGCACTGGGGAGATCAGGCGGCTGTTTGAGGAACTGGATGTTGAGACAGAGCCCTTCACCAGAGAGGAGCTTCAGAGAGCCAAGAAGAAGATCAAGGAGGGCAAGGCTCATGGAGAAGATGGAGTGGCATCAGAGATGATGAAGAGGTGTGATTTTGATGATATCATCCTGGGGTTCTGTAACGGGGCACTGGAGAAAGGAGTTGCCCCGAATCAGTGGAGGATCAGTAACATCGTCCCAGTGCCAAAGAAGGGAGATCTCTCTAACACCAACAACTACCGGGGATCTCAGCGACGTGACTTGTGGCAAAGACCCTCAACAGGATGATTCTTAACAGGATCCAGCCTGAGGTGGAGAAGAAGCTCAGGGACAACCAGAACGGCTTCAGAGAGGGTAGATCAACCACCAGTCACATCCTGATGCTGAGGAGGATATTAGAGGGAGCTAGAGCAAAGTGCCTTCCTGCGGTCATGGTTTTCATTGACTTTAGGAAGGCCTTTGATTCTGTGGACCGTTACTGCCTGATGAAGATCTTAAAGGCTTATGGAATCCCCAAGAGGATAGTGGACCTGATATCACTGCTCTACACCAACACCAAAGCCCAAGTCATTACACCTGATGGGATGACAGAGTTCTTTGAGATACTGGCGGGAGTGCTCCAGGGAGATACATTGGCTCCCTACCTTTTTATCATCGTAGTGGACTATTGTATGCGCCTTGCACTGGAGAAACACCAGGACTCTGGCTTTACTGTGGCACCGGCTCAGAGCAGGAGAGTTATGGCGAAAAAGGTATCGGATGCTGAATTTGCCGACGACATAGCTTTGGTGACAAATACAGTGAAGGAGGCAGAGGATTTGATGCGGGAGGTTGAGACTGTGTCGATGAGTGTGGGGCTGAGAATGAATGAGACTAAAACAAAATATCTGGTAGAGAATGTTGAGAAGCCAGAGGGGATCACTAATGTAGGCGGGAAGCCGCTGGAATTGGTTGAGGACTTCCTGTATTTGGGAGCAAAGATTGGGAATACGGAAATAATGTGGTTGAGAGGAAGAGCAAGGCCTGGGCGGCGTGCCACAGCTTGAGATCGGTGTGGAAGTCGGACCTTCGTAGAGACCTGAAAATCCGCCTCTTCACTGCTGTAGTGGAGTCTGTGCTGCTGTATGGGTCTGAGACTTGGACACTGACCAAGAATCTCACTCGGATGGTGGATGGGTGCTACACGAGAATGCTGAGGATGGCTCTGAACATTAATCAGTATACACTGAGGATGAAAAACTCAGAGCTGTATGGGTGCATCCAAAAAGTCAGCTCAAAAGTGACACAGAGGAGACTGAGGTTGGCTGGACATGCTCACCGACATCCAGAGTTGACATTGCACTCAGTGCTCCTTTGGGAGCCCCTACATGGACACACTAGAAGAGGAAGACCAAGGTTAACATATGTTGATGCCCTAAGGACAGACACTGGTCTGTTGGAGATGCAGGATATGGCAGCGATAATGAGGGACAGAGACCGCTGGAGAGAACTCGTCCATGGATCTCGGGAATTTTACCCGCCTTAGATAGATATATATATATAAATATATATATATATAAATATATATATATAAATATATATATATAAATATATATATAAAAAATATATATATATATATATATAAATATATATATATATAAATATATATATATAAATATATATATAAAAAAATATATATATATATTGGAATAAATGCTCTGAAATAGCGATATATATGTGAATATAGACATAGAATATTCGAAAATATTCTGTATGTTTATAATAAACATTTTGAAGACCTAATCGCTATAGAATAGAATACGTCACGTATTACAATTAGATTCTCGATAAAAGCAAGGGAAGTAATCTACGCGTTTCATTCTTGTTAGAAATCTTCAGGACTACATATCCAGTGCTTTTATCGAGAATGACACAGCTAGAGACTTATAGAATACTTAGCTGTGTACAGGAACTGGTTATTATAAACATACAGAATATTTTCGAATATTCTATGTCTATATTCACATATATATCGCTATTTCAGAGCATTTATTCCAATTTCTAATTTCTGCCGGACCGGCAACCGCTCTTTCAAACCAGTTCCTGTACACAGCTAAGTATTCTATAAGTCTCTAGCTGTGTCATTCTCGATAAAAGCACTGGATATGTAGTCCTGAAGATTTCTAACAAGAATGAAACGCGTAGATTACTTCCCTTGCTTTTATCGAGAATCTAATTGTAATACGTGACGTATTCTATTCTATAGCGATTAGGTCTTCAAAATGTTTATTATAAACATACAGAATATTTTCGAATATTCTATGTCTATATTCACATATATATCGCTATTTCAGAGCATTTATTCCAATTTCTAATTTCTGCCGGACCGGCAACCGCTCTTTCAAACCAGTTCCTGTACACAGCTAAGTATTCTATAAGTCTCTAGCTGTGTCATTCTCGATAAAAGCACTGGATATGTAGTCCTGAAGATTTCTAACAAGAATGAAACGCGTAGATTACTTCCCTTGCTTTTATCGAGAATCTAATTGTAATACGTGACGTATTCTATTCTATAGCGATTAGGTCTTCAAAATGTTTATTATAAACATACAGAATATTTTCGAATATTCTATGTCTATATTCACATATATATATATATATAAATATATATATATATAAATATATATATAAATATATATATATAAATATATATATAAAAAAAAAATATATATATATATAAATATATATATATATATATATATATAGATATATATATATATATATATATATATATATATATATATATATATATATATATATATATATATATATATATTTATATATATATATATATATATATTTATATATATATATATATATATATATATATATTTATATATATATATTTATATATGCAGGAAAAATGTGAAATCAGGAGTCAGCGAAACTGGTCGAAGATTGAACTAGCGGTTTTGATCAAGGGGTGGACTATGGCTGATGGGTCTCCACCAAGCAAAAAGATGGCGGAGAACCTGAAGAGCCATGGGTTTCTGAGGACCCTGGTACAGATAGAGAGAGAGAGAAAAGAAATTGAGAAGGCGTATGTCCTCATAGCGCCTCATATGGCGATGCTAAGCCGTGTCCTCAGGGAGGAGAAAACCGAAGGGAGGGATGAGGAGAAGGAGAGGGAAAAGGAAGAGGAAAAAGAAAGGGAAAAAGAAAAGGAGGAGAGCACAAGCACGGACCTGAAAGAAAATGATATACCCTCCGCTACAGGCAGGGAGGGCAGGCCGGGCAACCAACAAGCTAAGGGCAAAGGTGAAAAGCGAAATCACCTTCCGAAGGAGAACCAAGCGCAGAGGGACCAGTGGACAACTGTTCAAAGAAAGAACAGAAAGCACCGAGACACTGGGAGCAAAAAACCCCAAGTAATGTGCAAGTTTTTCAAGAACGGGACATGCTGGCATGGAGAGACAGGGATGGGATGCAGATTCGCCCACCCTAGGTCTCAAACGAACTATGCCCATCATACTCGCGCAACATGCCCCAGCCTAAGCCGAAATAAGCCGCTCCAGAAGTATGCTGATGTCGCGCGTGCTGCACCAACAAGGAGAAGGCACGCACATGCCGACGAGATACAGATGGCAGCAGCAGATCAGAAAAATTTGTTTAGTGATGGCAGAGAAGATTGTGGGACAGCTGACCTAGCTGCATCGTCTCCAGAGCCAGGGTCATCCACACCAGCACTCGAGACCACCGCAGTTAAGGGACCCAGAGTGGCCGCCGCTGACACCAGACCAGGTGTCATACCGACAGCCATTACTGGCACCCCAAAAGTCACACCAGTGCTGCTGCTGAATGTCAGGGGCCTGGTGAAACTCAGCAACATGAGTAAAATTTCCTACCTGGGAGACTTAGCCATAAGCAATCAAGCACTATGCATGGCACTAACCGAAACGCACCTGACAAGCAGTATAGCAGATGCAGAAATACATATACCGAAATATACTGTATTTCGTTCGGACAGGAAGGAGAGAACTCATGGTGGGGTTGCTCTGTATATCCGTGAAGATGTCACACCAATTGTACTGTTGACACATTCAAACTCAGTCTGTGACACACTGATAATACATATGAAGCAACTACAGACGGTAATATGTGTCACATATCGGCCGCCCGATGCCCCCAGTCATGAGGGTAAATTTGAGGATAGCCTAAGTAGGATAGAAGAGGTCCTTGACAAACTGGACCAGGGTCTCAACATCCTACTGCTGGGAGACTTCAACCTACCAAAGGTCAAATGGCCTGAGGGCCACCTCCTCCCTGGAATGACGTCAATAGAACAGAGACAGACGGAATCCCTGCTGGCCCTCACACACAGGCTGTTCATGGAGCAAGCAATACTCCTCCCAACAAGAGGCGAAAATGTCCTGGACCTCTGTTTTACAAACAACGAAGTGCTCATCCACAATGTAAAGGTGACACCAACAATTCTCTCGGATCATAACTTAGTAGAGCTAATGATATGTGGTCCAAGAGAACCAACAGAGACAAAACCACCAAGAAGCTCCGGGACGCTATCCAACCTTAACTTCTACAAGGCTAACTGGAAAAAGATTAAGAGTGAAATCCGGAAGCAAACATGGAGTGCAAACATCGCCACACAAGACACTAACACACAATTTCAACACTTCATGACAACGATACACACCATATGCAAAAAGTGTGTCCCGGAGAAAGAGGCAAACAGACACAAAAATCTTATTCCCAGAGATAGGAAAATCCTTATGAGACGTAGAACTAAACTCTCAAACCAGTTGAATAGTCAACAAAACCAAAACAAGAAGGAATCCTATTTGAAACGTGCACTACTTGACACCGAGATTGCACTCAAGCTTTCACATGAGAATGAGAGGGCAAGGAAAGAGAACAGGGCCATAGAAAACATTAAAACAAACCCTAAGGCCTTCTTTAAATTTGCAAAAGAAACTGCCTCAGTACACTGCAAGATTGGACCACTCTTCCACACGGACGGTTCATTAACCGAAAATCCCCAAGAGATATGTGAAATACTGAACGAACAGTACAAAAGTGTCTTCACATTCCACTGAGGCACATGCAAATAACGAAGCCAGAGGAGTTCTTTGATGCCACAACACTACATCAAGAAATGGCAACCATCAACCACATAGACATAACGGAGGAGGATGTGGTGTACGCCATTGATGAAATTAGAACAGACTCGGCTGCTGGACCTGATGGATTCCCAGCAGTTCTCCTAAAAATATGTAAGCGGGCCTTAGCAACTCCACTGAAGATGCTCTTCAGAAGCTCCTTGGCTAGCGGTGTACTACCCAGGGAGCTGAAAGAAGGCACAATATGCCCTATCCATAAAGGAGGTAGTAGAGCGGAGGCCAAGAACTATAGGCCAGTCTCCCTGACGTCGCATATCAGTAAGGTCATGGAGCGAGTTGTCAGAAAGAAACTAATCACTTTCCTCGAAGAAAATGACCGCCTGACTAGCACGCAACATGGCTTCCGCCCAGGAAGAAGCTGCCTTACACAGCTGCTACATCACTACGACTGGGTACTGAGACAACTACTAGACAGCTCACATGTAGACGTGATATATCTTGACTTTGCGAAGGCCTTTGACAAGGTCGACCACGGAATGATATGTCACAAACTACACGGACTCGGCATAACTGGAAAAGTAGGTGAGTGGCTGCATGGCTTCCTAAGGGACAGAAGCCAGGCAGTCGCAGCAAATGGGGCCCTCTCGAGGGAAACACCGATAACAAGTGGGGTGCCTCAGGGGACAGTCCTGGGACCACTACTGTTTTTGGTGGCTCTCTCGGACATGCCCTCTGTGGTGCATGCAACAACATCCCTCACTAGCTATGCTGATGACACTAAGGTAGCACAGGCAATCAAAAACCCGGCTGACGCTGCCCTCTTACAGCAGGATCTGGATGCCATATACAGATGGGCGGAAGAAAACAACATGCAGTTTAATGCTGGCAAATTCCAAGCCCTACAATACAAACCTGCAAACACAAACACAAATATAGCGGAACACAGCTACACAGGACCAGGAGGGACCGATATCCCCGTGTCAAAATCGATACGAGACCTGGGCATAGACATGAGCGATGATGCATCTTTTTCTTCACACATCATGAAGGTGGCGACAGCATGTAGACGATTCGCTGGCTGGATCTTGAGGACTTTCCTTACAAGAGATCGAGACACCATGTTGACACTGTGGAGGTCTTTTGTCCTAAGCCGCCTGGACTACTGCTCCCAGCTGTGGTCACCCCATAGTGTCAAACTAACCACAGAGCTTGAGGCAATCCAGCGAAGCTACACCAAGAGGATTGCCAAGATGAGGGAGACAAGCTACTGGGAGAGGCTGAAGGAACTGAACCTTGGAGCGAAGACGGGAGAGATACGCAGTGATCTACATGTGGAAAATCCTAGAGGGACTAGCACCAAACTTTGGCATTGGGAGCTGGACCAACCGTCGAACAGGACGTCACTGTGTGGTGCCAAAGGTCCCGTCTTCCACATCTAGAATAAGGAGCAGGTATTGCAATAGCCTGGGATTCAAGGGCCCTCAACTCTTCAACAGGCTGCCGGGGCATCTGCGAGACTTGCATGACGTGGAGGTGGATGTCTTTAAGAAACATCTCGACACCTTGTTATCCAGGATCCCGGATGAGCCCACAGCAAGACACGAGGGAAACCTAAGGGCAGCAGCAACAAACTCCCTCCTACACCAGTGGCCAACCTATACAGGCTGGAGATAAAATGTGTAGCAACAAGGGCGGTGCCCCAGCA
>OZ024742.1:302948335-302958335 GCA_964016885.1 Eledone cirrhosa | reverse complement strand
TTGCCTTCCTCTGTTACCCTGAGTTGGAAGTCCAGTAGGGATAGAGATCCGCGGTCATCGGGGTGTTCCATGCTGAACTTTATACTGGCGTCCATGCTGGAGAATGTTGTGTATATTTTCTCTGCCCCCTCACGGGATGATGTAAGGATGAGTATGTCATCTACATATCGGGTGAAGAAGGCATGGGAATGGCAGGTGTTGAGGGCTCGGCATTCTAGCTGGTTCATGTAGGTGATGGCCAGCAGGCCTGAAAGGCTGGATCCCATGGGTAATCCTGTTGTCTGTCTGTATGTGTGGTGGTGGAAGGTGAAGTACGTGTTGTCTACTGTGAAGGACAAAAGCTGGTGTATGTCCGTCGGGTGGAGGCCGTAGCAGTGGATGTTCTCTGCGACCACGCAGTCCGTCAATAAATCGACAGCTGGGTGAGCGGGGACTGTAGTGTAGAGGGAGACAACGTCGAGGCTAAAAGCGTATTTATTTAGTTTAAGTTGTTCTGGCTGGAGTTGGTGTAGTCTACGTATAACTTCGTCGGAGCTACTGACATGCCCGGGGAAGGTGGAGAGTAGAGGCTTGAGGACCTGGGAGAGAAGCCAGGAAATTTTGTATAGGGGTCCTTCTATGCTAGAGACGATGGGTCTTATTTGCGTCTTAGTGCTATTCTTGTGGGTCTTGATGAGGTGGTAGAAAGTGGGCAGTCTGCTATTTCTAGTGGTGTAGTTGAGCTTAACTTTATTCGGGAGTTGTCTTCTCCTACAGATATCGAACCAAATGAAGTTGGTCTGTTTTTCGATTTGGGCTGCAGTCATGTCCGGGATCACTGTGTATAATTCACTGTCGCTAAGGTGTTCGAAGGCTAGGTTATTGTACGTGGCTTGAGAGATGACGCAGAACTCTTTACCTTTGTCGGATGGTAAGTAAATAAGTTCCTTATTCCGTAGGTTCTTCAGGGCGAGTTGTTGTGTCCTGGAGAGGTTTGGGGCCATCTTCTTCTGTTTCCGTAAGATGTTAAATACGGAATGTTTTAGTCTCGAGAGTTTTTCTTCCAGCTCGCGGTTGGCGGGCGGTGGATAGAGTGGGCGATCTAGTTGGTATATCGGGAATCTGGGTGTGGTGGATTCCGTGGTGTTGTTGTCGAGAGTCGATATCCATTTCAGTTGGTAGGCATTTCAGTTAAGCTCAACTACACCACTAGAAATAGCAGACTGCCCACTTTCTACCACCTCATCAAGACCCACAAGAATAGCACTAAGACGCAAATAAGACCCATCGTCTCTAGCATAGAAGGACCCCTATACAAAATTTCCTGGCTTCTCTCCCAGGTCCTCAAGCCTCTACTCTCCACCTTCCCCGGGCACGTCAGTAGCTCCGACGAAGTTATACGTAGACTATACCAACTCCAGCCAGAACAACTTAAACTAAATAAATACGCTTTTAGCCTCGACGTTGTCTCCCTCTACACTACAGTCCCCGCTCACCCAGCTGTCGATTTATTGACGGACTGCTTTTGAAAAGGCTGTACAATGCGGTAAGAAATACGAAGGGAAAATGAAGGTAATTGAAAGAAAACAAAACAAATAATGTTTTAGAGTATATTTTAGCAGTATATTTCAGGACTATTACCCCATTTTCAGATGCGAAGCTAAAACTGTTCAAGACAAAGCAAACAAACGATTAGAGTTTTCAGAGTTTTCCTCCCAAACTGGTCTTATGTGTTGGAAAAATGTATGCGCATGTTTGCTTTAGTAACCATTCTGCCTCGTGCCTTTCTGACCTATGTTTTCTTCAGCCAGTTAATACTGATGGACGTGAGAATGAGTATTCAATACCGAAGTAGAGTCTAAATATTTGTATTATGGCTAAGTGGTGTGTCTTGTTATTCTGGAGTTATTCTGAGCATCGCTAGGATCATCAAGCGCGACAGGTATAACCCCAGTGTAACAAGCCTCATCATTTAGCTATATATATGTGTGTGTGTGTGTGTCTGTCTGTTTGTGTGTGTGCGTGTGTGTGTATTTGTGTGTGTGCGTGTGCGTGTGCGTGTGCGTGTGCGTGTGCGTGTGCGTGTGTGTGTGTGTGTGTGTGCGTGTGTGTGTGTGTGTGTGTGTGTGTTGCATTCAATGTTATTATGAGGTGAGGTCCATGTCATGTACGTATGTTTTTCATCTTTCAAATTACAGTCACATTTTACCCAGTTATAACCTGACACGACCAATCCAACCGGCACCGCACGTGATAGTGAAACGATGTTTTTAACCACAAAGCCATGCCTGCGCCAGATTGAAAAGAGAAACTCTATAAGTGTTGTTTATTATAAAAGTAAATAGTGACGTAACTTTTAACGACTGTAAATTATATGCTAGTAGATTGTGGTATATAAGAAGATAAAATATAATCCCAATACATTCTTCCCAAGGATATATACGTATATTCCAGACAGGAAAATTTGCAATTTGGACAACAAACATTTTTAGGAGAATATAATACTATACTTATTTCAATATTGACGAAAATATATCTCCCATAATACAGTATAATAAATAAAAAGTATTTCATCTAAAATTATTCTATACCAGGCAGTGAGAGTATGATAATTAGAATTTTCGTTGTATTAAATGTCAATATTCTGAAAATACATTTGCAATAACAGTATTGGTTACAATATTGAAGACCGTTGATTGGACACTTCATAGAATGGGAAATATCAATAGAGAAGGTGTATAATTATCATCTCACCCTGGCAACTACTATATGAAAGCAATATTTATTAACGTGACGTTGTCTGAAAAGAAAATACAATATACAAAGATGCTTACAGACATACACATACACGCATAAATAGAGATATGTATATATATATATATATATATATATATATATATATATACATATATATAATAATAATAATATATATATATATAGATGTGTACGTGTGTGTGTGTATGTATGTGTATATATATATGTGTGTGTGTGTGTGTGTGTGTGTGTGTGTGTGTGTGTGTGTGTGTGTGTGTGTGTGTGTGTGTGTGTATATATATATATATATATATATATATATTTATATCAAATGCATGTGCACAAGTGCATAATGGCGTGCAGATATATATTCATATTTATTTTCACTTTGTCTCATCATTATTCGTCTGGGAAAAAGCTACCTACCACAGCCTTTATACCAATATCACTGAGTACCGAAACCGTTGCTAAACCGCTAAAACGTGGATGTGATATATCTCCAGCTTGCAGATGCCTTCGAAAAGGTTGATCAAGGAATTATATTTTATAAACTACATTGTCACGTATTTCATATTAGAGTGTTATACATGATAGCTTGCCTTGTTCGATTTCCTCCTTCCACATCCTTCACACTTTCTGTTTCCATCTATCCTCACCAATATATATGTGTCTCTCTCTCTCTCTGTTTCTCTCTGTGTGTGTCTGTCTGTGTCTGTCTGTGTACGTGAGTAAAGAGAGAGAGAGAGAGGCTGAATTCATAAGCCTTCATTACGTCTCTGATAGAACTCATGAAACCAATTCTTTGTTGAAAATTCATCGCTATTCAAACAAAAAAACAATAGATCAACATTAGGAATTGATAAGCTCGGTTCTGTAATAGTTGGAACACTAGAAGAAGGGAGCACGACTTGTTAAGAGATTGAGGTCCAGCAGTTGCAGCAAACTGTGCCCTATATATTGAAAATAGTTTGTAAATGAAGTTACTCATAAGACTCATCTGTGATCATTGCTGTACAGTGGCTATATCAGACATACCTTCAGTTTTACTGACAACTACACTCACCAGATATGCCGATCAAACTAATTTATCACAGACAATCAATAACTGTATCTGAGGATCACAGCTATGTTGAGCGAATAGTGTTGAATTAACTGTGGGAGTTGTCGTAGTACTACACCGCTACAGCATCAACTAATAAGGATAAATATATATATATATATATATATATATGTATGTGTGTGTGTATGTGTGTGTGTGTGTTTCTGTATGTATATATATATATATATATATATATATATATATATATATATATATATATATATATATAAAGATATATATATATATATATATCTAATCATAAATTATTTTTTGCGGTGGATACTTGGTAAATATGGTCATATGCAATTTGGTAGAGAGAATAACTTGTCGCGTACTTAGGCGCAACAAGATATTCTTTCCGCCAAATTACCATATGTATATGGAAAAGTGAGAGGTTATTTGATAATAGTTAGACCCTTAAAAATAGTAATGTTACATTTGATACATACATTCATTGGTGCGTTGTGGAATATTAAATGTGCGGTCCTCACTATAGATCCAGATTTGGAAAAGTATATAAGAATTTATAAGGCAAAAGTCCTACCTATTTATTGTTGAATCGAAGTATACCATGATGAACGTATTTCTTATAATTGATTAACAGAACAAACAGGAAAAGTAGAACTAATTGAGATTCAAGGGGAGATAAATAAAATGTATTAAAAGAGGAATAGGAGGGGGAGGATAAATTCTGCATCTCTGTTTATGTGGTATACGTTAGCTGCACCCTAAAACCATGATGGCCTAAGCAATTCCGTAAAGAATACCCAGAGACCCCGCTGCAACGGCCAATCCAATTCACGGTGCTCTTTCTAATTTTGCGGGGGGAAATCAAATATTGTAGATTTCTTTTTAAATTCAGGTTGTATTGCTTAAATGTTTATGTTATCAAAATATATCAAAATATATCAACACCTAAATAAGATTTTCTTTATAGTGCAATCAATATGAGGCGAGTGAATGATAATAACTCTATTAATATTAATATTAAGCCCTAACATCTGTCTACAAACCTATTTGATAATACAAAATTATCTGATTGTTTCCATCTTACAGTTTAATAAAAGAATAATCATGAATAAAGCAGTTAAGATGATTCGTAACTATTGACCTCGTAACGAATATACTTACATTCATATTGCGATAAATTGTTTAAATACATCTCGATTTAACTGCGTACAAGATATTACATGGTTTAAAGAACGGCATAAAATGTTGCCTAATGAATGTGTAGTGAAAAGGATACTGAAGATATTCAATTAATTTGAATTATAGATATAGAAATCTGTAAGTCAAGCGCACTAATTCGCTTCAATACAATGAAGGAAAGCATATATTTCAATACATTTGAACAGAGCTTTTGTTCATAGATTCGTAGGTACAGACCGCGAACATACGTCTTTATGCTACACTTGTCTTTCTATACATTATTCATGAATTTTAGTAGACTTTCATTAAATTTTGTAACAAATAAGTTACACAATCTGCCATTGTATTGACACTAATTAAAGTATGTGTTCAGATATAGTACCGCTATTGTGTTGTCATGTACTCATTGTTTGAATGTGGTCAAATGTAGGTGATAATTAAAATTTCTCTTCGTTAATGATGGTAGCGAGTCATGGTACATCATCACTGCATACAATTCGAAATGAATCTAAAAGAAGGAAATGGAGAGATTTTAAGGTAAATTAAAAAGGTGTATACACAAACACACACACATACATATATATATATATATATATATAGTTATGTAATAAACAACATAAGATAATTATTTCATTTACCAGTGGTTTCTTGAAAGCAAACAAATCTGCTTTCAGTCGTCAGAATGAAAAAATCCTGGTGTTTTTATTGAATGTGGATTTGAAAACAAAAATATAAGAAATATGAAAGTGAGGCTGAGGGAAGAAGAAAGAAAGATTATAAATATATAAGTATATAAACACACACACACACACACACACACACACACACACACACATATATATATATATATATATAAATATACACATAAATACACAAACACATGTATATATATATATACATATATATATATACACATACATATATACACACACACATAATTATAAAAATAAATAAAAATAAATAAACAAACATATACATACTCGTCCATGCGCATATACTAAAATAAGCAGTCACATCAACTGGCAAAGATAAATCCATATACATGAAATCAAAATAATAAATATAAAAAATAAAGTCAAATATAAAAATAAAAAAATAAAAGATTAGCAAGTTGACAGCGATACGAAAGAGGAAAAAACACTAATAAAAATAAATAAACAAACACACATGGTAAGCAAATGCACAAAACAAAATAAAATAAATATATATATATATATTAATTCAAATATTAACAAAATAGATATTCTTGTGATCAATTAAATTTTATTATACATATTTCAGAGGTACTGAATCAAGTTCAACAGTACGTCCTCATCAGATAAAATAAAATGGTACATGACATGTTGAACTTGATTCAGTACTTCTGAAATATGTATAATACAATTTAATTGATCACAAGAATATCTATTTTGTTAATATTTGAATTAATATTAATAACTCTGGAAAATATTTTTCGGTAGAGTGCTTCCAATCTACTGTAAAACTCATTCTTTGATGTACTCATTGAATCTTGTTTAACTCGACATGTGCATAAAACCTGGTTTTGAACCTGTCCTGAGTCATGCCAACATATCGTTCACTCCTGACTGGCTGGTTGTTAATCAACGGTGTCAATTTGGCCTCATACACGACGGAACTAGTATTACATTTGCCAAGTAATGGGCATTCTTCCGGCTTCCTGCAACTGCATCCTGGATTTACTCTCATACGATTAGAGTTGGTAATTTTAGTCTTCATTGATGGACAGCAAGAGTAACTGATTTTGACTACATTTCTATTAAATATCTTATATCTATGATTAGGGGGGAAATGTTTGTCTAGGAGGTCGAAGAATTCCCTTCCTACATTAGTTTTGACAGGTAGAGAGAAGGGGGGTGTAAACCAAATCATTTTCCTTTTCCTATTATTGTGATTAGTTTTAGAGGGAGGAGTAGGTAAATATTTAATATGTCCTGTAAAGCCGCTGTTATTGAAGGCCTTATTATAATAAGGGGCGGTTTTGTTAAAAATGTCTAGAGACGAAGGTAAGGTAGAAATCCTACGGCTAATATTAGGAATAAGATATTTTAAAACTATAGGGGAATCGCACGACTCTTTGTGTATATATCTTAGATTCTCGTTAGGTTTATGATAAGGTTTAAAAGAGGCAGTAAGTAGATCAAGATTAATATCAAGAAAGTCAGCATTAGTAATTTTAAGGTTTAGGTTAGCAAAAGTATTGATTAAATCTTTACGGAATTTATCAATGTTATGGCCGTTGATGGTATGAGAAACTGCCAATCCGTCGTCTCGGTATAAACCGATATTATGGGAAGGATATTTTTCTTTAAGGGTGTGGAGAAGGAATAATCCTACTAAGTCGCACACATCAGCACTGTCATATGAACCCATCGCAACATCAAAAGAGTGTTCAGGGCTTGACTTTTTAACCCAAATACTTTCATTAGTAAAGAGTAGAGTTTTCCTAGCATGAAAGATATTGTCTTCTTCTAATTTAGAAATATTAATTAAAGGTCTTGCTAAATCTAAGGCTTTTGTTAATAAGGTAACAGTAATAGAGGGGTAAAAAATCAACAATATCAAATTGGGTAAATCTACACTTATTTTTACCTTGTATATTATTAAACCAAGAAATAACAGAGGATGTATTTAACCATTGTGATAAGTCAGTCTTAGTTCTAATTTGCAGTATTATTTTTCTTAAGATTTTTTTACTTGCAAGGCCAACTTCAGATTTAGCCGGGTTAATTAGTCTACAGCTAGGTCGATTAGGGAAGTCTGATTTTTGGTCTTTAAGGGTAATATATTATTTACGTTTAGCTAGGCTTTCAATCCGGTTGTCTATTTTTAAAATACTAGCTATGTTTTTAGCTTCTTTATTGTAGGTGTTATTGTTAGCTAATTGATATTTGTTGGTGATACTATCTGTTAGGAGTTGGTTATACAAAATACTATTTACTTCAAAGAGATTTTTAGCTTTATCGGAAAGAATAAAAAGTGTTTGTAGAATTTTTAAAATTAGAAATATCGTTAGAAAGTTTAGTTTGAAAGTTATTGTTGTACTTACGAAATTTAATTTCACTAATTAAATTAACAAGGTCCAATTCGAAGTTGGCCATGTCTTTAATTCTAAGTGGGTATTTGCGGGATTTAATGTCAAAACAACCATTTGCAATAGCACTGAATAGTCCATCCTAAACCATTGCCTTCCATTTCATTCTTTTAACGACTTGTTCGATTTTATCTATAAGCAGTTTGGTATAAGTTGTGTTGGAAGGAGTAGGTATATTTATGTGTGTGTATATATATGTATGTATGCGTGTTAGATGGTTAAGATTTCATCTTAACCATCTAACATGTCAGGGTATGTCATGTATCATTTTATTTATATATATATATATATATATATATATATATATATTAAAATAACAGATTAAAGTTTAACCATAGAATCGCTGCTTTCACCATTATTATTAATATATATATATATATATATATATATATATATATATATATATATATATATATATATATATATATATTAGAATGATCGAGTATCGAAAAATCGGCGTACGAGTTCACGATAAACAAAATTCGCTATGAGCGGCAGAGTGCTCACTGATTTAGATAAATCAGAGCTGTAACTATCGTTAAAATACCGTCACACATAGAACAAGTCTACAATCAACCGCACGATCGAAAATTTACGATAACGGAAGATTCGGGACACTCAGATAAAAAATAGCAATAATTCAATAAATTAAATGAATGTAAAATGCATACCCGGACCCGCTAGGAAGATGTTAAATCTAGCTTCTTGGGTTTCTGTAAATCCTTAAAGTGTTCTCTATCAGCTCATATATATATATATAAGACTTCTAGAATTCAGCGGACAGGAAATTTACTTCTTCAACGAGCTTCGTCCAAACGGATAAAAGGGCATAACCCAGGCTAAATACGCACATGGAATTCGGCAAGGGAGATGACCTCTACATCCGCGAAAACTATTCGAGAAAATGTGGAAATACACATATCGAATAAAAGTGCTCAATAGACATGTTAAAATAAACAGGAGCTATTCATCACTCAATAGAATCGACAAAAAATGAACAATAAAATTAACTGGTCAATAGCTATGTCTAGAGCTAAATATATTAGAATGATTGAGTATCGAAAAATCGGCGTACGAGTTCACGATAAACAAAATTCGATATGAGCGGCAGAGTGCTCACTGATTTAGATAAATCAGAGCTATAACTATCGTTAAAATACCGTCACACATAGAACAAGTCTACAATCAACCGCACGATCGAAAATTTACGATAACGGAAGATTCGGGACACTCAGATAAAAAATATCAATAATTCAATAAATTAAATGAATGTAAAATACATACCCGGACCCGCTAGGAAGATGTTAAATCTAACTTCTTGGGTTTCTGTAAATCCTTAAACTGTTCTCTATCAGCTCACATATAAATATATAAGACTTCTAGAATTCAGCGGACAGGAAATTTACTTCTTCAACGAGCTTCGTCCAAACGGATATATATATATATAGGGAATTTAACGTACAGTTACTGTAGGTTCACTTGAGTGAGCACTCGATACGTAGTTTCCAGTCCAGTCAGTAAAGAGATGTAGAACTAAGCAGAGTGTAATTATAATAATAGAAGGACGAATTGTTATGTCTTCATTACGTTTATTGAGTAGTGACGACGCACGTTTCGCTATTGATCAGCTCAAGGTTCGATCTATATCAATGTAACCTGACTCGGGAATCAAAAGGTCGTCGGACCTCTGCTGTGGTAATGGCAGAGTCGGGCTGGATTGATACAGATCGAACCTTGAGCTGATCAATAGCGAAACGCGCGTCACTATCCAATAAACGTAATGAAGACATAACAAATCGTCCTTTTATTATTATATATATTTATATATCACGGTACATTTGAACTATTACTCTCGCTGTTTCCGACATATCGACTGTGGTCATATTGAACTCAGATTGATTAATTTT
>OZ024742.1:302900835-302943335 GCA_964016885.1 Eledone cirrhosa | reverse complement strand
CGTGCATAGTGTAGAACATAAAAAGTCAACGTGGAAGAAAAAATAATGTTATTTACAAGCAAAGTCATTGAAGTTAAGCAGATCAAAATGTGTTAATATAGCAAGAGTGCTTAGTTGATCCATGATTCCGTGATGGAAGCAAATATTGTAACATATATGTAACATTTATTTATTTATGTAACATTTATTCCTACGTATTCTGTTTTTTGTATTCCGAACTATATATATATATATATTTATTAAAATAACAGATTAAAGTTTAAGCAAAGATTCGCCGCTTTCACCCTTAACGGGATCTTCTGAAACTAACAAAGTCAATCTGTAAACGCAGAACTGGATATTTAAAAAAACGTTGCAACCGGAGGAAGACAGGAAGACGATACTTTGGTTCGTGGAAACGTTCGCTATACGAATAAGTAAAGGTATAAATAAAACATATACTTAGCTCCAACATCAAGACGTAAAATATCCACGTATAGATCGTACTATCCGTTAGGGTATAACGTGGTTTTTGGTTATTAATGATATCTTAACTAGAGCTCTGTGTCTAGTACAGGTAATCGATGGTTGGGGAGTTTGCTTTGGTAGTCTATAGTAACTCTAATACTCTGGTGGATGGAGTTAGCTATTTGCTGGATGCTTTCCATTGTGTTTTTCTCTAATTCCTGACTGTTCTCTAGTGGGGGTGTTTTAACTACGATGTTTATATCATCAACGTAGCGGGAGTACATTATCACTAACACAACAGAAGTAACACCACAAGAGCATGAGGATAGAGAAAAGCCCTCAATGCCCATATGGTGATGTGGACAAATATAATGCAGCCCAACAAAAGGACTGCCAACAACTTCCAGGCCTGGAACAATGACGTGCCAGCGTTGTATGGGCTTCGAAAAGACCATAAAACGGGCAGTGACTCTGTCACGGGACCACCAAAACGGCCAGTATGTGGAGCTAACATTGCTAGTAACTACGGACTGTCCTATTTCCTCTCCCTGATCATACGCCCCATCATTGAAATGTCCCCAGATGTATGTGACAGCACGGAGGACCTCCTCAGCAGAATCGACGAGAGTAACCGATCTAGGGACCTAACAAACTGCATAATAGGTAGTATGGATGTTGTGTCCCTGTATCCATCTATTGACGTGGATTTTGCTGTGGAGAAATGCGTAGAAATGATCAGTGAGAGCAATGTTGTGTTCCGTGGGATTGATACCAGTGAGCTGGACTCCTACTTAAACTTACCTATAGTAATAATTATGTAGACACATATGACCTTAGAAACCTGTGCCCTACAAGACCAGCAAGAGGCAGACCACCTACCATTACCTCAATGGCCAAGAAACGCCACACAGATAGATGGAACGGGTGGACCAGAGCCATACGGACCCCCGAAAACCACGATGAACTAAAGAAAATGATTGCACATGCATGGGGGGCCAGCATAAAATTAACCCTTAAGGAACATATGTTCAAATTTAATGGAAAAACATATGCCCAAGAGGAGGGAGCACCCATTGGTGTTAGCATTGCAGGCGACATATCTAACTTATTCATGGTATGGTGGGACAGTAGACTTAAACTTAAACTTAAAGAACAATTAAAAGACCCCTTAACCCTGATAATGTACTCCCGCTACGTTGATGATATAAACATCGTAGTTAAAACACCCACTAGAGAACAGTCAGGAATTAGAGAAAAACACAATGGAAAGCATTCAGCAAATAGCTAACTCCATCCATCAGAGTATTAGAGTTACTATAGACTACCCAAGCAAACACCCCAACCATCGATTACCATTACTAGACACAGATCTCTGGATAGATACCATTAATAACAAAAAACAAATCCTCCATTCCCATTATGCCAAACCCATGACTTCCAAATATCTGACCATACCAAAATCAACATACTGATTGCGGATTTGGTACGGGTGATGAGAAACGTGTCCCGCATGTGCAACCCCGAAGAACTAGAGATACACATACAACACTTCATCCACCGTATGCAGTTCTCTGGTTACAATCAGAGAGATAAAATTAGAGTGTATAGAGGAGCCAGAACCAAATGGGAAAAATGGTAAATAATGACACAAATGGGACCTGCCCCTTGTATAGGAGCAAATTTTGGAATAGAAGGCTAATAGAATAAGGCTAATAGAATAAACTCATGGTATGATAGCAATAAATACCAGAGTGTAATGTTCATCGATACAACCCCTAGAGGTGAATTAGCTTACAAATTTAGAAGGGCCCTAGATAAACATAAACTCAATATTAAGATAGCAGAAAGACCAGGTACCTCCATAAAAACACTTATTAGCAAGACATACCCTTTTCAAAGACCCCCCTGTATAGATAAGAAATGTATAACCTGTAAATTAAGCCCCCATATTAACTGTAAAACTAGAAATGTAGTATATAGCATAAGATGTACTGAAGGACAATGTAGAGACAAAAATATAGTGTATATAGGTGAGACAGCTCGTAGTGTAGGGGAACGGATAAATGAACACTGGCGAGACCTTCAAGATAGTAAAGAATCATCTATACTCTACCAACATACTAAAATAGAACATAAGGGTAAATTAGAGAACATAGAAATAAAAATAGAATCTACACACAGAAAAGACGCAATGTTTAGACAAATCACAGAGGCAATAAACATAAAAGAATTACAACCAAAATTAAATAGAAAACATGAGTGGAACAGCAACATCACAACTTACAATTAAGGACAAAATGAAAACACACACGCACATAGAACAAACAACCAACCTGTAACATGTAAATAAACAAATAAATAAACGAATATAAACACACACAGACACCCGGATGTGGCGCATGCGCAGACTGAGCACACAACACACACACAGAAACAGGATGGCGTAGGACAGAACAAAGGAGAGGCACAAAAACAAAGAAAAGAATCCCCCAGTCACTGAAGAGGTCACAGAATGAGTGACGAAAGAACTTTGACAATATATAAACAACCATCTAGTTGTGGAACCAACGAACCAACCGGAAATTATAAATTCCTAAATTTATAAATTTATTATAATAAATTGAAGTGAAAGCAACTGGTGCGTGTGTTTCTTACTGGCAACATGACCCTCCCAAAGTATAACAAAATCGGTTTCAACACACGTTTTCAGATAAAGAATCTTGCTAAACAAATTCAGAAACGAAATATATATATATATATATATATATATATATATATATATATATATATATATATATATATATATATATATATATATATATATATATATATATTTGTATTCTAAACTATATATATATATATATATATATATTTATATATATGGTCTTTAAAGCGAAGAAATACCGATGATGGTTGGAAGATCACTGATGAAGGACCACTTTATTCATATATATATATATTTATATATATATATATATATATATATATATATATATATATATATATATATATATATATATATATATATATATATATATATAACGAAGGAAGTGTGGTAAGGAACTAGATGAACCATAACGCACCAAAGTATTCAATACTCAGAGTAGTAGAGTGGGTAATAGGAACGAGTAGGACCCCGACGGCTGAGCTCAAGCCGTTTCGACGGCTAATTCTGGACTAAAGATTTAGTCGGGGTCCTCTTCGTTCCTATATATATATATATATATATATATATATATATATATATATATATATATATATATATAGTTCGGAATACAAAAAACAGACAACGCAGGAATAAATGTTACAAATAGTATTAGTTTCACGCTTAGTGAGAGTGGCGGGGTGCGACGTTTCAGGCATAAGTCCTTCATCAGGAGAATGGATGGGAGGAACTCCGAGAAGGAGGTTAGCGAGAAAAAAGAGATACAAATAAAATATGAAGGGGAAAATAAAAGTTAAAATAAAAGTTATAAAAATGTGAGAGGGGTGTAGGGATCGGGAAGGGCACGGGTGTTGTGGTGCGTGAAGGGTGGATGGGACGAGAGAGGGGCGAAGGAAGGGGAGAGAGAGGGGGGAATATATTCTCAGCACTTCAAAAACCGAAAATTTGGCTTCGTACATTCTCTCTCTATATATATATATCTCTCTATCTCTCTCTCCCTCTCTCTATCACTGTATATATAATCTCAGAGTTTTAATTGTTTGTCAAATGACTTGATCTGAAACTCTTTGTTTAAACTGAAGAAGTTACATTGTGTATTAAGCATACATATATCCCTTTAAAAAATCAAAAATATATTTTAGTTATTTCTCATATTTCTAAAGATGATTGTCTAATTCTCTGCAAATGGTCAAAGCCAAAATTCCGACCAGTGGAGCAATTTTTTCGATGGTCGTCTGTGATACATCTTTTATAGATGCAACATTACCAAAAACAAAGTAGACTGACTGTCAAAGATTTGATCTACCTAACTGTCACTCTAATCAACGTATAGAGAGGAACGTTGAGATGTTGGAGAACGGTGAATTACGTATGTTGTCTCCTACTTTGTATCTGACGGACTAGAAATAAATAATTTTCTATATAGATAATAAATACAACCACAAGGATATGGTCCTAACGTGATGAGCCGAACTCCCAATGTCATCGCCTCCATCTCTCTCGCCCTCCCCATCTCTCTGTATGGTTAGCAAATGGGGTGCCATGTGCTGGCCTCCCCACAGACCCGGCGGACAGAATGGAGAAGGCGTTTCCCCTGAGGATGGTAAGGGAGATGCGTTTGAAGAGCCATTCCATGTCGCGAAGCTCATACCTGCGCCTGGCCAGCTCAGCGCCAATTGTAGTGAGTAGGGAGGTAGCCCTAGGGCCAAGGACACGTGAAGTCTCCAATGCCAAGGTTTGTGTCCTCAATTTCTAAAGTGCCTCCCCCAATGTTACCCACGCAACACCACATAGACACATGCATGCTCGCACACAGAAATACACAGGCGCGCATACATGCATACACATACGATTATATATACTCCCACGTTCTGAAATGTCAAAACATATTTTGCACCTCCATATATTGATAGTATTGTTGTAAATTTCTGTTAGCTTCTGCTTACTGTGGTTGATTTCTAATCATGTGAAATTATGCTATTTCACTTGCATATATTTCATCAAAATTATGCATGTCTTATCATGTTACTTAAGTGATATTTTCATATTATTTCATTATCTAGTATCTAGTCGTCAAATAGCATTAATCATTTTCGAATTCCTCATTTCGTATTAAGCATTAACATAATATGCATTTTTTCTGAGCCATAATCTCTGTAATTGTATTTCCCTCACTTCCTTCTCTCCCTCTCTCCTCCTCTCCCTCTCTTTCTCTCTATCTATCTATCTTTCTCATTTATTTCCCTCACTTCCTCCTCCTCTTTCACTCTTTTTCTCTCTATCTCTTTTTCTATTTATCTATCTATATACCTTTCTCATTAACTTTTGTTTCTCTCTCTCTCTCTCTCTATATATATATATATATATATATATATCGATCTATCTACTCTCTCTCACTTCTTCTCAGTACCCCAGTCTCTCTCAGCCTCTCACTCACTCACACTCTATCACTCTCTCTCTCTTCTCTCCATCTATCTACTCTCTCTCACTTCTTCTCAGTACCCCACTCCCTCTCTCTCTCTCTCCCTCTCACTCACTCACACTCTATCACTATCTCTCTCTCTCTCTTACTTCTCGCCCACCTCTCATTCTATAGTTTTTAAAGCCTTCATAAAACTAACTTTTGTTTTGTGTTAGTCAATTAAGTTTGTTAACTCTGATTCTTGGAATTTTTATCTTTCATTTGTCATTGATATTCTCTTGTTGATATACATTATCATCATCATCATCATCTTTATCATTATAACCCACATCTCCAACATTATCCTCGCCATCAACATCCCCAACTTCATTATCATCCCCATCACCCTCCTCATCATCATCAATAATAACTACAACAAAATGAGGATGTATGATTAACGAAGTGTAAAATATACATTTTTTGGTAAATAAAAGCAACAATCAAATAGATTAATGCAATGCGAATGATGCTGCTGTTGATGAGAAGAAGAAGAAGAAGAAGAAGAAGAAGAAGAAGAAGAAGAAGAAGAAGAAGAAGAAGAAGAAGAAGAAGAAGAAGAAGAAGAAGAAGAAGAAGAATGATTATTTTAGCTCTCACATTAAAGGATGCGCTTTTGCAATCCAGGAACAGGAAATACCAAAGAAATATCTGATGTACAAAAGAGACAGAGAGGCAAGCAAATCACCTACATGCGACAACAAAGGTAGACTCTGTGGAACATCACCCACATCCTAAACAACTCTTCCATGATGTTATTACGGTATTATGCTTTTCAGCATAGAGTTATGGCCCTTTACGTTATGAGTTCAAATTCTGCCGAGGTTAGCTTTGCCATTCATCCTTACGGGGTCGATAAAATAAAGTGCTGGAATAATTGCTGGCCTTGTGCCAAAAGTAGAAACAATTATCTATCTATGTAGCTTGATGTAACGGCCAAAACATTATACAATGCAATACGTAGAAAGGATAATCTTGAAAATAAATATATAAAAGGTTATAGCACATTCACGCGTAATATGAAAGATTACTGGAGGATATCACAGTAAAATCTAAACATAACAGGCAAGAAATAAGCATGTGGAACAGAGAAAAGAAGACATGCATATTATTAGAAATGAGCTGCCCAGCAGATATTAACAGAAAAGGACAATATTTATGCCAAACTAATGTGGAATCTGCGGATACTCCACACTGACTATAGATTTAGATTTGCACCTGTAATAATTGGGTTTTTTGGATATGTTACAAGCTGCCTCAGTACAAATTTGAGAAGCTGAGCTTCACATAACCAGAAATAGCTCAACTAGTTAGGAAGTTGCAACTACAGTAACTACAGACTTTAGAAATATGTAAAACATTTCAGAAATTTAGTATGAAATAACTGAATCTATGATTATAACACGTATAGATATAGAAACATGTATAACTCACAATATATAACTCACAATGTATAACTCACAATATGTAGATCTATAAATACAATAACATCCACACCTTCACAGACATACACACACACCTAGTTGGTATTGTCTAAATCAAAATGAAAGAGTCTGGTGTCTATGTTAGAAACAGGCTCTCTCTCTCTCTCTCTCTCTCGCTCTCTCTCTCTCTCTCTCTCTTTCGTTTTAAATAAGGAAACCAGAAGAACATAATACATGGTGGCTGATAACTCGTTTTCGAGTACGGCCATTACTTTATATCCATGTAGGAGAACCCCTACCGATGCGCTGAACGAGTGTGATTTTTAGTCCAGCCAGCAACTTGAAAACTCTGGTACAAACACTACACTGGTGACAATTATTGACACATAGTGCTGGGCCCATGGTACCATGTGACGACAAGTGCAGAGAGATCTCCAGATATAAAGCAATGCCTGTGCCGTGAGGCTCTTATAGTGAGCAAAGTCACTGCACAAAGCCAGTCCCACTCTCTTAAACAAGATGATATTTACCAAAAAGAAGAACAAGTCAACATCATTGGATACCATCAGGGTTGCAGGTGTTATATCAGAGTTTTCCTTCTCCTAGAATTCTGCCTTGACAAAGGCTAAGGGGTCAACTCAACCGGTGATTTTGGATGGCCATTGACTCTTAAGAGCTCATTTGCCCTTTGACAGGTTTTGTCTTTAGTCCTGCAGGATGTCCAAAGTCACCCTCCTCGCCAAGAAACCTTGGTGGGGTTTCCAGTTCAGTCGCCAACGACACGACCATGAGACAGGTTGTACTGGGATACATGTTACCAGTAGCACCAATACATGCATACATACATGCATACATACATACACACAGTCAGTCAACACATACACACAGTCAGTCAACACATATACACAGTCAGTCAACGCGATCAGTCGCATATTTTGGTGTGGGAGACTATTCATTAAATTTAAGATGAATACTATCTCCGACAGTAATGCCACAGCTACCAGTCATTTTGAATAACTGGTTATTCTTCTAACTATATCCACCGAAGACACCTTTTATTCTAATTTGTAGAGATATCCGACTAAATACATAATTCATTTTACAAGGATTTGCTACAAACAGCATGGCTGAACACAACATCAACAACAACAACGTTAGTGGAATACCGAAGAAAAACGAGAAAGGTAAACAACATTTATTCAGTTGTAGCTACAGAAGAAACCGAAATTATGAATCGCATTTCTCTTAGAGTTGCGAACTTAATAGTGATTTATTTAATTGTTATAAAATAGCAAAAAACAATCCCTCCATTGGCTATATGAATAGAATGAAGCTACACTGGGACGAAATACACTCAGATTCAAATCACTTCACAGTGAAACAATTACGCCAACAAACGACGTTTGTTGAACGTAAAAATAGGATAAATATTATTAATTGTAAGTCTACCACAACAAACATGGGATCAACAACACGTGCTACAGTTCACCATGCTACTAGTCTTCCTAGTAGCCAGGTCGAACAGTGCCTTGAAACAACTATGCCTGTAGCAAATTTGACACCACGTGTACCATCTAAGTCTACTTCGAATGTTGGGGAAAACACTATCGATAACAATAATCGAAGAAATTTGACACCGCGTGTACCATCCGAGTCTAGCTGGACTGTTGTTGAAAATACTATCGATAATGATGATAATCAAAAGTATAAACAATTGAAATTTTCCCTCAACGAAATCTTCCAGAGAGAAATTAATTAATGTATAAACATTTCTCTATTAAAACAACAATATTTAATTAAAAAAAAAACAAATAATGAAATATTACGTGTTATTGACGAAATAGGGGATGAATATTTACGACGGATAAAATCCCAACATTTTGGCAAATCAACACCTGTTTATATGCCTTAGCAACGACAGTGAAGCATTATCTTGATGATAGCAGGGATATTAACAAAAACAAAACACCACAAAAAATACCATTATCTATATTACTAAAACAGAGAATGTCTGTTTGTCTGTCTGTCCAATCATGAAACCTCGAGAACCACCCACACAAGTTTTTACAAACTTTACACATGTAGTACTTATGAACCCGTGAGTGTTTTGAGCAAAAGAAATTTCAAATTGTCAATGCCCTAGGCGATGCATTAGGCGATTTAGTGATCTCTCTATAATTCTTAGTCTTTCTCTTTTTAGATACATACATAGATATAACGTTGGCCCTTATAATTGTTTCTACATTTGGCACAAGGCCAGCAATTACTCCAGTGTATTACTGGTACTTTATTTTATCGACCCCGTAAGGATGAAAGGCAAAGTTAACCTCGGCGGGATTTGAACTCAGTCCGTAAAGGGACGTAACTGTGCTGCAAAGCATGGCGTCCGACCCTCTACCGATACTGCCAATCCACCGCCTTATAATATCTGTCTGTATGCCTGGCTGTCTGCATTACGTCATTATGACGTGGTGTGTGTGTGTGTGTATATGTATATATAGTGTGTGTATATATATATATATATATATATATATATACAATATATTAACAAATGGAAACTATATTTATAAAACCATATTTATTTTATTATACATATCCCAACAAATTAAATATAACCTCTGTTTGAGATGCAGGACATGCCAGCGATAATGAGGGACAGAGACCGCTGGAGAGAACTCGTCCATGGACCTCGGGAATTTTACCCGCCTTATATATATATATATATATATATATATATATATATATATATATATATATATATATATATATATATATATATATACAGTGTGTAACGTTTTTCGAAATATTTACTTCTGCGTTCACAGATATATTATTTTAGTTTCAGAAGATCCCGTTAAGGGTGAAAGCAGCGATTCTGTGCTTAAATTTTAATCTGTTATTTTAATAAATATATATATATATATTATATATGGAAAGTTATATTTAAATTGTTGGGTTACAACTAGTAAATATTTATAACTGATATAAAACTGTCTGAAGAAGGCATAACATATTGTTAATATGATATCCCTGAAATATATATAATGAAATAAATATGGTTTTATAAATATAGTTTCCATTTATTTAATATCGTATATATTATATATATATTATTATATATTCGTGTTCAGATATTTTTGCATACACATATAAACAAAAGTATTTATTTCGCGATAAAGTATTGATTTTCTTCAAACGGAAAAAAACCCTGGTAATGTACGACGAATTTTTTTTATAAGCACAAAATGTAGACACCAACCCGAGGCCGAGGTGTTCCTTACTTCTCTGTACTGTTATTTATATATTGGTGTACAGATATTTTTGCATACACAATAACAAAATATAAACAATCGTATTTACTTCACGAGGCTCAAGATGGATAAATATATATCAAATATATAAGAACCCTACAGCAAATACCGAGCAACGCCGGGCCATTCTGCTAGTATATAACTAAAATAGGAAAAAAGATTGCTGACCTACGAAAAACCATAGGATATGTGACAATGCTCCTTACAAACAAACAAACACCAAAAAACCTCACGCCTCACCAACAAAGAGTGAAAAATAAAATCGAGATGGTGTTTGGTAACAGTAGAACCAGAACTCTTCAATATATGCTGATCACCCTCAAACAAGAATTGAGAGTTGTCAGCGAAAAGGGCCGATACCTGAAGAAGGTAGATGAAAGAAAAGTGCTTAATAAAAGATTCAGACGAAACCAAACATCAGTCTGAAGCACAAAATAATAAGTGTCACTGAGGCGCCATCCCAGAGAGATATAGATTCCTTTTGGAGAAAAATAAAGGGTTAAAGGAAGAATTTCAACCAAGATTCAGTGTGGCTGAAAGAAATCCGAAAGAACTATTGTTCCTACACTACAATAAAAACATACGAAATAAGTGAGGGTACCCTTGAGACTGGGATATGAAAACTCCAAGATGAGAAAACACCAGGAAGAGACATGATTGTCGGCTACTGATACAAAAAACTGATATTCTACCGGAAGTATCTTACTGACCTCTACCAACAAGTTCTTAAGGGAGATACACTTATACCAGAATGGTTGACATTAGCACAAACATTACTGGTCCCCAAGAACAAAGACACCCAGTTCGCTAAAAACTACCAACCTATTGCATGCCAGAAACTGATGTATAAGATGTATACAGCCTGCCTGAACCTATTCCTCTAAGATCACTGAAAATAATTGTTTCTACGTTTGGCACACGGCCAGCAATTAACCAGTGCATTACTGGTACTTTATTTTATCAACCCGGTAAGGATGAAAGGCAAAGTTAACCTCGGCGGGATCACTGTGAAAATAATAACATCATCACAGATGAAAAAGCAGCTGGAAATAAAGGGGTTTGGGGTTGTGCTGAACAACTCCTAATCAACAAAACTGCGATGTTGGAGATGCGACAACTTAGGAGGAATATGGCTACAGTCTGGCTGGACTACAGGAAAGCTTTCGATTCTGTTCCCCACTCTTGGATGATAGAGGCCCTCCGTCTTGCAAAGTTCCAGACATTATTATCAGAGCCATAGAGAAGCTGTCTTTGTTGATTAGGAGTTGTTCAGCACAACCCCAAACCCCTTTCTTTCCAGCTGCTTTTTCATCTGTGATGATGTTATAAAGTTAAAGACAGAGAAGGAGGACTCTATTTTCACTGATAAAATAAAATATCGCAGGGGTATATTTCAGGGAGACAGTCTCTCGGTGATATTATTTATCCTGTCCTTTCTGCTAAAGAAATGTGAAGGATACATTATTGGCTCACAGGAGGACAGAAATACGAACTTAACCCATAATTTATTTGTGGATGATCTGAAACTCTCTATGCCAAGAACATGGATGGGATGAAGAAAAATCTTGACCTGGTTACAACGTTCTCAAAGGATATAGGAATGGAGTTTGGCCAAGATAGATGCTCATATATGACTGTAAAGCGGGGGAAAACAACAACCTAATCTAGCAACATTGTCATCAACGGCCTAACTGTTTCACTGATATCTGATGAGGACTGCTACAGATACCTAGGGATAGATGAGAACATTTCCTATAATGGTATCTGTAATAAGGAACTCGTAACCAGTGAATACTACACCCGATTAAGAAAGATATGGTCATCGGAACACTCCGCGCAAAACAAAACAGTGGCTCACAATGTGTTTGCTGTGCCTGTCCTAACAACAACGTTTGGAATCCGAGCAGTTGATGTTACTACTCGAAAATTACTAAACAACACCGGAAACTTCCACATCAAGAGTGATATTGACCGCCTTTACTTGAAACGTAAGCAGGGAGGTAGAGGTCTAACATCAGTCCAGACAGCATTTGAATGTCGCATCATATCCCTCCGACAACATCTACGAACCTCGAAGCGTAGGAACCCGTCTCTCCAGCAAGTCTATCTGCATGAAACAGAGAGTTGGGAAGGAACTCCCCGAGAGATATTCCCTGTGTGATAATCAAAATCTCACACCCAGGGAAGTCGCTCAGCAGTATCGCAGTAAATCCATGGATGAAAAACTGCATGCTTATCAGCAAAAAATCATGGATAGATATGTTGCCAGGAAGCTCTAGAGTGAGAGTAGTATAGATAAAGGAAGTAGTCTATCTTGGACCAACAACCGCTATATTGGCTCTCACTTTGAAGGATACGCTTTTACAATCCAAGAACAGGAAATCAACACGAAATACCTGATTCATAAAAGAGATAGGGATGCAGGCAAAACACCTAGATGTGATAACAAGTGCAGACTCTGCAAATTAACATCGAAGATGTCACCCATGTCATAAGCAGCTGTCCAAAGATGACATCGCGGTACTATTTACCTATGAGGCATGATGTAGTGGCCAAAACACTGTACAATGCAATCCGTAGAAAAGATAGCCCCGATAATAAACACATTAAAAGCTACAGCAATGTGGAAGACATACATATACATAATATGAAAGAGTACTGGTGGAATGTTCCAGTAAAAACCCAAATAAAATGCCGGCATAACAGACCAGACATAATGATATGGGACAGGGAAAAGAAGGCATGCACAGTAGTGGAAGTTAGCTGCCCAACAGATGCCAATATAATATCAAAGATTAGCGAAAAGGAGAATATTTATGCAGAACTGATGAGAAATCTGCAGATACTCCACCCTGATTATACCTTCAGATTTATGCCTGTGATTATTGGGACACTGGGATATGTTAGTAACTTCCTCAATACAAATTTCGCGGGAAATTTCGCGGGAACAGAAAGAACACAACTAGTTAGGAAACTACAAGTACAATCCATTAATGGAACAGTAAAAATATGTAAAACATTCCAAAAATGTTGCATCTAATAACTTTATATAAACATGTACAGATACAAAGCATATACACATGCTCACATACAATAACATCCATACCTACACATGCATGCAGACATGCATACATATCTACCTAGTTGATGTGTAAATTCTAATGATGTTAGTAAATTGTAACTGTTAGAAACCGACTCTCTCTCTATTGGCAAAAATTTGTGAAATTATAAAACCAGAAAAACATACATACGTACATACATACAGACAGTCAGACAGCCAGACAGACAGACAGACAGGTAGACAGACAGACATGCCTCATTCGTATTTGCTATCACATATGAATATATGAGAGATTTTAAGTATACTAACATTATGTTGTTTGTTATACTTTCGTTTATTATTAATATTTCTGCATATTTACCGTAACGTTACACTTTCTAAATGTACTGTGTAATGTGTTTTTCTTTTCTTTATATTAGGATTTGTTTTTCCTTAATCCGTTCATTTCCATTCATTGTTTGATAATTTTAAGCTAGCGAAAGATACGAGGATTATTTTTCTCCAAGATGTGAGGAGCTATTGAGGCTTTCGAAACAGAGAAGCAGACTAAGTGTTGTATACAATATGAAAAATACATCTAGTATAGAAATATTGTACCTCGTTCCTTATAGTGTGAGTAAAATCCTATCAAATTTAAATGATAAATATCAATACTGAGATTTAGGAAAGAGAATGACAAGCATAGTTATGTCACTGGAATTTCCATGGAATTTATAAAGAAACGAAGTGTCACCAGAATGTTAATAAATGATATGACAGTTCAATAAAATAGATATTTAGGTTAGCTGATAGGCAATGTCTCAAATAAAATATTTCTGTTTCAATCATAAAAGAAACCTCTAGAAGTACATTTGTCTTACATTAAACTTTTTCCAAAAACACAAACACAGACCTGTTGAAAGTTTAGTCAAGTGAGCTGTATATCCTTGTTCGACATCTATAGATTCTGACGACGCGTGTTCCAATTTTTTGAACAGTAGATCAGCCTGCTCATCAAATCAAACTGCATGGGGCTGACTATTCGACACATGTGTATCTTATACATAGTTCCGCGTGAAACAGTGTGCCTGTGACAGTGCTGATCCTTTGAGTTACAGTTACATCTCATAATTGCTATCTGAGCAGACTGACACAGCGTGAAATGAAGTGTCTTGTTCACGATCAGAATGACCAATGAGTATTCGGGCTCACAACCGAATGAGCTGAATACACTAACCACTAAGCCGAGCAACTTTACGTGTAGGCTATATAGATCACATCTCTACAAGACCCAACCAGTCGGGAGCAAGAATCAAATTCCCCAAATCACTCGAAACTCTCTTTAAAATGCCGGAGTTGAATGAACAACAAATAATTCGTAAATAAACTGATATTCTATGCTGGAACATGGGAGAATGATTTTTTGTTCGTCTATATGTTGATGATATTATCCATCAATCGCAACTCGTGGCAAAAGCGTTGCCTATTTCCTGTGAAAGAGGCTGTAGGATTTCAACATACACTGTCAAATGAGAAACCGTAAGCCACCCATTTCGAAACTTTAACAATTTGGACAATTCCCCTCTCCTGGACTTAGCTTCATTTATCGACCACAGAAGTGTAAGAGAAAAGATTGACCTCCACGATATTTGAACTGAGGACACAAAGATTTGGAACAAATACGTTTGTCAGTTCATCTCATAGATAGATATAAATATATATTGGTCAGTATTGGAATATCGTTCGTTACAGAAATTTTCAGTCAGAACTGGCACAGCCCAAACAACAACAAAAACATTTAGCTTATGGACTCATTTAAAGTCTACTGAAAATATACAAGAATATTTTATATTAATCGACAGAAAATATGAATTTATTACCGCAAGTATCAAGCAAAGACACACGAACGGACATAGTATATACATACATAATACATACATACATACATACATACATACATACATACATACATACATACATACATACATACATACATACATACATATATATATATATATATATATATATATATATATATATATATATATATATATATTAAAATAACAGATTAAAGTTCAAGGCCCGATTTGAAGCTGTGGTGTGCCGTGCCGGTGACCGATCGTCATCTGTTTGTTCAACACTGGCTTGGAAGAACAATCAACATGTTTCTGGGTCATTTCCCTTTATCAGGACAGACTTCTGCCAGTCTGTTGAACGGTTGAAAATATATAGTGTGTGTGTATTGTGGTTTGCTTGAAGCATTGAAAAATATATAAATTGGCTATGTCCAACGCGTGTGTGGTTGTAAATATTGGATCCCTTTATAATGGATGATACACCCGAAATATAATAACACCATTTTATTTGGGAAGTCTAAGAGGGTGGTACTTAATGTAGAAGCTACATTTGAAATAGTTACACATCTGTCCCTTATATGTCAACAGATATTTACCTATAAGTACATAGGGAATGGCAAACATGTTATAGAGATGTATATCACTATAGTACAATACTGCTATACTAATCCTAACCATAACCAATATTTTCACTATAAAGTAGTCATACAACTGTATATGACTATAGTCCAAATACTGTCGGACATATGCACGTCACCATAATAGCATACTTCTCGTACAGCCGTGTATCACACAAATGCAATACTGCTGTACATCCGTAAAGCTATATGATTCTAATCATATATCACTATAGTTCAATACTGCCATTCAGCTGTATATCGCGATACAGCTGTATAACCCCATATCATATGATACAATACACTACCGATACCTCATCATTTCATTATATTTTCTTGTTCTACACACGACCTGTAGGGATGAAGAGTTGGTGGTTGAAACCAGCTGGGAGAATATAATTGTAAATCTACTTAAATAACAAGTGACGTTTTCGAGTATCTTTACAAAGACTGCTTCAGTGAAGACTCATATGGATGAAGATTCGTATTTGAGAAGCAGTTTAGGTAGAGATTTGATGATCCAGTTTTCTGTAAAATATGATAGAAATTGTGCCTCAAATATCAATAGATTAAGCTACTGCGACGTACTATGATTCAAGAAAGCAAAACTGTAGAAGGTGACAATGAAAGTACTGATTTATATTCAAGGGTGATTTACACATAGGCAGTGTTACTGTTACGAACATTCAGAATCATGGTTGATCTGTTTGATCAGAAGGTAGAACAACGCAGGTAGCCAGAAAATTCCAGCGGCTAAACATAGACATGGTAAAACTCTATGAAACATACTTTTATATGACAAATAACTAACCTAGCTGTCTCCTGGTTTTGCAATATTTTCGGCCAGAACAAGGAAGTGTCAAAGTAGAGATAATAGGACTTGTGTGCCACCAGATAAATTTATTTATTGAATGTATGCATGAATCTTAAACGTTTTACGCCACAGTTTTTCATGTAACTAACACAAATGGCGTATAGGGACACATCTATTCGAGAAGAATGGTTTAGGTTTAGTAAATTTATTGATAAACTTTATTAGTAGAAAACTGAGAATATAGTATACCCGCGAGCAAGTCTACAGCCACAAGAAAAAGTGGATAATTAGAAAAATAATCCATTTAGAGTAATTATGTAAATTAGTACAGAATGTTACACAAACGCATGTTTTGCACAACATCAATTATAAAAAAGAATGTAAGAAAGTGTTATTTGAGCGGCTATATTCGTTCGTTTATTTTTTGTAGGGTTTATAAAGCTCAGCTTCAATAATCTTCTGAAATGCAACAATTCCAAATTAATCAACATTCCAGAATGAACTGAAGATAATCAGTAAAGTTTTAAAACAATTGAACGGAAATATAATTGTTTCTACTTTTGGCACAAGGCCAGCAATTACCCAGTTCATTACTGGTACTTTATTTTATCGACCCCGTAAGGATGAAAGGCAAAGTTAACCTCGGCGGGATTTGAACTCAGAATAGCAAGGGCCGTAACTCTATGCGTCAAAGCATGGCGTCCGACCCTCTACCGATACTGCCAATCCACCGACCTATTGAACGGAAATATAATGAAGTCATGTGAACACCACAAAGTGGGTATTGTTGACAGTATGAAGATATATATATAGAGAGAGACCTGGTATATTCATTTTCACTCTACAATATTCCTTGTTTCTCATAGGTTCTTACCCCCTTTAGAGATAGCTGTAAAGAATTCTCCCTTAACGCATGAGTGGCCTGGCATCCACAGATCAGAATGTCATCTTACTCCATCACGTTTGTTCTACAGCCAAGCCCAGCCACCCTCACCTCCACCCGCCGCTATGAAGGAATTTAACTATGTATACGACATTCCAAAATCTTTGACCACTCCCCGTGACAGAAAAGAAAAACAACAATGTTTAGGATTGTTTGATATGATACTACTGCTATGTTTTGATTACATGTCCATATATGGACTGTACCCCTTGATAAGTTCAGCTAGATCACTACCGTCCTAACACTACTGGTTTCGTTCGGATCTAGCTGTCGAAACAGCTGGAGCTCAGCTGTCGGGGTCCTGACTTTTTTCCTATATATATATATATGACATACTCCCCAGCATAATGTAAAATGTATGGTGGGAGTCAGACTAGAGAAAATTTATTATATACCTTTATCTGACAGGAAATAGTTAGACTTTAATGTTTTCGAATTGCTGATTGGTTACTGATGAGGAGAAATGAGAAGAAAACGAGAATTTTATATAATTTCTTACCAGAAATCTGGAGACAGACCAGGATTGACAATTTATGAGTTTGCCTCATTACGTTATTGAAACTGATATATGAACACGTATGTACACATATATATATATATATATATATATAATGAAGGAATTGTGGTAAGGAACCAGATGGACCATAACACACCAGAATACTCAATACTTAGGGTAGTAGAGTGGGTAATAAGAAAAGGCATGACCCCGACGGCAGAGCTTAAGCTGTTTCGACGGCTTATTCTCTGGACTCAGAAATAGCCGTCGGAATGGCTTGAGCTCTGCCGTCGGGGTCATACCTTTTCCTATATATATATATATATATATATCGGTTTTTACGAATGTAATTTTTTACGAGTTTGGAATCCGATGAACTTGTCCACTAGGAGCTTTGAGTTCCGCGTGCATTGTTTACACATAAGGCTTTCAATGATTGCTTGCGTTTGTTCTATAGATTTATAAAGTGTATTACGTGTGTTAATGAGTGTATATATATTTAGTATAGTTATCAAAGGTAAATTCACTGGTTGGAGCAATAACTGTCTTGATAACGTGTATATATATATATATATATATATATATATATATATATATATATATATATATATATATATATATAATATATATATATATAGCCACTTACATCCACACCACGTATAAACAGAAACACACACGTGCGTATCCCCACATACACACACTCAACCTCCGGAATCCACTAGCTATGCTACGAGCTGTCTCACCAATGTACATTATATTCTTAAAGAATAAGAGAACGATTAAATGAATACTGGCGAGAGCTTCAAGATAGAAAAGACTCATCAGTACTCTACCAACATGCTAAAATAGGACATAAGGGCATATTAGAGAACATAGAAATAAAAATAGAATCTACACACAGAAAAGACGCAATGTTTAGACAAATCACAGATGCAATAAACATAAATGAACTTCAACCAAAATTAAATAGAAAACATGAATGGAATAGCAAGATCACAACTTACAATTAAGGACAAAATGAAAACACATACACATAGAACAAACAACCAACTAGTAACATGTAAATAAACAAATAAAAACACGCACAGACACCCGAATGTGAACACATGCGCAAACTAAACACACAACACACACAAAAACAAGATGGCGTAGGACAGAACAAAAGAGAGGCACAAAACAAAGAAAAGAATCCCCGGTCACTGATGTGGTCACAGAATGTGTGACGAAAGAACTTTGACAGTATATGAACAACGATCCGGTTGTGGAACCAACCAACCGGAAATTTATAAAAAATTTTAATTTATAATTTAATTCATAATAAATCGGAGTTAAACACTGGTGTGTGTGTTTCTTATTGGCAACATGACCCTCCCAAAGTATAACAATGTGTGTGTGTGTGTGTGTGTGTGTGTGTGTGTGTGTGTGTGTGTGTGTGTGTGTGTGTGTGTGTGTGTGTGTGTGTGTGTGTGTGTGTGTGTGTGTTTGTAAGCATGAGTATATGTATATATATATATATATATAGTGTGTGTGTGCACACCTGTTTATCTGTCCATGTGTGCGTGAGATTATGCGAAATACTTATGAGTCATCCTTTTCAAAACACAATCTTACATATTCGGTTCACATGACTAACTTTCATATCACGTGCTACACCCCATTGCTCACTTTCTCCAGCCCTAATCATATCTCCAATTTTTGTACCTTTTTGGAATTCAGACGCATTTTCTTTGAAAGTATTCCACTCATAAACTACACACAGCTTCCTAAATATGAAAATAACAACAAATGAACCGGAAGACTTTCAATTACAATCACATCGGATATATAACAGGAGTAAGAAATAATATAGTTGGTTTTATATATTGATTACTATTTTTCATAAATTTTATATATATTTATTATATCTTAACTTTGATTTTAGGAGAATATTGATTTTTGAAACGACTCCATTATATTATATTTAAGCTCATTTAATTAAGGTAAAAATTATCGATATATATATTTCGTTTATTTAAGCAATACGAAATTTAGCGGGAATGTTCTATTGCTTTTCCATTTGTTTATGTTTTAGTTGTTATTTTTATCTTCATTTTGCTTTATTTGTTGTTAGTGTTGTTGTCATAGTCGTCGTATGTTATTAGTAATATTTCCTATTGGAGGAACTCTTGAAAATTATAGCATAAGCAAACTTGAACGATTCGATAATATGGTTAAAAATATTTACGTACATATATACATTCTATAGGCGGCGAATTGGCAGAGGTGTTAAGACGGATAGAATGCTTTACGGTATTCTTCCCACCGGGGTCAATTTTGCCTTTCATCCTTTCGAGGTCGATAAAAGTAACGGTCCAGTACGATGGTTGATTATTCCTCTATAGAAAAAATCAATGGTGTTCAGACCTGGAGAGGTTTGGGGTCCGCCAGTTTTAAAAGTGCCCTATATACGCCGTTTGACAGTGCCTCTACGACTCCACAAGGAGTTATGGGATCGTTATCCTTTTATCTTTTATACCTTCTAGGAATACAATTGACTCATATTTTACAGTTTATATATGTTTATATATGTATATACATATATAAACATACATGTATATACAGTGGTTGTGAATCTTTATGTCTATCCAGTAGGGCAACTAATATGTCAGCCTAACTGAATTTCGCGTCACAGGGTATTACATTCAATTTAGATATCAAATTTCATCGTTGTGAATTCAAAATACTGTCGTGAACGAACTGCAGTGTTCGCTTTATAAGCAATTCATTACCCCATCAACAATAATACATGTATAATTAAGATGCATTCCTCCCAGTGTAAATGATCCTAATAATAATTGATCACTAAAAATAATTTTTTCTACGTTAGGCACAAGGCCAGCAATTACCCAGTGTATTACTGGTACTTTATTTTATCGACCCCCGTAAGGGTGAAAGGCAAAGTTAACCTCGGCGGGATTTGAACTCAGAATGGCAAGGGCCGTAACTCTATGCGCCAAAGCATGGCATCCGACACTCTACCAATACTGCCAATCCACCACTTTTGATCACTAAAAATAATAGTAGCGAAAACCGGGTACGATACTCCTAGTGAGTAATCTAACCTTGTATCTTCTCCAGTGCCAGATGAATTCTTTAACCACTACGCTAAAGGACTGCTGGTCAACAACTACGTCTTTTAAAATATTTTACGCCTATAGCTAGACATGTAAATAAAGCGGTTGCCTTGGGAAGCATTGGGAAAATTTTAATTTTGAAATGTGTGCTTCCCACGCAAATTACCATAATAATAGTCGATGATTATAAAAAAAAGTTGGAAATATCGGAAAATCTGATAAACGATTTACAGTCTCTTCTTGGTGGTTGAGATATGAATAATAACAGTCGCAGTATTGTTGGCCACCCTAGTCAGGTATATTGTATTAATCTATAGTGTGATGGAAGTGTTTATTTGATGAAAAGGAATATTAAATAGGATCGTCAAAAGTCTCTATCAAAACAATATTTTGAGAGAGATCAATAAATCTAAAGAGATGTATTCGAAAATATCAATATAGAATAAGGCCATCACAAAATCTCCTTCAAAACATAGCATAATATTGACCACACGATATGATTTTAACCAATAATATCCATTTATTACATGAGCAGACTATCACAGTTCGTCAGTTGTAAGTATTGTTTATTGTTTAAACATCAGTACATGAGTAGTGTTTATATTAAGGGGCAAAAACAACGTGTACTTAACTAAGCTCCAGTACATTTGTGATATTTATATTAAGGGGTGAAAAATCAACCCACCAAGATCTGAATATAAAGTAAATGAAACTGGAAACTTCAGAGGACTTGTGTTTAGCTGCAACTGCTTTCCAGAAATATATGAACTTTAACTGCATACTCATAAATTATCCGTTTTGTCTCAAGTCAAATGAAAAGAAGCAAATATTGAAAAGTTGCCGTGTATAAGAGACATGATCTCGGTAACGCAGCTTAACGAGTTGGTTTCATTTCCTGGGTGAACACAATTCCTTTCAGATAGGACAATAAATAGTATTTTTTCGAACTTCCAAACGTGAGAAAATCTAATATCATTTTTCCACCTTTTTGGAACGGTGCTAAAGAAATAAAGGATAGTGGGTTTAGGCAAAGAGAGGAGAATAAGATAACTTCCCACAGAGTTCGTTTTACAATGGTGTGTGGTTTAGAATTTCCAGTCAGTGCTATTTCACTAACTTTACATAGGTAATTTATTTTTATTGATATCTTAACATTCCATTCTCTACTCATTCACAAAATATATTAACGTAACAAGATGATACTTCTCATCGGGAACACACCTTAAAATGATAATAAAAACGAAAGAAATATTACATATTTATAATTGTTTCAAATTTTGGCACAAGGCCAGCAATTACCCAGTGCATTACTGGTACTTTATTTTATCGACCCCGTAAGGGTGAAAGACAAAGTGAACCTCGGCGGGATTTGAACTCAGATCGTAAAGGGACGTAACTATGCTGGAAAGCATGGCGTCCGACTCTCTACCGATACTGCCATATTTATAATGATAGCAAATAATTCTATATTTTAAAAACAGGATGCATTCAAAAGTCTTTCAATCTACCTATATGCAACGTGGAACTGTAAAGGGAGAACAATTATAAAGATTCTGAATCCTGAATTTCATTGAGGTAAACATTTCTATATTCAGCCTTAATGTCAAGCCTAAATGAGTATTGCTTCATTCATTTTGACTTTATATATATATATACATATAACGAAGGAGGTGTGGTAAGGAACTAGATGGACCATAACGCACCAGAGTACACAATACTTAGGGTAGTATAGTGGGTAATAGGAAAATGTTAAACCCCCAAAAAGTTCTAATTTAGTCCAGAAATAGCCGCCGAAACGGCTTGAGCTCTGCCGTCGGGGTTTAACATTTTCCAATATATATATATATATATATATATATAATAAAGAATTCATATCTAGTAACATATATATACATACAGATGCATATCAATGCTATCAAATATATAGGTTTTGTCTTAATAACAGTGTGGTTCAATGCATGGGGTTGCAGAACAATAATATAAGAGACGTAAAATAAGAAAATTATAAAATTAACTTACTTACTAAAATATCACTTCCAACTAATTAGTTTCTGGAATGGAGTAAATATATTTTCCGAAGAATAATATAGGAAGCATTCCGTCGTCAGGAAAGTCTATTCTCATGTAAGTTTCCAGGCAAAGCGAGGACACTGGAAACTTATTAAAAAATAATTCAGTGGATAGGAAATAGCAAAGCGTGGACTGAATTCCAAGCCATTGAGAAGATCACTGCCTCTACGTCTGTGGCAAATTCAAAAAGAATCGAACACGTGACATCGAGGTCAATCAGTGGAAAGTGGTTTGCTAATAAGACAGCGGCCTGCCTACAACCGCAGCAGCAGTCATGGCCAATATTGCTCGACAAATAATTTGGAGATAATAATAAAGAATTCATATCTAGTAACATATATATACATACATAGACTTTCCTAATTTGGAGATAATAATAAAGAATTCATATCTAGTAACATATATATGGCCGTCACCTCGTTCCAGTTCTTCTCCACCTGGAGGTCAGGACCAAACCAGACCCCGAGCAGCTTTACCGGTCCTTCCGTCCAGCGTCCGACGACGTCATCGAAAGGATCGGTTTGCTTCTCCACGTTCCGAGCTGCAAACCGACGGATTTGTCCCGGTTCAGCTTCGCTCCTCTGAACCTTTAGTATTCCTTCAGTAAGGTGCCGACTTCCCCGAATTGCGAGGTGCTGTCACGTCGTCGGCGTAGGCCGACGCCGCTTTTCGCAGTCCCGGTTACAAAGGGATGCCCTGCAATAGCTCCAACTTCCGCAGTAGTGGATCGAGAGTCAGTACGTACAGAAGGGGGGAAAGAGGGAATCCCTGTCGGATGGATCGCGTGATATGGAACGACTCCGAGAGGTAGTCGTTCACCTTGACCCTTGAGCAGTTGTTGCGGTTGTGCATTGCAGCAATCCAGCCCCTGAACACGGGACCGAAGCCTGCCGCCTCGAGCACCGCATCCAGGTAACGATCAAAAGCCTTAGACTGATCCAAGTTGATCAAAAGCCTTAGACTGATCCAAGTTGATCAGGGCCCCACCGAAGCCGGGTTTACACCCTACCCTCTCTATGATGTATCGCATGAGGTGGAGGTTGTCGTGTATGGACCTGGTCGGGATTGCGCATGTCTGCGCTTCTCCCACAAGGTTTTCGACGACAAGCACCAGCCTCTTTGCCAACACCTTGGCCAAAATCTGTAACTCTGTGTTGAGCGAGTTATGGGCCGGAAGTTGCCTATGTCATCCCCCTTGTTCTCGTCCTTCCTGACTAACGTGATTACGCCCTTGGTCACAGAACTGGGAATTCTCCCGTTGTGCTTCCAGTAACAGTAGACCGCTTCTAGGAGACCGGAGAACAAGTCCGTCATTGCTACGTAAAATGCGTAGGGTAGACCGTCGAGACCTGGAGATTTGCGTTTGCCGCATTGGCTCAGCGCGTCCCCAATCTCAGCGGCCGAAATCGGCTTTTCGCAGACCTTCACCTCGCTGTCCGAGAGTCGCGGTAGGCCGTCGAGGTATGGACCGAAATCCATAGCCCCTCCCGGCGCGCCGCCCTGCCCGAACAGTTGAGCAAAATACCGCTGAAAGGCCGCGCACATTTGCTTCGGCTCACGTAAAACGCGTCCGTCTTGGTCCTTCAAACCGAATCGTGGACTTGTTGCCACTTTTTGCCTCCGTCACTCGGGTAACGATGATGAGGCATCATCTGTGTTGTTGGGGTACGTTTGGGGAGCTGTTATGTGTGTGGGTGTTTCTGGAGTTGTTTTAGGTGGTGAAGGGTTGGGTGGGACTGTGTTTGTCGTTTGTTTTGTTGTCACTGTTTTTTTTTATGTTGTTGTTGCTGTGCTGGTGTTGCAGGTTTTGGCAGTAGTGCCTTTTTTTGGCTAGTTAGCCGAGGACAGAAAGCTTTTAGGTGACCCCTGCTTGAGCAGTGGTAACATGAGGGCCGCCTACCCTCGACCGAAATGTTTATGTATATAAGCCCATCCAGCAACACACGTTCCGGGATCCTAGCTATTCGTTCTGGTGTCATTTGGACCAGAACTTCCAGGCTAGTTCCGCTGAACAGGACTTACCTACCGATATTATTGAGTCTTTTTCGTGGATTAAAAATCCACATAGTACCCACCAAATGTCAATATTTGGTGTGATACTTTAGATTTTTATTTTCTGTGTCCTTTTCCCCATGTAAGTGGGGGAAAAGGTGAACAGCGGTGACACAATTGGCGACACAGAATATTTATGTGCCGTCAGTTGGTCTTTCATTTAAATGGATAAACTCCCGTAGAGTATACCCTTCTGAATAAAAGCAATGCCTTTTAAGGCATTTTTTAAAGCCAACTCAATTTCGCCTTGTTAAAGTTGAGTCGGTTTTCGTGTTTTATTTGAGATTGTCCTGAAAATCACAGTTTTCAAGGCAGCTTCTCTTCGCAAATCTGGGGGAGAGTTTATGGAGAATGATCCGTTCTCCCCAAAAGTTACATATTGTCTGGCGTTGTTCAAAAGCTCATTTGCATTTGAAATATCTACCGGAGTGTAGCTTACCGTTTTCTTTACGGTTTGCGCAAATGATATTTTGTCGTTTACTTCCTTGTTGCAGTTATTGGTATGGTTGTTGTTATTATTGTTCTTATTGTTGATGTTGTTTTTGTTTTTTCCGTTGTTGGTGTTGTTCTTGTTGTTGTTGGTTGTGGTTTTGTTGTCGTTGTTGTTCTTCTTGTTCTCGTTGTCACTGTTGATGTTGATAGCCTTGTTTTGGTTTGTGCCATTCACAGTTTTCGTGTTGGTGGTGCTGGTGTTGTTGTCAGGGGGTGTTTTAAACATATCGAAGTGTTTCAACGAGGCGGTGCGAGCTGCTTCTTGGCTTAACAGTTTTACCGTCCCTCCACCACCTCTGTCTAATTGTTGGCTGACAGATTTGATGATGTTGTTGTTTTTGTTGCTGTTTTTGTTGCTGTTGTTGTTACTGTTGTTGTTGTTGTTGGTGATAGCAGCAGGCAGGCAGCCTTCACCTGACACTAGTGCTGGGGAAGGTGAGATTAACAGCCCATCTCCACAATTCTCTGATGTGTTTTTTGTGAAGATGAGGTCAAAGATTTTGACCCTTTTGGCTATATTCAAAATTCCGGTAGAAATTTTGTGGAATTTCTCCGTTTTTTGCCCTGGTGGACTTATTATTTGGGTTTGCTACCACCTACAAAGTGTAGGGTGGCAGCTTATCTACAAAATGGTGTAAGAATGTAGATTCAGTTCATGCAATTTCCAATGAAATTAAAACATTTACTCACCAGCGCGTTTTCCACGTGTTAGACAGAATCCGATAGATAGATGTATGCATATAAGTATATATATGTGTGTGTGTGTGTGTGTGTGTGTGTGTGGTGTGGGTGGTGTGTGTGGTGTGTGGTGTGTGGTGTGTGTGTGTGTGTGTGTGTGTGTGTGTGTGTGTGTGTGTGTGTGTGTGTGTGTGTGTGTGTGTGTGTGTGTGTGTGTGTGTGTGTGTGTGTGTGTGTGTGTGTGTGTGTGTGTGTGTGTGCATTTATGTATAAACACATATATATACAATACCAGAACCAGAAGATTACGTTACATCGTTTATTAACTTCTGCTTCTGAAAGAATTCTGGTCAACAAATTATATAATCTTTACGTGATTTGTAACACAAAAATAACTTACTTCAAAAGGGCATATTTAGAAATTAAGAATGACTGCATGACATTATCTTATAATAAGAGCGGTGGATTGGTAGTATCAGTAGAGGGTCGGACGCCATGCGTTCCAGCATAGTTATGTCCTTTAGGGTCTGGGTTTTAATCCTGTCGAGGTTAACTTTGCCTTTCATCCTTACCGGGTCGATAAAATAAAGTACCAGTAATGCACTGGGTTATTGCTAGCCTTGTGCCAAATGTAGAAACAATTATATTATAATAAGTTTTATGTTACAATAAAATAATTTTAAGTTTGACGAAAAAATTCGTGGTTTTTATTGAGGCTAATATAGTGTTTTATAGTGGGTGGGCACTTTCAGGGCAGCATCAGCGACCCAGTTGGAGTGCTCTTTATTTTAAATGCTTTTCAATAGGTTTAAACGTTTGTAACTATTAAAGAGAACGATGTTGATTATCTGTCTAGTGATAGATAATCGAACTGTTTATAGTTACATAATTTATATCAGCGATTGCAGACAGCTCTACATGGATGTAATGTACCATTGTGAGAGTATTTATTGAATCTGTCATCTTAATCTTGATAAGTTATCATATAGTAGATATACGATTTACTGAAGAATTTAGGCATGTATATTTATTGATATTATGTTATTATGTATGGATGTTAACTTGAGTATTATTTGTGTTTCTTATTTGTATTCAAACACGCACACACACACATATATATATATATATATATATATATATATATATATATATATATATATATATATATATATATATATATATATATATATATATATATGTTCTATATATATATAAATATGTATATATATATATATAATGTATAATAAACAATACAATATAATTACCTCATTACCAGAGGTTTCCCGAATAAGACGAATACAAGAAACGTCCTCATTCGTTCGTCAGACAAGGCAATTTAAAACAGTGAAATATTTGAAAAATCTCCTCAAGAAAGGCAAAAGTTTAATGGGCAAAAAATATATATATATATATATGAATAAAATTAATGATATATCTAAAAATTAATGAGATATCTAAAAATAAAATAAGGAAATATAGTAAGCGTATGTGTATAAATGTGTGTATATGCACCTACAAATGTACATATGTGTGTATGTACAAATGCATGTGTATAGTGAAAAAATGTGTGCGTAAGTACATACATGAGGGCAAGCATATCATTGTATGTGTGACCACAAATACGTATATAAAATATGTTGAAAAAAGAAATTGTAAGATAATAGAGTTAGCGTACATACAGACTCAGGGACTAAGGATTGAAATATATACACATACAAGTATGAAAGCACGCGTATAAACACACACACGCAACAACATACATGCATGTGATATATACAGGGAAGGGAGTGTATCAGTCAAAGCAGTGTCAGGCTGAAGGTCGATGCATATATAAAAATATAAAATATGAAAATGAAAAAATGAAAAAATATATGAGAATAAAAAAATTAAACAAAGAGAATGTAAGAGGGAGGGGTTATCAATTATAAAGTAACACTAGAAAAAATAGAAAACATACAGAGGTTCGTACACACATATATATATATAAATATATATATAAATACGTACAGACAAAAGCACATACATGCGTACATACATACAAAAGCGCACATACATGCACACGAAGCACATATATATACATACATCTACATCTAATCACACGCACGCACGCGACCATATATATATATTTACTAATAATGACACTTGGGTAAAAAAATCTAACCCAGAGAACCCATTCGATGTCTCAATGGGTTCTTTTTACAGTGCTGACGTGTGTGATTTAGTCGGCCTATTCCTCCTACACACACTTAAAGAGAAATTCTCTAACCATACCTTTGGGCTTTATTGCGACAATGGTCTACTACTTTCCCATACCACTATAGGCCATAACTTCAAGAAAGACTTAATAAAAACCTTCGCTAGTTTTAATCTTAAAATTACCATTGACACTAACCTTTCTAATGTTAATTTTCTAGATATAAACCTAGATCTGCCTACTGCTTCTTATAAACCGCACCATAAACCTAATTAAAATTTAAAATATATAAATAAAGGCTCTTACCATCCTCCTATAATTTTCAAAAATCTTATCCCTAATATTAGCCGTAGCATCTCCACCCTCTCTTCCTCAGAAGCTATTTTCAATAAGGCATCCCCCTACTATAATAAAGCCCTTCAAAATAGCGGATTTAGCGAATCGATTAAGTACATACCCAACAATACTAACTCCTTTAAACATAATAATAGGAAAAGAAAAATAATCTGGTTCACGCACACCCTACTCATTAGCAGTTAAAACTAATGTAGGCAAAAAATTCCTAGAGCTCTTAGATAAACATTTCCCTAGAGCACATAGATACTATAAGATCTTCAATTGAAACTGTGTCAAAATCAGCTACTCCTGCGGTCCCCCTATTAAATCTTATATCTTCAATAAGAAAATACCCAGAGAACATCAAAATTGCTCCTGTAGAGTCAAAGGTGAATGCCCATTACAAGGTAAATGCAACACCAAAGCCATTGTATATGCGGCTAAAGTGACAACCACCAGCAACAATCTACCAGCCACCAGCGAACGATATGTGGGTATGACTCAAGACAAATTCAAAACGCGTTATTACACACATGTCGCATCTTTCCAACATCCTGAAAAAAGATTTACAACAGCTCTGGCTAGCAGAATATGGGATTTGAAAGACCAAGGTATCCAATATAAATTAGATTGGTCAATGTTGAACCAATCTAAAGAATATGCAAGAGGAACAAGAAGATGCGCACTCTGCATAAGTGAAAAATATTGGATTTTACAGAACTTTAAATCACCAAAGACCTGCCTAAATACAAAAACAGAAATGTTCACCAGTTGCCCACATATGAAATCACACTTGCTTTCCAACTCATATAAACTTAACTCACTTTCAGATACTTATCCTCCATAGACTCTTGTTCTTCACTTTCCTTAACTTACCTTCTTTACAGACTTCTCCTTCTGATTTACTTTTATTTTAATTTCTAACTTTATTTTTACTTCACATCCACCAGTGACCCCCCACCCCCCTTCTTTTTGATTCACTTACTTTATATCTTCACAATTTTACATATTTTACTTCCCCCTTTTCTTTCACTACCTGATACCACATGTCACTTGCGTTTTAAACCCCAGATATATTCTGTTGTCCCTCAGCCGCTTTTATGTATGTTTACTTGCGTATAATTTGTACTCATTTATTCATACGGCTGGTTTTTATATTGTATGTATGCGTGTAAGTGTGCATATGTGTGTATACGTGTTTGTATATGTATACGAATGCATTCGTATGTGCGCGTGTATGTGTATATGTGTGTGTGTATGTGTGTTTTATATCTATGTTTTTTACATACTGATATACATGTGTGTGTGTGTATATGTATATATATATATATATATAATGGAAAATTTTAACAGGAACAAAACAGAGAGGCAGTACAACGAATGTTTATTAATTTCACGCTCTTGAGAGTGGGGTGGTGGTGGGGAACGACGTTTCGGGCATAAGCCCTTCTTCAGGTGAAAAGTGTGTGGGAAGAGAGTTCAAAGGGTGTGTAGAGGAGTGGTGGAGAGACATATAGCAAAAAGAGGGTGGGAGGAAACGGTGGAAATGAAAATAAAAATAAAAATAAAAATAAAAATAAAAGCATGATCAAAATAAAGTTAAACTGGGGTAAAACAAGTGGTGGAAGTGTGTGGGGCGTGTAGGGGGGGTGGCGGGTGGAGTGGGGAGAGGGAGACGGGGTGTCTGAGCGGGGAGGGCTGAAGGTGGTGTGTGTGTGTAGGTGTACGTGTGTGTGTGTGTGTATGTGAAAGCAAGGGTTGGGGGAAGAACGGGGTTGCATGTTCAGGAAGAGGTGTATGTGGGGTGGGGTGTAGGTCGGAGTGTGTGTGCGTGTGTGGATAGAGGGGTGGGGGAGAGGAATCCGGAGGCTGAATGTGTAAATATGTGGTGGGACGCACGTGTGTGTGTGTGGTGTTTAAGCGTGTTGTGGGTGTAGGTGGCGTGTGGGAAAAAAATGTTTGGGGTGTGTGTGGGGGTGAGTCGTAAAGGTGATTCCGTAAGAAGATGTGGTAGGATGGTTGGTAAAATCCTAGGATGGTAGTTGATTCGACGGTCAAGGTCCACATACGAGTAATCATATATATATATATATATATGTGTGTATATATATGTATATATATATATGGTCGCGTGCGTGTGTGTGATTAGATGTACGTGTATGTATATATATGTGCTTCGTGTGTATGTATGAGCGTTTTTGTATGTATGTACGCATGTATGTGCTTTTGTCTGTACGTATTTATATATATATTTATATATATATATGTGTGTATACGAACCTCTGTATGTTTTCTATTTTTCTAGTGTTACTTTATAATTGATAACCCCTCCCTCTTACTTTCTCTTTGATTTAATTTTTTTATTTTCATATTTCATATTTTTATATATGCATCGATCTTCAGCCTGACACTGCTTTGACTGATACACTCCCTTCCCTGTATATATCACATGCATGTATGTGGTTGCGCGTGTGTGTGTGTTTATACGCGTGCTTTCATACTTGTATGTGTATATATTTCAATCCTTAGTCTCTGAGTCTGTATGTACGCTAACTCTATTATCTTACAATTTATTTTTTCAACATATATTATATACGTATTTGTGGTCACACATACACTGATATGCTTGCCCTGATATGCTTACGCACACATTTTTTCACTATACACATGCATTTGTACATACACACATATGTACATTTGTAGGTGCATATACACACATTTATACACATACCCTTACTATATTTCCTTATTTTATTTTTAGATATCTCTTGCATTACTTTTATTTATATATATTTTTTTTTACTTTTTTTCTTTTTTGCCCGTTAAACTTTTACCTTTCTTGAGGAGATTTTTCAAATATTTCACTATGTTTTAAATTGCCTTGTCTGACGAACGAATAAGGACGTTTCTTGTATTCGTCTTATTCGGGAAAACTCTGGTAATGAGGTAATTATCTTGTATTGTTTATTATACATTAAATTTAGCTCTGTAACTTACATAGAGCACTCTTCACTCCTATGACTTTTTCAATTTTCAACGGAAACTTCAATACTTATTTATATATATATGTATATATATATATATATATATATATAAATATATATATATATATATAAATATATGTGTGTGTGTGTGTGTGTGTGTGTGTGTGTGTGTGTGTGTGTGTGTGTGTGTGTGTGTATGTATATATATATATATATATATATATATCCATGTTTCATTTTTACTTTTATATAATTTGTTGATTATCTATTTTTCTTATGCTCACTCAGAATTTTCTTATGCTCACTCAGATTTTGACAAGATTTACAGGGTCTTTGATTTCCTATTTTATATGTTATATTTTTAGTTCGACTTATTTATATTTATCTATTTATATCTGTTCTCCTCATAAACACTTGGTATGTTTTACCGTAACAGGTAATGTGTTAAGCTCCTACCTGTCCTTTACAGCTACAAATACTGTAAAAGTTTCTGTTGCATATAATTGCCTGACGTAAAAGTATTGTCGTTATTATAACTACAAGACAGCATTTTCTTTCTCCAATGAGCTTATAGGCATGTCAAAGTGATTAATAATCCCGTATTGCTCCTCTACATAGCCCATACACTACACAAGTTGAATGAATGAACTATAAAATAACCATGCCTACTGTGTCAGTTTACTAGTTAAATAACGAATATAGGAAAACTAAACCATTAATCACTCCCCCTTTACATGGCTATCCCGAGCAAATAAATTTTCATCGTTTCTCCTTTTCTCTTCTTTTCAATTTAATTTTATTTATATATTATTTTTATTAATCATTCTCAATTTGTCACTATTCTCTGATAAAACGAGTAATTTTTGTGTCTTAATTTTTTTTTTGTGCAAGGTTCTTACAAAATCACATGTATTATGAATTAATAAATGTTGTAACTTCCTCTGTTATTTCTATTGCTGTCATCGTGTTCTATACTCCTGTGCTATCGTATTTATGACTTACATAAAAGTTTAATCTAAGCCAGTTAATGACACTTGACCTTACTCTTGTTGACACATTTGTGTGGCGAGTGTGAGATGACATTGTGTTTTAATAACTGGGGACACCCGTTGATTACATAGAATATTTCGTGCTCTACATATATATTTGTGTGTGTGTGTGTGTGTGTGTGTGTGTGTATGTGTGTGTGTGTGTGTCTGTGTCTGTGTCTGTGTCTGTGTGTGTGTGTGTGTGTGTGTGTGTGTGTGTGTGTGTGTGTGTGTGTGTGTGTACGCGCGCGCGTTTGCGTGCATGCGTGCGTGTGTGGCTGTGTTAGCGGACAGTAAAGGCTTGAGACAAGATTTATTTTTTTAGTGGAATCAAAATTATGTAAGGCTCTTGAGTCATAGAAATATTATAAAGACGAATAAACGGGTCATTGTAATGGCCATACCTTTTTTTGGCGAATTATTCAAACTGAGAACAAAATGCTTGGTCACGAATGCAACTTGGCAGAATATTGTCCTTTAACAAAACATTGAAATACATACTAATTAATAGTAGATGTGAAGCTTGTAACGTAACTAATTTGGTCAAGAAAATCATCACTTATTCGTCAAGAGACAGTGTGTTTATTTCCCTACCCATTTTGCATCTGCACTCTTTATAATCTCATAATCTACAGAGAGAGATCTTTAATATTTTAATTTAAAAGAAACAAATGAATTTACATTGCTACTAAACCCAATTTGTATCATGATCAGATTCCTATTTAAGGTAACTGGAACAGTATTATTGCGGATTAGTTGTCATTACCAAGAATGCAAAGCAGTGATGATAACTCGAATTTGAATCACTACCTTTCTTCGTTTTTTAATTCAAGATTATACTGAGATATACTGGCCAGCTGAGATTCTCAGAGAGATATACTAAGATACATAATAATATATGAGTAATTTTCCAATAAATAAACAGAACAATTGTATAGTTTTGGAGACAACCATTTGGAGAATTTGTGTCGTTCATTCATTTACCAAGGAATGTCTTTATTGAATTCAGTTGGGTAATTATTCCCTATATATATATATATATATATATATATATATATATATATATATATGCATATATATGTGCATGTATATATACATTGTGTGTATGTGTGTGTGTGTGTGTGTGTGTGTGTGTGTGTGTGTGTGTGTGTGTGTGTGTGTGTGTGTGTGTTTGTGTGTGTATGTGTGTGTGTGTGTGTGTGCGTGTGTTTATGTGTCTTTCCCACATATGCATAAACCCAAGCGTACAAACACTCATATATGAATTCATGTATATATATACAAGCATACAAGCATAGAATAGTCATTTTTCAATTCAAAAGGTATTTCCCCGTCTCCCTATTTCCCCATATTTGTTACAAATCCAACGCAACTCTTCAAACTATATTCATTATAGGGACTACTTAAATCCCCACCAGCAATAATTATATCTAAACCCGTAACATTTCAGACCACAGCACTGTGAAATTAGGTATCAAGTATACCAGATATTGGTTATGTCAGATCTATGCGGAATATGTAACTCATATCAGCTCTTTGCAAATGTCAGCAACGTAAAAAATTACTAGGAGGCATAAAATCACAGCAAGAACCTCACACAATTAAATATGAAGCTGGTGTTGCTCTGATAGTAATATAAAATACACAGTAGTATAATAACTATGTATACACTTTTGAAAAACAAAGGCAATTAGTGAGGAAATCTATTTTGTATAGTTTTCAAATATTTTCTGTTAGAAATGATCATAAATGTTTAAATGTAAAACATAGAGGATACCACACTATATGCGGCAAAAGCATGTAGTCCGACGCTTTACCGATACTGACAATCCACTGCCCTTTATTTATGAAATAATAAAACCAGAAGAACATACATAATACATACATGCATACATACATGCATGCATGAATGCATACATACAGACACATATGATGATGGCTGGTCCATCGTTATTGAGTATGGCCATTGCACGATATACCATTATTAATAATTATCAATTAATGCTATCGTGCAATGCCTGTGCGTGAAGATTATTCATAAAGTGAGGAAAGACTGTGCACTGGGCCAATCCCACTCTCTGAACAACAGTAGCTATAACCCGAAAAGAAGAAAAGATCAACATCATCGGTAACTACTGAGCTGCAGGTTTTATGTCAGAGTTATCCCAGTTTCCTGAGTTGCCTTCTCTTAGAAGAATGCCCTGACAAAGGCTAGGAGTACTTCACTCCCAGTGGTTTAACCGCACGAACGGGTTCCAGCTCGATTATATCTATGACCGTGCGCATATACATACACATGCATACACGTATATACATGTATATACATATATATATATATATATATATATATATATATATATATATATATATATATATATACGAAACATAAGTCAATTGTATAAACTCACAATCCTCTATTTACTGCTATATATATTTCGATGATAGCCATGACCTCATCAGGCAGTTAGTCAGTTCTTAGATACGCCAGCTCTGTGTTTATAGTGTTGATGGTATCAGATACATATACACATGCATACACGTGTATACATATTTACACATTTTTGGATGGCCATTGACTCTTATGAGTTCTTCCGTTCGGGTCGTCGGCGACTAAACGGGCAACCCCACCAAGTTTATTTGGTGAAAAGGGTGATTTTGGACACCTGGAGGACAAAAAACAAAACCTGACAAAGGACATACATACATACATACATAGAGAGAAATTAATTAATGTAGAAATATATCTCTTGCTGAACGTATTAAAACGACAATATTTAATTTTTTTTTTTTTTTTTAAATGAAATATTACGTGTTATTGACGAAATAGGGGATGAATATTTACGACGGATAAAAACCCCAACATTTTGGCAAATCAACGCCTGTTTATATGCCTTAGCAATGACAGTGAAGCATTATCTTGGTGGTAGCAGAGATATTAACAAGAACAAAACACCACCAAAAATACCATCATATATAACTAAAATAGAAAAAAAAGATTGCTGACCTACGAAAAACCATAGGATATGTGACAATGCTCCTTACATGCAAACAAACACAAAAAACCTCTCTCCTCACCAACAAAGAGTGAAAAATAAAATAGAGACGATGTTTGGTAACAGTAAAACCAGAACTCTTCAATATAAGCTGATCACCCTCAAACAAGAATTGAGAGCTGTTAGTGCAAAACGCCGATACCTGAAGAAGGTAGATGAGAGAAAAGTGCTTAATAAAAGATTCAGACGAAACCAAACATCACTCTATAGAGATATGAAGAACAAAATAATGAGCGTCGCTGAGGTCCCATCCCAGAAAGACAGATTCCTTTTGGAGCAAAAGATGGTGTGAAAAGAAGAATTTCAACCAAGATGCAGTGTGGCTAAGAGAAATCCGAAAGAACTATTGCTCCTACACTACAACAAACGAAATAAGTGAGGGTACCCTTGAGACTATGATAGGAAAACTCCAAGATAAGAAAACACCAGGAAGAGACATGATTGTCGGCTACTGGTACAAAAGAACTGATATTCTATCGGAGGTATCTTACTGACCTCTACCAACAAGTTCTTAAGGGAAATATACTTATACCAGAATGGTTGACATGAGCACAAACATTAATGGTCCCCAAGAACAATGACACCCACTTGGCAAAAAACTACCGACCGATAGCATGCCAGAACCAGATGTATAAGATGTATAGAGCCTGTCTGAACCTATTCCTCCAAGATCACTGTGAAAATAATAACATCATCACAGATGAACAAGCACCTGGAAAGAAAGAGGTTTGGGGATGTGCTGAACAACTCCTAATCAACAAAACTGCGATGTCGGAGGTGCGACAACTTAGGAGGAATATGGCTACAGTCTGGCTGGACTACAGGAAAGGTTTTGATTCTGTTCCCCACTCTTAGATGATAGAGGCCCTCCAACTTGCTAAAGTCCCAGACATTATTATCAGAACCATAGAGAAGCTGTCTTCTTCTTGGGCTACTATCCTAAGATTAAAGACAGAGAAAGAGGACTCTATTTTCACTGATAAAATAAAATATCGCAGGGGTATATTTCAGGGAGACAGTCTCTCTGTGATATTTTTCATCTTGTCATTAAACTTTGTCCTTTCTGCTCAGGAAATGTGAAGGATACATCATTGGCTCACAGGAGGACAGAAATACGTACCTAACCCATAATTTCTTTGTGGATGATCTGAAACTCTATGCCATGGATGTGATGAATAAACATCATAACCTGGTTACAACGTTCTCAAATGATATAGGAATGGAGTTTGACCAAGATAAAGGCTTATATATGACTGTAAAGTGGGGAAAAACAACAAGCCAATCTAGCAACATTGTCATCATTGGCCTAACTGTTTCACCGATATCTGATGAGGACTGCTACAGATATCTGGGGATAGATGAGAACATACCCTGTAATGGTATCTGTAATAAAGAACGCGTAACCAGGGAATACTACACCCGATTAAGAAAGATTTGGTCATCAGAAATCTCTGCGCAAAACAAAACAGTGGCTCACAATGTGTTTGCTGTGCCTGTCCTAACACCAACGTTTGGACATTAGACGAAATCCGAGCAGTTGATGTTGGAACTCGAAAAATACTAAACAACACCGGAAACTTCCACATCAACAGTGACATAGACCGCCTTTACTTCAAACATAAGCAGGGAGGCAGTGGCCTAACATCAGTCCAGACAGCATTTGAATGTTGCATCATATCTCTCCGACAACATCTACGAACCTCGAAGCGTAGGAGCCCGCTTCTCGAGCAAGTCTATCTGCATGAAACAGATAAGATCATGAGAGTTGGGAAGGAACTCCTCGAGAGATATTCTCTGTTTGATAATCAAAAACTCACACCCAGGGATGTCGCTCAGCAGTATCGCAGTGAATCCATGGATGAAAAACTGCATGCTTATCAGCAAACAATCATGCATCGATATGTTGCCAGGAAGCTCCAGAGTGAGAGTGAAGGATACGCTTTTGCAATCCAAGAACGGGAAATTAACACTAAATACCTGATTCACAAAAGAGATAGGGATGCAGGCAAAACACCTAGATGTGATAACAAGTGCCGACTCTGCAGAACTAACATCGAGGATATCACCCATGTCATCAGCAACTTCCAAAGATGTCATCGCGGTACTATCTACCTATGAGGCATGATGTAGTGGCCAAAACACTGTACAATGCAATCCTTAAAAAGGATAGTCCCCATAATAAACACATTAAAAGTTACAGCAATGTCGAAGACATCCATGTACATAATATGAAAAAGTACTGGTAGAATGTTCCACTAAATACCCCAATAAAATGCAGGCATAACAACCAGATATTATGATATGGGACAGGGAGAAGAAAACATACACAGTAGTGGAAATTAGCTGCCTAGCAGATGCCAATATAGTATCAAAGATTAGCGAAAAGGAGAATATTTATGCAGAACTGATGATAAATCTGCAGATACTCCACCCTGATTGCACCTTCAGATTTATGCCTGTGATTATTGGGGCACTCGGGTATGTTAGTAACTGCCTCAATACAAATCTTGAGAAGCTAGGCTTCACAGGAACAGAAAGAACACAACTAGTTAGGAAATTACAAGTACAATCCAGTAAAAATACTGGAACAGTAAAAATATGTAAAACATTCTAAAAATGTTGCATCTAATAACACATGTACAGATACAAAGTATATACACATGCACAAATACAATTCAAAACATCCACATCCACACATACAATAACATCCATATCTACACATGCATGCATACATAATCTACTGAGTTGATGTTGTGTAAATTCCAATGAGAGAGTCTTGTGTCTATGTTAGAACCCGACTCTCTGTATTCGGAAAAAAATTGTGAAATTATAAAACCAGAAGAACATACATACATACATACATACATACATACATACATACATACATACATAGATAACAATACTTATGCTGTGCCAATTCTAACGCCAACATTTGGCCTACTGAACTGGTCATTGCAAGAACTAAGTGAGATGGATGTTAGAACTCGAAAACTTCTCAGTGTTACTGGGAACTTTAACATCAATGGTGATGTGGATAGGCTATACTTCTCACGCAAGGAAGGTGGCCGGAGTCTAAAATCAATATTACCAACATATGAGACCCGGATAGTAACACTGAAGCAACACCTTCAACAGAGGAAAAAGGTTGGCAACCATCTTACCCAGGTTTATGAGCATGAAAAAAGAAATATCATTAGAATAGTGACTGATCTGGAGGAGAGATATGGAATAACGCCCGATATAAATCTCTCACCCAGAGAAATTGGAAGATACTATTCAATGTTCAAACAAGATAAAAAAATTGACCAATTTACAGAAAAAGTTGTGCATGGATACTTGAGGCGTAATACACAGACCATAGAGAGGATAAACCACTCAAAAAGCCTGGCATGGAGTTCCGAGAAGTTTATGACATCACACCTTGCCTTGAGGGATATCTCTATGCAATACAGGAAGAACTCCCTACCAAATATCTGCTGAACAAAAGAGGAGGGCCAGCAGCTGACAATAAATGTAGGCTATGTAAAACAAAGATCGAGGATGTAAGCCACATTGTTGCCAGCTGCGAAAGAATGTCATCTCGCTACTACCTCCCCATGAGACACGATGGGATAGCTAGAACCATCTGGAACGCACTTCGGAAAACAAAATTAACAACAAACGAGGAAGAATATATTGAGACAGATGGCACTAAGGAATACTGGTGGAACCTGAAAATAAAAACTGCCACCAAATTAAAGCACAACCGGCCTGATATTGTAGTTTGGGACCACACATTGAAAACGTGTTCTGTTGTGGAGATCAGCTGCCCACTTGATGTAAACGTTGTCAGAAAAATACAGGAGAAGGAGGACATCTACGGACCATTGATGAGGAGTTTACAAATTCAGTATCCAAGATACACCTTTAGCTTCATACCCATCATTATTGGTGCTACGGGTTATATACCAACCCGCTTGGACCAAAGTATGACTGAACTTGGATTTGCGGACAAAAAGCGCAGCTCCCTAATTCATAGTCTACAAATGGCTGCGATAGCTGGCACCTTCAAAGTTTGCAAAACATTCTTGCGATTCAAGGGATGACAATTTCTTTTCTTTTACAACCTTGCCACCAGGAAGGTGGCCGGTCAAAAAAATATACTCGAAATTAAGAGAAAGAGAAAAACATACATACATACATTACATCCATAACATGTAGAGCAAATGATACGGCAATCAGAATTTAATATTTTTAAATCATACTGAAACAAAATTTTAGTTGCGGGGGAAAAGGGAGATCTCGAAACAGTTATATTGTGCACAATTGACTGGGACGTGTGTCGCTCAGGTTTAGACAATTCGCTAGGGTTAGTGTTAGAGAGATATATATAATGATAGCAGTATTTATACAAGAGGATTTATATAATAAATAGAAAGAGAGAGGAATGAATAAGAAGTGTGTCTAAATAATGGAAAATGAGGAAGAGGGAAATACTACATCCATGGATGGGCCCCATACCAGTATATTTCATCTGCGTTCTGTGAACAAGAAGACAAAATCAGATAAACATTTGTTGATGGAGATGTCGTTTAATTTTAAATTTTTTCTGAAACGTTGACCCAGGTGCCTAACCACTTCGCTGTTTCCTTTGCGAAGACCCAATAAGCGCTTCATTTTAAACTATTGCTTTTCCGATGTTCATATCTTTCAATTCATTCTGACTTTCGTCACTTGATATGTTCCATTTATCCATCATCAACAAGTGGAATTTTGAAACGTGTGTTGCTCGAGAATAACATCCTTCTTCTATAATATTTATGACTTCTCCATTTCTAGATTTCGAAGCAATAATGTGTGGGTTTTGAGAAAATAAGCTTTCTTTTAAGTATTATAAAACTGTTATATTCTGTAAAGCTTGCTCAATTTTGTGCATATTTAATTTTGCTGTTTCCTCTTTCATCCTTTTCTTAATGCCTACATATTTCAGTTTCTAAGTAATGTTTGTTTTCGTTTCCTACTATGTTTCCGCTCACAAATTTGTCTTTTACTTGACGTATTTCTTTCAACTTGCTAACTTGAGTGCAGCATTTCTGCTATCTACAAGTTTGGTTTTACCCTTCCCTTCAAATCTGTTTTCTATTTCAGTCTGATAATTCTATTTGGTAAGAACACGTACATATACTTCTTACTGGCTTTTCCTGAATAATTTAGTGTTTTCTTTTCTCATACTCACCTTGCATGCTGCCCTTACTAGACGATATTCACGTCCACTGTAAACAGGTGATGTTGTGTCATATCTTGACATTTTATAATGGTTAATCAGGAAATATCTAATAAAGTGGTTTATTGTTGTGTACTGGAGGTGATGTACCTCACTCTAAACGGTATTAACTAATATACCAACACAGTCACAAATATACCTTCACAGTTACAAATATACCTTCACACTATAAATTCTATGCCTCACTAAATGTTCTTAGTAATCACTTATTGATACCACCTTGGCATTAAACTCGCCCATAATCATTTTGTATTTTATCTTCTCTTGATTCAACTTCTCATATATTTCTTCACAATTAACATTGAATTCTTCATCTGGATAACAGAAAAGTGGTTGACGTTTTAATATTTTAGGAACTGCTTGTGAAATTATTGAGGGTGGGATATTAAAACTCCCTACATTTTATGATATATTTAGATTCAGCAGTAACTACGCATATGTTTATTTTATATAGTAAAGTATATGTTTAGATATGTTTTCATACATAGCTATATTATGATTAAACGCTGGTGGCTTGGTGTTACTGCCATTCAGATACAACCAGCCAAGTTTACTATATATGCAAATTATTGTTTCCAGCCAATATTTTCTATTTGTTATATGCAAATGAGTATTATCAGTAAATGTTTATCACGCAAAATTCTATATGGACGCTTTTCCAAGCCAAATACGGGTTGAATTGAATGAATGTCACTGATTAAGGATTACCAAATCTTGAAACAGCGTTGTCTGACATTCTCAAACGTACATGCAACTCTGTCATAAGTTTATCTCGTTACGAAATAGTACAGAATATTCACATGTTAAATATCTTTGATTGTATGTTCGCTCGATCAGAGATCACCCAAGACTAACAGGGAATAGCTGAGTTATACATAAAGATACTTCAAATAAATGGTGACAATTATATAATTTTAAACAAAAAACATTTCCAGAATGTTCTAAGCTTAATGTCTTCTAATCAATTATGGAACATTTTTAACATAGCTTTCGGGACAGAATCGCCAACATCAAATATCAAAGTGGAAGAATATATTCTGTTTAAAGAGTTAGTTGTACAGTTGGCACATTAGAATCAAACTCAGCAAGTAAGAACACATTATATAGGTAACTCTATCAAAGTAACTCTATCAATAGCTTATACTACTCTAGCAAGATAATATTTC
>OZ024742.1:302870835-302895835 GCA_964016885.1 Eledone cirrhosa | reverse complement strand
TGTGGAGTTATGTTGAACAGCTGTTGTCGCGTGTAGAACGGATCCGGCTATCGGCCGAGTCCATAGTGAAGATCGACCCGCCGCCTTCTTTTGGCCAGGAAGGGCAGGCAATTTTCTTCTGTCTGGTGGCAGTAGCGAAAGAGGTTGTATGGTGGACCAGGTTGAAAGGACTGAAGACAGACACTTTTCTCTTCGGCCAATCCCTCATCAACTTTTTCAAGTTTCACTTGGAAAGGAAGGTGAGGGTGGAGAGAGAAGTGCTGCCCCCCAGTACATTTTCTGAAAGGTGGGTGAATGTGGCGAGAATGGCCCGTGTGAGTGGGCCTACTCTGGTCATGCGGCTGTAGGTAGGTAAATTTGAAGAGGAGAGGGGTGCCCTTCCAGGGTGCTCTCGAAGCGTCGGGTCGTTCAGGACCGGTGGGGTACCTGAGCGAACCCTAGGTGGTCATCCCCCTTATTGGGGAATTTTGCCTTGTAATTTTATTGTTACTTTATTGTTACTTTGTTATTGTTATTCATATTGTTTACTTGATTTTTCTGTAAAACCCCACTGTCCCAGTCTTTTGTATTGTCATCTATATGTCGGCCCCTGTGGCCAATAAATGAAATCATTATTACTACATCAAACAACTACGACTACTACTACAACTACTACAAGTACAACTACTAATACTATTAAAACTTCTACAACTACTACTACTACTATTACTTCAACTTCTATTACTAATACTACTAATACTAATACTATGTGGTATTGTCAATCGATTCTGTTGACTTTATTGATATGATTAAATATATTATTATCCTTACTTTATTATTATTATATTCTATTATTATTATCTCTAAGATATTTGTTATACATGGTGTGATCAAATGTCAGGAACCTGTCTCATTATGTGTCGATATCACAGTTTTAATAAGCAGATCAAAGAATTCATTTTGTGGCTTGATTATGACTGTCGTTATATGAATATCTTAGTTTGCGTGTGTCTGTGCATGTGTCTGTGCATGTATATTCTCGTCGCTGAGTGTACGGATGTGTCTGTGTGTGTGTGTGCTAGGGAGAGACATGGAGAGACACAGAATGAGTGCTTGTGCATTTTTGCTCATTTACCTCTGTATGAGATTGTATTTTGTTTTATGCATACACATATATATATATATATATATGTATATATATATATATATATATATATATATATATATATATATATATATATATATATATGTGTGTGTGTGTGTGTGTGTGTGTGTGTGTGTGTGTGTGTGTGTGTGTGTGTGTGTGTGTATGAATGTATGTTTTTATGTGTCGATTTGCTTGTTGTGTCATCTATGCGACGCCGATAAATAGGATTGAAAAACTCACGCATGTTTACAGGAAGTCCTAATTAGAACTCTAGACAGTTAAGGGGTACGAAAAACACATAGATTGAAATGGTTTGAGGCGTGAATGTGGTTGGAGGATGGAGATTCAGATATTGACTTGTAGCCTTTTAATGAAGTCGATAACCAAATTTAAAAAATAAAATTAATACAAAACAAATATTATAGATGCTTTTCATCAGTAATGCCTGTTGTTGAATACATTGACTTGTTTGTTGTTGTTTTTTTGTTTTTTTGTGTGTTTTTTTTTTGTTTTCTTTTCTTTTTTGTTTTTTGGTATCATAAAAATGCTAGAATACGAATTAGAAAGTGTTCGTTCGTCAATTGCGTTGTGCTCATTTAATAAAAAAAAAAAAAAACCATACACATATACAGACACATAGAAAATAATACAGATACTGATATGCATGCATACATGTATATATGATGGCTAATGGTAGTATGTCTCTATTCTGACAGTGACTATGTCACCATCATCAATACGTATGTTGCAACCATGATTCAAACGAACGGGACAAAGAAACAGTTATACGAAAGACTCGATAAATTCACCCAAGCCACACCTCACTCCAATATCCTCATGGTCTTGGTGATATTCAACTCTGATTACATTCAATATACAATGTGATAAGAATATCACAAGAAGAGGATCTGCTCTGATATTGGTAGACAAGAAAAATATATTGTCCCTTCGTTGACACAATGATACCTAGAGATGACAAGATGGCAGAAAAAGAGGATAAACAGAATGAATAATATCAAACCTTGAAATATGAAATAAAGCGTGTCAGAAAATTTAATAGGGTAGAGCTGATATTTTGCATTCCACTCACACTGCTGTCTTTAGCGCTCAACAAAACAAAATATTGCTATAAAATAGTCTGCAAAACCACAAATCACCTGTTTTATGTGAATGACTTGAAACTTTTTGCCAAAAATGGCAGCAAATTTGAAGGACGATTGAAGACAGTCAATGTGTTTAGCAATCACACAAAATATCAACCTTTGAACTCGATCAGTACCTTAAACAGCGTCGGCAGCAGCAGAGACTTTTGACCCTTTGCATTTTTCAACAGCTGAGGGTTGAAGGCTCGCAAGTGTGCTTTCTCGCCGCAACCGAAACAGTGCGTCCTTTTGCATTTGCCCTCAGCCATCACTTGTAGAGCCGTTTTGGAGGCGGATCTGCTCCGGGATTTTCTTCCTGTCCTAGTTACCTCTATTGGAACGGCATCTGACCCCTCCACAATCACGCATCCCAAGAACCACCACATATCTAGACCAGGTGGAATCCTGGGTATGCGGACTTTAATCGTTCTTTTTCCCATGTGGGAGGGGTACATAATAACCTTGCTGGTTTTGCAAGGGGTCGTCCAGTGCTTCAAAGCGAGGGCCTCTGACTTAAACAGCACCGAGATGGTGCCGTATTGTCGACCCCTCGCTACGTACTCTGTATCTCCTCTGATGCACCTCAGCGCAGCCTCGACGTTTGCTTGGGGAGAGTTTGTGGCTCTTTTCGTCTAACCTGAGATGCATCTGAAGACCAGTGTTCTCTTCTCCACCGCTTCTATGGCCTCCCGTTTGATGAGCTTCCATGCCTGAGCCAACTTTGTCTCCTTGTCTGTCAAGTCCATGTTGAATCATGGCCTTTTCTTGGCTGCTGGCGCAGCGAAAGTGTTCTTGTTGTTGTTGTTGGTGTTGTTGTTGTCATTGTTCTTGTTGGTGTTGTTGTTGTTATCACTGAGGTTGGTCATATCTTTGGTGCCGCCGTTGTTGTTATTCTCGGTGCAGTTGGTATTGTCGCTGTTGGTGCTGTCGCTGTTTATGTTCTGGTTAGTAGTGTTAATTTCGTTGTTGTTTTTGTTGTCATCATTTCTGTTGTCTGTCTTTTGGTTGTCGCTGTTACTGCTGTGGTTGGTATTATCGTTGTTCTTTTTTTTTAAGGTTATTGTTCTCACTATTGGTGCTGCTGCTGCAACTGTTTATACTGTTTGTGGTGGTGTTGCTAAATGTATTTGTAGTAAAAATCAATGTGTTTGCCGCTTCCCTCATCTCAACATTTAGGTCACTGTCACATGACAGCAGACATTAATTGCAGGGGGGGGGGGGGGGGGGGGGGGGGGGGGGGGGGGCTCAGCCATGTTTTTTTTTTTTCGAGAATTATTTTTAAATACAAAAGAATTCAAATATTTGGTCGAAAAGGTCCAAATATTACACAGTCATCCCCGCAGAGAATACAACGATTATTATAAATGAAAATAAACAGAAAATTTCCTACATTTGCGGAGCTCCAAAAATACGTCTTTACTGACTGACAGCCAATAATAATAATAATAATAATAATAATAATAATAATAATAATAATAATAAATAAGGAAACAACAAACAAGAAAGATCAGAACCTTGGTGGAAGAAACGACTGAATGGTTGAATCAGGGAAATGAGAAATGACATTGGAAAGCTTGAGTCCCTACTGAATGGGACACTAAAAAACATAGACACTAAAAATAGACTGGAAATAAAGTACAAAACTAGGAGGAAAAAGCTAAATATTATCATAGAGGAACTGAAGCAACGCATTGTAGCAAAGAGTGCAAAAAGTAGGCGATACGAGAGCAGAGTCAGTCAGTATAGACAGAACCGCATGTTTGACAACAACCAGAAGATGTTGTTTGGACAGCTTGAAGGGAAAGAAAGAGGCGAAGACATGATCCCTGAGGCGGAACAAACTAAGACATTCTGGAGAGGAATATGGGATCAGGATGGTAAACATAATGACCAGGCAGTGTGGATTGAGACAGTACAAAAGGAAATTAGTGAACAGGCACACCAACAAACTGATTTGAGTATCACAGTTGAAACTCTTAAGGGACAGGCCAAAAAACTAACCAACTGGAAATCACCAGGCCCAGATGGTGTGCAGGGGTATTGGATTAAAAATATAACATACCTCCACCCGAAACTGACAACCATGTTCAATGACTGTTTGATGTCAGATGAGGTACCAGAGTGGTTGACAAAAGGTACCACAGTTCTGGTAATGAAAGACCGAATCAAGGGTAATGATGTTACCAACTATAGACCTATCACATGTCTGTCCGTAATGTGGAAACTGTTGACAAGCATTGTGTCTGAGGAAATCTACCATCACCTCCACACAAACAACTTGTTACCGGACGAACAGAAAGGATGCTGAAAGAAGTCCTGTGGTACAAAGGACCAGTTACTTATTGATAAGATGGCAATGAGGAATTGCAAGAGGAGACACACTGGTCTTGCCATTGGATAGATAGACTACAAAAAGGCATTTGACATGGATCATCAAAAGCCTAGAGATCTTCAAGGTGGCAGATAAGATCAGACAGATGTTGGGCAAAAGTTTGAAGTCCTGGAAAACAGAGTTAACATCAGCTGGAGAATCCTTGGGAGGCGTGAAGATCAAGAGAGGTATCTTCCAGGGAGATAGTCTGTCCCCTCTGTTGTTTGTCCTTGCCCTGATGCCCCTGACCATTATACTGCGAAAAGTGAGAGCAGGATACAAGTTGGGAAAGGGAGAGCTTACCATCAAACACCTCCTCTTCATGGACGATCTTAAGCTCTTCGGAAAGAGTGAAAAGGAGTTGGATGTGCTTGTTGACACTGTCCGTATTTTCAGCAATGATATATGTATGCAATTTGGTATTAGTAAGTGTGGAGTCCTTGTGATGAGGAGGGGTAAATTGAGCAGAAGCAACGGAATCCAGGTACCAACAGGTGAGATGATAAAGGAAATTGACACTGAAGAAGGATACAAGTATTTGGGTGTTCTGGAGGCTGATGACATCAAGAACAAAAAAATGAAGGAATTGATAAGATCTGAATACATTCGGAGAATAAGGAGCCTATTAAAATCACATCTAAACAGTAGGAATGCCATAAGTGCAGTAAATTCCCGAGCTGTGTCTATTATTAGGTACAGTGCGGGAATTCTGAGATGGAATGTTGCTAAACAAAAAGAAATGGATAGGAAGACTAGGAAGCTATTGCCGATCTACAACATGTTCCACAAGAGGAGTGGTGTCGATAGACTCTACTTAAGGAGATCTGAAGGTGGAAGAGGTCTTATCAGCATAGAGGACTGTGTTCAGATGGAGAAAAACAACCTACACAAATGCGTGACTGATAGTAAGGATCCAATGCTCAGAACTGTACTGAAGGAGGGGAAAATAGACCAGGGCATTTCAATGAGGAAATAACAACAAGGAGAAAGAGAAGCCTTCATGAAAAATCCCTTCATAATACCTTCTTTGAGAAAACTGAATTCAGAGATCCACAGACATGGAACTGGTTGAAAAGAGGAGACCTTAAAAAGGCTACAGAAGGAATGCTAATGGCTGCGCAAGAGCAGGCCCTCAAAACGAAGTGGATGAAACCATATTTACAAGGAGGAGGCTAGCCCACTGTGCAGGATCTGTGGTGAGAGAGAGGAGAATGTGGCTCACGTTGTATCCGAATGTAAACACCTAACCCAGACTCACTATAAAGGCTGGAGACATGATGTGATGGGCAGGGTGATCTACTGGCACCTATGCAAAGTAAACAATTTACCACATTCTGAGAAGTGGTATGAGCATAAGCCAGAGTCGGTGATAGAAAACGATCAGGTGAAGGTGCTGTGGGATTTTAGTATACAGACGGACAAGAAACTGGAACACAATAGACCTGACCTGGTGGTTTTGGACAAGGAAAAAAGATCGTGTCTGGTTGTGGATGTGGCCTGCCCATTTGACACGAGAGTGCAAGAGAGGAGAGGGAGAAAATTAACCGATACCAGGACTTAAAGTGGGAGGTAAAAAGGATTTGGAACTGCCATGAAGTCAAAGTGGCCCCGATTGTCATAGGCGCACTAGGTACTATCTCAAAAGGTTTCCAGGGATGGTTAAAGAAGATTGGCCCCGCCCCGCTTTTTGGAACACTTCAAAAGGTATGCTTGCTGGGAACAGCAAGAACCCTCCGATACGTCCTGAATATCTGAGGCTGCAGGTAGTGGCTTGATATTCATTTCAACAAACTTTTCAGTTAACTAACATCAATGACTGAGAGTCAAAGAACAATAATAATAATAATAATAATAATAATAATAATAATAATAATAATAACAATAATAATAATGATTTCTTTATTAACCACAAGGGTTTACATAAAGTAGACATTAAGGACAGTGCAGGACAATGCAGGACGGTACAAATGGGCATTTCTGCGTGTAAAAAACAAAAACAGAGGATGTAACAAAAATAACAATGAAAATAACAATGATTTCTTTATTAACCACAAGGGTTTACATAAAGTAGACATTAAGGACAGTGCAGGACAATGCAGGACGGTACAAATGGGCATTTCTGCGTGTAAAAAAACAAAAACAGAGGATGTAACAAAAATAACAATGAAAATAACAATGAAAAATTCCCCAATAGGGGGGAGACTTCGGAGGGACATTTGTGGAGAAAGCCCAGTAAAAAGCCACAATGACCCTGACCACCAAGGCAAGTGCCCTCTCCCAGTTTTCCACCTTTAGTTTACAGATATATACTCAGAGTCGGCCCATTCACTCGGGCCATTCTTGCTTCTCTCACCCATCTTTCAACAAAATGCTGGGAAGAGAGCACTTCCTTCTCTACTCTGATTTTCCTTTTCAAATGAAATTTGAAAAAGTCAATCAGAGCATCACCGAAGAGGTAAGTGCTCGTCTTCAGCCCTTTCAAACGTGTCCACCATACTATCTCTTTCGCCATGGCCACCAGACAGATAAAAACTGCCTGCCCTTCCCGGCTAAAGGAGGAGGGCGGGGCAATCCTCACGATAGACTCAGATGATAGCTGGATCCGTCCTAAACGCGACAGCAGGTGTTCGACATAAACCCACAAGTCAGCAATTTTCGGACACTGGACGAGTGCGTGCAGGACGGTTTCGTCGCTCTGCGCGCATCTCGGACATGCCCGGCTGACGGCACCTCCATGCCTGTAGAGTTTATCCCGAACTGGCAAGGCTCCTCGGTAGCACTGCCAGGCCAGAGATTTCTGGAAGTTGTCCATAGGCCCTGGCCCGAAAGTTCTTCCGAAGAGATTGGCTAGTTGATTTTCGTCGACGCCTAGAGTTTCCCCAAGTACGTCGTCGCTCTTCCCCTCCACTAATCCTCTATAGAACGCCGAGGTGGAGTTTCCACCGATCACATTGCCCGATTGGTCGAGGGCTGTGAGCGCCTGAAGACATTCCAGTCTCCAGGCGCTCCCTCTCGGTCTTCGCTTGACCCAGGACTGCAGCTCCGTCAAGGAAACGAGCTGGGGAAAAACGCGTCTAGCAAACGGCGACCACACCTGATCACCGTCGAGGAAGAGGTGGAGATGTCGTAGCCTGAGCGCGTGCCTGCGCATCATCAGCCACGGCATGCCCAGCCCTCCACGTAGCGGGTGTTGACAACAGATGGACCGCCTGACCATCGGAGCACGTCCCTTCCACAAAAAGCGAAAGAGCAAACGCTCCAGCGCAGTCAGGCGAGGCTTAGGACAAGGTACGACGGTTAGGCGGTAGCAGATGACAGACGCGATGTACGCGTTAGCCACCTCCGCTCGACCTTTCAGGGATAGCTTCCTCTCCGCCCATTTCTGGGTGAGAGAAGCCACCCTGCTCGTCACCTCGTCCCAGTTTTTGTCCGTCTGGAGGTCCGGACCGAACCAGACCCCTAGCAATTTAACCGGTCCGTCCGTCCAGCGCCCGACGACGCTGTTGGACGGCATGGACCTGCCTCTCCAGGTGCCGAGCTGCAGGCCCACTGACTTTTCCTGGTTGATCATTGCTCCTGTCACCGCTTCGTATTCTCTTAGTGTAGTGCCGATCGCCTCGATGTGTTTGGCGTTCGACACCACTACGGTGACATCGTCCGCATATGCTGACACGGATCTTCCGCATCCTAGTTCGCGCGGGACTCCCCTCAACGTCTCCAGTTTGTGCAGTAATGGCTCGAGAGTCAATACGTACAAGAGGGACGAGAGGGGACATCCTTGGCGGACCGAGCGCATGATGTTGAACGGTTCCGACAGGTGACCGTTCACTCTCACCACAGAGCAGATGTCGCTGTGCATGGCAGCGATCCAGCCTCTGAAGACGGGCCCAAAGCCAGCCGCCCTCAGGACTGCCGTTAGGTAACGATGGTCGACCCTATCGAAAGCTTTCGACTGATCTAAATTGATCAAGGACCCACCCGTGCCAGGTTCCCTAGCTACCCTCTCTACGATGTATCGCATGAGGTGGAGGTTGTCGTGGATGGATCTGTCGGGAATGGCGCATGTCTGCGCCTCTCCCACCAGACCACCAACGACAAGCGCCAACCTCTTTGCTAGCACCTTGGCCAAAATCTTAAACTCTGTGTTTAGCAGAGTTATGGGCCGGAAATTGTCTATGTTATCCCCCTTGTTCGGATCCTTTCTCAGCAGTGCCACCGCTCCTCGGCTCACAGAACTGGGAATTCTCCCGTTCTGTTGCCAGTTGCAGTAGACGTCCGCCAAGAGGCCTCCGAACAAGTCTGGCATCTGTACGTAAAGTTCATAGGGCAGACCATCCAAACCAGGCGATTTACCCCTTGTGCAGCCAGTCATTGCCTCCCTTACTTCAGCGGCTGTTATCGGCTTTTCGCAACACTTCGCCTCAGTGGCCGAGAGCCGCGGCAGTCCGTCGAGGTAGACACTAAAGTCCATCCCTCTACCCGGCCCCCCGCTGCCCCCGAACAGCTGAGCGAAGTGTCGCTGAAAAGCTTCACACATTTGCCCGGGATCGAGTAGCATGCGCCCGTCGTGGTCCACCAAAGACCGGATCGTGGCTTTGTTGCCACGACGCGCCTCCGCCACTCGGGCCCATTGAACGGCTTTCGTCCCCTCGTGTCTGAGAGCACGCACCCTAGCTCTGACAACGCAGCCTTCGTGCTTTGCATTGAAGAATTGGCCAAGGGCCAATTTCGCCGCAAGCACGTCGGTCGCAATGCCTTTGCTAAGCGCCTCGTCTAATTTTCTAACTAGTTCTCCCTCTGCTCTATTTTTCTCTATTGCTAAAGCCTTACTAAACCTAATCGATTCTATTCTAATCGCTCTTTTCAGAGCAAACCACCACTTGTTGTTGACGATGGCCCCTGTCAACGCCCGCTTAACTAGTTCGCTAATCCGGTCTCTGTAGGCCTTGCGCGCTGGTAAGGACGCGTTTAGCTTCCAGTAGCCGGGTCCTCGTCTATGAAGCCTATCTAAGTCAAGCACACAGATCACGAATTTGTGGTCCGTGTAGCTGACTATCTTGAATTGTGGACAGCCTATGCTAGACCTATCTATTTCCCTACAAAATACTCTATATATCTATCTATATCTATATCTATATATATATATCTATCTATATCTATATCTATCTAGATATGATCTGGATGACCCTATGCGGTTTGTCCAAGTCCACATTGGCACATTCGGGAAATCCAATCGGTACCTGTCAGACAGTTCAAAACGCCTGAGCAGGTTGGTGAGGCTCTTGCACCCTCCACCCCTATCCGCTAATCCCACACAGTCCCAGCGTGCATCTACGATCCCGTTCCAGTCGCCCACTAACACTAAAGAGCGGGACGTTCCAAGAAAGGTCTCCAGACGCCGGAAGAAATCAGGCCGCCCTGCTCCTGTCGGGGCATAGACGGCCACTAGCCTGAAAGCTTGCCCGTCTCCGCTGGTCACGTCCAGCACCACCAGCTTACCCTCTGGGTCCAGGAAGATGGCCCGTATGGCGAGATCCAAACCTCTCCGAAAAAGCACAGCAACTCCTCCACCCGATCCAGGACGGCTGGGAGATGCGTACACATCGTAGCCGCCGAAGATCGGTGCAAAGGCCCGTGCTTCGGAGATTCTGGTCTCGCTGATGGCCACTACATCTATGTTTAGTGACCTGAGGTCGTTGAGCAGGTGACCCTGCTTCCATGACGACCCCAAGCCACGCGCATTTATGCTGCCTATTCTGAGTGAGGTCATGTTTAAAATAGAGTGGAAAAGATGGGAAAGACCACTTACCGTACTTTTGGTAGAGGAGGGATGGTTTTTACATCCCTTTTCACTTGATCGTCTGGTGAAGGGACCGTTGAATCGTCCCTTCGGCTGGTCGTCGGCTCTTCTAAGAGAATGTCTGAATATACTCTTCGATTGATGGTACCTCCTAGGTCCCTGAAATCACCAACTGCGTTGGGGAATTTCGTTTTAATGTTTGTGTATTGTTTCTGTGCTATTTTTAGCAGTCTTATGTTAGTTGGCGTTTTGATTGGTGCTGGTATTATGTAGTCCTGTTGTGAAATGTCTGTGTGTTCAATTATGTAAGTCATTAGTTTCTTGTTGTGTGTATTTATTGCCGTGCATTTGTTTTTCTGGGGGTGGGGTGTGGTTCTGCTATTTTCTTGTCGTTGTTGCTGGGTGTGTGTGTTTTGTTGTTGTGTTTGCGATGTTGGTGCTTGTGGTGGTGGTGTTGAAGGTGTTGTTGGCGGTGGGGTTGTCGCCGGTGGTGATGGTGGTGCTAGTGTGGGTGGTGATGGTGTTGGTGGTGTTGCTGCTGTGGGTCTCTTTGCAGTAGACTTTACCCTTTTCTCATTTCTTTCCTCCCTTTTCAAAGGCGACGATGCGCTGCTTCTGCGTTTGTGCCTTCTTACGACCTTTTGCCATCCCTCTCCCACCTCACACTCCATGTCTGATTCTGTGAGGTCGGGGAGGGGTACCAGCTCCACTCTTTCACTTGTTGTTGTTGGTGATGTTTGCACTGGAGTCTCTGTTGCAGCTGCATTTGGTATTGCTGTTGTTGTTGTTAATATTTCCACTGCTGCTGCTGTTTTTGATTTCCGTGGAGTGGGTATGGGTGCCACGGACCTATCGTTCCTGGTTGCCGCTTGTCCTGTTGCTGGTAGCTGTGGAGCCGGATTCGGAAGGAGGGGGGTTTTCTCCTTTCTCAGGGTCTTCTCGTTGCAGAAGGCCCTGAGGTGAGTCTTCGATCCACAGCGAAAGCATTTCGGGCGTTTGCCCTCAACACTTATGGGCAGTTGAGTGCCGTTATCGAAGTCTATCACATCCGGGATAGCTTCGATACACTCCTGGTTGGTTTGGATTAACATCTCAATGGAGGTGCCGACCCAATCTTCTCTTACTTTTTTCTGTACTTGCAGTACTGTTGTTTTGTCCTCGATTCCGACGAGGACAGACGCGGCCAGCCAAGAAGGGGCCATCCCGGGGGGGACGTGGGTCAGTTTGACCCTCACAATTTTTTGCCCGCAGTAGGAGTGCACCAACACCATTTCCTCGCTCCTTAGGGTCACTAAGGATTGAGCCTTTGCCTCCTGGGTGTGGCAAAAAGTACGTCTACGGTGGCATATTTTTTGCCTCGAGTGATGTGCGTTTTCCGCTGCCACACAGATCCCAAGGCTTTTTGTATTTGAGCCTCTGTGGCTCTTTCAACCCTACGGGATTTTGTACTTACTGTACGGTACGTGACCGTACAGTGCTGTTGGCTTTCGAAAAAATTTTCCGCTGCCTTGCAGATGGCTCGGTGTCCAGTTTTTGACACCATCTTCTTCGCTTCCTCTAATTCCTCATTTGTTATGAGGATGGTTTCCAGGTTCTTTGCGATACCTGCAAACGAGATTGGTTTTTCTTTGCTGCTGTTGTTGTTGTTGTTGTTGTCGTCAGAGCTGCTGTTACTTTTGTTGTTGCTGCAGGTACTACGACTACTGCCGCCGCCGCTGTTGCTGTGGTTGTTGTTGCTGCTGCTGCTGCTGCTAATGCTGTTGTTGTTTATGCTGCTGCTGATGCTGTTGCGGCTGCTACTGTTGTTTTCCTTGTCACTGTTGCTGCAGTTATTACGGCTGCTACTGCTATTATTTCTGACGTCAGACGAATGAAATGGGTTTTCGTATTTCCCGCACACCTTTTTCGTCGTTGTCGTCGTGGAGAAATCTTGCTCGCTTTGCACGTGATTTTTCTTTTCTGGCGTCGCTTGCGAAAGAGAAGGGAGGGAGAGAGACATATTTAGAGAAGGGAGGGAGAGAGACAATCTTCTCTCTGCTGTAGTGACGATTGAGGAAGAAGAAGACGGAATGAGTGGGAGTGACCTATGAAAATTCTTTTTTGTAGCCATGTTGTTTTTTTGTTTAAAATAAATATTGGGCACAAACCTCCAATAGGCGGTTATATAACCCCGAAGGGCCAAATAACGGGCAGAAAGACCCCTCTCACGAGGAGGAGGGTGTGTTTGTCTACAAGTTGGTTAAAGTTTTAAACAATTTACAATTGTTATAGCGGTCAAAATTTACAATACCTTACAGAGCCGAGCCTCCGTCAACCATAGCATTCAATAATAATAATAATAATAATAATAATAATAATAAAATACAAAACTAGGGGAAAAGAGCTAAATGTTATCATAGAGAAACTGCAGCAAAAAGTGCAAAAATTAAACGGTATGAGAATAGAGTCAGTCAGTATAGACAGAACCGCATGTTTGACAACAACCAGTAGATGTTGTTTGAACATCTTGAAGGGAAAGAAAGAGGTAACCACGTGATCCCTGAGGCTGAACAGACTAAAACATTCTGGAGAGGAATAGGGTAGCAGGATGTCGAACATAATAGTCAGGCAGTGTGGATTGAGAGAGTTCAAAAGGAGATTAGTGAACAAGCACACCAAGAACCTGATCTGAGTATCACAGTTGAAACTCTTAAAGGGCAGGCCAAAAAACTAATCAGCTGAAAATCACCAGGCCCAGATGGTGTGCAAGCATATTGAATAAAAAAAATATAACATCCCTCCACCCAAAACTGACAGCCATGTTCAATGACTGCTTGATGTCGGGTGAAGTACCAGAGTGGTTGAAAAAGATACTACAGTTCTGGTAATGAAATACCGAATCAAGAGTAATGAGGTTACCAACTATAGGCCTATCACATGTCTGTCCGTAATGTGGAAACTGTTAACAAGCATTGTGTCTGGGGAAATTTACTATCACCTCCACATAAACAACTTGTTAACGGACGAACAGAAAGGATGCCGAAAGAAGTCCCGTGGTACAAAAGATCAGTTACTTATTGATAAGATGGTAATGAGGAATTGCAAAAAGAGGCATACTGGTCTTGCCATGGGACTGATACATTACAAAAAGGCATTTGACATGGTACCTCATTCTTGGATAACCAAAAGCATAGAGATCTTCAAGGTGGCAGACAACATCAGGCAGCTATTAAGTGAAAAGTATGAAGTCCTGGGAAACAGAGCTAACATCAGGTTGAGAATCCTTGGGAGTCTTGAAGATCAAGAGAGTTATATTCCAGGGTGATAGTTTCACCCCTTTGTTGTTTGTCATACCCTTGTCCGTCATATTGCAAAAAGTGAGAGCAGGATACAAGCTGGGAAGAGGAGAGCTTACCGTCAGCCTCTCCTCTTCATGGATTATCTTAAACTCTTTGGGGAGAGTGAGGAGTTGGATGTACTTGTTGACACTCTCCGTATTTTCAGCATTGATATATGTATGGAATTTGGTGTTAATAAGTGTGGAGTCCTAGTGATGAGGGGGAGTAAATTGAGCAGAAGCAACGGAATCCAGGTACCAGCAGGTGAGATGATAAAGGAAATTGACACTGAAGAAGGATACAAATATTTAGGTGTTCTGGAGGCTGATGACATCAAGAACAAAAAAAATGAAGGAATTGATAAGATCTGAGTACATTAGGAGAGTAAGGAGCGTATTAAAATCACATCTAAATAGTAGGAATGTCATAAGTGCAGTGAATTCCCGAGCTGTTATTAGGTACAGTGCGGGAATTCGGAAATGGAATGTTGCTGAACAAAAAGAAATGGATAGGAAGACTAGGAAGCTATTGACTATCTACAACATGTTCCACAAGAGGGGTGATGTCGATAGACTCTACTTAGGGAGATCTGAAGGTGGAAGAGGTATTATCAGCATAGAGGACTGTGTTCAGATGGAGAAAAACAACCTGCACAAATACGTGACTGACAGTAGGGAGCCAATGCTTAAAATTGTACTGAAGGAGAATACAATAGACCAGGGGATGGATGTCCAAGGAGGAAATAATAACAAGGAGGAAGAACAACCTTCATGAAAAATCCCTTCATAATACCTTCTTTAAGAAAACTGAATTTAGAGATCCACAGACATGTAACTGGTTAAAAAGAGGAGACCTTAAAAAGGCTACAGAAGGAATGTTAATGGCTGCGCAAGAGCAGACCCTCAGAACGAAGTGGATGAAACACCATATTTACAAGGAGGAGGCTAGCCGACTGTGTAGGATCTGTGGAGAGAGAGAGGAGACTGTGGCTCACATTGTATCCGAGTGTAAACAGCTAGCCCAGACTCACCATAAAGACATGATGTGATAGGCAGGGTGATCCATTGGCACCTATGCAAAGTAAACAATTTACCACATTCTGAGAAGTGGTATGAGCATAAGCCAGAGTCGGTGATAGAAAACGATCAGGTGAAGGTGCTATGGGACTTTAGGATACAGACGGACAAGAAATTAGAACACAATAGGCTTCACCTGGTGGTTTTGAACAAGAAAAAAAGATCGTGCCTGATTGTAGATGTAGCCTGTCCATTTGACACGAGAGTGCAAGAAAAGGAGAGGGAGAAAATTAACCGATACCAGGACTTAAAGTGGGAGGTAAAAACTGGCATGAAGTCAAGGTCGTCCTGATTGTCATAGACGCATTAGGTACTATCTCAAAGAGTTTCCAAGGATGGTTAAAGAAGGTTAGTCCAGTCCCGCTTTTTGGAACACTTCAAAAGGCATGCTGGGAACAGCAAGAACCCTCCGATACACCCTGAATATCTGAGGCTGCAGGTAGCGGCTTAATATTCATTTCAACAAACTTTCCAGTTAAATAACATCAATGACTGAGACTCAAAGAATAATAATAGTAATAATAATAATATTGACGATGGTGATGATTGTGATAGTGATGAGGATTATGATGATTGCGATAAGTGTATTGACTAGAAGTACGATAGATAGCGATGGTTTAGAATAAAACTGCATTAAATTCCACAAAAATCACAATTATTTTCGCTTAAAAAAGTTATCTAAACTATTGTTTATAATGTGTGGGGATGCTATTAAGCATAACCTTTTAATATTTAACATTCCAATCAAGCAACGCAGCAGGAAGCTGAGTTAAAAGGAAAATATCAGTGGCTAGTCGAAAGTATTTTAATATAATTTATGTTTATCTAGAACATACAGCATACCTTTAAATAGGAAGATTTCTCGAACAGAAAAGCTCTGACCTCGAAATAAAGTTGCTTATGTTTCATGTGTGTAGTTTCATATTTTTGTCTACTTAAGTATTTGGACATACTCAATAGTATTTATAAGATTTCATCCCTCCTATAAATAGATTTGATGAATACTGAAAGGGTTTGTTTGAAGAATGTCTTAGCTATGTCAGACACCGTGGCAAAATAATCAATAGATTAAGAGAGGATTAAAATGACTGTCATTGTGTCATGAATTGTAATCCACTCAGCCGTAGTTAAGGAGGTTTACGATGATAGGATTATAATGTTAAAATAAAAACCAGAAGGAAATCATATGAAGGTCATGGAACGTCAACTTGAGGAATGTAATTTTCAAGATTTATATATCAAGTAAGTAAACTTAAGATTTGGAGGCTAAAATTAAAGATGAAAAGAGAAATAAAAAGATTCTGGATTTGCATGTGTGATTTTTTTTTTTTTTTTTTTTTTTTTTTTTGTGAATATGAAGAACAAGTGCAAATGTCAACGTTTAGGTGAAGTTTAGAATCAGAAGGTGTTGTCCGATTCCGTCGAAACACAAATAGTATATTAATTACTAGATTATTATGTATACATACTGAACAGCATAAATTCTCGTCCTATGTTAATGGATGTCTTATTGAATACGAAAAGAATCTTCTACTAAAATACCAAGCGAATTGTTGGATCAACTTCTAAATCTTCTTGTGTAACTAAAGTATGAATGTCGAATCACAACGAGGGTATGACCGTATCAGCAGCTAGGAGCATGCTCGGGGCTCCATATGACAGGTAGGCCAGCGGGTAGGCAGAGGGGGCTCGGCTGAGGCAGGCCTCGAGCAGATGATCCCGGCGTAAAGAGTTAAAGGCATTCCTCATGTCAAGCTTGACAATGAGGTGCCTGGAGTCCCTGGATGCCGGTACCGATGGGCAGCTGCTGAAGAACTGCCTGATTGCATGAGAGGCTCCCTCACAGCCTCCGGACACGCCGACACCCAGTTGCACCGGACTAAACTCCTCACCCAGTTCGTGTGTGACGGACTTGCAAATCACTTTGACAGCCAGCCTCCGGAAGACATTGCCCACAGAAATGGGGCGTATGCCACCCTCTTTCTTCCTGAGAGCGGTGAGGCTGGCCGAAAAAAAGAGGCCTCGGGCGTAAGGGTCGAGGCACCATGAATGAACCTATTGGTGAGCGCCACAATTGCACTCAGAAGGCGGCGCCCAGCCTCAGCAGAGAGGGGGGATGTCAACTCCTCGAGGTGGCCTGGTCGGAGACGATCAACACCTCCGCAGCTTCTAGCTTGGAAGGACCTGATGGCGGACATGATATCTGCATCAGTAGCCTCAAGGAGCAGGTGGGGGTCGGGTGGGGGTATGGGTCTGAGATCAGTGGATGGCTCAGAGTGTTTGAGCCGCAGAGCAGCCAGGATCTCCTCGGTGGGTTGGGGGACAGTGTCCTCTGAGGCAACAACTCTGACTGCGGCCGAGACATCACTCATGATAAGCTTTGCGTTTACCTGGTCACGCAAACGCTTGGCGCTGGCCTCGGGGGTGGAGGATAGGGATTACCTGAGGGTGGGGTGTGTGGCGTCCCTGGGCACGCTTGGATTGGGCGCTCGCCCAAATGACGTGACATTGGCCTTGACGAAGGCAGCTGTTGACCGGTCGCCCCGGTCAGCGCCAGAGCTGGGGAGGCCGAGGGCGAGTGGGGCGAAATAGAATAGCCGCACCTAGTCACTGGCTCGATTGGAGTCCAGGGCGCTCTCAATCGAGGAAGCGAGGGCATCGGCTACCGGCACCCATGCTGCTCTCGGGATCCTGAGAGGGATCTTCCGGAGCCGCCTGAGCCGAGCGATGTTGACCAGCGAGGCTCGGGCGTCAGGCAAGCTCGCTGTCCCATCTGGTGGTATGCCAGACGCCGTGGCTGGGAAGACGTGGGGAAGAGGCAACTCTTGCACCTTCACGCTGCGAGGGCATTGGAAGCTTGACGAGTCAAGCCAACGCAGGTGAGGTGGTGGAAGAGCCGCACCCCAAACAGTTCCGGCCCCTCTTCCGTTTGTTAGTGGTGCCGCAAGTGCTGCAGGTGTTGATTTGGAGGGGTGGGGATGGGGTTGGGGCCGGGGACTGGGGCACCGAGCGGCATCAGGGTGGGTGGCTGGTGTGTGTGGTTGGAAGGGAAAGTGCTGGTAAGAGGGCAGCATAGCTCACCTATATATATGGAGGTGCCAGAAAACGAGAGCGAAAAGGGGATGCATGGATGGAGAGACACGGGAAGGTAGAATGGCAGGAAATCAATGAGTGAATGGATGGATGTACACAAAAAAGGGAGGGGCGAACAAGGGGTTGTTCCCAGCGGAAAGACCCAGAGTTCAGCACGCACACATGCGAGTAACTGAACAGTTTGTCAAAGACGATACTCTCAATGGACGCGCTTACAATATTTAAATATAACTGAACCGTCATGTCATTTAATTTGAAAAGTGGAGCAAAGTAAAAGGAAAATAATGAATTTGGAGTGTTAATCCCTTGTGATTTTTTTTTTTTTTTTTTTTCAATACCTGACTTACAGCTTTCCAGGATTTATACTCATTTTTTTTTTTTTTTTTTTCTTCAAAAGGATGAAACTGACATTACTTAATGATTCATATGTATTATTTCATAACTCTATAGAACTATTAGAATGTTTGCGCAGTGTTCTGTGTCCAGCCAGGTTTGTACAACAGGTAAGAAAAATGATGCTTCGGTGACGGTTTCTCCTGATAGGAGCCTCTTCACGTCGGAAGATCGAAGTGTGTTTTCTTGTCTTCTTCAATACTTTCATAAACGGCTTCGGAGATTTAAAACTTATGTTTCCATTGGTGCTTCCATTTCCACACGGTTCTATTGTCTTATTTACAAAAATATATATTTCTATATATTTCTTTATTTATTTCTCTTCTTTTAGTATAATATAGCGAGTTGTCACCAGTGATGTTTGAAGTTACTTGGAGTTCCGCATTCCACGCCATACTGCCCTCAACGAGGTCATTAAGCATGGCTTGGACGCTGCAGGCTTCCCTTCTCAGCTCGAGCCGGTGGGGCTAGATCGAGGGACGGCAAAAGGCCAGATGGCATGACCATCTTCCCGTTCCGCGGTGGCAAACCCCTCGTCTGGGATGCCACTTGCACCTACACTTTCTGCAGCCGCAACCTGGTGCAGTCTGCGACTGACCCAGGTTCTGCTGCACGTCGGGCTGAGGGGGCCAAACTCCTCAAATACCGGTCGCTCTCCGACAGGTTTGCGGTCGTTCCCCTGGCAGTGGAAACTTCTGGTGTCCTCAGCCCCAGGGTTACCTCCTTACTCACCACCATAGGCGCTAAGCTGGCCAGCCGTAGGTGTGAGCCCCGCGAGTTGGAGTGGATTTTCCAGCGCGTCTCCCTTGCCGTCCGACGGGGAAACGCCTTCTCCATTCTGTCCGCCGGGGCTGTGGGTGGGCCCCATCGCGTACCAATACATTAGTTAAATACCATTCTTTCATCTGATACAATCAGAGAGTTTTAATTATAATTATTCTCTGGGCATTGGTACTGACGTTCTTTCCAGAACATTGTAGAGGAGATAACGGCGAGAGAATATGAGTCATTACGGTGTTGCTTTACTCCAACATCATGATTCATAATTTAGGCACAAATCCAGCAATTTTGGGGAGTGGGAAGCCGATCATAATGACCCCTGTAAATTACTGGTACTTTATCGTATCTATGCCGAAAAGGTGAAAGCCAAAGTTCACAACGGCGGGTTTTCAAGTCGGAATGTAAAAAACCAAAAGAATCTCCCACGCTAATAATAATTGTTTATACTGTTGGCACAAGGCCAGCAATTATATCAGTGCATTACTGGTACTTTATTTTATCGACCCCCATAAGGATGAAAGGCAAAGTTAACCTCGGCGGGATTTGACCTCACACCATAAAGGGGCGTAACTCTATGCTGCAAAGAATAGCATCCGACCCTCTTCTGATTTTGGCACAAGGTAAACAATTTTCGGGGTGAGGGGCGAGTCGATTAAATCAAAACCAGTGCGCTACTGGTACTTTATCTTATCTACCACGAAAGGGTGAAAGCCAAAGTTCAGATTGGCGGCGATTTTTAATTCGGAATGTAAAAAGCAAGAAAAATCTCCCACGCTAACAATAATTGGTTCTACTTTAGGCACAAGGCCAACAATTTCAAGGGGAGGAGAAAGTCGATTAAATCGACCACAGTGCTTACTAATACTTTATTTTATCGACCACGTAAGGATGAAAATCAAAGATAACCTCGGCGGGATTTGAACTCAGAACAGAAAGGTCTGTTTACTCATTGCTATAAAGTATGATGTCCGACTCTCTACCGATACTACCAATCCACCGTTCGTTTCGCGAATAATGGTTTCTTATATACGCACAAGGCCAGCAATTTTGGGGGAGAGGAAAGTTGATTAGATCGACCCCAGTGCGTGACTGGTACTTTATTTTATAGACCCCGTAAGGATGAAAGGCAACGTTAACCTCGGCGAAATTTGAACTCTATGCTGCAAAGCATGACGTCCGACTCTCTACCGATACTGCCAATCCACCGCCCGTTTCACGATGAAATAATAATAATAGACAAAGTTCATCCCAATATCACAGTGCTCTGTAGTCCTAGACCCCATTGATCACAAAATTAGATAGAACGATCGTCATATTTTCAAGTACAGGACATCTAAACCGGCAGTACATTTGATCATAGGTATATTCTTTCAGTGATGACGAGGGGCTAAAAACATCAAAAACTACAAAGATAATAATTCCAACAAACCGGAATTAATTACTACACCGAGATATGAATCTATAAAATGAACACCTTCATATTATACATGGAAGTAAACTGGTGTATGAATCCTTATATTTAACAAGTGCAGAGAGGGAAATAATTTATATCTTCGAATAAACTTAATTACAAATATTACACTTATTAAAATACATACAATTTGTAACAACTTCAACATTTTAATAAGAGAAATTCGAAGTGTGTCAATAATTATAAACATTGGCGTGGAAATGTTAATACACTCGCATATATATACAGACACGTATGTACACATAGACAGAGACATAGACATACACATATTATATATATATATATATATATATATATATATATATATATATATATATATATAATGAAAAGTATAGAAATTATTGTAGCAAGAAGCCAACAGTATTCCATAATATATAAGTGACTATAGCGTCAAAATGGAAAAATAGTTAACGTAAGATGTGGGAAAATAATTCAAACTCAATTCAAAAAGAATCAGAATATAGATTCATCAACAGAATTTGGTGAAATCCAGGGAAAAATCAATAGAGCCTTAATTCAGAATAAAATAAAATTTAAAATACTCATCCTTCAAAGACATACACACACATATATATATATATATATATATATATATATATATATATATATATATATATAGGAACCAGTAAGACCCCGACGGCTGAGCTCAAGCCGTTTCGACGGCTAATTCTGGACTAAATGAAAATTTATCCTGGTATTTAAATAGCCGATCTTCTCAATGGGTAATTCCATATATGGTCAAAGTGATTGTCAAAAGTCAGTAGTAATTCTGTGATTGCAAATTAGTAGGGGAGATGGTGGCTAAACCTGCCAGTAGGAGAAAGAGGGGAGGGGGTGGAGTAGACCCAATCAAGCGTTGGTAGTGCCAGCTACAGCTGGGCATGAGGTCAAAGAAGATACTGGGGAGGGGGAGGAACGGTAGTTAGAACAATGAGGGGTAAAAATATATATGAAAGAAAAAATACTGAGAGTGAAGAAAAGCGAATAAGTGTAAAGAAAAAAGTAAAGCAAGTTCTACGACCTAAGTCTCTAGCTATTGTTAGGCTAGATAAATAAATAAAGAAAGAAAGAAAGAAGTAAAGAAAGAAATAAAGAAATAACGAAATAAGTAAATGAACTAGGTGGGACGGAATAGGCAAGGACCCTTTTAAGAGGTATAAGTACGTAAATCATACGGTGACGGGTCAACAAATGGTGCCAAAATACTAAAGAAACTACCACGAAATAAATAATAAAGGTTTCTATCCCGGGCACAATGCCAGCAACCACCCAGTGCAGCAAAGTAAACTAGTACGAGATAATAATTCTGAGTCCCGAAAAAAATATATACTAATGCTAACTCTAAAAGGTCTTATACAAGCTACATGAAAGTTCGTACGAAGTAAAGGTAGAATACGGAAAAATAAATTCAGAATCCACCCCGCCCAAAAGAAAAGCGAAGAAAGAAAAATTGAAACGAGAAAATAAGGCATAAGTGCCACTAAGAAATATAGAAGGCACGGAAAATAGTGGGAGCGGTTGGAAAAAGGGGGCAAGTATCCGGGGTCTAAACCAGCTGCTATAAAAAGCGGAGTCCGCCAAATCTATCATAGACTAGGGGAGGGGTGGGGGTACTGAGGCTACAAGGGACCAAAGGGCAGCCTCGGGTGGGCGAGAAAAAACGCCGACAAAGAAGAAGAGCTGGGGTAGAAGGACTAAGGAGGGATGGGGGGAAGAAGGAAATAAAGGAAGCGATAAAAGAATAAAAAGAAGATCTTACGTCTCCCTTGGCAAGCAGGGGTTACCCATTGCAAAATCGGCAAGAGGTGTTATAGTTCTACCCCCTCCCCGGGTCATTATGGGGTTTGAGGGCGAGGTAAGTCCTACGCAATCTATGTTTACATGCAGTAACCAGTTCATCTTTCTTGTTTATGAGTTGGTCCGTCGAAAACAGTATTTGTAAAGTTTCCTCCGAGCATAAATTGCACGGACGGCGTCCTCCCGTGTAAGAATTGGCTCTGGACAGTAATCTCCAAGTGAGATCATAGGTCATGTTGTTGTCCTTGAGGTCCCATATGTGGCCCGAAAGTGTAGTGGCGTGACGTCGGGCCGGGTTTCGGAAGGTATGTCTATGTTGGTATAGCCGGGTCTTGAAGTCACAGGCGGTTAGTCCTATATAGGCTTTGTTGGAGGTATCCGTCCTCACGTTGCACTGGTAGATCACATTACGGTCTCTGCATCTATTGTCGAGTGGGCAAATGGATCTATCCGGACAGTTACACCTCCTGGTCGGTTCTCCACTGCTATTTAGGTTATTTCTGCCATCGGGGTTGAGTTTTTTGTTGTTAGAGGAGACGATGTTTTGTACGAAGTTTGGTGTAGTGCTGTAAGAGAGTTTGATGGTATTTTTGTTAATTATGTTGTGGTAGCGGTGTTGTAGTGGGAAGTGTTTTTCAATGAGCCTAAAGAATAGTTTCCCGATGGGAGTTGTCACCTCTGCGTTGTGGGGAGGATTTAACCATGTTACATTGCGTGAGCGGCGGTGTCTCCTGCTGGTTCCGCTAATGGGAGTTGGACAGTAGGATATTTCCTCCCGGAAACCACTCCGCTTGAGGGCCTGGTTGTAATAAGGCGCATGTTCATCGAATATCCGCTCATTAGCTGACAAACGGGATATGCGGAGGGAGATGTTTTTGACCAGGTTGTTTGTGATGTTCCTAGGATGGTTTGATCGGTGGTAGATGTAGTGCAGGTTGTCATTAGGTTTCCTGTATGGGTAGTACAGGTCGTTTTCGAGGTCGAGGGTCACGTCCAGGAAGTTTACTCGCGTCAGGGACGTTTGTAGGGTTATTTTAAATCCCCAGTCGGGGAAGAAACTGATTAATTGTTTCCGGACCCGATCTGTACTACTGGGGTTGTACCCTTTAAGGGTAAGGAGCCCATCATCACGGTACAATCCACCACCGAATGCAGGAAACATATCAGTGAGTTTGGCTATTAGGAATAATCCTATAACATCTGTGACCTCCGCCGAATCCGTGGCGCCCATGCTGACGTCGAAGGGTGAGTCGGGAGCTCTTTTTATCCATTTAGAGTCGTCAAAGAGTAAGACTGTCTTCCTGGCGTGGAGGATGATTTTTCTTTCCTGGTCGGTGATGGGCACAAGTGTTTCGGCGAAGTCCAAGGCGGCAGTAAGTAGCGGTAAGGTGATTGAAGCATAGTAGCTCTCTATGTCGAACTGTATGAATTTAGTGTCTCGTTTATCCTCCATATTGCTGAACCATGAGATTACTTCCTGGGTGTTGATCCATAGGCTAAGTCGGGCGTGTTGCTTGACTTTTGGTATCACGCGGTCTAGGATTTTTTTGCTGATTCTCCCTATGTCGGACTTCGTTGGGTTAATAAGCCTGATAGAGGGTTTACGGTCAAAATCGGATTTATGGTCCTTCAGTGTGAAGTATGGTGTCCGTGGGTCTAGAGGTTCCGTGCGGTCGGCGACCCCGAGGCTGGAGGTAATTTGTTGTCCATCTCGATTTATGTCCTCGATGCAAGAGTGGTTGGCCTTTTTATAGGTGGAGTTTAGGCTGCTCCTGATCAGTGTGTGGTATCTGTCAGGGTTGACAAAGTATAGGTTCCCAGTTTTATCCGAATGCACCATGATGTCATTGGTGTTATCATACTCTGTTAAGTTGCTACGGAGTTTTTGTAAGAATCGGTTGTGTCTGGGTTTAAATTTAATGTTCTTGACCAGTTGGAAGAGGTCATTCTCGAAGGGTGAGAGCAAGGGGTTCGGGGGCGGAAATTTGTAGGTAATAAATCCGAATCTCTCCTTGGTGCCGAAGTCCTGGTTGTCGCAATATCTGTCATAGAAAAAAGTTCTCCATCTAAGTCTTTTCGCAAATAGATCGATTTTTTGCGTGAGCATCCGAAGGTACAGTTTTTTCGGTGGGATTGGGATGTTCTTGGTAGAGAAGTCAATGTTGTGTTATCGCATGGTGCGGGTGAAAGGAATTGAGCTTAGCGGAAAAGTCTGGATACGGCGTGGTAAGGTCGGAAAGTGCTCTACTACGGGAATAGGAGCTAGATAACGAAGGAAATGTGGTAAGGAACCAGGTGGACCATAACGCACCAAAGTACTCAATACTTGGGGTGTAGAGTGGGTAATAGGAACCAGTAAGACCCCGACGGCTGAGCTCAAGCCGTTTCGACGGCTAATTCTGGACTAAATGAAAATTTATCCTGGTATTTAAATAGCCGATCTTCTCAAGGGGTAATTCCATATATGGTTAAAGTGATTGTCAAAAGTCAGTAGTAATTCTGTGATTGCAAATTAGTAGGGGAGATGGTGGCTAAACCTGCCAGTAGGAGAAAGAGGGGAGGGGGTGGAGTAGACTCAATCAAGCGTTGGTAGTGCCAGCTACAGCTGGGCATGAGGTCAAAGAATATACTGGG
>OZ024742.1:302835835-302865835 GCA_964016885.1 Eledone cirrhosa | reverse complement strand
GTGGGTAAAAAATGCCTTGTTTTATTTATCAACGACCTTTTATATTGTGAGTTAAAAGCTCGCTGTGGTTCAATTTCCTTTTCATGATATCGGATAGTTAAAATAAGTACTATTCCATATTTGGGTCGATTTATATATATAACGGAGGAAATGTGGTAAGGAACCAGGTGGACCATAACGCACCAAAGTACTCAATACTTAGGGTAGTAGAGTGGGTAATAGGAACGAGTAGGACCCCGACGGCTGAGCTCAAGCCGTTTCGACGGCTAATTCTGGACTAAAATTTTAGTCCAGAATTAGCCGTCGAAACGGCTTGAGCTCAGCCGTCGGAGTCCTACTCGTTCATATATATATATATATATATATATATATGGTATTAGTATTGGTGCTCTGAAATAGCGATGTATACATGAATGTATGTATAGTATATTTGGCAATATATTATATGTTTAATAAGTGACATAGTCACTATTTAAAACTCATAGCGAATGGTCTTCTAAATGTTTTTAATTAAACATACAGTATATTGCCAAATATACTATACATATATTCATATATATATATTGGTGTTCGACCTTTTGGTACATATCGATGTTGTTGTATTATTGTGACAATATGCTTTTGGTTGCCTTATTCTTGGTGTCACACTTTATTAACTTTTTGTGTTTACTCTGGGTGAAAATGTATTAATTTCTCACCTCATTGAGTGCTTTTGTAACTGCCTCTAACAATTCTATAAGCATCTGGTATAACGCGGCTGCAACTTCGATTATACTCATTATATATATATATATCAATTTACATCTGTGAGGTACTCTTAACAATGTTACATATATACATTAAGTGACCTACTATAATGCGGCTGCAACTTCGATTATACTCATTATATATATATATATATATATATATATATATATATATATATATATATATATATATATATATATTATATATATATATATATGTGTGTGTGTGTGTGTGTGTGTGTATCGATTTACATCTGTGAGGTACTCTTAACAATGGTACATATATACATTAAGTGAGCTACTCTTGTACATGGTACATACAGGATGTTCCAAAAAATGTATACACTCTTTGATTACCTGTACAGGCAATATTTATTAGAATGATGTATACTTCTTTGGGGAACACCCAGTATATATGTTTTACTTATTGGCCTGGCACGCTAGAATTGAGTCACTTCAACAAAGTGAAGAGTGAGTTTGAAAAGATACTGTAAGAGATTCGCTTTGCAGTCATTAATTCCCGTGTTCTAGCCTGAAGCCTTCGTTAGACTTGAACAGTTTTAAAGCCAGATGACTGGACTATACTTGCAATTCAAAGGACCAGCTTTGTTACTCACTGTGTCGCTGTATCATGCTGAATTTCCCTGGGAATTAATTTAAAGGTATATGTGTCTGTTGAATGTTCCGTCACTTGCACCTTAATTTCATGGACATGCTGTTCCGTTTATCGAACAGTTGGAAGACTCATCGTCTGAACCGACGGAGGTCCCTTCCATATGTTCCAGAATGTCCTTTGTTTCACAGTTTCTTTGATTTCTTACAAACAATCATATAAATTCTTCATATCGTTCGGAATATTTTATCATGCGAAATCGGTTTGAGTTATACACTTCTATTTGTAGTACTTTGTCATACTCTAAATATATATATATATATGTGTGTGTGTGTGTCCGAAACATTGAACCCTCCTTCACTTCCTCCAAGCGTGAACCTAATATATCTGTATTTTTGCATTCCAATGTTTGTTTTGTTTTGTTTAATTTAATAACTCTCACTTTATCTCTCTCTATATATATATGTATGTGTGTGTGTGTGTGTGTCTGTGTGTGTGTGTGAAAGTGAGTGTGTATGTATTATATGTATGTGGATGCACGTATCCGTGTATTTAGTTGTATATAGAAATTCCTGTATTTGTGGCTTTGTATTCAATCTTCTCCTTCTATAACATGTCTTCGTACTCGTAACCCCATCTCTTCCTACATTATTAGTCTCTGTCCTTCTTTTATAATTCTCACACTCTCCTTCACTCACTATTTTTGTTTATGTTTCACTTTCTATTCAACGGATTTTCTCATTTTCCCACTGCTTTTACTCAACTCTACATTCTAATAACTTTCTATCTCCCCGTTTCAATTGACTTTCTCTATATAAAATATTTCATTCTCAATATTTCTTTCTCTTGTTCCTCTCTCCACACCCCTCCATCTAAATCTCTCTCAATCCATCTTATTCCTTGCTCCCCTCCATCTCTCTCTACCTCCCTCTCTCTATATATATGTATTTATATGTATATATACTAATATATATATATATATATATATATATATATATATATATATTACTCCTCTCTCCCTTCCCCATCTCTTTCCACTCACCTCTATCTCAATCTATTCCTCTCAGTTTACTATCTTGCTTTAAAGCCTCAAAAACTCTACATTTTTCCCTGACTTTCCAATGTCCGATTCATGTCTGGTATTTCTTTGATTTTCCCTCCAATAATTATGTTTACTTCTTGTTTCACGTTGCAACATTTTCCGAAATGTTCGCTTCTCTCTTTCCTTCTTTTCATTCCCCTTTCTTTCTGTCTTTCTTTCTCAATCATCTTCTCTTTCCTTGTTCACTACCACCATAACTTCGTTTCTCTTTCTCTTGCATTTATTTCACCAACCACCCTCTTACCACGCTTTTATCTGCTAAACTATTTCTCTATCTTATTTCTTTATTTATGTATTTCTATTTCTCATAACTGCCTCCTCCTGGGATGTATTGCCGTTATTAAGCACATCTCCTTTCTTCTTTCGAGCAGCTCCCACGTGATTTTCCGATGACTGATGACCAGCCTTTGGGACTGCATTATTCTCGTTTAGACTGCTCTGAAGTCGCAGATAATTACACTGTAGGTGCCGTTCTGAATTTCCTTCTTCATAGCCCATTTCTTTATTGCAATGTCTTCGAATCACTGTATTGTTTTGAATCTTACCTATTTCTTAATATTATCAACCAGCTGCCATGTGGTCTGCTTTGCTAAAGCTTTGCAGTTGACATCAGGAAAATATTGCCTGCCTGATAGAAATTTCAGGAAAACAAATAACTCGTGCATTCCTTACACACAATAATTTAGCTTGAAAACTGAATATGAACAGGAATGAAGTAAAAAGTAGAAAATTTTACAAAATAGGAATAAAACAAAATTGATTTAAGATATGATTTTTTTTTTAATAGAGAAAAGTAAATTATCTATTTTCTACAGAAAGTATTTCTACAATTTTGTATAATTATAGGCAAAATGTTATTTGAGAATTCAACGGCATCCTGTTTAAAGAAGACATATACTCGCACGGTTTGCTATGTATGTCATGGTGACATTCTCAATAAACTGACTTCATAAATGTCATCCGGTATTTCTGTATCTACATGTAGACATAGACATTTCTCTACGCATGAATATATATACGTGAATTATCTGTTATTTAACCCTAGGTTAATTATCTGTTATTTAACCCTTGTTCAAACAGAAATATCATCGACTTTGTCACGTCTTTATTTTCAGTAATGTTGTGTTCTATATATGATTTAATGTATCTATTTCATGTGTGATTTGAGTGAACGTTCTCTGCTGTAGGAAGCTACTCAAGCGGATACCATGTGATGCCCTTGTTACATTGATATATGTAACATTGCTGCTGTATTATACCAGGTCTACTCACGCGCACAGGCTCATACACACAGAGGCACACATACATATATATGTGTTTGTGTATATGCATGTGTATATCTGTGTGTGTGTGTGCATTGGGGAAGTATGTCTTGAAATTATGTGCCTCTTTTCTTAAGAAATATATCTATGAAAAGAAAAGCATAAAAGTGATATGCTTCAGTTTTGTCAAGTTTTGTGTTAAAAATGTCAACAACTGAAAATGTTAAAGAAATCACAAGATGATGTCTGCTTCCTTGATTGGGCGTATGGAGTCGTATGGGGGTGTCTTCAAACATGAGAAGGAATCAAGCAGGAATGTGCTCCACACACACATACCAATAGATTGCTTCCGAAATACATGGAAAGGCATTACATGGGCTTCGCCTGAAAGAAAAGTTTTAGTGATGGTGCATTTCGACTCCTGCTTCGTTTCACTGCACAGTAAGAGGCAATTGGTAGGAGCCTAGATGACACAGAATGGCAGATAGTCAGACAGGATCTGTATGGATGTGAAGAGTTTGATGACGATGAAAATCTGCAGAATAATCCCTGAGATTTATTCTATTGTGGGTATTGATGGAAGAGTGATACGACCGACGGTGCAGGTTAGAAAGCCAGGCTGTTATGTAACATTAAGTGTTACATTAGAGATTTCGTCCTAGAGGTGATGAAAGGGGGTGAAAGCCAAAAATTAAACCACATAACTCACCAATAAAACAACAGATCCCAGAAGTTTATTTTTCCAGAGCAATGTAGCCCAAAACACCGTGTCTTTCTCGGTGCTAAATTTATAGGAACTGGGACGAGGTTATGATACGATTACTCAGTTTTGTCTATGAATTGAAAGTTAGCATTGACATGCAATGTCTCCGTTATTAATCACGGCCCAAACGTCGTGCCTTACCCTAATTCCATCTCACCTGATTAAATTGTCTATCAGCTAGTTTCTTGTGGAAGGCATGTGTTTCATTGGCTAGAGATTCCATCTGTAGTGCTATGTGTGTTAGATATATTAATATACAGAGATTCCTTGTATGTTGAACTAGTATGTTATTTGAAGTTCATCTCTCTGGTGCAGCTGCAGTCTTAGGTCACGCAAAGTAAGCAAAAATAAAATCTCTCAGGGAGATAATTTTTGTTTAACACTTCCATCTTATGGAATTACTTAGCATGTATTGATAAATGTGCTTGTAAGTCGTGTTACCTATCTTGTCGCTAGTGTTGCCCGTATCTAAAACTATGCGGAAAACTGCCAAATGTTTTCTGATATCCAACACTCAGAGTTTCATTTTCTTCTTTAACAATTCTGTTGATAATCAATTGATGTTTATGAAGATATGGCTTAGCAATATCCCCTCTGGTATTCTTTAAACGGGCAGGTTATGAGGATGTAATATTTAGTGGGACCGTCATAGAGATTGCGTTGGTTAACCCGTGGCGTGCCACTCAAATGTTGTTTCTGATTTTACAAAAATTCATTCAATATTTTTGCATGCACATTATATATTTTTTAAATATTTTAACGAAAAGTTAGGAAGCACTGCTACCTGATTATTTATAACATTAGAATTATTTTTTGTGATTTTACTTTTTCTCATAATTGTTTAGATAGAGCACCTGTTATTTTTCACAGTCCTGTCTGTGGTGATTAGTTTTTTCTCTGAAATCTTCTCCAATTTCTTTTCTCTGTTGTTAGCGATGCATTGATTTCAGTTTTCTTTTAATATAGTTCTTGGTAAAATCCTTTTAATTTGTGGTTCGACTATTTCCTTTGTCGAAGGAATCTCTGTCGAATGTCCTAATTGGTTCAGTTGTTCTATGGTTGCTAGTATTTCTTGTATTGTTATGTTATAATTCTGAAATACTTTTCCCTCCATCATTTCATCCGGGTTTTTTCGTTGTTGTGAATTTCAAGTATTTTTTCATTTATGTTTTCGAACCGTGTTTATATGAATGTTGTTTTTTTTATTTTGTTTGGTTGAGTTTACATGTTTCCATAAAAGTACATTTTAGCAAGTAGCAAGTACCTACCTTCCATTATTACTACTGTGGCTACCTAGATTATTTCATTTATCTTGGTAATATTTACATCTTCTTGCACTAACACTTTGATAGTTATATTTGCATTTGTGTTGGTTTTAGTGCGTTATTATATAATTTCGTTTTTGTTTGTTTTTTATGTATTTCTTCCACCCGTACAGATTATATTCAATATATCATATCAATTGTAATTCTTTAAATATTTACACCTTCGCGTTATTATCGTACTGAAAATGTTTATGTGAAGAATTTTCTGTTCTTCAATTCTCTATCTTTATAAACAAATGAACACATCACAAACATATATGTCGTCTCACAAACACTCATGAAAGCACGCCCACAGACACAATCAATCATATACACATGCACGCGCGCATGCAAATATTTGTCAAGCGCGTCTATCAACAATAATCTCATCTTAGTCAATTCATAACTCTATACCACATTTATTTATGTACAGCTTCGATGGCAGACAGGATATGTAAATGCTTGGTTATAGAAGAGAGGTATATTTCGAGGTGCATGCCTCTTGTTTTGGGGTGTTTTTGTTTTGTTTTTGTTTTATTTTGTTTTTCTAGAAGTTCAGAACAGGATCCTCTCCACATAACTACTTCCGTGACACCGAAAAAAAGGACAGACAAGTAGCGATGCGTTCCGGCTCTTGGAGAGGCCATATTACTCCTCTTCAAAATGGACCAAGCTAAAAATGCCTACAAAATATTATATAGCGAAAGGGTTCTAACTGAAATTACTTTTAAGTACTATGTATGTATGTATATATGTATGTATGTATCTATGTATGTATTTATGTATGTTTGTATGTATGTATGCAGAGTCAACGGCCCTCTAAATAGTACTTTGTTTATACTTTCTAACAGAGAGAAACTCTGAAAAAAAAAACCTGCGGCTTCGAAAGCATCCTATGATGTTGACCAGTTCTCCTTTTCGGGTAATGTTTTCGATGCTCAGAGAGTGGGATTGGTCGATTGCAAGGCTTTTCCCCACTTAAAAAACCTTCAAAGTACAGGCATTGTTTGTTCAGGATCTGTTATAGGTTCGTGTGGCTGGGCGTAGCCAAAAGGTGCACCATTTTCTGTAATCTGACAAGCGATTCCAATAATCTTAGCAGAGTTTGCAACCATCATGTATGTATGTAAGTATGTATGTATGTATTGAAATCTGTTGACATAAGTAGAGAGAGAGTGTGTTAAATTAAATATTATCCTTAGTAAACCTCTTACCTCATTGCATTTGAAATTGGTTGGATATAGCAGGACGATTTTATCTATTGTGTGGAGCTATAGTTTCTTGTCGCTGCAAATTCCTTTCTCATATTAGCACTTATCTAACACTAGAGTAACTTATTTCTCTTCTAATTCCTTCTCTGTTATGAAAGTTGTTAATATTAATAATGTCATTTATGATATATTCACATACATTGTATATTTTTTAGACATTGCTAAACCTTGTACTTTTTGTTTAGGTATACTAAAAAGGTCTTAAAATGGACACTTTATATTAAAGTACATTGGGACGACACTTTATATTAAAGTACATTGGGGCAAATTATATATTCATTTTGCTTATATAAATTTATTGTTTCAGATTGTTGTGTGAAATATATTTTATTTATTATTGTTCATGATCGGATTGCTTCTGAATATATTAGAGATTTTCTGTTGCCCAATTGAGATGTCGTTATATTATGATACATTGAGCGATTCAGTGCTCAACAAAGTGTATTAGGTATTTAATAATCCTGGAAAGGAATGTGGGTTTAATATACGTATTATTAAAAGAATATTGCTTTTCTGATTCAACCAATGATTTATTAGGAAATTTAAAGGAAACCCAGAAAATCTAATATTGTTAGGTATCCATAATGTAGATCCCATGAAAGATTTTCATACGGCTCTTCCTTAAATTCGTTTAGATTTTATGTATATTTTCTTCGTGCAAACCTCTTTCACAGTAAAGCATAGGGTATTTAAATTAATATCTGAATACTAAAAATTGTATTAAACAAAGAAGTATTAATAAACCTGTGCCGTTTATATGTCACGATATTTGGTATTCGGATAAAAAGACACATCTAGACAGTTTAATTTTATACAGCTTTCGTTGATATGAATAATAATATATGTATAATAGTTGCTTTGATCAGTGAAAAGATTGTGAAATTAATTTATAAAATGAAATTGTTTATGGTATAGTCAAAGTAGAAAGGACAACAAGTGGTATAAACGTCTACCAAATATGGTACAAATAACACAGCCAGGCCATAACCATCTGGGATATTCCCATCAAAATTGAAAAAGGAATCAATACAAATCGCCCAGACATAACAGTCAAACACTGGAAACAAATCATCCATTGTGATTCACATTGAAATCCTTCTGTCTAGAATATTACCCGAAAATAAGTGGAGAAATTATCAAAATGCAAGAATTTTGAAATGAAAATATGCAAAATGAGTGATTTGAAAGTATAAACAGGGCCAATTTGAGCACTATTTATGATGAAAATGTATGACTAAAAACAGGCGCAATAGTAAGGCTCATAAAACAAATCACTAAAACTAAAAGAGTCCTACTAGTAACAGCTCGCATCCTGCACAAGACATTATCGATTCAATAACAAAGCCAAAATGGAACAATTTTTAGAAGCAAATACCCAATAAAATAAGCATCTAATAAAATAAAACAACACAACACACAAAACATATATATATACATTGAATATACAATACACAACGGAGCAATATTAAGCTAGCGCTCCAAACTTGCTAATTGTCATAACAGAACAAGACTGATGTGAGATACAGGAGGATACTATACCCCCACACCCACACCTACACAATGATGTACGCACGTCAAGAAGACGGAGATGCATCATGTAATGCAGTCGAAATAATTGTTTATACATTTGGCATAAGGCTAGTAACTTGAAGGGAAGGGAAACGTTGATTAATTCGACCCCAGTACGTAACTGGTGCTTTACTTTATCGACCCCGTAAGGATGAAAGGCAAAGCTAACTTCGGTAGGATGTGAACTGAGAGCGTAAAGAACCATAACTCTATGCCACAAAGCATTTGTCCGACGCTCTACCGATACTGTCAATCCACCATGGCAACACTTTATGGGGGGACTAAATACTCCAATGCATTTTCTATCAAAACTGCGTGACAAAGTAATAATAATTCAAAACGTTATTATTTTTGTTGTTTCCTTCTTTAAAGATCTAGCCTTGATGGAGAAGTAAATACTCGGTAATTGAAGGTGCTCTCTTCCCGCCCAGAGCCACCAGCAATTCCTCTTTAATTCAAGAAATTTACGGTAAAAGCACATTAATAATCATCTATAATTTACATGAGCGATTTCTTTAAACATTATTTTCAAAAACGATATCAAAAAGGATATTGAAACCAACACAGATTCAGGAAAAAGAAACAAAACATAAAAACACATACCTTCATACAAAGAAGAACGCACCTACTTGCACAATCACGCACAGATGCATACGCATACACACACACACACATTCAGAAAACAAATACCAATCAAACGCAAACACGTAAGCAAGCAGTTATATGTGCGAGTGTGAGTGTGGTGTGTGTGTGTGTGCGTATGTGTGTGTGGGTGTGGGGGTGTGGGGGTGGGAGGGTGCGCGCGCGCGCGTGTGTGTGTGCGTGCGTGTGCATGTGTGGGTGGGTTTAATTGCCTGTATACTTCTGTGTGTGTCCTTGTAATGTTATTAACAAGAAGATTGGATTGGCAGTATCGGTAGAGGGTCGGACGCCATGATTGCCAGCATAGTTACGTCCCTTTACGATCTGAGTTCAAATCCCGCCGAGGTTGACTTTGCCTTTCATCCTTACGGGGTCGATAAAATAAAGTACCAGTAATGCACTGGGTAATTGCTGGCCTTGTGCCTAAAGTAGAAACAGTTATTAACAAGGAGTATTTTCAATAACATTAAAAATAAACAATGGTTTCTTATATAGGCACAAGGCCAGCAATTTTGGGGGAGGAGAAAGTCGATTAAATCGACCCCAGTGCGTGACTGGTACTTTATTTTATCGACCCCGTAAGTATGAAAGGCAAAATTAACCTCGGCGGGATGTGAACTCAGATAATAAAGGGCCGTAACTCTATAATTTACTTGATTGAACAATAAGATCAAGTAAATAAAGTATAAAACTGATGTGTGAGAAAACGAAACGAAAAGAATCAGATACGAAACATACATAAAAACTAGGCTTTGTGCCTAAATCAGAAACTAATATTAATAGTTGATAAAATCCGGAAAATTACCGTGGATTAGAACGTAGTAGATAGAGTTGCTAGCCGGATTTCTTTCTTTGCTTGCACCCCTCTCTCCGGTGATACTTTACCCGATTTTCTAAACTTGTATTTATGTATGCATGCATGGTCCTGAAAATCTTGTAAGGGCATTGTATTAACATACTGCATTTCTAGGAGGTTTTTTTAAATACCTGGCGTAGCCCAAACCTCTCCATGTCTGAATACAGCAGATTTCTTCCAGAGGATAGGGATAATGAGAGATTGGATGTGAGAAAAGAATATAGCGGAAGAATCGACCCCAGTACTAGACTGGTACGTTTTTTATCGAACTTAAATGGATGAAAGACAAGGCAAAGTTGACCTCGGTGAAATTTGAACTCAGAGGGTAGAGAGACAAAACGAAAGCTACAATGCATTCTATCCGACATTCTAACGACTTAGCACATTTGCCGCCTAAATTTTTATTTATAGCAACCGACTTTGTTATAATCATTTAAATTTGGTCGATTTTGTTTCTAATTCCATATTTATGTTCCTTCAAAAGACACATTTAATCAGTTTCATATTTGGGTCTTTTTTATGTCATATAATTCGATATTTATTTCGGATTTATTCCGTTATTTATTTCGATATTTAACCATATTTTGTTTACTACGTTAATAATTTAATTCATTATATTCATTATTATTTCAATTTCGCTATTTAATTTATTATATATTTTGTTATTTATTTATTTCATTATTCATATATGGTTAAATACATGATGGCTGCAACTCGAATTCGAATAACGCCATCGCTTGATATTTAAGCGTGGCGTGGTTTTTTAGTCCTACTAGAGATTTGCCTATGGCCATCCATGCCATGCACCGCAAAGTACGGAAAAGCTTTGCACGAGGCCAATGCCACTCTCTGAACGTCGAATACATTATACATACATACATAAAAAAAATTCTGCAGCTAATAATTTCCTATACACTTGTACAGATACAAAGCATATGCACATGCACACATATAACTCAAAACATACACACCCATACATACAATAACATCCACACATACCATAACATTCATACCTGCACACAATTGCATGCATGCAGACATACATACATATCTACCAAGTTGATCTTGTGTAAATTCCAATATGAGAGTCTTGTATCTATGTTAGAAATTGACTTTCTCTCTCTATTGGCAAAAATTTGTGAAATTATAAAACCAGAACATACAGAAAATCTTAAATCATTTTCGTCTCTAAGATCTCGAATGAAAGGAAAGATTGTAAGCAGAATGAATCATGATTTAAATACAATGATGAAAGAATGTTGTGACTCCATCTAGAGTTAAACGTATACAATTGACTTTGAAACATTCACCAAAGCTCTAGGAAAGTAACGGAATGCGAGGGGAGTCTCCAATAAGAGACCACATAGTTAGATACCGCTACAATACATTGATGTTATTAGAAATTCATTGATAATAAGCAAGAGTTAAGAACATTCCTACAAGAACTGAAGATATACATCTCTGAATTATGTCCTTAAATAAAATAAAAAGCAAAACCACGAACAAATAAGGAAAAACTGTGAAGAATATGTTATGCATGGAAAATTGCCAACGAATACGTCAAGAGACTAATGTTGATCAACAACGGGTATATCAATGACTTATATCCAATGTATCACAGGCAGAGACAAAACGTATAGGATATGTGGAATCTATGAGGAAACCACTGGCCACATTATCTCCGGCTGCCCAATATTAACAAAAATTAACATATTCACCGCCACAAAATACAGTTGCATATTATACTGCAAAGTCTGCAGAGAATATTACATCTGCATCTCTGCAAATAGTATGACCACAAACTAAAAACAGTTGCCAGGAATAACAATATTACCATCCTAAGGGTCATGCCAGTGTAGACTGATAAGAAAATCAAACAAGGTCAAACATCATAATTAAAAGCAGCCAAGTCACGATAATGGAGGCGCGTGGCCTAGTGGTAAGGGTGTTGGACGTACGATCACAGTGTCGTGGGTTCGATTCCTGGGCTTGGTTTCGTGTTGTGTTCTTGAGCAAAACACTTCATTTCATTTTGCTCCATTGTACTGGGGGCCTGTCCAGGATGAAGTCTTGTATTCTCAGTCGTTCACGACATCAAACCGGGATAGGCACCGGCCTAACTAGCCTTAAATGGCTTAAGATAGACATTATTTAGATCTCTATGATGATTGGTATGTCAATACCAGTAAACCATGTTACGATGGTTAGGTTTACAGAAAAAGAATTTCTAAATATAATGTCTTTGAGTTTGATATCTCCAGTATGTGGGACACAACCACCTTAATCATACCAGTAGTGATCGGAAGACAAATGGAGAAGATCTAAGATACAAATAGATAAAAGTCATGATTGAAATTATGCCTTTTGCTTGTGGCATGTTACCAGATTAATCTTTGGGGCATTTTGTATTGATTTCCCACAATGTATAACTGGTATAGATGTTATCGATCTGTAAAGGAGACGCTCAAAAGCAAAGCCAACATTAGTATCAGTTGTTTAGAGAGGTAACAACTATATATATATGTATACACAAGTCGAGTAATGCTGTCCCGGTTATGTCTGAAGTGATACAGCAAACATATATTAAAACAAAATCCCCATTACAGCTGAATGGTATAAAAACATTAATTACATTTGAAATGACAGCAATAAATTTAAAGGAAACCTCAGAGAGATATTTGACACGTCTTGAATATTTTTCAATAGATTTCTCGAGGTTGTCAACATTGTAAATTGTAAATCGCTAAAATTCTAAACTGACCAAAACCTCTCGTAGGGGTTTCTTATTACTCAACCACCATAGATATGTCAAAAGAAGCCATGAGTCCTCTTGAGTCGTATCAACGTATAACTGACATGAAACAAAGAAAGCATCCGTGTTCATTAGAAGGCATAAAAAAAATCTGGGTCCCTGTACGAGGAATTAGGCCGGTTCTGATAAGGATATCAACTCATGGGATAACAAATTTCTTGATGCGTCAGAAAGTGGGAATCTTTCATAGGAAGGATTATGATTATAAGGTTCTTATGTCTTTACTATGGATGATAACCTGGCTTAGGGTTACAAATTTTGATTCGCAATCCTGAAATACCATGTTCGGTTCTACTGCGTGATATTTTTAAATACAAGTAAATGTATTTCACCATAATCTTGGGACTACCAACTCGATTTGAATGAAATTCGGTAGATGGAATCGGTAGAAAATTCGATTGGATGGATTGTAACTTTAATTCAATAGTAACTTTAAAAATACTAATATAACAGAGAATTAAGAATTCGCTCATATTTACTAGTTATAAAAAGATACCAGCAATAAACTTTATTTTATTGACTTGTGCTGTACTTCCTTTTTTTATATGTTAGGTCAATGTTTGTAGGATGTTTCAGGTCGTTAGCTAGAAAAACAGCTGAAATGTTAATGAAGTATACTTAATAAAATAATAAAGCGCGTCTGCTACCTCATTGTTTACAGCTCAAAACTTACATTTCATGATCCTGAAACTGATATAAAGAATACCAGTAATATAATGGTACTAATCAAATTTAACTTATTTACATTTATGTTTTAATAGCCCACCGAAAATGATATTGTAGTTGTTATTACTTTTAATATTTCTGTTGATAGTGTGAAGAACACTGATGATGTGTCCTATATACTCGAGGAAGGAATGCTGATATTTTTGTTATTGTTGATGCCGCTATATTTTTCGTTGTGACAGTTGTGATAGCAATCGCGGCGAAGATGGTGGTGATAGTTATGGTGCTTAAAGCGGTGATCACCGACATCGTAGTCGTTGTCAGTATCTTCATTTTCATTATCTCCTGGGAAATCACAAGCATGAATATTATAAGAAATAGAAAATTATGCAGTTTTGTTGTAAGTTAATTTAGTGAGAAATATTTGCAAGTATCACAGAAGTAAATGGGACTAATATGAGAGATTGAAAATTAAATAACTTTTATGGTATGACACCATAGAGAATATAATGTTTGTAACTGAACAGAAATGCAAAACGCTCGAATAACAATAATAACATAGGTATATTTAAAATAGCATTCTTCTTCCCCTACCTTCGTCCCGAACTGGTTCAGTTATACGAAACTATGCAGTGTAAAGTTTCTTATGGTGTGGTATTTAATCAAAGGTTAAAATGTTCAGCATTTTCATTTAACGAATGGTGTTCAGACATAGCAAATGTATGCGTAGAAGAATAATGTGAGATAAAGAACAACCACACCCATTACACTGTTTTGTCTATGGAGAAATGTCCACCATCTTGGTTTTTAATTGAGTTGATTAAATATTTCATGAATAAATAGAAATTGCCAATTACAATATAAAAATAAACCTGTGATATTAAAAAATAGTGGAACATCCATTAGAAATTGTGGAGAGGTGAAACCACCGTATCGTGAAACAGACGACAAACAATTTGAAATATTTTCAATTTATATGTGTAAATAAAATGTGCAAATTCTAATATGCGTATTGAATATATATATATATAGATAAGAATTGGGATGAGGAGACGGGTAGTGTAGCCAGTCTCACCCAGAAATGGGCTGCTAGGAAGCTATCACTGAAAGGGCAGGCGGAGGTGGCGAACGCGTACATCGCGTCCGTCATTTACTACCGCCATCCCATGCCCCCTGTTCGCGCCTCACCAACTTGGAACGGCTCATCTTCAAATTCTTGTGTAGGGGTCAGGTTCCGTTGGTGAGGCGGTCTATCTACATGGTGGGTGGGTATGCCGTGGCTAATGATGCACAGACACGCGCTGAGGCTGCGGCATCTCCAGATATTCTGCCTAAACGGTGAACAGGTGTGGTCGCCGTTTGTCAGACGGGCCTTTTCCGCAGCTCGTCTCTTTGACTGAGCTGCAGTCCTGAGTCAAGAAGAGACTGAGACAGGGTGACTGGCATCTAGAATGTTGCCAGGCACTCACTGCCCTCTACCAGGCGGGCAATGCGGTCAGTGGAACTTCCACTCTCGAGTTCTATAGAGGATTAATGGTGGGCAAGTGCGACGACGCACCTGGAGAGGCCCTGGGCGTCGACGAAGTCGAACTAACCATTCTGTTCCGGATGACTTTCGAGCCGGGGGGGGGGGGCACTACCGGGTGGCACTGCTGGTTCGAGATAAACTCGAGATAAACTACAGGTACGGAAGTGCTGTCAGACGGACCTGTTCGGAGATCGACGAAACCGTTCTGCACACACTCGTCCAGTGTCCGTGCATTACTGACGTGTGGAGTTATGTCGAACAGCTGTTGTCGCGTGTAGAACGTATCCGACTATCGGCCGAGTCCTTAGTGAAGATCGACCCGCCGCCTTCTTTTGGCCAGGAAGGGCAGGCAATTTTCCTCTGTCTGGTGGCAGTAGCGAAAGGGGTTGTATGGTGGACGAGGTTGAAAGGACTGAAGACAGACACTTTTCTCTTCTGCCATCCCTCATCAACTTTTTCAAGTTTCACTTGGAAAGGAAGGTGAGGGTGGAGAGAGAAATGCTGCCCCCCAGTACATTTGCTAAAAGGTGGGTGAATGTGGCGAGAATGGCCCGTGTGAGTGGACCTACTCTGGTCATGCGGCTGTAGGTAGGTAAATTTGAGGAGGAGAGGGGTGCCCTTCCAGGGTGCTCTCGAAGCGTCGGGTCGTTCAGGACTGGTGGAGTAACTGAGCGAACCCTAGGTGGTCATCCCCCCTATTGGGGAATGTTTTTCTTGTTGTAATTTTCTTGTTACTTTATTGTTACTCTGTTATTGTTACTTTGTTATTGTTATTCATATTGTTTACTCGATTTTTCTGTAAAACCCCACTGTCCAGTCTTTTGTATTGTCCCCTATATGTCGGACCGTGTGGCCAATAAATTAAATCATTATTATTATTAGTAGTAGTAGTAGTAGTAGTAGTAGTAGTAGTAGTAGTAGTAGTAGTAGTTGCTGCAGCAGTAATAGTCGTATTAGTAATAGTATAGAAATGATGTGACAGTATTAGAACTATTTCATTCGTAAGACGTTAACAGGATGATTTTTTTTATGAATGAAACAGTTCTCATCCTGTACAGGTCATTTCTATAATACAATACATATGCCTATCCTCTTCTAACGTACTGAGTACCTTTTTAAACTGCATTCGCCTCCAGATATACATTGGACCTCCACCTCTATATATATACAGAAGCCGTTACAATGCAGATGAGATTGTAAGCATTCAAGCCCTTCTGTGGCTATCGAGCCACTCAGACATATAACAACACCATCTCTGACATTCAACGAAGTTTCGTTGTGACCACCTTGACAATGAATGGTATATGTGAGATATTGGGCCAATGAATATTTCTCATCCTCGTCTCCACTCCACCTCACCTCTCCGTTTCTTCACCCCAGTTTGTTGGCTGAATATTTATATCTCCATCTGCATTGTAACAACTTCCTAAACCCGTCCAATTAAATATATATGCATGGATATATATATATACATATATGTATGTATGTATGTATGTATGTTTATATATATATATATATTCATATATATATATATATATAAATATATATATACATATATATATATATATATATATATATATATATATATATATATATACATACATTATGAAGATATATATATATATATATATATATATATATATATATATATATAAACATACATACATATATATATATATATATATATATATATATAAACATACATACATATATATATATATATATATATATATAAACATACATACATATATATATATATATCCATGCATATTTATATACACACACACACACACACATATATATATATATATATTCATATTTCGTTTTATTGTTTTTATTTTGCTTCTCTCGTATGACAACTCGTGTTTTAATAAATCATCTTTAAATGTTAAAATTTTTGACAATTTGAAATGTCTCTTAACCTTACAGAAAACCATATGTGCCCTGTCAAACACCTGAGGTGGGGACGATGTTTTGTTTATAGCATAAAAGTAAGCATTTCTCACAATGCTTTCTGGTTTATTATTTTTTTTATTCATTTATCTATTTATTTACTTATTTGTTTGTTTGTTTATTTATTTATGTATTTGAGGTGACTTAACTCTTTACCTCTTAACTACCGTCAAGCTAGAAATGTAAATATCACGCCATGATATTTTGTCCTATTATTCTCACAAGATGTCAAATGAAGCAACTGTTACAAGATGGAATATTTTGCTGGTCATAAATATCAGAACCCATGTTTCATACCCATGTTATTTCACAAGTGACACGTCGTCTGCTGCTCAACCTATACTACATTCAATCACACTTCTATCCCATTGTGTCAGCTTTTTCTAATGGCTATATTCCTACTTTACCTCTGCTACTTCTTAATCTCTCCCTTTTCCTTCTTCCCCTCCTTGTGTTTCAGGGGTTTCTTCTTCTCCTTCAGTTATTCTTCCCCATCTTTATTATATTCTCTCTTCGTCATTGTCATCGCCACAACTAACACTTAATACTATGTCAATAACACTTTTTCTTTTTAATACTTAAGTTCGTTTATTTAAAAATAAAACAATGAAATCTATCATTCAGTCATGTTTGTATATTTAAAAAATAACGAAAATGATAAAGAAACAATAAATAGCGAAAGTAATTGAACATAAAGCGGGAGCGACGGATTCTACATCTCAATCTTAGAGATATAACTCAGCTGCGCCCCGTGGACAAAATATTAAAGTCAATGCTGTGCGGAACAACCAGCAACACTCGCTGCATCAGCCATTCAATTTCAGAAGGCTTCTTTCTCAGATGGGATGCAGCCATTCCGATTTTGCTGAGGAAAACGGCAGTTTGGTGACTGAGGTCAGCAGAGGTCTCAATGTTGACCGGCATGAAAAGGAAGCGGTTAGTCAAATTACCTTTAAATCCTAAAATAAGTCTCAAAAACCTACAATGCGTCCTGGAGGCCGAAGGTTGTTTATTATTGTTAACTTTGCCTTTCATCCTTACGGGGGTCGATAAAATAAAGTACCAGTAATGTACTGGGTAATTGCTGGCCTTGCGCCTAAAATAGAAAAAAATTTTTTTTTTTTTTCAAATTTTTGGTTGTCAAAATTAGGGTGCGTCCTCGAGGACGAAACGTCTTCAGCGCCGGGAAATACGGTACTAAACTGTGATCTGATTTCTACTATTATTATCGCGGCATTCTCACCACTATGATCTCTCATATTACCCACCACCATCTTCATACTATCACCATCATCACCACTATCATCATCATCATCATCATCATCACCCCTGCCACCCCAAGCACCCCAGCCCCTCCACTACCAACATTCCGTAAACTATTCAATCACCATAGCTACTTCACCACTACTGTCCGTTCATATTATTAAGATCACACAAAACCAACCACCATCTACCAACACCACTACTACTACAGCAATATCAGCTGCTGCTGCTAGTAGTAGTAGTAGTAGTAGCGGTGGTGGTGGTGGTGGTGGTGGTGGTAGTTCTACTACTACTACCATATTACTAGTACTACTATAAAAGCAACAATAAAACAATAGTATATCAGCGACGTCAATTAAGTGAAATTGGGTAGACAGAGACTGTTTGGAAGACTGTCAAATGGACTGTACCTGTAGCCTAAAAGATCCATACTCTGTCACGCTGAATCTCCCTGAGAATAGACTTAAGAGTACATGTGTCTGTGGAATACCGTGAAATGGACTGTACCGGTAGCCCAAAAGACCCAAATTGTATCACACTGAATCTCCCTTAGACTAGACTTAAGAGTACACGTGTCTGTGGAATAATCAGCCACTTATACTCATCATGAAAACCGACGAAGGCCCATTCCGCCTAACACTTTACTTCTAACCCTATCTGTTCGACATGAAAACATTACATAGCATTAGAGTTGGCTGCCAGGGTAGCAATACAATTCTTTTCAACACCACCACCTCCACCACCACCATCACCTCCAACACCACCATCTCCACCACCACCATCACCTCCAACACCACCACCTCCACCACCACCATCACCACCAACACTACCACCTCCAACACCAGCATCACCTCCACCACCATCATCACATCCACCACCTCCAACACCACCAGCACCACCACCTTCACCACCACCATCACCTCCACCACCACCACCTCCACCACCATCATCACCTCCAACACCACCACATCCAACACCACCATCACCTGCAACACCACCACCTCAACCACCACCATCACCTCCACCATCACCACCGCACCACCACCTCCACCATCACCATCACCTCCACCACCACCACCTCCACCACCACCATCACCTCCAACACCACCACCTCCACCACCACCATCACCTCCACCACCACCACCTCCACCACCACCATCACCTCCAACACCACCACCTCCAACACCACCATCACCTCCAACACCACCACCTCCACCACCACCACCACCTCCACCATCACCATCACATCCAACACCATCATCACCTCCAATATCACCACCTCCAACACCACCACCTCCACCACCAACATCACCTTCAACACCACCACCACCACTATCACCTCCAACACCACCATCTCCACCACCACCATCACCTCCAACACCACCACCTCCACCACCACCATCACCACCAACACCACCACCTCCAACACCACCACCTCCACCATTACCATCACCTCCACCACCACTATCACCTCCAACACCACCACCTCCAACACTACCACTACCACCAACACCATCACCTCCAACACCACCACGTCCACCACCACCACCTTCACCACTAGCATCCTCTCCACCAACACCACCACCTCCACCACCACCACCTCCACCACTACCATCACCTCCACCATCAGCTCCACCACTAGCACCACTACCACCACCACCATGACCTCCAACACCACCACCACCACCACCACCATCACCACCACCACCATCACCTCCAACACCAGCACATGCAACACCACCACCTCCACCACCACCATCACCTCCACCATCACTACCAACACCACCATCCACCTCCACCAACACCACCAGCTCCAACAACACCATATCCACCACCATCATCACTACCAACACCACCACCTACACCAACACCACCACCTCCAACCTCACCACCTCCACCACCACCATCACTACCAACACCATCACCTCCACCACCATATCACTACCAACACCACCGCCTCCACCAACGCCACCACCTCCAACACCACCATCACCACCACCATCACCTCCAACACCACCACCTCCAACACCACCTCCACCACCACCATCACTACCAACACTACCACCTCCACCATCACTACCAACACCACCACCCACCTCCACCAACACCACCAGCTCCAACAACACCACATCCACCACCATCATCACTACCAACACCACCACATCCACCAACACCACCACCTCCAACCTCACCACCTCCACCACCACCATCACAACCAACACCACCACCTCGAACCTCACCACCTCCACCACCACCATCATTACCAACACCACCACCTCCACCAACACCACCACCTCCAACCTCACCACCTCCACCACCACCACCTCCACCAGTACCATCACCACCACCACCATCACTACATACACCACCACCTCCACCAACACCACCACCTCCAACCTCACCACCTCCACCACTACCATCACTACCAACACCACCACCTCCACCAACACCACCACCTCCAACCTCACCACCTCCACCACCACCATCACTACCAACACCACCACCTCCAACCTCACCACCTCCACCACCACCATCACTACCACCACCTCCACCAACACCACCACCTTCAACCTCACCACCTCCACCACCACCACCTCCACCACCACCATCACCTCCAACACCACCACCTCCACCACCACCATCACCTCCAACACCACCATCTCCACCACCACCATCACCTCCAATACCACCACCTCCACCACCACCATCACCTCCACCATCACCTCCAAAATCACCACCTCCACCACCACCATCACCACCAACACTACCACCTCCAACACCAGCATCACATCCACCACCATCATCACATCCAACACCACCAACACCTCCAACATCACCACCTCCAACACCACCACCTCCACCACCACCATCACCTCCAACACCACCACCTCCAACACCAGCATCACCTCCACCACCACCATCATATCCAACACCACCATCACCACCACCACCACCATCACCTCCAACACCACCACCTCCACAACCACCATCACCTCCACAACCACCATCACCTCCAACATCACAACCTCCAACACCACCACCTCCACCACCACCATCACCTCAAACACCACCACCTCCGCCACCACCACCTCCACCAATAGCATCACCTCCACCACCACCATCACCTCCAACACCACCACCTCCAACACCACCACCTCCACCACCACCATCACTACCAACACCACCACCTCCACCACCACCATCACTACCAACACCATCACCTCCACCACCATATCACTACCAACACCACCGCCTCCACCAACGCCACCACCTCCAACACCACTATCACCACCACCATCGCCTCTAACACCACCACCATCACTACCAACACTACCACCTCCACCATCGCTACCAACACCACCACCCACCTCCACCAAAACCACCAGCTCCAACAACACCAGATCCACCACCACCATCACTAGCAACACCACCACCTCCACCAACACCACCACCTCCAACCTCACCACCTCCACCACCACCATCATTACCAACACCACCACCAACACCACCACCTCCAACCTCACCACCTCCACCACCACCACCTCCACCACTACCATCACCACCACCACCATCACTACCAACACCACCACCTCCACCAACACCACCACCTCCACCACTACCATCACTACCAACACCACCACCTCCACCAACACCAACACCTCCAACCTCACCACCTCCACCACCACCACCTCCACCACTACCATCACCACCACCACCATCACCACCATCACCACCACCACCATCACTACCAACACCACCACCTCATCCACCACCACCACCTCCACCACCACCATCACGTCCAACACCACCACCTCCACCACCACCATCACCTCCACTACCACCACCTCCACCACCACCATCACGTCCAACACCACCACCTCCACCACCACCATCACCTCCACTACCTCCACCACTACCATCACTACCAACACCACCACCTCCACCAGCACCACCACCTCCAACCTCACCACCTCCACCACCACCACCTCCACCACTACCATCACCACCACCACCATCACCACCATCACCACCATCACCACCACCACCATCACTACCAACACGACCACCTCCACCACCACCATCACCTCCACCACCTCCACCACTACCATAACTACCAACACCACCACCTCCACCAACACCAACACCTCCAACGTCACCACCTCCATCACCACCACCTCCACCACCACCACCACCTCCTCCAACACGACCATCACCACCACCACCATCACTACCAACACCACCACCTCCACCACCACCATCACCTCCACTACCAACACCACCACCTCCACCAACACCACCACCTCCAACCTCACCACCTCCACCACCACCATCACCTCCACCACCTCCACCACTACCATAACTACCAACACCACCACCTCCACCAACACCAACACCTCCAACCTCACCACCTCCACCACCACCATCACTACCAACACCACCACCTCCACCAACACCACCACCTCCAACCTCACCACCTCCACCACCACCATCACCTCCACCACCTCCACCACTACCATAACTACCAACACCACCACCTCCACCAACACCAACACCTCCAACCTCACCACCTCCACCACCACCACCTCCACCACCACCACCACCTCCTCCAACACCACCATCACCACCACCACCATCACTACCAACACCACCACCTCCACCACCACCATCACCTCCACTACCAACACCACCACCTCCACCAACACCACCACCTCCAACCTCACCACCTCCACCACCACCATCACTACCACCACCTCCACCAACACCACCACCTCCAACCTCACCACCTCCACCACCACCACCTCCACCACCACCACCACCTCCTCCAACACCATCATCACCACCACCACCATCACTACCAACACCACCACCTCCACCACCACCTCCACCACCACCACCATCACCTCCAACACCACCACCTCCACCACCACCATCACCTCCACCACCTCCACCTCCACCACTACCATCACTACCAACACCACCACCTCCACCAACACCACCACCTCCAACCTCACCACCTCCACCACCACCTCCTCCAACACCACCATCACCACCTCCACCACCACCACCACCACCTCCAACACCACCATCACCAACACCACCACCTCCACCACCACCATCACCTCCACCACTGCACAACAAAAACAAACAGAAATCATCAACAACAACTACAACAACAAAATAGGATTTAAAAAAAGAGAGACAGTTGCCACAACATGAACGGCAGTAAAATGTCATTACCGCACCTTAATTGCCCCTAAATATTACACTTACAACCACCGCCACCACCCCACCACCACCACCACCACCACCACCACCAGCAGTAGAAGTAGCAGCAACAGCAGTAATAATACCACCACCACCACTACCATCATCAACATCAACATCATCATCATCATCACCATTATCATCATCATCATCATCACCATTATCATCATCACCACCATCATCATCACCATCACCATTATCATCATCATCATCATCACCATTATCATCATCACCACCATCATCAACATCACCATCACCATCATCATCATCATCATCATCATTATCATCGTCACCATTATCATCATAGTCTTCATAGTCATCTTCATCATAAGCTAAACGCCATGATACGGATATTTAAAGATTTATATCCCATCATGACTTCCTGCAGCAATTCCAAGCGACAACAACAACGAGACAACAACAACAACAACATTAACAACAACAACAACAACCCTGTTGGTAGCAACAACGTCGATTACAACAATAAAAACAAGAACAAATAACGATCATTCGTCATCTCGTTCAAGATTGTCCTGGGGCTCAAACAACGACAACAACAACATTAACTACAACATTAACAATAACAACAGCAAAACCAACATTGATCAATCGTTGCCGTGCTAGGTTTTGTCCTGGGGCTATATAACAACAGTAACAACCACAACAACAACAACAACAACAACAACGGGACAACTTTATACAATAAACCCTTATACGTTAGACTGTCTGGTATTATTTTTCAATTGGCAGAATCAGTAGAGCGTCGGACAATATGCTTTGCAGCATTTAGTTACGGCCCTTTAAATTCTGAGTTCAAATCCCGCCGAGGTTAGCTTTGCCTTTTATCCTTACGGTGTCTCTAAAATAAAGCTGGGGTCGATTTATTCTCATTGCTGACCTTGTGCCTAAAGTAGGCACAATTATTTTCCACCAATCAATCCCACTGACACCAACTTTGTCTTTCATCATGCCGCCGTCAATAAAATACCAGACAACTACTAGGGTCGATTTAATCAATTTGCTTCCCTCTCCGACAAAATTCGTTGACCTTGTGCTTAAATTATACCATTTGGGCCGAGAAGGTTAGGTTGACTGAGATTGTTTTCCAGTTTGATTAGCTTCCATGCCTGGGCCAAACGGTGCCCGTTATCTGTTAGGTCCATGTGAAAACAGAGCCTTTATTTAGTTGCTACAATATCGAACGTGTTCTTATTGTTGTTGTTTTGTCGAAAATGAGAATTTAACAGTGTGTCTGTGGATCTATGGACTGTACCTAGTTTTTCATCCAGCACCGTATGTACCACAGGTCTGTTAACCAGAGATGATGAGAGGCTACTAAGCAACAACAAAATAACCACAATGTCAATATCTATAGCCCTATACTGCATTGTGATAAATTACAAGATACTAAACTGCGAGAGATGTGTAATGCCTCAGTATTTATTTGTTGATTTGTTTTATGTTTTTGTCCCAGAATATTGTTTGCAAAACAAGAACAACACAACAATAACAACAACAACAGCAAGGATATAAACCAACAATGTCCCTACCACCACCACCATCACTTGCATAGAGAAATTAGCGTCATCTGAACACAACAACAACATTAACAGCAACAGCAACGTTTCAACCAGCATTGACAACAGTAACGGCGTCACCTATAAGTTATTGGCTTTCTGAACATGACAAAAAAATATATACAAGAACGACAACAGCATAAGCAGCAACCGCCACAACAACATTAGCAACAATGACAACAACAACAGAGGCAACTACAACAACATCAATATCAACAGCAATAAAAACAACAAAATCAATAACTACATTAAAATCGACAATGATAACACCAGCAGCTATACCTGCAAAAAATAACGCCATCTATGCACAACAGACTACTACTACTACTACTACTACCACCACCACTACTACTCCTACTACTACTACCACCACCACTACTACTCCTACTACTACTACCACTACTACTACTACTACCACCACCACTACTACTCCTACTACTACTACTACCACCACCACTACTACTCCTACTACTACTACCACCACCACTACTACTCCTACTACTACTACCACTACTACTACTACTACCACCACCACTACTACTCCTACTACTACTACTACCACCACCACTACTACTCCTACTACTACTACTGATACTACTACTACTACTACCACCACTACTACTCCTACTACTACTACCACTACTACTACTACTACTACTACTACTACTACTACTACTACTACCACCACCACTACTACTCCTACTACTACTACTACTACCACCACCACTACTACTCCTACTACTACTACTACCACCACCACTACTACTCCTACTACTACTACTACTACTACTACTACTACTACTACCACCACCACTACTACTACTAAAGCCTCCATTATTATCTTTTAACTATTAACTCGCAACAGAGCAATAACAACAATAACTTGTGTAAACTGGAGAAAGACATACACTCGTAAAAATCAACACCCCTCCTGTCTCCCTACATACACCAGGCCATTTTATTCCCCATATAGACCATAAATTATTACTATACTTAAAATATAGTTTCTGTTTGTTTTGGGGGATTTTTTTGGAGGGGGGTTACGTTTCTCATTTTTACCACCATGTTGTTTTTATTTTTGTTGTTGTTGTTTTTTAATCCTTAACAAGTAATTTCCCATTCAGTGAAAAAACAAACGTGGCACGCAAGTACAGCGACACGCATAAATATAAAGACGAACATGCATGTTTAAACTGGCACTTTCACATATCGTCTAAGCATGTTTTGTTGGCAGAAATGGCAACTAAGATATTTCATGACAAAACATTCATACACATGCACTCAAATAAACATACCCACACGCACCCACACACATATATATATGTATATGTACATATATATAGATGTGTGGATATATATGTGTTCATGTACACACACACACATATACGCATATATATATATATATATATATGTGTGTGTATATATATATATATATATATAACGACGGAATTGTGGTAAGGAACCAGATGTACCATAACGCACCAAAGTACTCAATACTTAGGGTAGTAGAGTGGGTAATAGGAACAAGTATGACCCCGACGGCAGAGCTCAAGCCGTTTCGACAGCTATTTCAGTCCAGAAATAGCCGTCGAAACGGCTTGAGCTCTGCCGTCGGGGTCATACTTGTTCCTATATATATATACACACATACACACATTCATACAAATATATACATATGCATTTATACATATATATATAATATATGTGTCTGTGTGTGTGTGTGTGTGCATATAACATACATACATACATAGCGCCCGAAACATTGAGATTTTCCTACTATATTAAACAGGAAGCCAATATATATCTTCTATATATTTATTATACTTCATAATATGTTGTGTTGCTTCCGTTTACTTTTCACATATGAGGTTTGTCCCAAAAGTAAGAGTACTGATGTTAAATGTATATTAGACATAGATGAAATTACAAATTATCTCTTTCAAAATACGACCCTCGGGAATCACACAGTGGTTCCAACGTTTTTTCCATTGATCGGTACAATACTGGAAGTCTTTTTTTTTATGAGTTTCTTATTTCGTCGTTTACATATTTTTGTGTGTGTTTCCAGTCCTAAAATGATAACCCTTCAATTTCGATTTCACCTTTGAGAAGATGTAGAAATCAAACGGAGCTATATCTGGGCTATAGGGAGGATGTGGAAGTGTGAGGATGCTTTTCTCCGCCAGAAGTTCTTTAATTGAATGTACTGTGTGAGCAGGCGCGTTATCGTGGTGCAGTACCCAATCTCCTGCAATGTCCTTTCGGACACGCTGGACGCGTTTTCGAAGTCGTTACACGACATCTTTATTGAATGTACAATTAACTGCCTGTTCTAGACACACACACACATATATATATATATATATATATATAAATATAAATATATATATATATAAATATATATATATATATATATGTATATATATATATATATATATATATATATATATATATATATATATATATATATATATATATATATATATATATATATATATATGCAAAAGTTCTATTTAAATTGTTGGGATACAACAAGCAAATATTTTTATAACTGATATAAAGCACTCGACAAGTATTTGGAGTAGATATACGATATTAACAAATGGAAACTATATTTATAAAACCATATTTATTTCATTATACATATTTCAAGGATACCAAGTTAAATTATGGTATGCCTTCATCAGACAAAATACAATATATACCAGTTTTATAAATAAACATTGACGTACCCTTTCAAAATGCGACCATTACTGATGTCCAAAAGTAATGGTCGCATTTTGAAAGGGTACGTCAATGTTTATTTATAAAACTGGTATATATTGTATTTTGTCTGATGAAGGCATACCATAATTTAACTTGGTATCCTTGAAATATGTATAATGAAATAAATATGGTTTTATAAATATAGTTTCCATTTGTTAATATCGTATATATATATATATATATATATATATATATATATATATATATATATATATATATATATATATATATATAAAAGAAATCGAAAGAGCTACTGGAGTCTTTTTATGAATATATATTTATTTCCCTTACCGGTGTCACAGTGTTTATGCTTTTTAAAAGTAAAATTGAGATGGAGTGTTTGGGCTTTGCCTCACATCTGGTTCGTGTTCGAAGGTTCTTTTTGTTTTTATGTGGAAACGGTGGCTCGAAATGCTGGGGGTGTTTTTTAAAAGTAATTTGGTTGGTTGATGACAGTCACGTGAATAAGTACAATAAATTTCGCGCCAGTTCGTGTTCCAAAATCCTTATTGTATTTACCTTTAAAAAATGTGGCTCAAATTGTTGTTTATTTTTATAAGTGTAATTTGGTTGGTTGATGACTGTCACGTGAATAAGTACATCAAATTTCGCGCCAGTTCGTGTTTGAGGGTTCTTTATTGCCATTTTAATTGTTGGTCACAGTCATGGAATCATTTTTATTTCTATTATCAAGACGATAAACCGCTTTGCTACACACACACGCGCGCAGACGCACACGCACGCGCGCACGCACGCACGCACCCCCCCCCCCCCACACACACACACACAAATAAAAAAATGTTCTCTTTTCTACCCTACCACCACCATCGCCGCCGCCACCACTATCGACACAAAAAGTCTGAATATTGACACTTCAGCACATCAACCATAAGAACTAGTTCTCCCTTACCCATTTCTTGACCCTTATCTTTTGTTTGGCAGAAAACTTTCTATGACAAACCATCCTTTTCTGCCACCTATATTATATAACCAATGATGTGACTTTGAACAACAATAAAAATAGCAATAAAGAACCCTCAAACATGAACTGGTGCAAAATTTTATGTACTTATCCACATGACAGTCATCAACCAATCAAATTATTTTTTTTTTAAACCAACAATTCTAGCTACCCTTTCCACATAAAACAGAAAGAACTTTCGAACACGAACAAGATGCGAGACAAACCATAAACTCTCTCCATCTCAATGTTACTTTTGAAAAGCATAAGAGCTGTGAAACCGGTAAAATAAATAAATAAATATTCTTAAAAAGACTCTAGTTGCATTTTCGATTTCTCTTCCTTATATGATACTATCACCAGTGTAGGACATCTCGTTTTTTATATAAAAATCTAATTTTCTTATATATATATATATACAAATGGAAGTTCAGTAGAATCGAAGCTCTGGCTGCAGTCATGCTAACGAATGCAATCCGGAATGTACAGCTAAGCACTCAATAAGGTAGTTTTACTTTAGAGTAACATTACGTTTAGACAGCTTGATAATTTGGTGACTGCGACCGGTGAGCCAGCCGCAAGGACCAAAGCAACGAGAAAACCAACTCAGGATAATTTGACAAACCTGGACCATCCCGTCGATATTATCCAATATCTCCGGTAGGTTTCTCTGAAATCCGTAATCAACAAATCCACTTGCGGGGTATGCAAGTTATTGGTTTAGGATGATCGAACAGACGGTTCACTTTCTCAACAGGTTTCAGTTCAATGTCGCAGTCGGGTGTGAATTATATCAGTAAGACTGCTGGCGGTCACGTGGTTTCCCAAAGGGTCGAAATTCAAATTTTGAACAAAGGTATAAATTCCCTTCCACTAAACGAATAAAGCTCTCGACCAGACGTTATTAAACAAGCATAAATAATTAACCAATCAATAGAATTGTCTAATTAAATTAATCAATTAATCATTAAGTCGAGGAGAATGTATGTATAGTATATTTGGCAATATACCATATGTTTAATTAAAAACATTTAGAAGACCATTCGCTATCAGTTTTAAAGTAGTGACTATGTCACTTATT
>OZ024742.1:302820835-302825835 GCA_964016885.1 Eledone cirrhosa | reverse complement strand
AGGGTAACGTCAAGGTAATTAACGACCGAGAGATTGGCCTCAACCTGTATAGAGGGGTTGAAGCCTTTAAAGAAGGCTGTGAGTTCTTTTCTGAACCTGTCGCAAGCCCGAGGTCCGCACTTAGTCATGGTCAAAAGACCATCGTCACGGTGCAAACCACCGCCCGCGTTGGGGAATTCGTCCTTGATAGAGAAAAGAAGGAAAAGGCCAATAAGATCAGTAACCTCCGCAGAGTCACTGGCGCCCATACTCACGTCGAATGGGGTACTATTGGATTTTTTAATCCAAATAAAGTCGTCGAAATTAATCACCGACTTTCGGGCATTGAGGATGACATCGACTTCGAAATCCTTAACCACTGTGAGTGTTTTAGCGAAATTGATAGCTCTAAGGAGAAGTGGTAAAGTGATGGAGGAGTAGTAATTGTTGATGTCGAATTGGATAAAACGGCAATGTTCCTTGTTGCATATGCCGTTGAACCAATCAATCACCGCGAAAGAATTGTTCCACAGTGCAAGAGGGGCCAAACTTCTAATTTCAGGTATAATTCTATCAAGAATCGTTTTACTAAGTCTACCTAAATCGGACTTCGTAGGGTTAATAAGCCGAATAGAGGGGTTGTTCGGAAAATTGGATTTGTGATCCTTCAGGGTAAAGTGGGGAGAAATAGGGCCCAAAGGTTCGTCCGGTCCAGGATGTTGAGATCAGATGTGATTTTAAACCCAGCATCGTTGATTTCATTGATGACGCACCGATTAGTTTTACGGTAATCCTTAGTTACAGCATTATGTAGTAGTTAATGGTAAGTACTGCGCTCCACTTGATATAGGTTGCCAGTTTTGTCGGAATGGACGTGCACGGCGTTAGAATCCTTAATAGAACGAATTCTATTCTTCAGGTCTTGCTGGATGGAATTGCTCCTATTCCGAAATTTGATGCTCCGAATGAGTTCCAAGACATCATTTTCGAAGGGTAGCAATGCTGGGTTCCACGGGGGGTTATTATAGGTTTTAAATACAAATGTATCCTGTTTGTTGCCTGCTTTTCGCGGATTATCGAAATAAAAGACACGCCAACGCAACCTTTTAATGAACGCATCTGTTTTCTGTATCAGGAGTTTTAGGTATGTTTTCCTGCTTGTTACGGGTATGTTCTTTGTAGAAATATTCAGATGTTGTTTCTGCATGATGAATATAAGTCAGTAGAGTGCTCAACCGAGGGAGCCAAATAGTAATAATAATAAATTTGAAGACTAAAATCCAAAGAGGGCTCGATAAGGATAAATATATATCACATATATAAGAACCGTAGAGCAAATATTTATTAAAATAACAGATTAAAGTTTAAGCAAAGAATCGCTGCTTTCACCCTTAACGGGATCTTCTGAAACTAACAAAGTCAATCTGTAAACGCAGAACTGGATATTTCAAAAAACGTTGCAACCGCAGGAAGACAGGAAGACGATAATTTGGTTCGTGGAAACGTTCGCTGGCAAAGAACGGGAAAAAACGAATAATTCGTCATTAATAGGAGCGGTGAAAAACAATTACGCGCAAAGACAGAACCACGTTTATGGTATAAAAGAGTTCGTAGACTAATGTTCTCTTAGGTGGTGCATAGAGACGTTCTCTGGCAATGAACGAAAAAACGAAGATAATACGTCATATGTGGAGCGTGGAGAACAATAGCACGCAAAGACAAAACCACGTAAATGGTATAGCAGAAGTCGTAGACTAAAATTCTAACTAGGAGACCAAGTGAATCTCCGCTATAGAGTTAAGAACAAGTAAATAAATACAATACAGAAGTAATAGAAATAAATTAATACATACACGCAAACAAATACGTACATACACAAGCATACGCAAAACCTTACCATAGGTATACAAAACCACGCACATATAAATATGTGTGTGTGTGTATGCGTGTATACAAATAAATAAATAATTATATAAACGTATATAAATAAATAAATACGTATATAACAAGCGCACACACATACCTACGAATGTTCGGAGACGTAAGTCAACTAATACAAGAGGTACACACACCCACCATACCTACGAACCCGCATACTCACACAGACGCAAAACTCCCGTATACACATAGCCAAACCCTATGTACCAGAATATATAAAATTATACGCCAAAACAATCAAATATACGTACGAGAAGGTTTACGTACCTTCACAAAACAAACGGGTAATACATACTTACCTATGCAAATAAGTATAGGAATAAACAAAACATATACTTAGCTCCCACATCAAGACGTAAAATATCCACGAATAGATCGTACTATCCGTTAGGGTATAAAGTGGGGCTGTAATACAGGAAAGTTTTGTGCAATTTATGTTTATAAGCCGAAATTGCCTCAGATTTTTTGTTTAAGATGTGGTCTGTGGCGTAGAGTATTTCCAGGGCCTCAGCGGCGCAGAGGTCACATGGTCTTTTATTTCCGTTATACGATCTAGCCCTAGCTAGGATCTCCCAGTGTAACTTATATTGGGTGTGGTTGTCTTTTAGACTCCAGATATAAGCTGAAAGTGACGTCATATTCCTTCTTAGAGGGTAACGAAAATAATGGGTATGCATGTAAAGTCGCTGCTTGAAACTATTGGCGGTTAACTCTATGTAGGCCCTACGGGACGTGGGTGTTTTAATGACGTATTATTCGTTTTTTCCCGTTCTTTGCCAGCGAACGTTTCCACGAACCAAAGTATCGTCTTCCTGCCTTCCTCCGGTTGCAACGTTTTTTGAAATATTCAGTTCTGCGTTTACAGATTGACTTTGTTAGTTTCAGAAGATCCCGTTAAGGTTGAAACCAGCGATTCTTTGCTTAAACTTTAATCTGTTATTTTAATAAATATATATATATATAGATATAGATATATATATATATATATATATGTATATATGTATATATATATATATATATATATATATATATATATATATATATATATATATATATATATATATATATATATATACATATATATATGTATATATGTATATATATATATATATATATATATATATATATATATATATATATATATATATATATATATATATATATACATATATACATGTATATATGTATATATGTATATATATATATATATATATATACATATATATATATGTATATATGTATATATCTTTATATATATATATATATATATATATATATATATATACATATATATATATGTATATATATACATATATATATATGTATATATATATCTATCTATCTATATATATATATATATATATATATATATATATATATATATATATATATATATATATATATATATACATATATAATAAAGTATATATATCTCTACACGCACTTAGGGACACATGTATTGTCCAACCATATGCCAATGTGGTTCAATGGCAGGTTAATAAATTAACGAGCCAGAACATATATAATCAAGGTTTAGCAAATAAGAAAAAGTTTCAAAATAAATTTTTAAAAATTAACTTTACTCACTATGTTTACCTTTACCGAATCGGTTTCGAGTCTCAAAAATAAACGGACAGTTCTTACGGCATCCATTGCAAAGATAAACTCTCGTCAGAAGGATCTTTTCACTCGGTGAATATACAATTCCCGAGTTCAAATTATGAACTGGCGCTATTCAAAATTGTTCCCGAGATGAGAATAAATGATGTGGGAGCAATTCCTTCAAGTGCCGTGTGTAAAGATAGAAGCAAAGGCAGGGAGGTCAGTCAACTACCACTATAACTAGCAGCAGTCAGAACGACCAAATTTTTTTCTCAACCAAGAGGAGAATAATAATAAAGTATATTTATCCCTAGACGCACAAAGCGCTTAGGGAAACATGTATTGTCCATGTTTACACTCCCTAGATATATATATATATATATACAGGTTCATCAGTTCTTTGAGGACATTTGCATGAATTTATTAAAAGATACGTCATGAAAAAAAGACCTACATTTGGGATAATTGGCATAAATAATCTTCAGATATTTCTTCCCTTATACATACAATGAATCCGTCGTTAGCATCTATGACTGTCTTCAGTACAATGTTTTAAAGGTGAACATAGCCGAATTGATAATCTTTATGTATTTTTGTCAATGTGCTAGTTATGGCGTACGACAGAAAATTAGATTGTTATTGTGGCATTGATTGACTTCCTTTTCGGCTGCACCCATACGTAATAGTCCAACAGATTCAGATTTGGTGAGCTAGAATGTCATACGCTTGGCTGCCATAATCGTGAGGAATTTAACTCATCCATTCTTGGGTCGTCCTGGCCGTGTTAGACGGCGCAGAGTTTTGCTAGTTTTACGGTTTTCATTTGCTTACACTCTCTATCCCATACCTCATAACGCTCTCCAACACTTTATAGTCAGGTGGTTGACTCTTTGATCAAGATCAATTTTTTTCTCATCGGAGAGAAACCAAAGCATCCCAGACTCCTGATGTTTCCACTTCCTCAACATGTGCTTTGCATAGACCAGGTTATCTTTTCTCTTTGTAAATATGGATTGATCTCCCCATATCACATATGACTAGTATCAAAGGTCCTCATGCACAATTCCTGATAGTGTGTCTTGAAATATTGCGCTCCTTAGCAATTGCGCAAATTAACTTTGTAGGGTTCTTATCGGTAATTTTTCTGTACCTCTCGTACGAATTTGGGGGTTCTGGTGGTATTTGTTCACTTCGTAGGCGTTTTACGTTTGGCTACTGCTGTAGAATCTCTGTCAGCGGGACAAAACGCGACCGTACCACTTTCAGGAAGCTAACAATCTTTAAATCACTAAAAGGAAATGATAATCAGAAAAAGTTAGAAAAACATTAGTGCTGTAAAAAGATGTCTCCTCAAATAACTGAGCAAACCTGTATATCACTAAATCCGACTTCAACAACAACAAAATAACAGACAGCTGCCCACCACCTTATTAAAAATTGATAGTCAAGTGAGGTGACACCTTATTGTTACAAATCGTATC
>OZ024742.1:302783335-302815835 GCA_964016885.1 Eledone cirrhosa | reverse complement strand
AAACAATAACAGAAACAAAGGAATGTGAAAAATGTGGCAACTGTTTTACCAACTTAAATATTCGTATAGAAAAGATAGGAAATATAATATTCCAAATGCAAAATTGATATTGAGAAGCTGAGCATTGCAAATGAAGAAAACATGTTTGAAATATTAAAATACAATCCGCAGTTATTGTTGTCCCATAAGAAATAATTTAACACTAAATAATATAAACATGAAGAGGAAAACCACTAAAACTGGTAATTACATTTGGGGAACGTAGTAGTAGTAGTAGTAGTAGTAGTAGTAGTAGTAGTAGTAGTAGTAGTAGTAGTAGTAGTAGTAGTAGTAGTAGTAGTAGTAGTAGTAGTGGTGGTGGTGGTGGTAGTAGTAGTAGTAGTAGTAGTAGTAGTAGTAGTAGTAGTAGTAGTAGTATTTTGCCGCAAGTCCAGCGAAGGTCTAAATCTTTAAATATAACTCCAAACGTGGACAGGGGTAAATTAGAATCTTAAATATCAATGCTTTCTTAAAACTCAAACAGGGAATACACACACACACACACACACATACACACACACACACACACACACACATATATATATATATATATATATATATAGTAATAATTGTTTCTACTTTTGGCACAAGGCCAGAAATTACCCAGTACATTACTGGTACTTTATTTTATCGACCCCGTAAGGATGAAAGGCAAAGTTAACCTCGGCGGGATTTGAACTCAGATCATAAAGAGAGGATAGTAATAATAATAATAAATGCGAAGACTAAAATCCAGAGAGGGCTCGATAAGGATAAATATATATCAAATATATAAGAACCCTAGAGCAAATATATATATATAAACGAATTTAGATGTACCTTTGCACATATAAGCTCGCATATATGATGAGATGTCGAAAAGGAATCGGGTCCCGTCACCTTGATTGAACCCTGAGTTGATCGATATCGAAACAATTCAAATAGGCAAATTAACTTTGTACACTGCAACACTGACTTCGATTTTTTAAAATCTATTTACACTCTGCTCACTACAATATAACCGAAACGAAACGGATCTCGTAACGCTTCGAGTACTTCGAAAGGCACGCCACCTGTAACTATATATATATTCCATTAGCATTACAAGGGGTATGATGAGCCGCGGATTACAGAGTCGGATTAGGTCGATACAGATCGAACCTTGAGCTGATCAGTGGCGAAACGCGCGTCACCAACCAATGAACGTAATGAAGGAGTAACCAATCGTCCTTGTTATGTTATTTGACTGTAATACACTCTGTCTAGCTCTACACCTCGACACTGAAGTGAACCTAAACATCGAGTGCTCACCCGGGGGAACCTACAATAACTCCAAGTTACACTCCATTCCCTGGATATATATATATATATATATTTATATATAGCCTAAATACGCATATACTCACTAACACACACACTCATGGGCCTAATATACACTCGCATTTATAAACACTTACACACACAAATATGACAACCTTCAGAAACATGCAACGCAGTAACATATCTACACAGTAACAGCTACAGTGCAATACAGCTCCTGCCATCCTGCCATCGACTAAACCTATATACATCAGCAATTGTAATGCATTGTAATGAAACGATCTAGTCATCAATGAAACAGTCGGCCATTGTTGAATATCATGAACAACTGTAATCGGGCAAATTTCTCTATATCTGTGCATCAAATAGAATTCATCTCATATTTCATGTCTAATTGAATTATTTCAGTAACATCAGTAAATTTAGTTTTGAAATATAATGGAGAGTATAGAAAGTAGAATAAAAATAAGATTATCTAGTCGTAGTTCAAATCCAGCAAGATTATTAGAATATTATTTCTAAATGTTTAATCAGTAGTCTGTTCAGAGGGATGAAGGAGAGGACCTATGCTATTTGAGAATTCGTTGTTCGTTAAGTATAAGTCTGAAGGTTTATTTCTATGATCTAGTTTTAGAGAGACATGCGTTAGGAGCTTCTAGCGGAATGAAATGTCACCGTGTCCCAAACTTCGATACAATGATATCTTGTCATATGAAGGAAACATTTGGAAGAATTTCAAATACAAGCAATAATTAATTGCATTGAGAAAATAGGATTACTTGTAATTGCAAAGGCGAATCATAAATGGCATGAAAGATGGGTGCTTAGAACTGCAACAGCAAAGAAAGACTGAAATTGGAGATAATAGCCTCCATGGGAGAGACAATACTGAGGGTAACGTATATGTATGCATATATATATATATATATATATATATATATATATATATATATATATATATATATATCATTATCTATAAAAGGCAGATTGTTGTTGTGTGTGTATGTGTGTGTGCATGTTCCATGTTTATACATTTGCACAATTTCAAACCGATTCGACTCAACGTCTGTAAGAATGTCAACGACTATTTATTTCATTCAAACTCACCCACAATTATGGAAATAATCGATAAAACTAAATACATGACGCTTAACCCTCTAATAGAATGTGATTACCTCTCTCTACTCCCCTTAAAATTCAATAAAACTACATACATGCTTACAAACTTCCTTTAGGAACGCCGAAGAGAGAGAGAAGAGAGGGAGAGGGAGAGAGAGAGAGAACGTTTGTTTTTGAGTGTGGAACGGTCAAACATATATTTACTTCACTGGCAAAGAGAACTTATTACATTTCATACGAAACAACAATTATTCAAAAGCAACAGATAAATTTATTCAACAACAACAAAAATAGCGATAAATCTTTTTAAAACCTCTCAACGAACGTGGAAGAAAGAAATATCAGATTATTTACTATACACAATAATATACTCTATGAGGTCACTAAACCTGCTAGAAACAGCAACTAACTCTCCCCCTTATCACACCACTCCCTACTGTCTTACATTTAGAAAGCATATCCTCTATGAGGTCACTAAACCTGCTAGAAACAGCAGCTAACTCTCCCCCATATCACACCCTTCCCTACTGTCTTAAATTTAGAAAACACACATTAGACAACCATGCAGAACAACTCCATCGCAGCTCTGTTGTTCGGCTGGCATCGTCTACGCGCGTGTTGCACAAGTACTGTGAAACAATAATTTTCAACACTTCTTTGCACAGAGATAATATCCATAGGCGAAACTACAATTGTCACTGCTGGCGCAGCTCCTGCTTCGGCAGTCCAGGTCTGCAATTCATTCACCCAGTGCCTGGCAGACAAAAAAGTGCTGCCATAAAATGGGTGGTGCAACCTAACTTTGGTAACTTACTGACTCCGAGCAACGCCGGGCTTTAATGCTAGTATATATATATATATATATATATATATATATACACATATACATTATCCTCAGTATTGTCTCTCCCATGGAGGCTATTATCTCCAATTTCAGTCTTTCTTATATATATATATATATATATATATATATATATATATATATATATATATGTATGTATGTATATATGTGTATATATATATATCTGTGTATGTATGTATGTATATATGTGTATATATATATATAGATGTATGTATGTATATATGTGTATATATATATATATATATATATATATATATATATATATATATATATATATATATATATATATATATATATATGTATGTATGTATGTATATATGTGTATATATATATATATGTATATATATATATGTATATATATATATATATATATATATATATATATATATATATATATATATATATATATATATATAGACAGAGAGAGAGAGAGAGAGAGAGAGAGAGAGAGAGAGAGAGAAAGAGAAATTCAAACATACATACATACATACATATGATGATGGCTGCCCCCTCGTTATCGAGTATGGCCATTGCACAATATACCATTTTTAATAATTATTAATTAATTCTATCGTGCAATGCCTGTGCGTGAAGATATTTTTTAAAGTGAGGAAAGACTGTGCACTGAGCCAATCCCACTCTCTGAGCGACAGTAGCTATAACCCGAAAAGAAGAAAAGATCAACATCATCGGTAACTACTGAGCCGCAGGTTTTATATCGGAGTTATCCCAGTTTCCTGAGTTGCCTTCTCATAGAAGAATGCCCTGACAAAGGCTCGGGGTCCTTCACTCCCAGTGGTTTAACCGCGCGATCAGGTGTCCAGCCCGACTATTTCTATGTCCCCGCGCTTATACATACACGTAGACCTATGAATATACACATATACATATACATACATATGTACATGTGTATATACATATTTACACACTTTTGGATGGCCGTTGACTCTTATGAGTTCTTCCGCCCTTTATCAGGTTTTGTTTTTTGTCCTGCAGGGTGTCCAAAATCACCCTCCTCACCAAGTATACTTGGTGGGGTTACCGGTTTAGTCGCCGACGACTCGACCATGCGACAGGTTGTACTGGGTTACATGTTACCAGTAGCACTCAAGAGTGACCCGACATACATACATACATACATACATACATACATACATACATACATACATACATACATACATACATACATACATACATACATACATACATACATACATGGTGGCTGCCAACTCGTTTTCGAGTACGGCCACTACTTTATATCCATGTAGGAGAACCCCTACCGATGCACTGAACGAGTGTGACTTTTTAGTCCAGCCAGCGACTTGAAAACTCTGGTACAAACACTACACCTGTGACAAGTATTGACACATAGTACTGGGCCCATGGTACCATGTGACGACAAGTGCAGAGAGATCTCCAGATATAAAGCAATGCCTGTGCCGTGAAGCTTTTATAGTGAGCAAAGGCACTGCACAAAGCCAGCCCCACTCTCTTAACCAAGATGATATTTACCAAAAAGAAGAACAAGTCAACATCATTGGATACCATCAGTGTTGCAGGTGTTATATCAGAGTTTTCCTTCTCCTAGAATTCTGCCCTGACAAAGGCTAAGGGGTCATCTCTCCCGGTGATTTTGGATGGCCATTGACTCTTAAGAGCTCCTTTGCCCTTTGACAGGTTTTGTTTTTAGTCCTGCAGTATGTCGCTAGTTTAGTCGCCAACGACCCGACCATGAGACAGGTTGTACTGGGATACATGTTACATACATACATACATACATACATACATACATACATACATACATACATACATACATACATACATACATACATACATACAAAGCTCAATCCCTGTAAACGACACCCCTTCAAAAGAACAGGTTGAGAACTACTGGAGATCTGTATGGGAAACGGATGACGGATTCAACAGACAAGCTAATTGGCTAAAACAACTGGAACAGGACTACTGCCAACATGTCCAGACAAAACAATATGACATAGATGGGTCAATACTGGAAACAGCTCTACAGAAAATAGCGAGGCCCAGACCTCATTACAGGATACTGGTTGAAGAATTTCACTTTCTATCGGCAAGATCTCACACGGCTGTTTACAGAAACCATTAAGGGCACACAAGAACTGCCCAGATGGTTATCAACTGCCACTACTCTCCTCATTCCCAAAAATAGCCAAACCACCCTTGCTAAAAATTACCGCCCAATTGCCTGCCAAAACATCATGTATAAATTATATACTGGGTGCCTTAACCTGTTCTTACAGGATCACTGTGCTACCAACAACATCATAACACCTGAGCAAGCTGGTGGAAAGAGGGAGGTGTGGGGTTGCATAGATCACCTACTAACTAACAAAATGATTCAGGAAAAAACAACAAAGAATCGCAGAAACATGACTGTCGTGTGGCTGGACTATCAAAAAGCATTTGATAGTGTACCTCATGGGTGGATTATTAAGGCTTTACAGTTAGCTAAAGTCCCACAACCATTAGTAGCTGCTGTTGAACGCCTGACCAAGAACTGGTACACCAATTTGATCCTTAGAGGTGAGAAGGAGCAGGTTAAGACTGATAGGATACATTACCAGAAGGGCATCTTTCAGGGTGATAGCTTGTCAGTACTACTCTTCGTTCTCTCACTGAATCCACTATCTTACCTACTCAGGAAACAAGGTGGACAAAGAAGTGGGCCCAGAAGTATCTCCCATCTTTTCTTTGTTGATGACCTGAAGTTGTATGGGCCAAATATCAATGACATCAAGAAACAATTGGACCTCATTACACAATTTTCAACCGAGATCAAAATGAAATTTGGTGAGTCCAAGTGTGCATATTTGGCAGTAAAACGTGGAAGAGCTGTGCCCTCCTCTAGAAATCTAGATATGAACGGCCTGACAATACAACCTCTGCAGTCAGGTGACAACTACAGATATCTTGGACAGGATGAGAATGTCAGATATGATGGACCCATAAATAAGGAGAGAACCAGAACTGAATACCTCAGAAGAGTAAAAAAAATATGGTCATCAGAACTGTCAGCATACAACAAATACATTGCCCACAATACCTATGCTGTGCCAATTATAACGCCAACATTTGGCCTACTGAACTGGTCATTGCAAGAACTAAGTGAGATGGATGTTAGAACTCGTAAACTTCTCAGTGTTACTGGGAACTTTAACATCAATGGTGATGTGGATAGGCTATACTTCTCACGCAAGGAAGGTGGCCGGGGTCTAAAATCAATATTAACAACATATGAGACCCGGATAGTAACACTGAAGCAACACCTTCAACAGAGGAAAAAGGTTGGCGACCATCTTGCTCAGGTTTATGAGCATGAAAAAAGAAATATCATTAGAATAGCGACTGATCTGGAGGAGAGATATGGAATAAAGCCTGATATAAATCTCTCACCCAGAGAAATCGGAAGATCCTATTCAATGTTCAAACAAGAAAAAAAAATTGACCAATTTACAGAGAAAGTTGTGCATGGATACTTGAGGCGTAAAACACAGACCATAGAGGGGATAAACCACTCAAAAAGCCTGGCATGGAGTTCCGACAAGTTTATGACATCACACCTTGAGGGATATCTCTATGCAATACAGGAACAAGAACTCCCTACCAAATATCTGCTGCACAAAAGAGGAGGGCCAGCAGCTGACAATAAATGTAGGCTATGTAAAACAAAGATCGAGGATGTAAGCCACATTGTTGCCAGCTGCGAAAGAATGTCATCTCGCTACTACCTCCCCATGAGACACGATGGGATAGCTAGAACTATCTGGAACGCACTTCGGAAAACAAAATTAACAACAAACGAGGAAGAATATATTGAGACAGATGGCACTAAGGAATACTGGTGGAACCTGAAAATAAAAACTGCCACCAAATTAAAGCACAACCGGCCTGATATTGTAGTTTGGGACCACACATTGAAAACGTATTCTGTTGTGGAGATCAGCTGCCCACTTGATGTAAACGTTGTCAGAAAAATACAGGAGAAGGAGGACATCTACGGACCATTGATGAGGAGCTTACAAATCCAGTATCCAAGATACACCTTTAGCTTCATACCCATCATTATTGGTGCTACGGGTTATATACCAACCCGCTTGGACCAAAGTATGACCGAACTTGGATTTGCGGACAAAAAGCGCAGCTCCCTAATTCATAGTCTACAAATGGCTGCGATAGCTGACACCTTCAAAATATGCAAAACATTCTTGCGATTCAAGGGATGACAATTTCTTTTCTTTTACAACCTTGCCACCAGGAAGGTGGCCGGTCAAAAAAATATACTCGAAATTAAGAGAAAGAGAAAACATACATACATACATACATACATACAGAAAGGTGTTGGGAGATGTGATGAGCAACTCCTAATTAACAAAACAACCATGTCGAAGATACGGTGACATAAGAAGAATTTTGTTGCATTACATGATATAGTATATTTTATTAATGATATACTTCAAGCTTCAAGGAAACAGTAACTTTGTGGTGCTATTTATACTGTCGATAAACCTCTTTTACTTTATGCTGAGGAAATATGAAGGAAATGCATTTGATTCACATGAGGGAAGCCAGAAACGTTAACCTAATACATAGCTTCTTTCTGGGCAATCTGAAAGTGTATTCCCAGAATATAAATGGTATGAAGAAAAACCTTGAGCTGGTAATGACATTTCGAAACATGGAGTTTGGCTAGAATAAGATTGTAAAGCGAGGGAAAACTATAAGTTAGTCTAACAACATCTCTTTCAATTGCATGACTGTTTCAGCAGATACTTAGCAATCATGAAATATGTAGTCTTTGGATGAGAAAAATGTAGTTTTTGGAACACTGCGAACACTAAATCAGTGACCCACAATGTTTTTGGTTTACTTTTACTGATGCTAACATTTGGACTATTTGACTGAACGCTAGTTGAGATGCGAGTCATTGATGTTAAAACGGGAAAATTCTAACCTACACCGGAACTTTCAACATCGACAATGATATTTAAAGTATACATCTTAAAGGAAAATATATCTCCTTTGAACACATACTTGCATCCGATGATTTCTTATTGGTGAAACATAAAAAAACATATATGTGTGTGTGTGTGTGTAAACGTATATATATGTGTGTGTGCGTGTGTGTCTGCGTGTAAAAGGTAAACAGAAGTAACAAAACAAACAGTACAGTACACGGAAGAAATATATTAGTGTAATGCTTGAAATAGCAAGAAGAGAGACTTGACGTTGCGGACACCTGTCTTTCATCAGAGGATAGAATTAGAAATAAAAGAGACATGGAAAGTAACGATTGATAAGAGGAAAGAGCGGGGAAATGAGGGGGAAAAAGGAGGAAAAAGAAGGGAGAAAACGCACGTCCATCGGCGATTGTGCTGATATATATATATGTGTGTGTGTGGGTGGGTGAGTGTGTGTGTGTATTTACCTATAAACAGGAATCATATATATATATATATATATATATATATATATATATATATATATATATATACGCATATAGACACTCACATTCATATATATATATATATATATATATATATAGACACTCACATTCATATATATATATATATATATATATATATATATTTAATACATTAACAGAGAAAGCTTTAAGCAATACTCCGACCGGCTTCCGTCTCACTCAACAAACATTAGGATATACCTTAGTATAATCCCAATTATACGTTTGGGCTGCTAACTATACGTATTTTGTGGATAGCCAGTTGTATTATTTTATATGAGACATAATTAAATATATATATATTTGTTTTTCGTCTTGTGAGTGAGAATACGAAGAGCGAAAGTGTGCTAAAACCCATCGAAAGGTTTGTAATTGTAAATCAATAACGAGTCATAATCATTTATAAATTAAAGCTATTGGATCGTAAACATTTGATTGACGTAAGTGATAAAGGGCCCACTTCGCCACCCGAGAGATCTCAGTTCAATCAGGCCGCTCGGAACTTTGGCTTCACAAATGACTCGTCGTGGAATTTGGTAGATGGAAACTGGAAAAGCCCGCCGTGTGTATGTATGTATATATATATATATATATATATATATATATATATATATATATATATATATATATATATATATATATATAAATCAGGAAAGAAGTGACACGGTTTGCTATACAAAAAAGGTTTTTAATCTCATTGCTGACAATTGTTTCTCTGAACTGGTAAGTCTAGAGATCGCTACTCGCTTGTTTTCACGTCATTCGATCACCAATAGATAGTTGTAACCAATCAATTCATCGCAGCATCACTATGGAAACGCCTTGTTGAGTCAAACTTAGCCAAGCGTTTATATCATCCACTACTGGGAGTACCATAACTGGACTAGACTTAAGTGGACTACCTATAACAATAATGTGTTACCCCGTATATATATATATATATATATATATATATATGTATATATATATGTATATATATACACACACACAAGGTATTGGTCAACACGATACTCCAGTAGAAGACATTTGCCCCTCCCCCTCCCCCATACACACACATAGACATACACACACACATACACACACACACACACACACACACACATAGACACTCACACACACGTATATAGGAAAAGAGTCAGGTCCCCGACGGCTGTATTCCGGCCGTTTCGACAGCTAGATCTGAACCTTAGATCTGAACGTTATGGTCCACCTGGTTCCTTACCACACTTCCTTCGTTGTATGTATATATATAAATATATGTGTGTGTGTGTGTGTGTGTGTGTGTGTGTGTGTGTGTGTGTGTGTGTGTGTGCGTATGTGTGTGAGAGGGGGAGAGGGAGGGAAGAAAGAGAAAGAGAGAGGGGGGAGAGATTACCGCACCTGTTTGTAATTTTATACCTTTTTCATTTCACTAAATGAATAATTAATATATTTAATAAGCTGCAACGTAAACGTTCATTATACAAGTTGTCACCATTTATACCTCTGTAGAGTATTAAAATGTCCCAGTAATATTGTGTTTATGAATTATTGTCACACATACCTTTCTATAACTATATTTCATTGGAAATTTATTTAATCTGATTTCTAATAACCAGTTACAACTGAAACTTTTATTATTGCTCTGATCTACTTCAGCTTCAGTCTATATTACAAATCTTAGTCACTTCATTTATAGCAGAACAGAAATTGGCAGTAGCAATATTTCATTTAAACATTTCGAATCAACTATTATGTGCATGTAATTTGTGGTAGGGTATGATTCACATCCACAATAAAGACTGTATAAGAGGCTTAGCTTTCCCCCCTACTCTAACTTTGAAAGTAGCTATAGTGAAATATACTGACGGCCTTAATATCCGTTGGAAACTTTCTGATAACTTAGTAACGGGAAACAAAAGCGCGCAGAATCAATTATTTGTAATGGTATATAATTTAGGTAGGTGTTACAATTCTCTTGTTTGAATAACTCCTCGCTACGGCTGTTATTTGCGGCATAGGTCGAAAGGCACTGTGTTAGAAAGAAATTAAGATATTGCTCTACGAGAATGGTCATCTCATCAAACCTTGATCGTAAACATAACGGCTGAAAACATCTTGACATACACTGAACTGCTTCGCCAACGAACAAAGATTAGCAAATTTGTCTGAACTGTAAACGTTAAAAGGAGCCCCAATCAAACTAGATCGGGTCATGCGCCATTATTCAAATTGAATCTTTTCAACAACTTATAGCACTCTGGAGAATCGAATGGAATGCTAGAGAATCGATTTAGCAATTAAGATCGATACTAGATCACATTACATTTAATGAGACATTCTTGGAAATCTTGCGTTGGTTCATTCATTTATTTGCGAATTATCGTCTTATCTATTTAATGTTGCATGTGTGTGTAATTGTGGTCGTTTTGTGTCGTTGTGTCATCTGTGTGTATATGTATCTTGCAGATTGTTATTCACTGTATGTTTGTCTGTATAGACGTATACATATATGTGTCTGTGTGTTTTTGTGTGTGCATATATATATATATATATATATATATATATATATATTCATATATATGTGTATATATATATATATGTGTGTGTGTGTGTGTGTGTGTGTGTGTATGTGCGTGTATGTATATATATATATGTAAATATATATATATATATATATAGTGTATCAAATTATGTTTACCATGTATGTTTAAACAAATTTAGGTCTGAGCACGTGTCTGCAATTTACAGCTAGAAGAAAATTAATTCTGCTAAATACGTGTATATACATAGTTACATGCGTGGTGTGTAAGCATAAACACAACCGCAAACACACATACACGCGTATGCACACTCTTACTCGCGCGCACACACATACATATATATATTTATATGAGTGTGTGTGTGTGTGTGTGTGTGTGTGTGTGTGTGTGTGTGTGTGTGTGTGTGTGTGTGTGTGTGTGTGTGTGTGTGTGTGTGTGTGTGTGTGTGTGTGTGTGTGTGTGTGTTTGGATGTATGCATGATGAAAGAGGATATGCCTGAGAACATTATCCCTAGAAAATGATACGTGATGGTCACGGGCTGTGACGTCTTTGATCCTAGTTCTCCTCAATCGAAGGTGACTTGAGAATAAACAACAGGCTTAGATTACATGACTAGATTTCTGCTGCTATGAGGATATCAAAACATGAATTTCCCTTCAGCCTTGTGACCTGGTTATGTTGGGCACAGAATAGTTAAGTCGCCAAAGAGTTCGCTTCACAATCATTCTGTCCGCCGGGACTGTGAGGAGGCCAGCATGTGGAAACCCTTTTGCTCACTATACAGAGAGATAGGGAGGATGAGAGAGATGGAGGTGATGACAGTGGGAGTTCGGCTATTCCGTGTTCGGACAATATCCTTGTGGTTGTGTTTATCATCCTTGAAACTTTAATAAGTTTCAAATGTTTATCATTAGTTTTCGGGTTCAATCTCACTACGTGACAACTTGGGCCGATTACTATAGCCTCGAAGCAACCTAAACCTCGTGAGTGAAATTGAGTAGAGGGAAACTTTTGAGAAACTTATCTGATGGACTGTGGCTGTAATTCAAAGGACCAGTCTTGTCACACACTGAATCTCTGAGAATTTCGTTAAGGATACATGTCTCTATGGCACTCTCAGCAACGTGCATGTATATTTTCCGAGTAGGTTCTTTTGATGATCGAACAACTGGAACAGGCAGAGTCGAAACAGACGATTGCAAATCAGTTTATGAATGTTTATGTTCTAGGAATTGGGTTAGTCCAAAGCGAAATATGCACCTAGGGCAATGAAAAGCTGCATGTTTACCAGCAAAACTTCATGCATGGCTATATTGCCAGAAAGCTTCAAAGTGAAAGTAATATAGGTAAGCAAAGCAGTCTATCTGGGACTAACAACTGGAATATTGGCTTTCGCATTGAAGGATATGTTTTCGCAAACCAGGAACAAGAACTAACAAAATACGTAATGCACAAAAGAGATTGGGGTACAAACAAAACACCTAGATGCAGACTGTGGAATAATTATCGAAGATGTGACCGACATCATAAGCAGCTGTTCAAAGATGTCATCGCGATACTATCTATCTATAAGATATGATACAGTGGCCAAAACACTATACAATACCATCCGTAGAACGGATAGCCCTGAAAATAAACATATAAAAATTACAGCGATGTACCGGATATATGCATTCATAATATGAAAGAGTACTGGTGGAATATTCCAGTCAAAACCCCTTCAAAATACAAACATAACAAACCAGATATAGCGATATGTGATAGAGAAAAGAAGGCGTGCACAGCAGTGGAACTCAGCTAACCAGCAGATATCAATATAATGGTAAAGATTAGCGAAACGGTGACCATTTACGAACTAATGAGGAATGCGCAGATTTGTGCCTGTGATAATTGGGGCTCTAGGATATGTTTCTAACTACCTCAGTACAAATCCTGAGAAACTGGGCTTCACAGAACCAGACAGAGAACGGCTATAGAGGAAGTTGCAACAACAGTCCATTAATGGAACTGAAAATATGGAAAATATTTCAATTTAGCATGTAATAACTGCATGTAATAACTGCATACTGGTCTACACATAACTCAATGCATACAGATCCACGCATGCAAAACTATCCCCACCTGCACATATACATATTTACCTAGTTGATGTTGTCTAAATTCTAATGTAAGTGCCTGGTTTCTATGTTAGAAACTATCCCCCTCTCTCTCTCTCTCTCTCTCTCTCTCTCTCTCTCTCTCTCTCTCTCTCTCTCTCTCTCTCTCTCTCTCTCTCTCTCTCTCTCTCTCTCTTCTCTCTCTCTCTCTCTCTCTCTGTTGGTCTAAATTTATTAAATAATAAAACCAGAGGAACACACACACACACACACACACACACACACACACACACACACATATATATATATATATATATATATATATATATATATATATATATATATATATATATATATATATGTATGTATGTATGTATATGTAATGATAGGAAAGGAAATTCTTAGGTAGCTAGAGTTTTATACACATCTTATCGAATCTAAAAATTGTATATGAATATATATAAATGTATGTGTGTCTGTCTATATATATAGAATTACATATATGTATGACGCGGTTCTCAAATGATATTTTATGCTGATATTTATGGTTGTAGTTTCCTACAATTCTACTTTATATATTTATCTTTCTGTCACAAGATACGTCTATACATTTTTACTGCATAATTTCCTGTATAATTTTCCTCTCTTACATTTTAAAACTATTTTGCTATTGTGATTACCTTTATAATACTTATTGACAATTATTGTTTTCTCACTGTGAACAATAGATATCACCGGATTGCGAAATGCATGACGTTTAGAAACAATTCCATAAAAATATATTTTGCCTTATACTTCCAACAGTTACGGCCTCGTCAACAATATGTCCCTGTATATATATGTATATATATATATATATATATATATATATATATATGGCGGGGTGAGTGTGTGTGGGGGTGTATGTGTGTGTGTGTGTGCTTACATATATCAATATGCACATGTATATATGTTTGCATGTATACATGTGTGCATGAGGAAATATGTCCAAGTGTATACATGTACATGTGCATATATATATATATATATATGCACACTTGGACATATTTATATAATATATATGCATATATATATATATACACTTATATATCATTCGTGTTTGAATATATACCTGTGCGCTTGTGCGTATGTGTATATATGTGAATGTTTATATATATATGAAATGTACATTTGTATGCATATATATATATATGTGTGTGTGTATGTGTGTGTGTGTGTGAGTGCGCGCGCGTGTGTGTGTGTGTGTAAATGTGTTCGTACATAATTATATTTCTGTGCGCAGGTTTACGATAATACATGTGTACGTGTGTATGTTTTCTAGATATATGAATTTGTATTTCAGTAGATGCATGTGTGTATGACGCGTGAGTCTATGTGCCTTTGTGAGTATTTGCATGTCTGTGAGAACTTTGTGCCATTAAGTGTTACGTAACAATAGTACAATTGTATTCTTTCCACTATGTGTCTAATATTCATATGTAATTGGTGTCAATAATTTCCATTGTTCGTTTCCTGTGATTCTTTAAAAAGAGAAATTCTACACAACGCAACTACGCTCGTGTCGTACAGAAATTTGCTACGTAACAATGTGGTTACAGGTCAGATCCAACTGTGTGGCTACACTGGAGAATCTCTCTCTCTCTCTCTCTCTCTCTCTATCTATCTATCTATCTATCTATCTATCTATCTTGATAGCTATGGCGAAAGAGATTGTATGGTGGACAAGGTTGAAAAGCCTGAGGTCAGACACCTTTCTCTCCGGCCAACAACTGATTCTTTTTTTCAAATACCACTTTGGAAGAAGAATCAGGATGGAGAGAGAGGCTGTACCCCAGCAAGTTTTATGAAAGGTGGGTGAAAGTGGCGAGAATGGCCCGAGTGAATGGGCCTTCTCTCTATATCAGCCTGTAGGTTGAGGAAAAGGAGGAGGAGAGGAAAGGAGTACAAACTCTTCGTACTCCTGGAGACGAGGGTTGCACATTTTTTCGAGGGTATGTGTTACCCATATAAACTGTCTCCCTCTATTGGGGAAAATCGACTAACTTTTTAAATTCCATTTGTGATAACATTTTACACGTTTTTATTGTATGTAAACTTCCCCCTTTATATTTGTCCCCTTCTTTTGTGCCCCTGTGGCTAATAAAGAAACATATCTATCTATCTATCAATCTATCTATCTATCTATCTATCTATCTATCTGTCTTTCCCTCTCTCTCCCTCTCTCTCCCTCTCTCGCTCTCTCTCTCTCTCTATATATATATATATATATATATATATATTATAATTGAATATAAAAGAGGGATAAACACAGATATATACATATATGTGTTCAAATCGTAAGGCAACAGATTCGCTAAGGTGAAAAAGATACTAACTATGGACAATAAGGTTTGCCAGACTCAATTTAAGAATAAATCAAGAAAATAATACAAACGGAAATTGTGGTAACTACCATTCACCCAGACAGCATTTGGCGATGCTGTTTCGCAATCCAATTGTGAAGAGAATTACCAGTTTTTATTGCTCATCAGTGGTTGAAGAATTAGTAAACTCCTCACTTCTAAGTGTATCAGAAAACTGAATAGTGTGCGTATTTACAATAACGTATTTATAATTATACGTATATGTATAAATATAAATATATATATATATATATATATATATATATATATATATATATATATATATATATATAACGGAAGAAATGTGGTAAGGAACGAGGTGGACCATAACGCACCAAAGTACTCAATACTTAGGGTAGTAGAGTGGGTAATAGGAACGAGTAGGACCCCGACGGCTGATTCAAGCCGTTTCGACGGCTAATTCTGGTCCAGAATTAGCCGTCGAAACGGCTTGAGCTCAGCCCTCGGGGTCCTACTCGTTCCTATATATATATAATGGAAAACGAAGAATAAGTTATGCATCGGAACTCCTGCTCCGTAGGAGCATAGAGTGCTCACCGGCATACCGCCTATGGACGCATCTTAGCTACCATAAGACATATATAAATATATATATATATATATATATATATATATATATATATATATATTATATATATATATATATATATATATATATAGTAGAATAATCGAGTATCGAAAAATCGGCGCACGAGTTCACGATAAACAAAATTCAAAATTCGAAATGAGCGGCAGAGGGCTCAATAATTCAGATAAATCAGAGCTATAACTATCGTTAAAATACCGACACACATAGAACATGTCTAAAATCAACCAATATATATATATATATATAAGAAAAAGTATGACCCCGACGTCAGAGCTCAAGCCGTTCCGACGGCTATTTCTGGACAAGTAATAGCCGGCGAAACGGCTTGAGCTCTGCCGTCGGGGTCATATTTTTTCCTATTTCCCGCTCTACTACCCTAAGTATTGAGTAGTCTGGTGCTTTATGGTCCATCTGGTTCCTTACCACAATTCCTTTGTTATATATATATATATAAAAGAAATGAATACAAAGGAGTATATACCGTTAAAACATGTTTATATAACAATGCACCTACTTACGTTTCGCCCAGAACGGGCTTCTCAAGGGCATAGAAAACAAAAAAAAATTATCATTACGCGACCCAGGGGGGATTTTAAGGTTAAATTCACATCAGAGTTCATTCTTTGTCTAAGTACATATGTTGTTATTGCCACAGAGCAGGGGGAGTAACTCCGGCCGGTGCTTGCATAATCTTGTCCCACTGGTTCTTTTTACCCGTTCACATGATGGTGTTTTGCATTATTATTTTGTGGGTGCTGCTTAATAAGTAAGCGACAATGTCGCTACTTTAAAACAATAGCGTATGGTCTTCAAAATGCTTTTAATTAAGCATACAGTGTATTGTAAAATACACTATATATACATTCATATATATATATATATATATATATATATATATATATATATATATATATATATACATGCATACACACATAATACATACATACATACATACGTATGTGTGTGGGGGTGTATGTATATATATATATATATATATATATATACATATGGTGGCTGCCAACTCGTTTTCGAGTACGGCCACTACTTTATATCCATGTAGGAGAACCCCTACCGATGCGCTGAACGAGTGTGACTTTTTAGTCCAGCCAGCGACTTGAAAACTCTGGTACAAACACTACACTTGTGACAATTATTGACACATAGTGCTGGGCCCATGGTACCATGTGACGACAAGTGCAGAGAGATCTCCAGATATAAAGCAATGCCTGTGCCATGAAGCTTTTATAGAGAGCAAAGGCACTGCACAAAGCCAGTCCCACTCTCTTAACCAAGATGATATTTACCAAAAAGAAGAACAAGTCAACATCATTGGATACCATCAGTGTTGCAGGTGTTATAACAGAGTTTTCGTTCTCCCAAAATTCTGCCTTGACAAAGGCTAAGGGGTCATATCTCCCGGTGATTTTGGATGGCCATTGACTCTTAAGAGCTCCTTTGTCCTTTGACATGTTTTGTTTTTAGTCCTGCAGGATTTCCAAAGTCACCCTCTTCACCAAGAAACCTTGGAAGGGTTGCCAGTTTAGTCGCCAACGACCCGACCATGAGACAGGTTGTACTGGGATACATGTTACCAGTAGCACCAAGTGGTGACCTGACATACATACATATATACATACATACATAATACATACATACATACATACATACATACATACATACATACATACATACATACGTATGTGTGTGGGGGTGTATATATATATATATATATATATATATATATATACGTCTGTCTTCTATTTTCGTCCTCTAAATTTCACTCGCAAAGCACTGATCAACCCGAGACTAAGAGAAGACACATGCTCAAGGTTTAACAGAACGGGAGTGAACCCAGTACTAACTTGTCACGAAGGGAACTCCTTAACCTCTCAGCCATATTAATTATTTCCAACTCCTACTCTATTGTTAATCAGTTTCACGAGAGTATCCATAGAAAAAGCATTTGCCACAAAGTAAATAATATACTGAAATAAATTAATACGGCGACTTATTTGTTCAGTCTATGTTTTCTTCGATTCTTTTGTAATTTGCAATCTTTCTGCTTTTTCCAACCTTCTTTTCCAACATAGAGTGACAATATATAATTAGTACCTCAACAGCAGATTCAACGACAGAAACAGAACTATAATGATAGTAAGATATACAGAACAATTAAATCAACTGAATGACGGCAACAACATCAGTTATAACCGACATTAACGACAACGATAAATATTACGACAATAGCAACAACAGCAGCAGCAGCAACAACAACAATCAGAAGAATAGCAACAACGATATTGACTTTTAATGTATGCACAATGACAGCGAATATAGGCAAAGATGATTAAATCAACCCCCTAGCAATTGACTGATTTTATTTTATCGACCCTGGGAGAATGAAATGTAAAGTTGTGCGATGGTATTTGAATTCAGAATATATAACGAGGCAGAATAAATACTATAATGGTATTATATCTGATGCTCTATCAATTCTGTCAATCCACCACAGTCAATATTAACTATGATATTAGCTACTATAATCGACAGACTTTCGTCAAATCGGACCGAGAAGACAATGTTTCCGTTGGTCTTTCCAATTGCTAATACTATCTATCGGTCGCAACTCCAGGTAGAAGGAACAACGTGAAATAAAGTGTCTTGCTCAAGGGCATAACGCATCGCCCGATCCGGGAATCGAACTCACGACCACACTATTACGAATCCAATTCTCTAACCACTCGGCCACGCGCATCCACTACTATAATATCGAGAGTAAATGATCCATTCTACGAGAAATAATAGCTAAACTCTCCCTCAGATCACACTATATCTTCTTATATATACAGGGTGTTTCAAAAACATTGATATCATGGCCTGTTGCCAGGGTTGTCATATCAAAATATATATCGTGAATTAGTGATATAATATTGACAAATGTTGAGCAATAACTTGCTCAACATTAAGCCTGTCCCATCTTGTTCTAGACTTTCTAATTTCTGGATATTTACATCTCAAATGATATTAATTTTTTTTAAACATCCTGTATATTAGATAATTGTTTCTACTTTTGTAACAAGGCCAGCAATTACCCTAGTACATTACTGGTACTTTATTTTATCGACCCCGTAAGGATGAAAGACAAAGTTAACCTCGGCAGGATTTGAACTCAGACTGTAAAGGAACGTAACTATGCTAGAAAGCATGGCGTCCAACCCTCTACCGATACTGCCAATAATAAAGGCTATACATAACCCTTAAAAAGGGGCTAGTAATATCTCGAATGGCTTTGATCATAGGTCTGTTGATTGAACTGACATTAACAACAACATCACCACCATTAATATCACCACCATCATCACAACCACCAACATCATCACCACCATCATCATCACCACCACCAACATCACCACCACCAACATCATCACCACCACCAACATCATCACCACCACCATCATCACCACCACCAACATCATCACCACCACCAACATCACCGCCACCAACATCACCACCACCAACATCATCATCACCACCACCACCAACATCGCCACCACCAACATCACCACCACCACCAACATCACCACCACCAATATCATCACCACCACCACCGCCATCATCACAACCACCAACATCACCACCACCACCGCCATCATCAACACCACCAACATCACCACCACCACCAACATCATGACCATCATCATCACCACCACCACCAACATCATCACCACCAACATCACCACCACCAACATCATCACCACCAACATCACCACCACCACCACCACCAACATCGCCACCACCGCCATCATCACAACCACCAACATCACCACCACCACCGCCATCATCAACACCACCAACATCATGACCATCATCATCACCACCATCACCAACATCACCACCACCAACATCACCACCACCAACATCACCACCACCAACATCATCACCACCAACATCACCACCACCATCACCACCACCACCAACACCACCACCACCAACATCACCACCACCAACATCATCACCACCACCACCGCCATCATCACCATCACCACCATCATCACCACCACCACCACCGCCATCATCACCACCACCAACGTCATCACCACCACCAACATCACCACCTCCACCAACATCACCACCACCACCAACATCACCACCAACACCACCATCATCACCACCACCACCAACATCACCACCACCAACATCACCACCAACATCACCACCACCACCAACATCACCACCACCACCGCCATCATCACCGCCACCACCATCACCACCACCACCAAGATCACCACCACCACCACCACCAACATCACCACCACCACCGCCATCATCACCGCCACCACCAACATCACCACCACCAACATCGCCACCACCAACATCACCACCACCACTAACATCATCACCACCACCAACATCACCACCACTACCACCATCATCACCACCACCAACATCATCATCACTACCACCATCACCACCACCAACATCATCACCGCCAACAACATAATCTCCACCACCGACATCATCACCACCACCAACATCAGCACCACCATCACCATCAGCACCACCAACAGCAACAGCAGGTTTACCATATAGTTATACAACAAAAAACATACAGTACAATGAAGGAGAACCAACGTAGTCATTGGCAATGTCAGAAATGGTAATCAAATCCAAGTAGCTAAAAATCTGATAGATTTGGTCCTCAGAAAATGGACGACCCTTTCTGTCACCAATCAGCAAAGTCCAATATGATGCGAATTGATGAATTTATGTAAAGTTCCTATTGTAGAATCAAGTATTAGAAAACCTGAATTTATGACAACTATATCCAGGCTTCTAGCTGAGTGGTATCCATTTCAAGTGTCCCTCGATTCACTCTCTCAAAGACATACAAGTTTTTTACTCCTCCGCAGACGATAACAGCTAGGGAAGAAAAAATGTTATCACAATTTTAGAAGATATTTAGCACAGCCGTCGGACTTTCGAAGAAAATGTCTTGATTTTAAACCTATTTCACTCCATGTTCAAATTCACTAATCAAAATTTGCTCGAGTAGTTTTTAACTCTAAGCGTAACAAGGCGCTCTTTTTTTTTTTTTTTGTTGATTCTTTATATTTTTCTTCTTCGACACCTTATTTTTAAAACGTAATTAAAAATTGAAGAATCTCAATCTCAATTGATTGCTTGTTTTGTTAGAAATGGAAAAGTCAAAAATTTTGACAAGAAAAAAACAACATAATATAAAGAGAATTTAAAAACATAGAATTTGGCTGTTTTAAACCCAATTTTTCGTCGAAAGAAGTAAACAATACCCAATTTGCATTAACTCATCTGCACGTGCTAAAAGATGGAGATTTACACAATTAATACAACTTATATAATTACTCGATTTTATAAAAGTAAACTCAATGTTTTTTTTAAGTTTCCACATCAATTTTCGAACACGGCTTTCCCCCTCTATCACGCAGACAAAAAGTTTTATTTTACTTCGAATATTTGTTCAGTAATAATCTTTAGTTATATTAGTTTCTGATTTCGGTACAAGACCAACAATTTTGGGGGAGGGAACGTCGATTAAATCGACACCAGTGAGTGACTGGTGCTTTATTTTATCGACCCCGTAATGATGAAAGGCAAAGAAGCTAACTTCGGCGGGATTTGAACTCAGAACTTAAAGGGGTGTAACTATATGCCACAAAGCATATTGTCCGACGCTCTACGGTTACTGCCAATCCGCCGCCCTCAATCTTTAGTTATATTAAAGATCTGTCCACATAAAAATTCATTCTGTTCAGATTTTGGAAAACATAGCTAAACCTTTGCTTTTCTTTGCTTTTCCATCCTCCTGTTTGGTGAAAAAATGGTTCTGATGCATCAATTTTTGACCAAGAACAAAACAGGACCGAGATGGTTCAATGTGGAGATTTACGAATTCTTCTATGAAATTTTGAACAAAATTTCGCAAACTATGCTGTCGGTCATCAATCGCAGAGATCACATTATTAGGCGAAGTGAGCTATTTGATCATCCTTATTATAATTATATCAATAATTGTTGTTGTTCTACTTCTCCGCCCACTTATTCAAGAGAGGGTCGTGGAGGCAGAGTCCTCAAACCTTACTTCCAACGGGTCCTGTCAGAAGCAACCGCTTCCAACTGATCCGGCTGGATCTCCAGGCGAGACAAGCCAAACTCATAGATAGTATCCAACCATCTTGCTCCGGGTCTACCTCTGGGTCTCCTGCCGGTTGTTCACATTAATAAATAACTAAAATAAGAAAGTTGTGTTTACATTCGTTTTAAATTCAATTACAACCACTGCCTTTATTTCTTCTGGGTAGAATTGGGAGCGGAATAAACTTCCAATTGCTAGGCGAAGAGAATTTTGAAACACTACTTTAGTGTGTTCTAGAATTTGGAATTGAAAACTCTCATTACTAAATGAAACATGCACCAAGTGCCTTTTCGAAGCATATTACTTTATTATTAGTAATATTATTATTCTGGCCTTGTACAAAACTAGAAACAATTAATAGTATTATTTTTATTTCACAGAAGACAATTTCCTAATCCTATCCACAACTTCAAGTTAGTTTATTCAATCTCTCATGTGTCATTATGCTCCTCAAGAATTTCTTAATGAACTTTAGTTTGTTGTAAGACCCCTCAACCAATGTCACTATAATTGTCATGGTACAGAGAATTGGCAGTGCTGTACATGCATAGTTTCGTTTAAGATATATCAGCAGACTCAACATTAACTGCCCTCATAAAGTATAAACACAGTGTAATACATATATAGCTTGCAGTAACATCTCAAAAATGACAGAGTGCAGTATAATCACAATGTAACGCATATGTGCATTGCTTAGTGGTTAGAGCATTGGGCTTGAAATCGGGAGGTTGTGAGTTCGCTTCTCGGACCATGTGATTCGTTGTGTTCCGAAGCAAGACACTTTATTTCACGTCGCTGCCAGGACTTTTGCCTCAGAGGGGAACTTTCTAGGTTCAAATGCCACGGTCATTCGTGACCGAAGTGGTTCTTTACCCTTTAATACATACATAGTTTGCAATAAGATCTCTGAAATGATGAAAAAGTGAAGTATATGATCGGATGCAGTATACCCACAGTGTATTACATATGTAGTTTAGAGTAATATCGCTCAACTGATGACAAAACGCAGTATATACAGATTGCGAAATATACATAGTATATATACAATAGCCCTGAAGATCTTCAGGGCTTGCCAAGGCTGTCCTGCAGGGAACAGTACAAGAAGGGAAGAAGAGAGGTAGATAGAGAAAGGGATTGGAGGACAACATCCCGGAATGGACAAGTATGAGGCTGGGTGCAACCATGAGGAGGGCAAGAGAGGCGAGAGGAATGGAAGGAGCTGGTTGCTAGGTCATATGTTGCACTCCAACGGTCCACCAGACTACGAGACAAATGAGATGAGAGATATATAATAGCAATATATACATAGTGTGAAGTAATATCTCTCTGTAGATGACTAAATGTAGTATATACACAGTGTAACACATACATAGTTTGCTGTAAGAACTCTCAGAAGATGTAACAGTATATATCAAGGTTCTGCATATTAACAGAGCAATGCATTCATTTGAGGAAAATGACATCTATCAATTAATAAATAATGTTTTCTATATCGATTATTCTTATTTTAATCATATTAGCAAACGATGCACCTTTATATTTAAATTGATAAACCTGTTTAATTTTATTATACGTTTATTTGCCGTCATTATTCCTATTACGTCCCTTTACGATCTGAGTTCAAATCTCGCCGAGGTTGACTCTGCCTTTCATCCTTACGGGGTCGATAAAATAAAGTACCAGTAATGCACTGGGTAATTGCTGGCTTTGTGCCTAAAGTAGAAACAATTATTCCTATTACAGAAGGGTACAGGTTAGCGGGTGGGTGTCCTAAATGTCTTAGTGAGTGATGATTTTTAGAGGTGGGTGCAATACTAAATGTCCTTGTATATTTCGTTGGTGGGGTGTGAAAAATTTGAGAAACACTGGTATAAAGTAATGACATCACCCAACATCAATAACACCAACAGCAGTATCACTAATCAAAAACACCTCACAACAACGACAGCAGTATTACAAACCAAAACACCTCACAACAACAACAGTATTACAAACCAAAACACCTCACAACAACAACAACAATATTACAACCCAAAACACCTCACAACAACAACAGCAGTATTACAACCCAAAACACCTCACAACAACAACAGCAGTATTACAACCCAAAACACCTCACAACAACAACAGCAGTATTACAACCCAAAACACCTCGCAACAACAACAACAATATTACAACCCAAAACACCTCACAACAGCAGTATTACAACCCAAAGCACCTCACAACAACAACAGCATTACAAACCAAAACACCTCACAACAACAACAATATTGGTTTCTTATATTATATATAACAACAACAACATTACACCCCCAAAACACCTCACAACAACAGTAGCGGCAGTAGCAGTATAAAGCAGCAGCAGCATACTACAAGACCGTACTACAACAACAACAGTAGCATAACACAGCATCATTACACAACAACAACAACAACCAGAATGACAGCAACAGCAGCAGGATAACAAAGAATAACCATAGTAACAACAACCACAACATCAACAACAACCACAACATCAACAACAACACCACCACCAACAACAGCAATAAAAACAACAACATCAATAACAACAACCACAACAACCACAACAACCACAACCACAACAACAACAACAACAACAACCACAACAACATCAACACCAACAACCACAACAACAACAACATCGATAACAACAACCACAACAACAACAACAACCACAACAACAACCAACAACAACAATCACAACACCAACAACTACAGCAGTAATAGCAAATTTATCTTGCTTGAGTTGTGAATATTTTCAAATGTTTTCAGTTAATTTGTGGTTTCACACATTTCTTATATGATTCATTGCTTTTTGTTATGTTTTAACATTTCATTCTATTTTCTTTTTGTTTTCGCAGTCTATCCTTTTTCATTTATATAATTATCATTATCATTATTATTATTTTGTTACATTTATTTTGTTCTTCCCAGATTTTTTTAAATGTTATCTATTGTGATATAAATTATTTCTTTATTATATTTCACATTTTATATATTTACTGTCATATAATATATATTTTCATTTACGTTCTGCGGGTTTTCTCTCAATTTTGACTAATTCATTTTTTTTTTTTTTCGGTTGGGGGACAATTTTTTTTATATATTCTTGTTTATATATTTTTCACAATTTTTTACTCTTTTTTTTTAATGTTGTATATATATTTTTCATCCCTGTGGTTTGAATTGGCACTGTAATAATCTCAATAATTATTGTTATTTATTTCGCTATATAATTATATATTCTCATACTTCCTACTAATACGGTCGCCATTATCGTAACTGGTTATATATTATTTTTTATTCTTCAAACTATTGTTGTGGTATTTAGAAGCATATTGGTTTTTTGGGGGTTTTTTTTCATTTCGGATGGAGAGGCATAAAGAGTAGACTGACGGATAAATTTCCATATGGTTTCTAGTTATGTCCCTTTACGTTCTACGTTCAAATGCCTCCAGAATTTAACATTTTTTATGCTTCCGGGGTCGTGGAAATATAAGCCAGTTAAGTACTGATGTGGATATAATCAACTATGGTGCTTTCATAGTTAGATTCCATCTTTAATATTATTATCACGACTTAACAGAACGTCACGTGTTTCTGTAATTCCATAAGCTTGAAAACAATTTTTGTTAGGTTGCCCTTTTAGAGATATTATGTATTTAATTATTGTTGTGCATATTTTCAGAAGTGACTATGATGATTAAGATGGGGTTGTTTTGGATTTGTAGGCCCTCACATGTGAGAGAGCTCCCATTTTAATGTATGTTTACTTGCAAATTACCTTTCTATTAAATTATCAGTTTTCAAAATGAATTTGTGTGACGAAGAGAAGCTAATGACAAATACTGTACAGAGATGTGAAGGAGAATCAGCTGTTTATTGTCACTAGAAATATTTTACATCCTCTAGTAGAAAGTTTAAAGAATAAAGACCTAAACAGTAGCAGCAAAACAATCAACGCCTCCATCCTCACTCTTAACAATGGTAGTAGCATGAGCAACAACAATAGTACCTTCCCTACCATCGTCGTCATTACCACAATTAATGATCAAGTCAACGACCTCGGTCAGGGATACTATGGAATTTGTAATGAGGAGAAAAACAACACTATTGTACCCGTAATATCACTGTAAGTTTTAACTCTATCATTCATTCTCATGTCCATTCTGACCGCACTAACTGGTGCAGCGGCAGCAAAATGACCAAATATACAACAATAACAATACAATGCCGGCCCTTTTGAAAGAGGTACAAGAGACGTTTGGGGAGATACTTCTTGAGGAGAAACGAGCAAGGTTGAGAGAAGCCAAACGTCTCATTCTAAGAGATAACAAAATGATGGCCGCTGTAGTCATACTCCCATATTTGTATGAATAAACTGCGAAAATAACAGTGACCAACCAGGGAATTGTAGTTATGATCCGCCATATAAGGAAATGCCTGGAAGGAGTATGAAGTGACTCTAGGTGATACAGGATAGTGGATGCGAGATTTCCCACAGACAAAAGACATTCCATTGTCCTGCACAGCTGTGAGAAATTTACCCGCATTCACGGCATACATAAGCTGGCATTTGTTGGTAATTTTCTTTATTTTACACCAATACAACGAGGGGAGACATAGTATCGCTGATGATATCACAGGTGTGTGACAAAAGAACTCTGAGAGGATATATCTATATCGATATTTTTAACTGTTGGTCAATCAATGATAAACATCGATTGCCAGTTGAATTAATTATAGAAATATAAAGTATAACATTATTTATTGTTATAATGATATTCATATTTTTATATTGTATTACGTTTCTAATACTGTGTATGCATGTGCAAAGCACGTGTGACTAAAACGAAACGATTGGTAGTATCGGTAGAGCGTCGGACAATACGCTTTGTGGCATAGAGTTATGGCCCTTTACACTCTGAGTTCAAACTCCGCTGAGGTTAGCTTTGCCTTTCATCCTTACGCGGTGGATAAAATAAAGCACCAGTAATGCACTGGGGTAGATTTAATCGACTTTCCTCTCCCCCAAAATTGCTGGCCTTGTGCCTAAATCAGAAACCATTATTGTTGGATTTTCAGTATCAGACGATGGACGGACTACATGCTTCGCGACATAGAGTTACGTCCCCTTGCATTCTGAGTTCAAATTCCGCTGAGTTTAGCTTTGCCTTTCATCCTTACGGGGTCGATAAAATAAAGTAACAGTCTCGCACTGGGGTTGATTTAATCGACTTTCCCCTCCTCCAAAATTGCTGGCCTTGTGTCTAGATCAAATATCATAGGGTGGTGGCATAGAGTTACGGCCTTTTGCCTTCTGAGTTCAAACCCGCCGAGGTTAGCTGTGCCTTTCATCTTTATGGCGTCGATAAAATAAAGTACGGGTAACGCACTGGGATCAATTTAATTGACTTTCCCCTCCTGCAAAATAGTTGGCCTTGTACCTAAACCAGAAACCAATAATAATCTTACGATAAAGATGATGACGGAGGAAAGTTTCCCAGAGTTGCATTTTACATAAAGAACATGTAGTAAGCTGCTTGCTAAACATACTTAATGAGGTAAACCAGACATCATTCTTTGGTTCAATTTATTAAAGATGTGCAATTACTATTAATTTAATAATTACGAAACATCAATAAAACTTCCTAATAGTGACATAACCATCACGTGTATCACCACTATCATCATCATCATCATCACTACTACTACCTTCATCGTTATTACTACCAGCACCCACCACCACCACCACCATTACGGGGTCGATAAAATAAAGTACTGTAATGCACTGGGTAATTGCTGACCTTGTGCATAAAAGTAGAAACTATTAATTTAATAATTAAGGGGGGAGAGGATGATGATGGGCTCTGGGCCTAGGGTGCTGTGGTATTGAGGCTGCGCCCCGTGGACAATGGCCAGTGATACCCACTGCAACAACCACCCCACCTCGCGGAGCTCCTTCCTTAGACGGGCCGCTTTGGCTCGCTACATTCTGATACGTTAACCAGCTCTTTACAAGTTGTGTTTGTTTAAGCAGATCGCGTCCCTGTGAAGGATTATGATGATGATGATGATGATGATGATGATGGTGGTGATGGTGATGGCGATGATGGTGATGGTGATGGTGATGATGATGATGAGGGCGATGACAGAGACGATGGTAATGAAGGTGGTGAAGGTGATGATAGTAATGATGATGGTGATGATGGTGATGATGACCATGACGATGATGATGGCAGTGATGATGATGGTGGTGGTGGTAGTGGGAATGATGATGATGATGGGGTGGTGATGGTCGAGAGAGTGATGATGGTGGTGGTGGGAGTGAGGATGACGATGGTGGTGGTGATGCTGCTGCAGGTGATGATAGAGATGATGATGGTAGTGGTAGCGGTGGTGTTGGTGATGATGATGGTGGCGACGATGGAGGTAGTGTTTGTGGTGGTGTTGATCATGTCTCGGTGGTGGTGGTGGTGGTGGTGGTGATTATAACGATGGTAGTGGTTGTGATGATGGTGGTGGTGACGATGATTGTAGTGGTAGTGTTGGTGTTGGTGTTGGTGATGATGGTGGTGGTGACGATGATTGTAGTGGTAGTGTTGGTGTTGGTGATGATGATGATGGTGGTGACGGTGATGGTGCTGGTGATGATGATGGTGATAACGGTGACGGTGCTGGTGGTGATGATGGCAATGCAGATGGTGACGATGATGTTAGTGGTGGTAGTGGTGGTAGCGGTGGTGTTGATGACGATGATGATGACGAAGATAAAACTAAAAAGAACAACAAAAATACTTGACTGTAACGCAAAGGGAGGAGGAGGTTGGTGGCGAATGTCGTAAGTTTCTGATAGCTAGCAATAGAAGAATTGCATTTCGGGATTGATAATAAGGAAAGTACGGACAGTAGAGTTGCCTTCCAGCAAAAACAAAAAACTAAAATGTCTGCCCATATTTCTAAAACTGTAGTGGGGTGTGAGTTGTATGCTGGGATAGGGTTTTTTTCTGTTATTTTTTCTATTTTTCTTCTTTTTTTTTCTCCTTTACTCTGTCATACCAAATTAGCAATTCAAGGAATATTATTAGGGAGAAAATGGAAAAGCTGAATTGAAACCCAGGGAATATAAATTAGGAGTAGCAGGTTTCGAGAAAAAGATAGTAATTAAGGCCATTCTGTGAGAAATAGTGAGAAATTATTATAGATAGGGAAGAGAGCAAATTACTAACAGTCTGTAGACGTCATTCTCGTTTGCATGTTTGACATAGTAATTATTGCTGGAACAAAAAACAATAACAATAACAACAATATTAGCGAAATACAGAAACAGAAGGAATAAGGACAACAGTATTTCAAAACCAACCAATGATGGAGCTTCTACGTGATCGTTTGATCCGTGAGCAATAGCAGCCAAATGTCCTTGAAATCATGCCCTGCAGTCTTAAATAATGAAGAAACACATAGGACAATGGCTAAAGATGAACCAACGACGAGAAAAAATAAAGAAGGGGCCTCTAGGCTTATATAACGGTCTTACGTTATCCAATTATTCCTTACATAAAGAAGGACATATTGGATAATGTAGGAACTGATATGCTTAAAAGGGGAAGTCACGGCTGGAAAGACATTCATAATAAGTCTGCTAAATCACAGCTGAATTGTGACTAAACAACCACAGTACTATTGAAAAAATAATACGGCTAAAATGTTCTATTGCTACAGGACCTTATGGTAGCCATTCGGCCTATCAGAAAAATCACTAAAAGCAGAACACATTAGATTGCTTGAAAAAAAATAATAATTAATTGGTCACGACTAGAAATTCTTTAATCGTACGCTTGCTCATTTAGTACTGCTGAATAATAACAAGAGGCAAAACAACATGAAGCATCAACAATAAGCTATCCATATATTTGCATTTCCACCTCAGTAAATAGATAGCATAGGATAATATATATTTTTAAATAGTTTAACATTCGGTTCGATTAAAAAGCATTTTGAAATTATTTTCCAATAATAGCAATACGTGGTTACTCTGCTTATTAGAAATGACAGCTAAATATCCGATAAATGAAGTAATGACATCTTACGGATATACTGGATACTGTATTCTGCAATATATTATTGCTGATATAAAAAGCCGTGTCATATCTGAACTGCCTTTTGATAATTATCAAAGCAGATATATTATAATAGATCTGCTCGGTCAAAGCGAACTTAGAATTAAACAACAACAATGGTTTTTAAAACACACACTATTAGACAAAAAATAAATGAAGGACCGCCGAAGCAATTTTTTGCTATCCTGGATTTAACAATAAATATTCACCTTATACACACCACCCATCCACATACTAACACAGAGTATGTTTCATTCGTTCACTAGTTTTAGTCATTTGAATGCGGCTAGGCTTCTTTCAGTCATATTCTTATCTTATCGATCTACATTTTATAGATGATAGGCGACGAATTGGCAGTCGCTAGAACGTCGGATAGAATGATTTATGGTATTCATTCCGACTTTCTGCTCCCTAAGTGCAAATCCCAACTTTGAGGTCGATAAAAAAAGTACCAGTCGATTCTTCCTCTCTCTCTGGAAGAAATATTCGCCAGGCTTAAAAGGACCAAGAAATGCCGTATGTAAATACGGCGCACCCACGACTTTATCAGAAGTAAACGGGACCATACCATATTTTATAGATGACTATTAGTCAATAATTTGACGCAACACGACGTGTTACATATCTCAATAATTCTTTATATACAATAACCTTTTCACACAATACATACAATAAACCTTAAACCATTTCACACAGTAAATATTGGTCACTGATTTCACTCAACATATGTAAATAAAACTTAATACATCATGTCTCATGGCAAAGGTTCGGAGTAGGTGGATGATTGGCAGAGTCAGCCTTGCATCTTATCTGTCCGGGATCGATAAATAAAGTAGCAGGGCATCTTTTGTGGTGTTCATTTTCTTAAAATTATTTGGGCCAGGTCTCTGGCTTGGGAATAACTTCCTTCTACCCTTTCATGCCTCTCAGTGGCCGGCCCCTAAGAGAACCATTTGCACAATCCTACCTCTTGACAGGATGATAAAACAGATGGGTTAGCTTGCACCAGATATATAGATTTTAAAACAACTTTATTAAGTTTATATTTTCCGTAGCAGTTTTCTGTTGAAGCAGAGCTAATATGCACTATCCTGCAAGAACTAGAGCGAAAAATATTTCAGGAACGAATTTACATTTTATATTTCAATATTTTAAAAAATAATTATGAAAAATAGACCACTGAGTGTGAGCACGCCTGTGGGTTTATTAGTTGATGAATTCCTCTCTGTCATTATGTTTTCTAAATAAATTAGATTCCAAAATCATTTTACAGAATGTAACATAATAGGGTCCCATTTATCTGAAGTTTAGATTAAGTTTATACACGTGCAATTGCTCCCTGTTTTACTCAAATTAACATACAAATACACATGTATAAATATACACATATATATATATGTGTGTGTGTGTGTGTGTGTGTGTGTGTGTGTGTGTGTGTGTGTGTGTGTGTGTGTGTGTGTGTGTGTGTGCGCGCGCATGTGTGTGTGTGTGTGTGTGTGTAACAAAGAAGGTGTACCATAACGCACCAGCGTACTAGATACTCGAACAATGAAGCAGAAGTCAATAAATTCGAATTTACATCATTTATTTGTTACACAATACCTTAAATTTATTTAAATATCCTTAATTTTTTAGATAATATCTCTTCTTCGGAGAGAAGTAAAGTGGTTAAACCAGCATTCTAAATAGCTTGCCAAGTCATGCTGACAGGAAATGGTATGGAGAATCTGTTCTAT
>OZ024742.1:302738335-302778335 GCA_964016885.1 Eledone cirrhosa | reverse complement strand
GACCGGCTTCCGTCTCACTCAACAAACATTAGGATATACCTTAGTATAATATATATATATATATATATATATCCATATATATAATCAATCGGCAGTAGCACTAAGCCAGCGTTTAAGCATAATAGGTGTGTATATAAAATATATATATTATACTACCAGTAAAGCCCAGCGTTGCTCGGGGCTGCTCAGTAGCTGTGTTAAAGTTACAATGTTAAGTTCCTTTCTTGGCTTAAAAACTGTAGAGTCTACAGTGTAGACTTTCATGTGGTACTTTTGATTAATATTCCCTCAACCAACAGTATGCCTTATGAAGTTAAGAAAACATAACCATAACTCGAATGTTAAAACAAAAGAGGATGCTGGGGATAAAGACTGCACTGGTAATCTATTAACAAATCGAAAATGTAAACACTACAACACTTGTCTCAGAGAAAAACATCAGCGTAACCAAACTGTCAGTTATTTTGAAACAAAGAAATTGGATGGACATAAAAACAAACAAAAAAATGCGTTATCTGTCTGTCGTTTAAAATCATTGCATCTAAATGAAAATCTCATCCGGCTTTATTCGAGATGAATGCTTCTTTTACAAAATATTTCCTTGTTTTACGGTGTATTGAAATAGGCTTGTTTTCAAGTAAAAATATTGTTTTAAAAGACTTTTTAATGGAAATGAAGCAAAATGGAAGCTTGTTGAAATTTTGAACTCATGAATTTTGCAGGTTAAAATTTGGTTGGCTCGAAAGTTGTTTGTATATTTTTGTATTTTTGCACGCGTCGTTTATACGTAACATAAATAGATAAGCAAATGACGCCATAAAGGGGAAATAACTCGTCTCTCATCTCTATTTATACATTTGAACTGAAAAATCAATACATTACAAATTCGATTTTTGCACTTGGCGTGGGTCGATTTGAAAATCTTTTTGACCGATGTCTCCGCCGGACCTTCATCTATAAGTGTAGCAATTTCACCGAAATTTGAACGTACGGTTTAGGAGGAGATGTGTGCCGGCCGTTTTAGTAGACAGACAGACAGATAACCTCAATTTTATATATATAGATGTAAAACAGCCAACTGCTACGCTGGTCACAGCAAAGAATCGGGTTAAAGAAAACTTGTTAATGAACGGACGAGTGGTCAGAGAAGAAGAAGGAGAGAGAGAGAGAGAAATATATTAGGAGGGAGCAAGAGAGAGTGCAAAACGGATAGAACGTGTAAAATATGTCGAGTAATGAGAAAGGGGGAGAGAGAATAAGAGGAGTGATATAGTATTTTTGTTCAAATGGGGACGTAAGAATCGGAATGAGTAGAGAAAGTAAAGCTGGAAGACATAAAAGAAAGGACCATAGCATCGGAACCTCATCAGCTTTCCTGTTGGTGTGACGCGTATCGTTAGAGAAAATAAAACAAGAGAGCAGTAGAAACGTGTCTGCTCTCCTCTGGGCCGCGGCATTCAGAAAAAGAGGCAGTCTCGTACCCTGATGAAAGCAGCATCAGCAGGTGAGATGAGAGCGGAAGTAGTAGCAGTTGTGGCAGTAGTGATGAAGAGGGGTGAGAAGGAAAGAAATAAAGAGTTAAAGCGTTATATGTCTCTGGCACCTTTTTCCGTCCGTCATAGAAAGCCAAAATTGCTCATTATATGTAAACAACATATGAAAGTAGTTGCGTAGCCGTTCGCGGTAAGTACTCTTTCGAATGCTTGATTGTTGGTGAGTTTGTTGCCCTCTTAGCAGCATATGTTGCATATCTGGGAGATCTCATTCCGTACCTAAACTGTTTTGGCTCAGTAGGGAAGAACAGAATCGTGTTGTACAAAGATCTCATTGTAGGTACCTTTCCTGTAGAATTTGGTGTATATAAATCCCTTCCCTGTGATTCTCAACTAAGCAGTCGAGTAGGGAGAGAAATCGAGTGGTATCCGGATGCTCAGTTTCAAAGTTGACGTGGGTGTCTACGTTTTCGAAGACGTAAATTTTGATCGCTGCTTCGCGCCATAAAGTGAACATCAGAATATCATCCACGTACCTGAAGAAGAAGAAGAAGAAGAAGAAGAAGAAGAAGAAGAAGAAGAAGAAGAAGAAGAAGAAGAAGAAGAAGAAGAAGAAGAAGAAGAAGAAGAAGAAGAAGAAGAAGAAGAAGAAGAAGAAGAAGAAGAAGAAGAAGAAGAAGAAGAAGAAGAAGAAGAAGAAGAAGAAGAAGAAGAAGAAGAAGAAGATGCCTGATACCAATCGTTCGCGATTGGTATCAGGCGGGAAAGATGCGTTTAATTCTATTTCTTTCTTTCCATCTACACCCCAGTGTCCATCCCTAGTCACATCTTACTCACGCTATATCAGAGCATCACTACATCACAGTAATTAGAGCTCGCCAGCGTTTGCTCTGTATGCAAATAAGATTTTAGCTTATGTTCGTCTTAAAATCCAAGAGGGTTTAGCACCTGCGATGACGGTTAAAGAAACAAATTTCACCCTACATTTTTCATTCTATCTTCCAGTGAAGGACTACTGTCTGAAACGTCGAGACGCTTTTCCTATTTCTTCGTTGTGCTGTGTCATTTGCTTTGTTATTTCCGTTTGGATATATATATATATATATATATATATATATATATATATATTTATATATAGTTTTCCATCTAGTGATCAATTTATTGTAACCATAGACTCAAAGAGAAGTTTTCGCACTACAAATCGAACCCTTAACCTCTTACTACCAACTGACAAACTGCATATACTTAGACTTTATACCCTCTTGTTGTATCTAAACCCTTTAATTACCCACAAAACCAATACATATATCCCCCTCTTCTCTCTCATTCCTCTTCTATTTCTTCGTTTTCTTCCTTCCCTCCCCTTCTTGGCTATCATTTCTTTTCTTCTTTCTTACCCCCTTCTTTGCTTTTATTTTTGTCATTATTATCTTTATCTTTATTTTTTATATATATATATATATATTTATCGCTTTGTATTCCCCCCCCCCTCTCTCCCTTTCTATCCATCCCTCCCACTATGATCAATTTAATTCTCTTTAACTCACTACATTCCACGACATGAAGTCTGCTATCAAAACTGACCAAGGAATCCTTCCACCTCTACCCCTCCCTCCATCTCAGTTTGTCACTCTACTTCCTAACTCTTCCCCCTTCCTCTCTCTCTCTATACTATTCCGTTTGTCCCCTCACCTTCTGATTCCTCTCTCTCTATACTAGTAAATACAATTCCAAATAAATGTTTTTCTCTATATATTAAGAATTATTTCAAGAGTAACTTACTCACTATTTTGAAAATTTGGACTGTGATCAACAATTATAATTGAGTGGCTGCTATTTGTATAGCAATATAAGGTTGCACTTAACAATGAAACGGTCGTAAATACCTGGATAAAATCCTTCTCTTAATGCTTACCTGTGTTTTCTCTTTTATACTATATATATATATATATATATATATATATATATATACCGCCATATATATGTAATATATCTCTCTCGCTACCTAACAAACTTTTGTTTGTACTGCCTATTCGTTTTTGTTCCAGTCGAAGTTTTCACTATATATATATATATATATATATATATGTGTGTGTGTGTATGTGTGTGTGCGTGTGTGTGTGTGTGTGTGTGTGAAGGCGCATGGCTTATTGGTTAGAGCATTGGGCTTGCAATCGAAAGGTTGTGAGTTCAATTCTCGGATCGGGTGATGTGTTGTTTCCTTGAACAAGACACTTTATTTCACGTTGATCCAGTTTGCTCAGGTGTAGAAATGAGATGAAGAGGTGCCGGCCTGCCCGCCCAGCCAGTGGGATGGCGTTATCTTATGGCTAAAACAGCACGACGTGCCACGCCGAATTAACGCCCGACAGACTAGTCGGTCAAGGTGATATATATATATAATTTTTACCATTTTAAGAGAATTCCTATCCTTCATTCGTTCTTTCTTTCACTTCTTCATTTTTGCCTGTTTTCCTTCAGTTGCTAATGGGGCTTTGTTTGTAGGTAGGATGACTATGGCTTTAAGAGGGATAATTGTGCCGCAGATACTTGCTTTTCTCTTATGGCATGAACATACTTTACGTTAAATATGTCGTCGGCAGAACGAGTTTTACAGTAATAATAAAAATAATAATAATAATAATAATAATAATAATAATAATAATGATTTCTTTATTAACCACAAGGGTTTACATAAAGTAGACATTAAGGACAGTGCAGGACAATGCAGGACGGTACAAATGGGCATTTCTGCGTGTAAAAAAACAAAAACAGAGGATGTAACAAAAATAACAATGAAAATAACAATGAAAAATTCCCCAATAGGGGGGAGACTTCGGAGGGACATTTGTGGAGAAAGCCCAGTGAAAAGCCACAATGACCCTGACCACCAAGGCAAGTGCCCTCTCCCAGTTTTCCACCTTTAGTTTACAGATATATACTCAGAGTCGGCCCATTCACTCGGGCCATTCTTGCTTCTCTCACCCATCTTTCAACAAAATGCTGGGAAGAGAGCACTTCCTTCTCTACTCTGATTTTCCTTTTCAAATGAAATTTGAAAAAGTCAATCAGAGCATCACCGAAGAGGTAAGTGCTCGTCTTCAGCCCTTTCAAACGTGTCCACCATACTATCTCTTTCGCCATGGCCACCAGACAGATAAAAACTGCCTGCCCTTCCCGGCTAAAGGAGGAGGGCGGGGCAATCCTCACGATAGACTCAGATGATAGCTGGATCCGTCCTAAACGCGACAGCAGGTGTTCGACATAAACCCACAAGTCAGCAATTTTCGGACACTGGACGAGTGCGTGCAGGACGGTTTCGTCGCCCTGCGCGCATCTCGGACATGCCCGGCTGACGGCACCTCCATGCCTGTAGAGTTTATCCCGAACTGGCAAGGCTCCTCGGTAGCACTGCCAGGCCAGAGATTTCTGGAAGTTGTCCATAGGCCCTGGCCCGAAAGTTCTTCCGAAGAGATTGGCTAGTTGATTTTCGTCGACGCCTAGAGTTTCCCCAAGTACGTCGTCGCTCTTCCCCTCCACTAATCCTCTATAGAACGCCGAGGTGGAGTTTCCACCGATCACATTGCCCGATTGGTCGAGGGCTGTGAGCGCCTGAAGACATTCCAGTCTCCAGGCGCTCCCTCTCGGTCTTCGCTTGACCCAGGACTGCAGCTCCGTCAAGGAAACGAGCTGGGGAAAAACGCGTCTAGCAAACGGCGACCACACCTGATCACCGTCGAGGAAGAGGTGGAGATGTCGTAGCCTGAGCGCGTACCTGCGCATCATCAGCCACGGCATGCCCAGCCCTCCACGTAGCGGGTGTTGACAACAGATGGACCGCCTGACCATCGGAGCACGTCCCTTCCACAAAAAGCGAAAGAGCAAACGCTCCAGCGCAGTCAGGCGAGGCTTAGGACAAGGTACGACGGTTAGGCGGTAGCAGATGACAGACGCGATGTACGCGTTAGCCACCTCCGCTCGACCTTTCAGGGATAGCTTCCTCTCCGCCCATTTCTGGGTGAGAGAAGCCACTCTGCTCGTCACCTCGTCCCAGTTTTTGTCCGTCTGGAGGTCCGGACCGAACCAGACCCCTAGCAATTTAACCGGTCCGTCCGTCCAGCGCCCGACGACGCTGTTGGACGGCATGGACCTGCCTCTCCAGGTGCCGAGCTGCAGGCCCACTGACTTTTCCTGGTTGATCATTGCTCCTGTCACCGCTTCGTATTCTCTTAGTGTAGTGCCGATCGCCTCGATGTGTTTGGCGTTCGACACCACTACGGTGACATCGTCCGCATATGCTGACACGGATCTTCCGCATCCTAGTTCGCGCGGGACTCCCCTCAACGTCTCCAGTTTGTGCAGTAATGGCTCGAGAGTCAATACGTACAAGAGGGACGAGAGGGGACATCCTTGGCGGACCGAGCGCATGATGTTGAACGGTTCCGACAGGTGACCGTTCACTCTCACCACAGAGCAGATGTCGCTGTGCATGGCAGCGATCCAGCCTCTGAAGACGGGCCCAAAGCCAGCTGCCCTCAGGACTGCCGCTAGGTAACGATGGTCGACCCTATCGAAAGCTTTCGACTGATCTAAATTGATCAAGGATCCACCCGTGCCAGGTTCCCTAGCTACCCTCTCTACGATGTATCGCATGAGGTGGAGGTTGTCGTGGATGGATCTGTCGGGAATGGCGCATGTCTGCGCCTCTCCCACCAGACCACCAACGACAAGCGCCAACCTCTTTGCTAGCACCTTGGCCAAAATCTTAAACTCTGTGTTTAGCAGAGTTATGGGCCGGAAATTGTCTATGTTATCCCCCTTGTTCGGATCCTTTCTCAGCAGTGCCACCGCTCCTCGGCTCACAGAACTGGGAATTCTCCCGTTCTGTTGCCAGTTGCAGTAGACGTCCGCCAAGAAGCCTCCGAACAAGTCTGGCATCTGTACGTAAAGTTCATAGGGCAGACCATCCAAACCAGGCGATTTACCCCTTGTGCAGCCAGTCATTGCCTCCCGTACTTCAGCGGCTGTTATCGGCTTTTCGCAACACTTCGCCTCAGTGGCCGAGAGCCGCGGCAGTCCGTCGAGGTAGACACTAAAGTCCATCCCTCTACCCGGCCCCCCGCTGCCCCCGAACAGCTGAGCGAAGTGTCGCTGAAAAGCTTCACACATTTGCCCGGGATCGAGTAGCATGCGCCCGTCGTGGTCCACCAAAGACCGGATCGTGGCTTTGTTGCCACGACGCGCCTCCGCCACTCGGGCCCATTGAACGGATTTCGTCCCCTCGTGTCTGAGAGCACGCACGCTAGCTCTGACAACGCAGCCTTCGTGCTTTGCATTGAAGAATTGGTCAAGGGCCAATTTCGCCGCAAGCACGTCGGTCGCAATGCCTTTGCTAAGCGCCTCGTCTAATTTTCTAACTAGTTCTCCCTCTGCTCTATTTTTCTCTATTGCTAAAGCCTTACTAAACCTAATCGATTCTATTCTAATTGCTCTTTTCAGAGCAAACCACCACTTGTTGTTGACGATGGCCCCCGTCAACGCCCGCTTAACTAGTTCGCTAATCCGGTCTCTGTAGGCCTTGCGCGCTGGTAAGGACGCGTTTAGCTTCCAGTAGCCGGGTCCTCGTCTATGAAGCCTATCTAAGTCAAGCACACAGATCACGAATTTGTGGTCCGTGTAGCTGACTATCTTGAATTGTGGACAGCCTATGCTAGACCTATCTATTTCCCTACAAAATACTCTATCTAGATATGATCTGGATGACCCTATGCGGTTTGTCCAAGTCCACATTGGCACATTCGGGAAATCCAATCGGTACCTGTCAGACAGTTCAAAACGCCTGAGCAGGTTGGTGAGGCTCTTGCACCCTCCACCCCTATCCGCTAATCCCACACAGTCCCAGCGTGCATCTAAGATCCCGTTCCAGTCGGCCACTAACACTAAAGAGCGGGACGTTCCAAGAAAGGTCTCCAGACGCCGGAAGAAATCAGGCCGCCCTGCTCCTGTCGGGGCATAGACGGCCACTAGCCTGAAAGCTTGCCCGTCTCCGCTGGTCACGTCCAGCACCACCAGCTTACCCTCTGGGTCCAGGAAGATGGCCCGTATGGCGAGATCCAAACCTCTCCGAAAAAGCACAGCAACTCCTCCACCCGATCCAGGACGGCTGGGAGATGCGTACACATCGTAGCCGCCGAAGATCGGTGCAAAGGCCCGTGCTTCGGAGATTCTGGTCTCGCTGATGGCCACTACATCTATGTTTAGTGACCTGAGGTCGTTGAGCAGGTGACCCTGCTTCCATGACGACCCCAAGCCACGCGCATTTATGCTGCCTATTCTGAGTGAGGTCATGTTGAAAAGGAGTGGAAAAGATGGGAAAGACCACTTACCTTACTTCTCGTAGTGGAAGGACGGCTTTTCCATCCTTTTCACTGCTTGTGGCCTCCTCAGGAAGGATGTCCTTATAAATCCTCCTGGAGAGTGCTTGTCGGAAGTCTCCGATGTCTTTGGGGAATTTTTGTTTTAGTGTCATGTACGTTTTCTGTGTGATGCGAGTGATTTGTATGTGTGGAGGTGGTGTGAATTTTGGGGTTGTTGTGTAGTCTTTTTCTGTGATGCTGGTGTTGTGTTGGATGTAGTGTAATAATTGCTTGTTGTTCAAATTTAATGCTGTGTAGTGTGTATCGTTTTGGTTGTTTTGTTTTGTTTGCGTTTGTTGTGGGTTTGTTTCTGTTTCGCATTTTGGTGACTTTTGTGGTGTAGGTGATGGTGGTGCTGGGGATAATGATGGTGATGGTGTTGGTGTTTGGGTTGATGGGGTTGGTGATGCTGGTGTGGATGGTGGCATATCTGTCCTAACTTTTTTGTTTCTTAGTTTATTTGTTTCCCTCTGTATTTTGTTTTTGGAGGGGGAAGGAAGAGAATTTTTTCTTTTTTGGTTTCTTTTTTTTTTTCCGGATATCGTTTCCCACTCCTCGTCGTCACAATCTGTCTCCACTTGTGATAGGCCGGGGAGTGGAAAATCCTCCACAGCCGTTACTTTTGGTTGTGGTGTGGTGGATGGTGTAGGCGCTGGTGCTAGTTCTGAAGCGTTGGGTGGTGGTGGTGTTGGTTTTGCTGGTGGTGGTAGTGGTGTTGGTTTTGCTACTGTTGCTGGGGTTGTTGCTGTTATAGTTGCTTCTGTTGTTGCTGCTACAGTTGTTGCTGCCATTTCTGCTACTGGTGGTGTTGATGGTTGTGTCACTGGGGTGGGTAGGAGAGGTGGCCTCAATCTTTTAGCCTGAGGGCAGAAAGCCCTTAGGTGGGTTCCTTCACCACAAACGACACACCTAGGTCTTCTGCCCTCGACAATTACCGTGAGGTGGCTGCCGTCAGTGAGGTCTATTACCTCTGGGATCTCCTCAATGCTTTTTTGGTCCGCTTGGATCAGGAGCTCCATCCCAGATCCGGACCAGTTTTCCTGCTTTTCTTTTGCTACTGCTATTATTTTCGTGTTGGCTTCGATGCCGGCGAGGACAGCCGCTATTAGCCAGGGAATTTCGATGGCCGGTGGAACGTGGGTCACCCTGATCTTTACGAGTCTCTGGCCACAATAGCTTGGGACGAGTGTGAGGTCGTCACTTTTTAATGGGGCCATGGAGTGTTCTCTAGCCTCCTCTGGTGTTTCAAAGAACACATCCACGGTTCCATACTTTTGCCCACGTCTGATGTGGGTTTTTCTTGCCCACACATGTCCCAAAGCTTTTTGGATTTGGGACTCGGATGCCCGTTCCACTCGGCGCGATTTTACATTTATTGTTCTATACGACACGGTGCACAGGCGCCGATGCTCCATTTTATTAGGTGGGGGGGGGTGAGGCTGACCCTGTACCCATCTTTCTTTACCATTTGTTTGGCATTTTCTAAATCTTCTTGAGTTACCGTGAACGCTTCGAATTGTTTTGCTACGATGGCGAAACTGAGGGTCGGTTTTATAATGTCATTGTTGTTGTTGTTGCTATCGTTAATATTAATTTTATTTTCAGTTGTGGTGGTGGTGACGTCAGTCGTCTTTGGTGGGGAAGAGTCTATTTTGCTTGATTTCATTTCGACGTCACGAGTTAATTTATTTTTTTCTTCTTTTGTTTCTGTTGTCGCGGTGGTGGTGGTGGTGGTGGTTGTCGCGGTGGTGGTGGTGGTGGTGGTTGTCGCGGTGGTGGTGGTGGTGGAGGGTTTAACACCTGCAGTCATTGGTAATGGCGGGAAATGAATGTCTGCCTGAGACAAATTTAAAATATTGCTACTGCTTATATTTTTTTTGTGTTGGCAAACGTAGTAACATTTACAATGGTGGTGTCGGTGTGAGGTGTTATTTTGTGAGGAAGGCTTTCAGCTGCTTCGTGCAGAGGGGAATTAGCCATTTTTTTTCAAAGAAATTTTTGGATAATAATAAAAGTTAAAATTTTGGGCACAAGGCCCCAATCTTTTTGGGTGTCCTTTTCGGAAAACAATGTATGTGTGCTTATAAACAGTTAACAATAAAATTTTCCATAAATGGCAATTTTTAACAAACGGAAATAACAAACCTTTGCGGAGCTCACGATGATACGATTTACTACGTAGGTCGCCAATAATAATAATAATAATAATAATGATGTCTTTATTAAACACAAGGGTTTACATAAAGTAGACATTAAGGACAGTGCAGGACAATACAGGACGGTACAAATGGGCATTTCTGCGTGTAAAAAACAAAAACAGAGGATGTAACAAAAAAAATAACAATGAAAAATTCCCAATAGGGGGTAGACTTCGGAGGGACATTTGTGGAGAAAGCCCAGTAAAAGGCCACAGTGACCCTGACCACCAAGGCAAGTGCCCTCTCCAAGTTTTCCACCTTTAATTTACATATACGTACTCAGAGTAGGCCCATTCACTCGGGCCATTCTTGCTTCTCTCACCCATCTTTCAACAAAAGGCTAGGAAGAGAGCACTTCCCTCTCTACTCTGATTTTCCTTTTCAAATGAAATTAGAAAAAGTCAATCAGGGCATCACCGAAGAGGTATGTGCTCGTCTTCAGCCCTTTCAAACGTGTCCACCATACTATCGCTTTCGCCATGGCCACCAGACAGATAATAACTGCCTGCCCTTCCCGGCTAAAGGAGGAGGGCGGGGCAATCCTCACGATGGACTCAGATGATAGCCGGATCCGTCCTACATGCGACAGCAGGTGTTCGACATAAACCCACAAGTCAGCAATTTTCGGACACTGGACGAGTGCGTGCAGGACGGTTTCGTCGCCCTGCGCGCATCTCGGAATGCCCGGCTGACGGCACCTCCATGCCTGTAGAGTTTATCCCGAACTGGCAAGGCTCCTCGCTAGCACTGCCAGGCCGGAGATTTCTGGAAGTTGTCCATAGGTCCCGGCCCGAAAGTTCTTCCGAAGAGATTGGCTAGTTGATTTTCGTCGACGCCTAGAGTTTCCCCAAGTACGTCGTCGCTCTTCCCCTCCACTAATCCTCTATAGAACGCCGAGGTGGAGTTTCCACCGATCACATTGCCCGATTGGTCGAGGGCTGTGAGCGCCTGAAGACATTCCAGTCTCCAGGCGCTCCCTCTCGGTCTTCGCTTGATCCAGGACTGCAGCTCCGTCAAGGAAACGAGCTGGGGAAATACGTGTCTAGCAAACGGCGACCACACCTGATCACCGTCGAGAAAGAGGTGGAGATGTCGTAGCCTGAGCGCGTGTCTGCGCATCATCAGCCACGGCATGCCCAGCCCTCCACGTAGCGGGTGTTGACAGCAGATGGACCGCCTGAGCATCGGAGCGCATCCCTTCCACAAAAAGCGAAAGAGCAAACGCTCCAGCGCAGTCAGGCGGGGCTTAGGACAAGGTACGACGGTCAGGCGGTAGCAGATGACGGACGCGATGTACGCGTTAGCCACCTCCGCTCGACCTTTCAGGGATAGCTTCCTCTCCGCCCATTTCTGGGTGAGAGAAACCACCCTGCTCGTCACCTCGTCCCAGTTTTGTCCGTCTGAAGGTCCGGACCGAACCAGACCCCTAGCAATGTAACCGGTCCGTCCGTCCAGCGTCCGACGACGCAGTTGGACGGCATGGACCTGCCTCTCCAGGTGCCGAACTACAGGCCCACTGACTTTTCCTGGTTGATCATTGCTCCTGTCACCGTTTCGTATTCTCTTAGTGTAGTGCCGATCGCCTCGATGTGTTTGGCGTTCGACACCACTACGGTGATTTCGTCCGAATATGCTGACACGGATCTTCCGCATCCTAGTTCGTGCGGGACGCCCCTCAACGTCTCCAGTTTGTGCAGTAATGGCTCGAGAGTCAATACGTACAAGAGGGACGAGAGGGGACATCCTTGGCAGACCGAGCGCATGATGTTGAACGGTTCCGAAAGGTGACCGTTCACTCTCACCACAGAGCAAATCTCGCTGTGCATGGCAGCGATCCAGCCTCTGAAGACGGGCCCAAAGCCAGCCACCCTCAGGACTGCCGCTAGGTAACGATGGTCGACCCTATCGAAAGCTTTCGACTGATCTAAATTGATCAAGGACCCACCCGTGCCAGGTTCCCTAGCTACCCTCTCTACGATGTATCGCATGAGGTGGAGGTTGTCGTGGGTGGATCTGTCGGGAATGGCGCATGTCTGCGCCTCTCCCACCAGACCACCAACGACAAGCACCAACCTCTTTGCTAGCACCTTGGCCAAAATCTTAAACTCTGTGTTTAGCAGAGTTATGGGCCTGAAATTATCTATGTTATCCCCCTTGTTCGGATCCTTTCTCAGCAGCGCCACAGCTCCTCGGCTCACAGAGCTGGGAATTCTCCCGTTCTGTTGCCAGTTGCAGTAGACGGCCGCCAAGAGGCCTCCGAACAGGTCTGGCATCTGTACGTAAAGTTCATAGAGCAGGCCATCCAAACCAGTCGATTTACCCCTTGTGCAGCCAGTCATTGCCTCCCGTACTTCAGCGGCTGTTATCGGCTTTTCGCAGCACTCCGCCTCAGTGGCTGAGAGCCGCGGCAGTCGGTCGAGGTAGACACTAAAGGCCATCCCTCGACCCGGGCCACCGCTATCGCCGAACAGCTGTGCGAAGTGTCGGTGAAAAGCTTCACACATTTGCCCGGGATCGAGTAGCATGCGCCCGTCGTGGTCCACCAAAGACCAGATCGTGGCTTTGTTGCCACGACGCGCCTCCGCCACTCGAGCCCATTGAATGGCTTTCGTCCCCTCGTGTCTGAGAGCACGCACGCTAGCTCTGACAACGCAGCCTTCGTGCTTTGCATTGAAGAATTGGTCAGGGGCCAATTTCGCCTCAAGCACGTCGGTCGCGATGCCTTTGCTAAGCGCCTCGTCTAATTTTCTAACTAGTTCTCCCCCTGCTCTATTTTTCTCTATTGCTAAAGCCTTACTAAACCTAATGGATTCTATTCTAATCGCTCTTTTCAGAGCAAACCACCACTTGTTGTTGACGATGGCCCCCGTCAACGCCCGCTTAACTAGTTCGCTAATACGGTCTCTGTAGGCTTTGCGCGCTGGTAAGGACGCGTTTAGCTTCCAGTAGCAGGGTCCTCGTCTATGAAGCCTATCTAAGTCAAGCACACAGATCACGAATTTGTGGTCCGTGTTGCTGACTATCTTGAATTGTGGACAGCCTATGCTAGACCTATCTATTTCCCTACAAAATACTCTATCTAGATATGATCTGGATGACCCTATGCGATTTGTTCAAGTCCACATTGGCACATTCGGGAAATCTAATCGGTACCTGTCAGACAGTTCAAAACGCCTGAGCAGGTTGGTGAGGCTCTTGCACCCTCCACCCCTATCCGCTAATCCCACACAGTCCCAGCGTGCATCTAAGATCCCGTTCCAGTCGCCCACTAACACTAAAGAGCGGGACGTTCCAAGAAACGTCTCCAGACGCCGGAAGAAATCAGGCCGCCCTGCTCCTGTCGGGGCATAGACGGCCACTAGCCTGAAAGCTTGCCCTACTCCGCTGGTCACGTCCAGCACCACCAACTTACCCTCTAGGTCCAGAAAGATGGCCCGTATGGCGAGATCCAAACCTCTCCGAAAAAGCACAGCAACTCCTCCCCCCGATCGGTGCGAAGGCCTGTGCTTCGGAGATTCTGGTCTCGCTGATGGCCACTACATCTATGTTTAGTGACCTGAGGTCGTTGAGCAGGTGGCCCTGCTTCTATGACGACCCCAAGCCACGCGCATTTATGCTGCCTATTCTGAGTGAGGTCATGTTGAAAAGGAGTGGAAAAGATGGGAAAGACCACTTACCTTACTTCTCGGAGAGGAAGGATGGTTTCTCCATCCTTTTCACTGCTTGTGGCCTCCTCCGGAAGGATGTCCTTATAAATCCTCCTGGAGAGTGCTTGTCGGAAGTCTCCGATGTCTTTGGAGAATTTTTGTTTTAGTGTCGTGTACGTTTTCTGTGTGATGCGAGTGATTTTTATGTGTGGAGGTGGTGTGTACTTTTGGGTTGTATGTAGTCTTTTTATGTGATGCTGGTGTTGTGTTGGATATAGTGTAATAATTGGTTGTTGTTCAAATTTAATTGTTTCTACTTTAGGCACAATTTCCCAGTGCATTACTGGTACTTTATTTTATCGACCCCGTAAGGATGAAAGGCAAAGTCAACCTCGGCGGGATTTGAACTCAGATCGTAAATGGACGTAACTATGCTGGAAAGCATGGCGTCCGACCCTCTACCGATACTGCCAATCCACCAAATTTAATGCTGTGTAGTGTGTATCGCTTTGGTTGTTTTGTTTTGTTTGCGTTTGTTGTGTGTTTGTTTCTGTTTCGCTTTTTGGTGACTTTTGTGGTGTTGGTGATGGTGGTGTTGGGGTTAATGATGGTGAAGGTGTTGGTGTTTGAGGTGATGGGGTTGGTGATGCTGGTGTGGATGGTGGCATAGCTGTCCTAACTTTTTTGTTTGATAGTTTATTTGTTTCCCTCTGTATTTTGTTTTTGGAGGGGGAAGGAAGAGGATTTCTTTCTTTTTTGGTTTCTTTTTCTCTTTTTTTCTGATACCGTTTCCCACTCCTCGTCGTCAAAATCTGTCTCCAGTTGCGATAGGTCGGGGAGTGGAAAATCCTCCACAGGCTTTGGTTTTGGTTGTGGCGTGGTGGATGGTGTAGGCGCTGGTGCTAGTTCTGGCGCGTTGGGTGGTGGTGGTGTTGGTTTTGCTACTGTTGCTGGGGTTGTTGCTGTTACAGTTGCTTCTGTTGTTGCTGCTACAGTTGTTGCTGCCATTTCTGCTGCTGCTGGTGTTGATGGTTGAGTCACTGGGGTGGGTAAGAGAGGTGTTCTCAACCTTTTAGCCTGAGGGCAGAAAGCCCTTAGGTGGGTTCCTTCACCACAAACGACACACATAGGCCTTCTGCCCTCGACGATTACGGTGAGGTGGCTGCCGTCAGTGAGGTCTATTACCTCTGGGATCTCCTCAATGCATTTTTGGTCCGCTTGGATCAGGAGCTCTATCCCAGATCCGGACCAGTTCTCCTGCTTTTCTTTCGCTATTTCGATTATCTTGGTGTTGGCTTCGATGCCGGCGAGGACGGCAGCTATTAGCCAGGGAATTTCGATGGCCGGTGGAACGTGGGTCACCCTGATCTTCACGAGTCTCTGGCCACAATAGCTTGGGACGAGTGTGAAGTCGTCACTTCTTAATGGTGCCATGGAGTGTTCTCTGGCCTCCTGTGGTGTTTCAAAGAACACGTCCACGGTTCCATATTTCTGCCCACGTCTGATGTGGGTTATTTTTGCCCACACATGTCCCAAAGCTTTTTGGATTTGGGACTCGGATGCCCGTTCTACTCGGCGCGATTGTATGTTAATTGTCCGATAAGACACGGTGCATAGGCGCCTATCCTCCATTTTATAAAGTGTAGAGGAGGGGAGTGATGCTGACCCTGTACCCATCTGTCTTTACCATTTTTTTGGCTTCTTCTAATTCCGCCTGAGTTAACTGGAATGCTTCGCACTTTTTTGCTACTCTGGCAAAACTCAGGGTGGTTTTCTTCATTTCATTGTTGCTGTTGTTGTTATCGTTATTTTTGTTATTGTTAATTTTAGTTTCTGTTGTGGTGGTGGTGGCGTCAGTGGTGTTCGGTGTGGAAGAGTTCATTTTGGTTGAATTCATTTCGATATTTCGAGTTAATTTATTTTGTTCTTTTGTTTCTGTTGTCGCTGTGGTGCTGGTGGTGGGGTGGCGGCTTTAACACCTGCAGTCATTGGTAATGGCGGGAAATGAATGTCTGCCTGAGACAAATTTAAACTATTGCTACTGCTTATATTTTTATTGTTGGCAAACGTAGTAATATTTACAATGGTGGTGTCGATGTGAGGTGTTAGTTTGTGAGGGAGGTGTGAATCTGAGTCATCCATGATTTTTCAAAGAAAAATCTTTGTTTGATAATTATAAAAGTTTAAATTTTGGGCTCAAGGCCCCAATCTTTTTGGGTGTCCTTTTCAGATAACAATGTATGTGCACTTATATACAGTTAACAATAAAAATGTTCCATAAATGGCAATTTTAAACAACTGAAAATAACAAACCTTTGCAGAGCTCACGATGATACGATTTACTACGTAGGTCGCCAATAATAATAATAATAATAATAATAATAATAATAATAATAATAATGCTTTCTTTATTAACCACAAGGGTTTACACAAAGTAGACATTAAGGACAGTACAGGACAATACAGGACGGTACAAATGGGCATTTCTGCGTGTAAAAAAAAACAAAAAAAACAGGATGTAATAATAATAATAATAATAATAATAATAATAATAATAATAATAACACGTAGGTTAGAACTGGGTTATTGGAAGCTGAGAATGTCATTTCCGGCACGTAAAGCTTACAGGGACCGAGTCAACAATTTAGTTAAGCAAAAGTTGACAGGGGGGATCATCAACAACAGATGGTGGGGTGCTCTCAAAAGAGAAATTAGAGTAACTTCGATAGAGTTCAGCAAAGAACTAACGTTAGAGAAGAATAGAAAGGAGGGGGAGCTGGTAGATAAGTTAGACGAAGCTATTTGTAGTGGCATTGCAACTGACGTGCTAGCGGCGAGAATGGCATTAGACCATTTCTTCAACGCCAAACACGAAGGTTGCATTGTCAGAGCCAAGGCGCGTGCGCTGAGAAACGAGGGAACTAAAGCTGTTCGATGGGCCCGCGTGGCGGAGGCGCAGCGTGGAAATAAAACCACAATTCTGTCTTTGGCGGACCGAGACGGACACGAGATAAGCGATTCCAAGCGGATGTGTGAGGCCTTTCGCCAGCACTTTGCTCGGTTGTTCGGGGAGACTGGCGAGTCAGAGAGAGTAGCGGATTTCAGTCCCTACTTTGACAGCTTGCTGCGCATCTCGGCGGTCGACGCTGAGCGCTGCGAAAGGCCGATTACTTCAGCCGAAATTCAGGATGCCCTTGTCGGCTGCATAAGGCGCAAGTCACCCGGTTTGGATGGCCTTCCCTACGAGCTTTACGTAAATATGCCAGACTTGTTCTCCGAACTCCTCGAAGCACTTTACTGCAACTGGCAGCAGAATGGGAGTATTCCCAGTTCTGTGAGCAGGGGAGTGGTGACACTGATAAGGAAAGACCAAAACAAGAGGGATACATTAGACAACTTCAGGCCCATAACTCTGCTCAACACAGAGTTTAAGATTTTGGCCAAGGTGTTAGCAAAGAGATTGGCGCTTGTCGTCGAGGATTTAGTTGGGGAGGCGCAAACTTACGCAATCCCAGCCAGGTCCATACACGACAAACTCCACCTCATGCGATACATCATAGAGAGGGTAGGGTGTAAACCTGGCTTCGGTGGGACACTGATCAATTTAGATCAATCGAAAGCATTCGATAGGGTCGACCATCGGTATCTGGAGTTTGTCCTCAAAGCAGCTGGCTTCGGCCCTGTCTTCAGAAGCTGGATCGCTGCAATGCACAGCGGCAGACGCTCGGTAGTCAAGGTTAATGGCCGCCTCTCGGAACCATTTCGGCTCTCCCGATCGGTCCGTCAAAGGTGCCCTCTCTCTTCCCTTCGGTACGTATTGACTCTCGAGCCTTTACTGCGGAAGCTGGAGCTGTTGCAGGGCATCCCGCTCGAACCGGGACGTGGAAAGGCGGTGTCGGCTTATGCGGCTCGACATCACCGTGATGGTTTAGAACATCTCAGAAATCGAGGTGGTCGGCACCTTATTTAAGTAATATAAAAGGTTGACAGGAGCCAAACTTAAACCGAAAAAGTCGGTGAGCTTGCAGCTCGGAATCTGGAGAGGCAAACCCATGCCGTCCAACAGCGTCGTGGGGCGCTGGACGGACGGACCGGTAACGTTGCTCCGGGTTTGGTTCGGACCAGACCTCCACGTGGAAAAGAATTGGAGCGAGGTAACGAGCAGAGTAGCCAATCTCACCCAAAAATGGGCTGGGAGGAAGCTATCACTGAAAGGTCGCGCGGAGGTGGCGAATGCGTACATCGCGTCCGTCATCTACTACCGCCTGACCGTCGTGCCTTGCCCCCGTCCGCGCCTCGTCAAGTTGGAACGGCTCCTCTTCAAATTCTTGTGGAAAGGACAAGTTCTGTTGGTGAGGCGGTCCATCTGCTGCCAGCACCCTCTACGCGGAGGGCTGGGTTTGCCGTGGCTAATGATGCGCAGACATGCGTTGAGGCTGCGACATCTCCAGAAATTCTGCCTCAACGGTGAACAGGTGTGGTCGCCGTTTATCTGACGGGCCTTTCCGCAGCTCATTTCTTTGACTGGCACCTGGAATGTTGCCAGGCACTCACTGCTCTCTACCAAGCGGGCAATGCGATCAGTGGAACTTCCACTCTCGAGTTCTATAGAGGATTAGTGGTGGGCAAGTGCGATGAAGCACTTGGAGAAGCTTTGGACCTCGATGAAGTCGAACTGACCAGTCTGTACCGGAGGACTTTTGAGCCGGGGAGGATGGACAATTTCCAGAAATCCCTCGCCTGGCAGTGCTACCGGGGGGCACTGCCGGTTCGGGATAAACTCTACAGGCACGGAAGTGCTGTCAGACGGACCTGCCCAAGATGCGCACAGAACGACGAAACCGTTCTGCACGGATTTGTCCAATGTCCGTGCATTACTGACTTGTGGAGTTATGTCGAACAGTTACTGTCGCGTGTGGAACGAATCCGGCTATCGGCCGAGTCCATAGTGAAGATCGATCCACCGCCTTCCTTAGGTCAGGAAGAGCAGGACATTTTCCTCTGTCTGGTGATAGTTGCGAAAGAGGTTATATGGTGGACCAGGTTAAAAGAACTGAAGACAGACACTTTTCTCTTGGGCCAATCCCTCATCAGCTTCTTCAAGTTTCACCTGTAAAGGAAGGTGATGGTGGAGAGAGAAGTGCTGCCCCTCAGTACATTTGCTAAAAGGTGGGTGAATGTGGCGAGAATGGCTCGTGTGAATGGGCCTACTCTGACCATGCGCCTATAGGCTAGCTAACTTGAGGAGAGGGGTGCTCTCCCTGGGTGCCCTAGAAGCGCAGGGTGATTCAGGATTGGTGGGGTACCCGAGTCACCCCAGGCTCGTCCACCCCTATCGGGGAATTTATTTTGTTATATTTATGCATAGTTTATTTTATATTTTTATATTTTCATTGTTAAATTAGTCTTGCCATTGTGCACTTTTACTCGACCTTATTGTAAACCCGCACTGTCCCTGTCTTTGTATTGTCCCCTACATGTCGGCCCTTGTGGCTAATAAATGAAATCTTTATTATTATTATTATTATTATTTCTACTTTTGCACAAGGCCAGCGATTACCTAGTACATTACTGGTATTTTATTTTATCGACCCCATAAGGATGAAAGGAAAAGTTGACCTCGACGGGTTTTGAACTCAGACCATAAAGGGACGTAACTATGCTGGAAAGCATGGCGTCCGACCCTCTACCGATACTGCCAAAATAATAATAATTGTTTCTACTTTTGACACAAAGCCAGCAATTATCCCAGTACATTACTGGTACTTTATTTTATCGACCCCGTAAGGATGAAAAGGCAAAGTTAACCTTGGCGGGATTTGAACTCAAAACGTAAAGGGACGTAACTCTATGCTAGAAAGTATGGCGTCCGACCCTCTACCGATACTGCCAACCCACTGCCAAAATAATAATAATGGTTTCTAATTTAGGCACATAATGATAATAAAAGGGTAATAAATAAAATAATACTCCAAACCGCAATAGTGCCAAGTTGGCGAAACAGCTTTTACAAAACAACAGTTAGTTTATATAATTTTGTGATCACCCAATACCATACACACACATAAAAACGAAATTAGATGGATAGATAGTGGCTGAGAGAGAGAGAGAGAGAGAGAGAGAGAGAGAGAGAGAGAGAGAGAGAGAGAGAGAGAGAGAGAGAGAGAGAGAATAATGAAATAAAATGAAATAAAAAGTAACATAACTATGCTAAGAAAGCCTAGCCCAAGCTAAGCCGAAATCTTGAATTTCCAATGAATAACAGGGTGGGAGGTTTACAGCACACACATACACAGGCGCACATGCGCACACACACACACACACACATACAGGTGCACATGCACACATACACACACATATGTATATATATATATATATATATATATATATATATATATATATATATATATATATATATATATTTATTTATATATATACCTATTTATATATATTTATATAGAAGCACGTATACATTTATATATATATATATATATATACATACAAATACACATACATACACACAAATTCATGCACACACACATACATACACACACACATACATACACACACATACATACATACACACAGACACATACATACATACATACATACATACATACATACATACATACATACATACATACATTAGGAAATTACAAGTACAAACCATTAATGGAACAGTAAAAATATGTAAAAAATTCCAAAAATGTTGCATCTAATAACTGCATATACACATGTACAGATGCAAAGCATATACACATGCACACATACAACTCAAAACATCAACATCCACACATACAATAACATCCATATCTACACATGCATACATACATATCTACCTAGTTGATGTTGTGTAAATTCCAATGAGAGAGTCTTGTGTCTATGTTAGAAACCGAATCTCTCTCTCTATTGGTAAAACTTTGTGAAATTATAAAACCAGAAGAACATACATACATACAAGCCTTTATAAATATGTATTCGGTGAAAAAATTTCTGCACGTAAAGAAGCGTATTAAACATGCATTTTATGCACCCCGGCATTATTCAGGCGCGCTTTTGTTTGTTTTTTCCATCTAGATTTTTTATTTTTAAAATTCTTACAATTTTGTGTTATTCCAGCAATAATTAAAGAGACGTTACCCAATCACTACATCTTTCGCTACCTGCTTTCGCCTGTCTCCTGGAGTATAACGGACATACGCCTGCAGCTAAACTATATACCCACACATATAAATATACAAAGACACATATACAATAATTGCGTATAATAAATACGGTGGCATACATACGTACTTACACATATGCATACGATACGATACATATGTATGCACACACAAATATATTTGTGCGTATATATATACAATTTTAGCATATATATACAATATATATAAGTACAGACACACACACTCACACACACCCATACACACACTCACACACACAAATACACATATATATATGCATACATATATGTGTGTATGTATGTATAAGTGTATATATATATATATATATATATAATATATAGTAATATATAGTAAGAAACACAGTAAACCGTGTGTCTAAAATTACAAGGGTTGAAAAACCACATTTGTTTGAAATATTTAACCAAGAAGCAGACAGAATGATATATTATTATACAAACCGCCTCAATAACCATTATATCTCTCGGACAGATTATCCCTAATCTGTTTCGCCCTGAGTGTGTTTGTAACAGATAATCCTGGGCTTCATCAGCGAGAGAATCTGATTAAATGCCACAAACACTATTTGCCAACGTTCACACAGAAAGATGAATTTGTCACCTCGTGCTCCGCTAGTCAAACGTGGTAAGCGTGTATTGAATAGAAATAACAGTCCAACACACACAACTTAATAAGCTCAACTTGTGAGGGAGCAGAAATATATATATATATATATATATATATATATATATATATATATATATATATATATATATATATAAATGAAAGGTATAGAAATTGTTTTAACGAGAAGCTAACAGTATTTCATAACATATATATATATATATATATATATATATATATATATATATTAATAAAAGGAATTCCAACTTTCTCTGATTTACTCGCTTTATTTACAATCCTTTAAAATTATAATGATATTATAGTGAAATAGTATGGTAAAATATTAAATGTTAAATGTTAATTCAACTGTGAAAATTAATTGCAAACTTGACTGTCACCACTGAATATGAACCTGAAGATTGCGAAAGCATGAAAGTACTTGTTCAATTAATATTTAACATTTAATATTCTACCATAATAATCAGACAAAGTTGGAATTCCTTTTGGTTATATAATCTTCTATATACAATCATACACACCCGTGTATATTTATATATATATATATATACATACTTCGCTATACTTCTATATTATAATTACATAATCATTTAATATAAATTAGTAACTTCCATGAGCATCTAATTAATTTTTGTACCTGTCTGCAAACAGACATATATATATATATGTATGTATGCACACACACGCACTCGCGCATATTATATATATATATATAAGTTTATCCCTGGTTCAATCGGGGGTAACCACAGTAAGTAAGGTACTCAATACAAAGCAGGATATAAATATTTAATATAGAAAAGTCTTCTACAGGACTAGAACTGTTTCATTCGGGAGAAATCATCAGGAAGCCATCTCTCCAAGTAACATGGTGGTATTTATATCTTTTCTGATGGTAGGAGAGGGTGGTGATTGGGATGGGTGGAGGTCATTGGTTGATGGGTTTAAAGAAAAGGGAATTCTTTAATATGACTAGGGCCAACTTTTTAGATATCACTCTCGACTTAGACACTTCCCTCTATGACCCTTACCACAAACCTAACAAGTCCCTCAGATACATAAATGTTAGTTCGAACCACCCCAAAAACATCACAGATGACTTAATTAAAAGCGTCTCACTCATAATTTCTGGTCTCTCAGTCAATGAAGATATCTTTAGCGCCTCTGCCCCTTACTACAACGACGCCCTCGCCCGCAGTGGCTTTAAAGAAAAGATTACTTAGAAACCACCCCAAGATTACCTAGGAGAAATAGGCATAGGCAGATTAGTAGGTACAAACCCCCCTTCGATAGAGAGGTTTCTACACCTATAGCTAGAACTGTCTTCAAATTGCTGAATATACACTTCCCCACACAACATAGGTACTACACTATCTTTAATAAGAATACAATAAGACTCTCCTACTCCACTACACTTCACCTAGCTAGGAATATAGCCAATCTCAACACTACAAATTTAAATAAGCCTACTACCTCCGAAACCCATCCCCGGACGGGAGCTTTGTGCAACTGCCAAAATAAGGAAGCCTGCCCACTTGAAAACAAATGCCTGATGAATGACATCGTATATATAAGTCATCTCAGGCACTGGTGACAACAACAAAAAGACTTATATCGGAGTGACTTCCAACAATTTTAAGACCCGCTGGTATGCCCATACCCACTCATTCAGAAGACCGGACAAATCCAATCAGAAAACACTCGCCTCCTATGCCTGGGCACTCTAGAGGAACTCCACCCCATTCGCGCTCAAATGGAAATTACTCCAGAAAGCGCGCTCATACATGGGAGGACACAAGTGTTGTGAGCTTTGTATTTCAAAGAGCTACGAAATACTATTTGCCAAGGGCCCGACACTGAACAAACTCTCTGAACACTGCCCGAATTGCATGCACAAAAGCTTTGTAACTTTCAAACATCTTAAGCCATTGTTGAAGCCAGAGGGATAAAAAAAAAATTGTTTAACCCCACTCGATAAGTTACTCCCCCCTCATCCCACCCTACCCCCTACCCCATCTCGACCCACCTCACGGTACTATGGTTATGTAAGTACTTCTTACCTATCTGCCTTTTCCACATGTATAACGTACTTGAATTATGCCTCTATGTGTGTATATATGTGAGTGTATGTGTGTATATATATATATATATTTGATGAACATTTACATGTTTTAGTTGCAATTGACTAATAAGATCGCTAGAGTGAAAAATCTTAATTCAACAACATAAAGTCTGCCTGTACGATCTAAAAAATAATAAATCAATACTCACAGACTCATATGGGCAAAAACCCTTGGTACCTAGACACGTTTAAAATTCAAAATACAAACTTTTTCCGCAGATCGGTCAGAACTTCAAACTTCAAACATGTTTCACAAAGGATGGTATAATAGTAAAATAATTAACTAATTAGCAGTGAGTTAATCAACTTTTTCTGTGTTTATCAATAGGTACCCAGATAAAATAAAATAACTCTACCTCAGAAAAATATCTAAGGTCTGGTTAGCGTAGCGAAAATACACGAGGTTTTGCACACGGCTTATTCCAGTCCTCTAACGTCCCACACATAGTGCTAGAAATAACAGCCGTTTATATGGGATTACAAAATTCAGCTCACCTGGGGGAGCAGTGATAAATAGCTTAGAGTTTAGACTCAATGGGGTCATTTACAATCATTTCAGCTCTAGGAATCGCTTCTGAGCAGTATAAATTAATATTTGATGAACATTTACATGTTTTAGTTGCAATTGACTAATAAGATCGCTAGAGTGAAAAATCTTAATTCAACAACATAAAGTCTGCCTGTACGATCTAAAAAATAATAAATCAATACTCACAGACTCATATGGGCAAAAAGCCTTGGTACCTAGACACGTTTAAAATTCAAAATACAAACTTTTTCCGCAGATCGGTCAGAACTTCAAACTTCAAACATATATATTGATATATATACATACATATTCATATATATTCATATATATACATACATACACACACATATATTCATTCTTTTCCTTTTTTCCAAATATATATATATATATATATATATATATATAGTAATAATAATAAATAATTGTTTCTACTTTAAGCACAAGGCCAGCAATTACCCAGTCCATTACTGGTACTTTATTCTATCGACCCCATAAGGATGAAAGGCAAAGTCAACCTCGGCGGGATTTGAACCCAGATCGTAAAGGGACGTAACTATGCTGGAAAGCATGGCGTCCGACTCTCTACCGATACTCCCAATCCACCGCCCTCATAATACCGCAATAATAATAAATAATTGTTTCTACTTTTGGCACAAGGCCAGCAATTAGCTCAGTGCATTACTGATACTTTATTTTATCAACCCCGTAAGGATGAAAGGCAAAGTTAACCTCGCAATAATAATAAATAATAATAATAAATAAGTTTCAGAAGATCCCGTTAAGGGTGAGAGCGGCGATTCTTTGCTTAAACTTTATATATATATATATATATATATATATATATATATATATATATATATATATATATATATATATATATATATATATATATATATATATATATATATATATATATAAATTCAGCGAGAATTATATATATATATATATTTGGAAAAAAGGAAAAGAATGAATTCACTTGTAGTTCTAAACAATATATATGCATATATATATATATGTGTGTATATATATATATATAGTTAAAAGAATAGAGGTGTAACACACAAGTTATTATATATTGGTAAACGGAATAGAAAATGCTGACAAATTGTTCACAGTTGAAAAATGGTTTAATTAGGAATAAAAGAGTATTAGTGATTGTATGGGTTAGTATTCAGTTGTGGTTTTAAGTTTTTAAGTTTTTACCGGTTGCGCATTTCTAAATGCTTTTAAGATCAGAGCAAACAGCACGGACACTCTATCTCAAAATTATTTTTGAAAAGCATATACAAATGCGCAACCGGTAAAAACTTAAAAACTTAAAACCACAACTGAATACTAACCCATACAATCACTAATACTCTTTTATTCCTAATTAAACCATTTTTCAACTGTGAACAATTTGTCAGCATTTTCTATTCCGTTTACCAATATATATATATATATATATATATATATATATATATATATATATATATATATATATATATATATATATATATATATATATATATGTATATATGTATATATATATACGTATATATATATATATATATATATATACACATATATACATACATATATATATTTTAGTAAAAGGAAAAGATAATGCTGACAAATTTTTCCAGTGAAAAATAGTTTAATTAGGAAAAAGTATAAATTAGTAATAAGTATTGGTTAGTATTCAGTTTTAGTTTTAAGTCTTTACCGGTTGCGCATTTCTAATGCTTTTCAAAAATAATTTTGAGATAGAGCGCTCGTGATGTTTACTCTAATCTGATCAGTTCTGGAAATTCTTCCTGTTTTATGTGAAAAAAGTGACTCCAGAGGTATTAAGATTTGGTTAGTTGTTGAATGTCACGTGAATGAGTACTATAAACTTCGCGCCAATTCGTGTTGCAAAAATTCTTGTAGTCAAAACAATTTTGATTGGTCGGTAGAGGTCACGTGAATGTTAAAAATTGATTTTGCGCCAAATGTAGGTTTGTCGAAGAGCGTCCTTTTTCGCCTGATTGAGACGTCACTGAAAAATAAGTCTTTTAAGACAAATATGTGTGTGTGTGTGTAGTAAAGAGGTTCATTGTTGTGATAATGGTCAGTAGGGATGTGTGTGTGAATTGCAGTCATGTTGACAGTCAACAGTTCAGGTGTCTATTAAGACAAATATGTGTGTGTGTGTGTGTGTGTGTGTGTTTGTGTGTGTGTGGGGGGTGTGTGTGTGTGTGTGTGTGTGTGTGTGTGTGTGTGTGTGTGTGTGTGTGTGTGTGTGTGTGTGTGTGTGTGTGTGTGTGTGTGTGTGTGTGTGTGTGTGTGTGTGTGTAGCAGAGTGGTTCCTGGTAGAGGGAATAAATTCGGTCAGTAGAAATGTGTGTGTACGTGTGTTGGGGATATTTTAACATGTTGAAAGATATTTTTCAGCTCTTGTCTTATACGGAGAAGTGTGTGTGTGTGTGTGTATGTATGTTTGTATGTTAGTGTACGCGTGTGTATGTGTATATGTGTGTATGTGTTTGTGTGTGTGTGTGGATGGACCAGTATTTTTGTGATACTGGTAAAATTGGTGTACATTATTCGATATTTTCAGTAATTTGCAAAAACGATTCTCTCAAAAGAATATCAAAAACATTAATAATAAAACATACACACGCGTACACTAACATACAAACAGACATACACACACGCGTGCACGCACGCACACACACACACACACACACACACACATACACACACACACACACACACACACACACACACAGTGGTGTTATATTTTCCTCCTGTTGTGTTGTATGTCTACGCCCTTTTTATTCATATAGACAGACTGAATAAAAATGGCGTAGACATACAACACAACAGGAGGAAAATATAACACCACTGACGATGTTGCAGATGTGCAACGAAAGATTTATGATAAACTATATATATGTGTTTGTGTCTATATTGTATCTGTATTATTTTTGACCGTCGGTCAGTCAATGGCAACATTGAGGACCGAGTAAGTTAGATTACCGATATAAAAGACAGCGAGAAGTGAAAACCAACCAAACAGTGAGTGTGTTCTGTTATTAATTCTGGCAATATTACACAAATATGACCCTCCCCAAGTATAACTATATTTGTTTCGACACACGATTTCATATAAAAAACTTCGCAAAACTATATATATATATATATATATATATATATATATATATATGCAAAAGTTCTATTTAAAATTGTTGGGATACAACAAGTAAATATTTTATAACTGATATAAAGCACTCGACAAGTTTTTGGAGTAGATATACGATATTAAATAAATGGAAACTATATTTATAAAACCATATTTATTTCATTATACATATTTCAGGGATGCCAAATTAAAATATGGTATGCCTTCATCAGACAAAATACAATATATAAACAGTTTTATAAATATTTTTGACGTACCCTATTAGATGCAACCATTATTTTTGGAAGCTGTCTGGATAGTGAGATGTTTATAATTATTTTATTAGTTAGAAAAAGACGGAGAGAAAGAAAAAACGGAGAGAGAGAAGGAGAGAGAAAAAAGGGGGAGAGAGAAAAAGAAAACCTGGAGAAATACCGGAGAGAGAGAGAAATGTATGTAGAAAAGAAAGATATAAATAGATAGGAGGAAAGAAAAAAGAAAGAAAAAAGGATATAATTAGTAATAAAATGTATCATACCTAAAGTGCTCCTAGATTCCTCGACTACGTAGTTTCGTGGCATAAACAAAAACAATACATCATAAAGATATAGATGTATTGTTTTTGTTTATGCCACGAAACTACGTAGTCGAGGAATCTAGGAGCACTTTAGGTATGATACATTTTATTACTAATTATATCTAAATGTTTCTTCTCTCTTCATAATGTATTTTTAACTCTGATACTGGTTCAGTCTGGTTCAACCGGATTGGTCTGTCCCAGTCATTCATTGAGCAACATCGGTGAGGTTGGCACCCTTAACTCACGGTTGGGTGTGGATGCATTCATGTATATGTGTGTGTCCGCATGTATCTGTGTGTTTCTAAATATATTGTTAATAACTCCCTCTGGTTGAGTAATCTTTGAAGTGTGGTGGCTGCTGGAAAGCTGCCATTACTCATACTTCTCGCCTCCTTCACCACCTCTTCTACGGCTTCGATATAAATACCCCCTCCGCCTCTGTGGTATTTTTTTCGGGGTTATAAGAGGCTTAGCTCTGTTTCTCGACCGTTATATCGCGTGACTATCTCCCCCTCCGCCTTTTGGGATTCTTTCTCACGTCGTGTGGACGCGTTCTTGAGACTAGTAAAATGAGGTATCCTCTTGATAAGTCGGCAGACCTCGCAGGGACTCTATATCTTTATGATGTATTGTTTTTGTTTATGCCACGAAACTACGTAGTCGAGGAATCTAGGAGCACTTTAGGTATGATACATTTTATTACTAATTATATCTAAATGTTTCTTCTCTCTTCATATATATATATATATATATATATATATATATGTGTGTGTGTGTGTGTGTGTGTATGTATATATGTATGTATGAATGTATATATATGTTGTGTGTGTGTAATTATATGTCTGTGTTTGTGTATATATATATATATATAAGTTCGGCTACCATATATATATATATGTATATATATGCGTATGCATATGTATGCGTATGTGTAAATGCGTATATATGTGTATTTATATGTACATATGTCCGTATATGTGCGTTTGCATATGTGCGTATATATGTATATCTGTATGTATAATTTTCATACATTATATTTTCGTTAAAGAATACATCCACCCCGGTCAGCGCATACTTATGTATGAGCCTAAATCCTAAAATATTACTATTAATGTATATATCGTGTATTTTGCAATACACTCTATGCTTAATTAAAGACCTTACGCTATTGTTTTAGAGTAGTGACAGTCTCACTTACTTTAATTTTCAGCAAACATGGGGGATAAAGTTGACAGAGCTCTGTTTCGCACCTTTTGGTGCTTATCAAAGCTAAGTACTCCGCCTGTTTGCTGAAAATCATGAATGTTTGATTCTTATAGATTCTTATAAATTCTTATAGATTCTTAAATACATTCATATATATATATCGCTATTTCAGAGCACCAATCCTAATTTTCAATTTCTGCTTGACCGGCAACCGCTCTGTATAATCAGTTCCTGATTATTACTAGAATTCTATAAGAATCAAACACTCATGATTTTCAGCAAACAGGCGGAGTACTTAGTTTTGATAAGCACCAAAAAGTGCGAAACAGAGCTCTGTCAGCTTTATCTCCCCTTTTTGCTGAAAATTAAAGTAAGTGAGACTGTCACTACTCTAAAATAATAGCGTAAGGTCTTCGAAATGCTTTTAATTAAGCATGCAGTGTATTGCAAAATACACGATATATACATTCATATATATATCGCTATTTCAGAGCACCAATTCTAATTTTATTGCTATTAATGTTTTTTATTATTTTTATGTTTAATCACTTTGCTACTATTAATATCATTTTCCATATATGATAACTGGAATTTATTCGGCTATTCGAAAAAGTATATTACCCTCCTGATTTTTTCATAGCAAGAATATAATTTTTTTCCTAACAGGAATTTGTTTTTCCCGTCTCACATATTCACGTAATTCTCCTTGCATACATTTCAGTCGTCTCAAGAGAACTTCCTCCCGCGCTACCGTTATGTCTTTGTATTTTCTAAAGGCAATATTTTTTATATATCTACTTCTGCGTCTACAGATTGATATTTCTCAGTTTCAGATCACACCGCTTAGAGTGAAAGATGTTCTTTGTTTAATTGTTAATCTGTACATTCACACATATATATGTATGTGTGTGTGTGTGTGTGTGTGTGTGTGTGTGTGTGTGTACCTGTGTGGGTGCACCTGTGTGTGTGCACCTGTGTGACTAAAATGGTATGTACTTTTGTGCGCGTGTGTTTACATGAGTTTGTGAGTATACTCGCATGGGTTTGTGAATTCTTGACGTAATGTTATGTGTGCAAGTGGCTTACTATGTTTTCTTTTTTCTGAGAAAGTTCATCATAAAACAGTTGCTTAGGGATACGCTCCTCATCCATGCAGACGATATACTTGACTACCACAGTTGAGTTTTCAAAATTATTGCCTGCGTGGAACTAATACCAGATGCACTTAGAACATTTTATATTTAGAACATAGTACTCTCCTCTTGCTCCAACAATGGAGTATTACAGCGTGTAAATGTTCTACCCTTTTCTCCTCTCCATGCTTGAAAACCTCGGTATCAATACCATCCAGGCAATTGTTATTTAATTTCTGTACAGCAGATGCAATGTCATTTATAGTTGTCTCTGATGTCATTTCATCTATAATTTGGTAGCTTTTCATTGATTCAATAATGTTTATATTGACATTAGAGTATCTGTTACAGAACTCAGAGAAGTGTCTACCCAGCGATTCTAAATGACAACAATATCAATCAAGAGTGACTGACCATCTGCAGCTCTTACATGTGATATGGAAGAGGATTGTGGACCATACACTTCTTTAATATAGGAGAAAACTGCAAGCTACTGCCTCTTTTGCTTGCTTGGTTTTGTCTTGCCATCAGTGCTGCTTAATATTTCTCAAAGCGGTTTGCACTTTTTAGTCGTTTATAGATGCTATTTCAATTAGGATTGATTTATTTAGAAAGACGTTTTTGACAAAGATTTTGCTTGTCATTAAGTCACATATTTCAGGGCTGTTATCTGTAACCCAGCCATTAGATGGCTTTGATCTCATAGCTACTGATGCAGATACTGCCTGGAAAGCTTTTATCTTAAAATCTTCCTAAAGATTGCTCGGGTCAAGTGTGATATTATCTAATGCACTACGAAAATTGTGGATAGCATCGAAAGACTTGAAATTTGCCATATTAAGTTTGTTTGGTACTTTAGTCCCAGAGGGTCTAGCTATTGGAGTGAGTTTGGCCCTGATTAGACGATGATAAGTCCAGCACTCTGCTCCTCACATTGTGTGCACACTACATACATCATTTACATCACATCTTTTAACTACAATATAATCAACGAAACGACAATCCTAAGGATTTTGATTCGTCCTAGTTTTATATTTATCTTTCTGCTAAAGGAAAATGTTAGTTATTACACGTTGAGATGCAAAACATGAGGAGTGGAACGTTATTTTGGTTACATTTTTCTACACCATGTTTACCTAAGTCTGGCTGTTATGAAATTAGATCCAAACAAATTAGATCAACCGAGTTGAAGTCACCCATAATTACTGATTTAGCAGCTGGCACATTTCTCACTAATCCTCCATGTTCATTGTTGAATTGTTCAATAGTATTTTCTACGTGTGACATCGTAAACACTTATTACTGAGAGGTATCTTCCTTGTTTTTCAAATTCTGACATGATTAAAATAATACGTTCTGGAGAATCACTGAGATGCAAAAGATGAGATAAAAGAGTTTCTAACAGCCAAGCTAACACTTGATTCTTTCCTTTGACCTTCTGTTACACCTTTCCAAAAGAAAGTGTAATCAAATCCACTTTCATTGGGCTTACCATCTCAATCTATGCGTGTTTCAGAGAGAGCTATTATATCCAATGAATATCTTTTCAATTCATGGTCTTTGAATCAAATTGTTGTTCACTAGAGTATGCACAATCTACCAAGCAAGTTTCATAGTGTGTTTAACCTTTTAGTGTTGTCGATTAACCTCAGTAGTAGGATAACGACCGACCCCAGCTTGAAATGCGCTTGTTCACCTGAACATCTCCTTCCTGAATTCTATCGCATGATGGATAGTCACTTCAACAAACAATTATAAGCTTTCTGAAGAAGTGTGATAAATAATTAAATATTGCATATGATTGAACAATATATATTGTAGTCAGCATATGTAGACAATTATATTAGGCGCAGAAACAAATGTTAAAGCAAATAAATTCCTAATTTCCTTTCTCACCGAAGTTTATATTTTTCTTGGTGCAAAACTTGCATATATATATATATATGTGTGTGCGTGTGTGTGTGTGTGTGTGTGTGTGTGTGTGTGTGTGTGTATACACACACAAACATACGCACAGTATATAGATATTTTCATAGTAATGGATGGCCGATGACTCCCATGAGTTTCGCCACTCTTGGACTTGTTTTACGTTTTGTCCAACAGGATGTCCAATAACCACCCTCCTCTCCAAGCAAACTTCGTGAGGTTGGTGGAAGTTTTTTATCGTAATAAATCAGAATCATAGCACGTCATATTGAAAAATAACCTACAGTGGCTTGAATCTTGCTTTATTTTCTACTTGACTTTTGCTACTTTCTTTGAACACTGTAGTACACAATTTTATTTCATCTTCCTGAATTTTGACTAACTGTATAGTGATCGGTGATGGAGGAGGAATAATGGTATTGACAATGGTGTTATAATGCTATGAGTGGTGGCGGTGTTATAATGATAGTGCTGGTGGTGGTGGTGGTCGTCGTCGTGTAGAGAAACCTGGCTACTATCAACAAATGTGGAAGTAAATTTTCTTCATTATTTGACATAGCCTTCAAAATGCACCAAACTGTGTAACTCCTACACAGACACACACACACACACACACATATGTATATATATATATATATATATATATATATATATATAATGTTCACGAAAGAATGCCTTTCTTTTATTTTCTATGGAAAGTGTACTGGAACAAGGCGAAATAAAGTGCCATGCTCAAGGCACAACGTGGCGCCGAGAATTGAACTCACAACCTTACGATCGTGAGCTGAATATACTAAACACTAAACCACGTTTGTGACGAAAAGACATACACACATTAAGAAAACGGAATCGGAAGAGGGCAGAAGAAAAGAGCGTTTTGATGGACGATGAAAAAAAAAAGATATGTGTAGGTGATCCATTCACTAATCTGATTGGCTATCTGTCACCTTTTCACTTCGCGCATTAATGGATATTTTCGTTGAAAGAAATGAGATCAGCTTATGTTAATGTGCTTGTTTTTCTTTTATTCTTTTCAGAATTAAAAAACTCCTTGGAACGCAGATACCGAAAATCAAATCCGTTTTTCACTAAGACGCACCGTTTCGGATCCTATCGGCGACATACAAACACATGAATATAGATATATGCGCTTACACACTCACAAATATATATATATATATATATATATATATCATAATTGTTTATACTTTAGGCACAAGGCCAGCAATTACCCAGTGAATTACTGGTACTTTATTTTATCGACCCCGTAAGGATGAAAGGCAAAGTCAACCTCGGCGGGATTTGAACTCAGATCGTAGAGGGACGTAACTATGCTGGAAAGCATGCCGTCCGACCCTCTACCGATACTGCCAATCCACCGCCTTATATATATATATATATATAATAATGATTATATATATAATAATGATTATATATATAATAATGATTTCTTTATAGGCCACAGGGGCTGACATCAAGAAAAAACATTACAGACGGCACAGGACGGTACAGGACGGTACGATGTGAATTTTGTGCGAGTAAATATTTTTATTATTTATATAAGAAAAGAAAAAAAAAAATAGAAACATATATATATATAAACAATAAAAATGAAAATTGAAACAATGAAAAATTCCCCAATAGGGGGGAAACCTCCGAGGGTTACTCGTGGCGAAAACCACACAAAAGAACACGGCCACCCTGACCACCAGGGCAGGCGCCCTCTCTCAATTTTTCCATCTCTCAAACTACAGACGTATATTCAGAGCGGTCCCGTTCACTCGGGCCATTCTCGCTACATTCACCCACCTTTCAACAAACTTGCTAGAAAGCAGCACTTGCCTCTCCACCCTGATTTTCCTCTTCAAGTGAAACTTGAAAAAGTTAATTAGGGATTCGCCAAAGAGGAAAGTGTCTGTCTTTAACCCTTTCAACCTTGTCCACCACACAATCGCTTTCGCCATGGCCACCAGGCAGATGAAAACCGCCTGCCCTTCCTCCTCGAAGGAAGACGGCGAGACCATCTGCACAATGGACTCAGTCGATAACCGGATCAGTCCTACACGCGACAGCAACTTTTCGACATAAATCCACAAGTCAGCAATGTTCGGGCATTGAACGAGTGCGTGCACGACGGTTTCGTCGCTCTGCGCGCATCTCGGACAGGCTCGGCTAACGGCACTTCCGTGCCTGTAGAGCTTATCTCGAACCGGCAGCGCTCCCTGGTAGCACTGACAGGCCAGGGATTTTTGGAAGTTATCCATAGGCCCCGGGCTGAAAGTTCTCCGGAAGAGAGCAAACAGCTGATCTTCTTCGACGCCCAGGATCTCTCCGAGAATGTCGTCGCTCTTCCCCTCCACTAGTCCTCTATAGAACGCCGAGGTGGATGTTCCACCGATATTGGTGCCCAGCTGGCAGAGGGCAGTGAGCGCCTGGAGACATTCCAGTTTCCAAGCGCTATCCCTCGGTCTTTTTCTGACCCAGGAATGTAGCTCCGTCAAGGAGACGAGCTGTGGGAAAAGGTGCCTGGCGAACGGCGACCACACCTGTTCACCGTCAAGGAAGCACCAGAGATATCGCAGCCTCAGCGCATGTTTGCGCATCATCAGCCATGGCATGCCTAGTCCTCCACGCAACGGGTGTTGACAGCAGATGGATCGTCTGACAATGGGAGCGCGTCCCTTCCACAAAAAACGGAAGAGGAGGCGCTCCATTTTGGTGAGAGTTGGGCCGGAGCAAGGGACGACGGTGAGGCGGTAGCAGATGACGGATGCGATGTACGCATTCGCCACCTCCGCCCGGCTTTTCAGGGACAGCTTCCTCTCGGCCCATTTCTGGGTGAGGGAAGCCTCCTTGCTCGTCACCTCGTTCCAGTTTTTCTCCATCTGGAGGTCCGGTCCGAACCAGACCCCGAGCAATTTAACCGGTCCGTCCGTCCAACGCCCCACGACGCTGTCGGATAGCATGGACTTGTCTCTCCAGGTGCCGAGCTTCAAGCCTACCGACTTTTCCTGGTTTATCTTTGCTCCTGTCACCGCTTCGTATTCCTTGAGAGCAGAGCCGAGCATCTGGACGTGTCTGGTGCTCGACACCACCACGGTGACGTCGTCGGCGGAAGCCGACTCGGATTTCCCGAATCCTAGTTCGCGTGGGACGCCCCTCATCGCCCCCAGTTTGTGAAGTAACGGCTCGAGAGCCAATACGTATAAGAGGAACGAGAGCGGACTTAGCGCATGATGCTGAACGGCTGCGACAGGTGACCGTTCACCCTCACAACTGAGCAGATGTCGCTGTACATCTCAGCGATCCAACCCCTGAAAACGGGCCCGAAACCGGCTTCCTCGAGGACCGCCGCCAGGTACCGATGGTCGACCCTATCAAATACTTTGGATTGATCCAAGTTGATCAGGGCCCCACCCATGCCAAGTTCCTTAACCACCCTCTCTGTGATGTATTGCATGAGGTGGAGGTTGTCGTGTATGGATCTGTCCGGAATGGCGCATGTCTGCACCTCTCGCACCAGACCACCAACGACAAGCGCCAACCTCGTTGCTAACACCTCGGCCAAAATCTTGAACTCTGCGTTTTGCAGGGTTATGGGCCTGAAATTATCGATAACATCCCCCTTGTTCGGGTCTTTTCTCAGCAGCGCCACCGCTCCCCGGCTTACAAAACTGGGAATGCTCCCGTTCTGCTGCCAGTTGCAGTAGACGTCTGCCAAGAGGTCACCGAACAAGTCTGGCATAAATGCATAAAGCTCGTAGGGCAGACCATCCAAACCTGGCGATTTACCCCTCGTGCAGTTAGCCATCGCTTCCCGTATTTCACCGGCTGTTATTGGCTTTTCGCAACACTGTGCTGCGGTCGTCGAGAGTCGAATCAGTCGTCGAGGTATGCACTGAAGTCCATGCCCCTATCCGGGCCGCCGCTGCTCCCGAAAAGTTCAGCAATGTGCTGCTGAAAAGCTTCACACATCTGCTCTGGTTCGAGCAACACGCACCTGTTTTGGTCAAACAAAGACCGAATTGTGGCTTTGTTGCCACGTCGCGCACCTGCCACCCGGGCCCATTGGACGGCTTTTGTCCCCTCGTGTTTCATGGCACGCGCTAGCTCTGACAACGCAGCCTTCGTGTTTTGCGTTGAAGAATTGGTCGAGTGCCAATCTCGCTGCAAGCACGTCGGTTGCGATGCCTGTCCTAAACGCTAGCTTTCTGACTAGCTCTCCCTGACTAGCTCTACTCTATTTTCCTCTATCACTAGTCCTTTGCTAAACCTAATCGACACTACTTTAATTTCCCTTTTCAGGGCGAACAACCCCCTGTTGTTGAAGACCGCTCCCGTCAACGTCCGCTTAACTAATACATTAATCCGGTCTCTGTGGGCTTTGCGCGCCGGGAAAGACGCGTTTAGCTTCCAGTAACCGGGCTCTTGTCTATGAAGTCTGTCTATGTCGATCTCACAGATCACAAATTTGTGGTCTGTGTAGTCGACTATTTTAAATTGTGGACAACTTATACTAGCCTTATCTAGTTCTCTGCAGAATACCCTATCGAGATACGATCTGAATGACCGGATGCGGTTTGTCCATGTCCACATTGGCATATTCGGGTGATCCAGTCGATACCTGTCAGACAGTTCAAAACGTCTGAGCAGGTTGGTGAGGCTCTTGCATCCTCCTCCCCTATGCACTAGCCCCACACAATCCCAGCGTGCATCCAAGATACCGTTCCAGTCGCCCACTAACACTAAAGAGCGTGACGTTCCAAGAAAGGTATCTAGACGTCTGAAGAAATCTGGTCGGCCTTCCTCTGTTGGGGCGTAGACGGCTACTAGCCTGAAAGCATTGCCTTCGCTGTCGGTCACGTCCAGCACCACCGACTTACCTTCTGGGTCTAGGAAGATGGCCCGTATCGCGAGATCCAAGCCTCTCCGAAAAAGGACGGCAACCCCTCCCCCGATCCTGGACGGCTGGGAGATGCGTATACATCGTAGCCGCCGAAGACCGGTGTGAAGGCCCGTGCCTCGGAGATTCTGGTCTCACTGATGGCCACCACATCTATGTTTAGTGACCTGAGGTCGTTGAGCAGATAACACTGCTTCCATGATGACATCAGGCCACGTGCATTTATACTGCCTATTCTGAGTACGGCCATGTTGGATGAGAAACGGGGTAAGTGAGAAAGGGTCACTTACCTTCATCGTGTGGTGAAGGGACAGTAGAACCGTCCCTTTCGCTGGTCATGGGTGTTTCCAAGAGGATGTCAGTGTATATCCTCTTGGTAACCGACCCTCTGAAGTCTCCAACTGCGTTGGGGAATTTTTGTTTTAAAGGTTTGTACTGTTCTATTGAGATTTCAATGATGCTTTTGTTTGTCGGGAGAGTTCTTGGTGTTGGTGGGGTGTAGTAGTTTTTTTCTATGATGTCTGTGTGCTGCTTTATATATTGTATGAGTTCTTTTTTTGCCATGTTTATGGCTGAGTACTTTAATAATAATAATAATAATAATAACGCTTTCTTTATTAACCACAAGGGTTTACATAAAGTAGACATTAAGGACAGTACAAGACAATACAGGACGGTACAAATGGGCATTTCTGCGTGTAAAAAAAACAGAGGATGTAATAAAAAATAACAATGAAAAATTCCCCAATAGGGAGGAGACTTCCGAGGGACATTTGTGGAGAAAGCCCATTAAAAGGCCACAGTGACCCTGACCACCAGGGCAAGTGCCCTCTCCCAGTTTTCCATCTTTAATTTACAGACACATACTCAGAGTAGGCCCATTCACTCGGGCCATACTTGCTTCTCTCACCCATCTTTCAACAAAATGCTGGGAAGAGAGCACTTCCCTCTCTACCCTGATTTTCCTTTTCAAATGAAATTTGAAAAAGTTAATCAGGGCATCACCGAAGAGGTAAGTGCTCGTCTTCAGCCCTTTCAAACGTGTCCACCATACTATCTCTTTCGCCATAGCCACCAGACAGATAAAAACTGCCTGCCCTTCCCGACTAAAGGAAGAGGGCGGGGCAATCCTCACGATGGACTCAGCTGATAGCTGGATCCGTCCTACACATGACAGCAGGTGTTCGACATAAATCCACAAGTCAGCAATGCTCGGACACTGGACGAGAGCGTGCAGGACGGTTTCGTCGCCCTGCGCGCACCTCGGACATGACCGGCTGACGGCACCTCCATGCCTGTAGAGTTTATCCCGAACTTGCAAAGCTCCTCGGTAGCACTACCAGGCCAGGGATTTCTGGAAGTTGTCCATAGGCCCCGGCCCGAAAGTCCTTCCGAAGAAATTGGCTAGTTGTTTTTCGTCGACGCCTAGGGGTTCTCTAAGTACGTCGTCGCTCTTCCCCTCCACTAATCCTCTATAGAACGCCAAGGTGGAGTTTCCACCGATTACATTGCCCGATTAGTCGAGGGCTGTGAGCGCCTGAAGACATTCCAGTCTCCAAGCGCTTCCTCTCGGTCTTCGCTTGACCCAGGACTGCAGCTCCGTCAAGGAGACGAGCTGGGGAAAGACGTGTCTAGCAAACGGCGACCACACCTCATCACCGTCGAGGAAGAGGTGGAGATGTCGTAGCCTGAGCGCGTGTCTGCGCATCATCAGCCACGGCATGCCCAGCCCTCCACGTAGCGGGTGTTGACAGCAGATGGACCGCCTGACCATCGGAGCGCGTCCCTTCCACAAAAAGCGAAAGAGCAAACGCTCCAGCGCAGTTAGGCGGGGCTTAGGACAAGGTACGACGGTCAGGCGGTAGTAGATGACGGACGCGATGTACGCGTTAGCCACCTCCGCTCAATCTTTCAGGGATAGCTTCCTCTCCACCCATTTCTGGGTGAGAAAAACCACCCTGCTCGTCACCTCGTCCCAGTTTTTGTCCATCTGGAGGTCCGGACCGAACCAGACCCCTAGCAATTTAACCGGTCCGTCCCTCCAGCGCCCGACGACGCTGTTGGACGGCATGGACCTGCCTCTCCAGGTGCCGAGCTGCAGGCCCACTGACTTTTCCTGGTTGATCATTGCTCCTGTCACCGCTTCGTATTCTCTTAGTGTAGTGCCGATCGCCTCGATGTGTTTGGCGTTCGACACCACTACGGTGACATCGTCCGCATATGCTGACACTGATCTTCCGCATCCTAGTTCGCGCGGGAGCCCCCTCAACGTCTCCAGTTTGTGCAGTAATGTCTCGAGAGTCAATACGTACAAGAGAGCCGAGAGGGGACATCCTTGGCGGACCGAGCGCATGATGTTGAACGGTTCCGAAAGGTGACCGCTTAGTCTCACCACAGAGCAGATGTCGCTGTGAATGGCAGCGATCCGGCCTCTGAAGACAGGCCCAAATCCAGCCACCCTCAGGACTGCCGCTATGTAACGATGGTCGACCCTATTGAAAGCTTTCGACTGATCTAAATTGATCAAGGACCCACCCGTGCCAGGTTCCCTAGCTACCCTCTCTACGATGTATCGCATGAGGTGGAGGTTCTCGTAGATGGATCTGTCGGGAATGGCGCATGTCTGCGCCTCTCCCACCAGACCACCAACGACAAGCACCAATCTCTTTGCTAGCACCTTGGCCAAAATATTGAACTCTGTGTTTAGCAGAGTTATGGGCCTCAAATTATGTATGTTATCCCCCTTGTTCGGATCCTTTCTCAGCAGCGCCACAGCTCCTCGGCTCACAGAGCTGGGAATTCTCCCGTTCTGTTGCCAGTTGCAGTAGACGTCCGCCAAGAGGCCTCCGAACAAGTCTGGCATCTGTACGTAAAGTTCATAGAGC
>OZ024742.1:302685835-302733335 GCA_964016885.1 Eledone cirrhosa | reverse complement strand
AAGAAACAAGTAAAAATGTATAATGCATGTATTCACAGTCAATAAATTGTCAAAATAACTCTACTCCAGAAAATACATTGATTTGAAATTTTAGATATAGAAATAATATACTGGAATTCCCTCCTTGCATTAGTCTTTCCTGCAGCGGTCAATTTGCAACTATTCTATAATAAGGAAAGGAGAGAAGAATAGTTTCCAGATCGGTTTAAGGGGACGATGTTTGATTGGTTTTACTATTACTAATGTTACTAGGGCGGTGGTTTGGCAGTATCGATAGAGGGTCGGACGCCATACTTTTCCGCATAGAGTTACGGCCCTTTATGATCTGAGTTCAAATCCCGCCGAGGTTAACTTTGCCTTTCATCCTTACGGGGTCGATAAAATAAAGTACCAGTTACGCATTGGGGTCAATTTAATCGACTTTGCCCTCCCCCCAAAATTGCTGGCCTTGTGCTATATAAGAACCCACTATTACTAATGTTACTGTCGGTCACACGTTTTCTGTGATAGGAGTCTAAGTCTAGTCTAAAGTATGTCTCAAATCAAGAGTTAAACCCACAGCTATTGCTGGTACTCATTTTTAGCTGATTATTCTGGAGAAGTGTGAAATGAATTGTTTTGCTCAAGAACACAACACACAAACCAGCCCAGGAATTGAACATAAGACATTATGATCGTAAGTCCAACACCATTATTACTAAGCCACGCGCCTCTATGTGATAGAAAGGGGACTTGAAATAAGAACACTTAGATGCCATAAAATTGATGCCATAAAACCGCTCATCTACCTTAACTGCTACTTTACTCATTGACCCCAAAATCTAAATTCCAAAGTTGAAATCGGCGGGATTTGAACTCTGAGAGACAGAATATATACGAAGAAACATTCTTAAAGAATTAATACCTTAAAGACTTCGTCGGTTTCAGAGAATATGCGAAGATTAACCACGCAACACCTTCCTTAAATGAACATGTGATTGTAGCGTAACTACTCCATGTTTATTGAACTGGTCTGGAGGAAGGGGCATTAATGACAACTTGATATTAATGGACATCTATTACAGATAAGTATTGGAATATCTTATGTTGTTGAGATAAACGTTTCTTGTTCGTATTCTTACTGTCGCCATTTACAAAATAAAAAAAGAACAATACAATAATCATAATTAGAAAATGGGAAAATGATGAGATGCAGCGCACTCAAATACACTGACTTTTAAAATATGATTCTTAAATTACTAGGAAAGTAATATAGATAAGTATGGTAATACTAAGTAGATGAACGTGTAGCTCCACAGTATAACTAACAGAACTTGTTATTACGTCACCGATTCTGGCTGTTGAGAAGGTAAGAATATACGTATAGAGCGAGTAGACGAAACAGCTGCATTGGCTCATAACTAACAATAAACTTGTAGTTCATAATACGAAATCTACACTCTTCTTTCTGATAGCTAATATTATGATAAAGCTTCTTACTGTTAGATAATCTATATATATAAAACTGTGGTTGTCTGTCTGTCTACCGATTTTTGGCACACATCTCCTCTTAGAATCTCTGACGGAATTGCACCGAAATTGCTATACTTGTACATTGAGCCCTAGCGAAGACATCGGAAAAAAAATATTTCAAATTGACCCACCCTATGTGACGAAATCGAATATAATGTATCGATTTTTGAGCGTAAGTTATCAGTTATTTCCCTTTGTTCTGTTTACATTGAGCGTCTTACGTAAAAAATTACGCTGGCTTTCTCAGCGTTTAAAATGACATTAACACAATACACGAACAGTTGTCGAGCCAGCAAAATATTGACCTGCAAAATTCATCAGTTCGAACACTAAGCTTCCGTTTTGCTTCATTTCCATTTAAAAGCATTTTAAAACAATATTTTTACTTGAAAACAAGTCTATTTAAAGACTACGTAAAACAAGCAAATATTTCGTCGTTAGGCGTGCAGACAGACAGTCGTGCAGACAGACAGTCGTGCAGACAGACAGTCGTGCAGAGAGGTGATATACGCGTGCAGACAGATAGTCGTGCAGAGAGGTGATATAGGCGTGCAGACAGACAGTCGTGCAGAGAGGTGATATAGGCGTGCAGACAGATAGTCGTGCAGAGAGGTGATATAGGCGTGCAGACAGACAGTCGTGCAGAGAGGTGATATAGGCGTGCAGACAGACATAACTGATAATTTGGTTACGCTAATGTTTTTCTCTGCGTTGCAGTGTTTACATTTTCGATCTTTGTTAATAAATAACCAGTGCAGTTTCTATCCCCAGCATCCTCTTTTGTTATAACATTCGGGTTATCGTTATGTTTTCTTAACTTCATAAGGCATATTGTTGGTTGAGGGAATATTAATCAAAAACACCACATGCAAGTCTGCACAGTAGACACTACAGTTTTTAAGCCAAGAAAGAAACTTAACATTGTAACTTTAACACAGCTACTGAGCGACCCCGAGCAACGCCGGGCTTTACTGCTAGTATTATGATAAAACTGAGATGTAGTTAACGTTTGCATTTAAACCTGCGACAATAACGTCATGAGGTCGGAGTTTCTATGGAAAAGAATTGTTTCAAATAAATTGTGTATAGTGAACTATACAGTTAAATTCAAGATACGAAATATGATTTGATATCGACAGTTGATTAGCAAGATCCCAGACCTCATTCGCTTAACAAGTGTGGTGGAGCTCGTCAAATCGAACCAAGGAAACAATGATTCTCTTGGTCTTTCCAACTGAAAATACTATCTATCGTTCGCAAATCCAGGCAGAAGGAGCAACGTGAAATAAAAGACATAACGCATCACCCGGTCTGTGAATCGAACTCACAACCTCACGACTGCGAATCCAATACTCTAACCACTCAGTCACGCGCCTTCACAAATATATTCACAAATGATTTAATATATTCTCTATTAAGCAACCGAAATTATTTTAAAAGTAAAAGAATAGTCATAATTTTATTTTAAACTAGACCACCCGTTGGGTCACGTTCACTTCAAAATATTTTTTTAAATCATGTTCACTTAAAAAATTGTTTAAATAATTAAAATATACACTGACATGTATATAATGTGAAATGAAACTGGAAGGCCCATATATATACATGTGTGTGTATGTATATATATATAAATGTGTGTATACATATATATATATATATATATATATATATATATATATATATATATATGTGTGTGTGTGTGTATGTGTATATATATGTGGGTGCTAGTGATCTATATGCTCTGGTCATAGACACACACATATATATATATATACACACACTCATATATATATCATATATATATATATATATATATATATATATATATATATATATATATACAACAACAGCTCTCTTCCATTCTTCTTCTCTGTCTCCTCTCCGTCTCTCTATATCTCTTTCAATCTGCTCTGTCAAAACCACTCTCTCTTCCTCTCTATCTTTTTCACTCTTTGTTTATGAAGGTACCCGGAAAACCCCTTATCTTGGGAACCCGTGGTCTGATTTACGCGAAACTCGTTTTATTCCATTTGTATTCCTATTTCAGGAGCAACTTCCTTTCAAATTATTTTCCCATTATTCGACCTTTTAGCTGTATTACATTACAGACAAGCAAGCAAGCAATCACAGACTTTTAGTATTATATAGATAAATAAAGTAGATTTAGATCATTTAACATTATAATTATAAAGAATAAATCGCAATTGAAATAACTCGCAGAAGTATGACATATTCACATATAACAGATATTATTTACAGAAACTTGTAATTCTAGTTCAGAAACACACCAATAGTTTTGGTTGTCAGTTTGGAATGAAATGGTACTACGTCAGTTTCGACGATGCATGTTCCAGATATTCAATCAATCGAACAGCACACTGGTGAGATTAACCGGCAAGTCGTTGGATATTCCATAGACACGTATAAACTTAATATCATTCTCAGGGAGATTCTGCATGACGCAGTGTGTGACATAGCAAGCCCTTTGATTTATAAGTGCAATCCATCCGCTAGACTTCCAGACCATTCCTGCCTTTTCAAATTCACTCACAAGACTTTGGATCACCCCGAAGTTTTGGGAATGATGTTTGCCCAGGTTGTGACGCCTTGAAACCTTTTGATTTCGAAGTGAATTTCTTAACTATTCTAACATGCTATATCTATTTGTAAATTATGTGCGAGTAATAAAACAAGAATTTTTTTTAAATCATCGACTGAATCCAAAATGAGTTGTTTAAGAACAGTTTTATGGTATGACACAAATGTTTGACATCTTCAGTTAATGCTAATTAGTAATATACCGAAGACTGTCAACTCTCCCACCCACTTTGGGGTGGGGGAGAGATGTCTTCTCTTGTGACAATAGATATAGTTTTCATTATGTAAAATCTCCCCATTTTGTCTTATTTCTCCCCGTTTCGGTACACTCTTTTTCATGATACTCCCCGTTTGGTCTTTTAGAGGTTAGCGAGTCTGGACTACCCTTTTCCAAACAATAAAAGAGTAATATTTGGAGAACTTAGACACATACAGAACAGGGTTAAGAATTGACCTTCATTCGTAATTCCAAAATGTTGCCATTTATACAGCTCATATAAACACTTTTGAATTTGAGAAGACAAATCAGTTAGTCCATTGCCTCACCACATGTTTTATTCATGTGATCAACTGGTGACATATTTTGCATACATGAGGTCAGCTCTCTTGGCATTATAATCTACAAATAGTGGCGTAATTTACATATAAGAATCTTGGCACCGTAATCCAATGTCACAATAAGAGCGACTAATATATATATTATAAAGAATATGAGACAAATAATGAGTATGCCAAAAGAGATCTGAAGAGGGAGTATATATGGGCGAAGTCATTAAACTTTGTTTTGTATTAACATTATTCTGAGATATGTCAGATTTAAGTAACATGTTTATTATATATTGATAGAGAGTTGTCGCATTTTGATAATGGGTGTTAAACCTATCCACACGCATACAAATATATACATTTACAGCCCCACACGCCCATTCATACACATACACACTCATACTCACAATTATATTTGATATAATTGTATCAAATATGTTCGCCACAAATCTACGAATTCGACAGAAGAATTACGTATACAGGTTCATGCTGTAGACATAACATTTTTATAAATATTATGAATAATTTCAGGAACATGCCTATAGGGGAATAAAAAGCCTACAAAGACATTTACACGACTGAAAACTTTTGAACTGGAGTAAAAGTGATTGGGTGTGTTAGCTATTGCAAACTATTGGAAGTAGGTAGCTTTAAATATAAGTGTTCGTGCCGCAGGTATTATTGTTGATGTTTTTGTTGTTGCTGCTTACTCCTCGATTAATTTCGAAAGACCAGAATTATATACATAGACATTATAACCAAGACTATCCTATCGTTTTTATAACTATCTAGCGTCTCCATAACTAGCATGGCTGCCATATATTGCCTGTTAGGATTTATAAATAAATTATAAACATATTTTACAGTCATTCCTTGCAGACCTAGTGAACAGGTAGATGTGATCTTGTTGCTTATTACATGGGCATGTGAATCGAAGCGATCGTTGGATCTCCATCGGTTTCGACGAGTGTTCCAGTTGTTCGATCAACGGAACAGTCTGTTCATGAAATTAATCTGTAAGTGGCTGTGCATTCCATAGATACGAAATGTAATACTCAGAGTATTACAGTGCGAAATCGCTGGCTCTTTGAATTACATGTACAGTCCAACAGATGGGTTTCCAAGTAGATTCCAATTACCCGATTTCACTAATAAGGCAGAGATCAAATCGGGGCTATGATAAATGATTCTTGCCTAAGATGACGCGCAGTTGAATCGAACCTGGTGCCTAATGACTGTGAAGCGAACTACTTAACCTTTCGACGTGCTGCGTCCACGGTGTGTGAGTACAATAAGTAATATTAATCTTTCCATATTAAGTCATGCGTATAGATGAAATAATCTTAAAAAAGACAACTTATTTAATAACGAACTAGAATCGTGCGAAATTTGAAGCATGCACAACACAGCATGCAATAAACAAAGTATTTGGAAAAACATGTGTAAAATAAAATGCCATCATGTGTAGAGTATTACAAAACTATATTTCAATACTTTTGTAAAATTTTAATTAATAATATGCAAGATTTATATTTTATTATATATGGTATGTGTAACTTATGAGAGCAAAGTTATTTATTTTTTTATTTTTTTCAATGCACGTTTATGAAGATGTAAATTCATGCAGACACACACATATACAGTATATAGTATGCATACGTTTATAAATATATGCATATATATACATACATTTATACATACACAAACACACAAACGCGCATGCATATATACATGATTACATACATACATACATGAATATGGTTATCGAGTATGGCCATTGCACAAAAAAAAACATTCATACATACATACATAATGGTTGCTTCTCCCTTTCGGGAATTGCCATCACTTGATCCTCTTCTCACACATGGGTAGCGCACACCCTTTTTTATTATTGTTTTGGCCCACATAAGGGCTTACATTCGTTTCTACATAAGCTTGAGCGAAAGACAAAAATCGGGAAACAACCCATGCTTCTGCGAAATACGTGTAGCACGTTTAGATGACGTGATGCCTGTGATTGAAACTTTTTTAAGTGAAGAAAGGCCTTGCACTGGTGACAGGTAAGTAAAAGAAGAACTGGTCAACATCGTTGACTGCTATGAAGTCTCAGATTTTACATCAGAGTTTTCCTTCTTCTAGAATGATGTCCTAACAATGACTAACGGTCTCTCACACCCGGTAGGGTAATTATGCGCTCAGGCACCCAACCGAATGTTTCCATCTCTCCGTGCATGCATCCAATCCATCCATCCATACATACGTACTTACATACATACGTTTCGAGTCGTTTGAGTGTAGGACAAAATGTCCCAGAAACCACTATATGTCACAAGACGTCACCAGAGATCACTGGAGTTCAGCTTTACCATTCCATTTTCAACTAGTCAAGCAAATACTGTAACATTGAAGATAATCAGTTAGCTGACTTATAAGAACGTCAGACAAGATGCTTTGTATCATTTTCTTCCAGCATTTTGTGTTCTGTGTTCGAATACTGATTTGGCCTTTTTGGGAGGTAGATGTACTCCGTCGCCCGATTTATCACTACCGCTATTAGGTCTGGGTTTAGCGAGGATGATACCTTCCTCTACTCCTGCATCCAGTATTAAATGAGAGGCTGATACACACACATATACACACGGGGTTATATACGAAGATGTGGTACACATATACACACACACACACACACACACACGGGAAAGATATGAAGAAAGTAGTGGTAAAAAAATTTCAGGGGAGCTGGAAAGAGAAGGCCTTCAGAGAAGAAACCCAACCCAAGCATGTGTTTCGGCCTTTAACGTCTTACACGCTAAGAAGGCTTGGGCGCATCCAGGCCATGACTCCTAGGTGCCCTTCTGTTAACATTTAGCCATTTGGATATTAGGGACATGTGTATTTAAACAGTTTGGAAATTTTGTTCACAAGGATCTAGCTGGAACTCTTCACCGTTGCCTCTGCTTTCAAACTTATATCTAAAACCTTTCTTCAGTTTGGAAAAAAATATTGGCAGTTATGGTAACGGTGAGATATCAACAGCGTCACCACCGCCGCCAAATACACCCACGACTTTCATCGCTCTATTTAATTTCACGTTAGCTAACTTTCGCTCAAATTCTCCTTCATTCCCTCTGCCATAGAAAGAAAGAAATCTTCTAAAGTTATCCCTCAAGCCAGTTGCTGATGTTAAACCGAATGACAGAATAAACCTGCCCCCAACCAAGAACATCCTCTTCCTACGTACTTCCGTCGCTATATTTTCCCTTATACCAAATTTCACTTACACTGCTTTGGTCGAATCGAAAATACTCCCAATCTGCCGCTTGTCTGTGATGCAACACACTTGGATTGAATCCAAACTCACGTAGTTTCTAAGCAAACGTCTTAAATACAGACATGCATTCTGTATATTTTATAGCTAAGATCACAGGTCTTAACTTCTAAAAATAATAAAACGGTAATTATGTCAGGACATGTTGGCTATAGACTCCTTCCAAATGAAATATTGTCATCTATGTAACTATTTGAATACATCAGTTATTACTGTCAAATTCAGTTATCATGACATTGTTCTTACTTCTTTGCTCTTTAGTTATATTTCAGCACGATTTTTCCTTTCCACTCGAATTTTTCTTGTTTTTGTCTTTTGATATTTTTTCTTAATCGGAACTGAATGTTTCCACATCAATTTCACATTCCTTTTGTTAATAGGTTTGTTGTTGTTATTTGTACTTTTCTCTATATTGTTTCCGTTGTTTCAAAGGAGTGTTGTTGTTGTTGTTGTAGTTGTTGTTGTTCGTTCTTTTCCCTTGTATTCTTTCTGTCATATACTTCAATTATTATTATTATGGATTTCAAAAAGGGCGGTGGATTGGCAGTATCGGTAGAGGGTCGGACACCATGCTTTGCCGCATAGAATTACGGCCGTTTATGATCTGAGTTCAAATCCCGCCGAGGTTAACTTTGCCTTTCATCCTTACGGGGTCGATAAAATAAAGTATCAGTCACGCGCTGGGGTCGATTTAATCGGCTTTTCCCTCCCCAAAAATTGACGGCCTTGTGCCTATATAAGTAACTATTATTATGGATTTCAAAATGACAGTACGTGTTTTAACTTCGCTCCAAAGTTAAAACCCATTTGGGAGCTCTAAAGATGACTCAACTTTGATTTTATGACTCAAGAAACCGACCCCCTTTTGGGCGTCGGCCGAGCTTATTAATTTCTAACTTTTAAGGTAGAAATCATCTGTTTTAGCAAAGTTAAACAACAAAATACACCATGGCGTCAAAATCTTCTTCCTTTCTTTCACTGCCTTTCCTTAAAAAACGCACGTGCTGACAGTCCCGTCGACATCAACACTCGAGAAGCACACGGCAACGATGCTAGAAACAGCGACGACAACAACAACATCAAAAACATTGATATAAATAATATAAACACCATGAACAACAAAAACATCAGTGACAATATGAATGTAACAACGACAGCAGTGATAAAAACAACAGCATCAACGTCAACAAGACCGAAGAAACATGGGCACTTTTTCTCTCCTCTGAATAATAATTCATTAAAAAAATCGCTTTAAAAAAATGGTATTTCCGAAAGCTCAACATATATCTCATGAGAAAATATGTAAGATTTAACATTTATGGTATTGTAATTTGAGTGTGAGAATGCTACTTGTACATAGTATCTAATGATTTTAGGTAATGACAACAATACCGTGTTATGTAATCGATATGCGTTTGCGACGAATTTGTATCAAATGTTTGAACATTTTGTGAGATATAATATAAAGATATATTTTATTAGTTTTTACACATTTCTCTAACAGTATTGGTCTCGTAGGACTGCTTTGAAATTAAACTTCAGGAACGTAGCTCACATTTTGAGGAAGCATCAGGAGCATTTTGAATTGAAGAAATACTTGAAGATAGCTAGAGTTATTTAGTAGAGACTACAATCGTCATGGTGAACATACGGTGGAAAAGTGGAAAATGTTTCATAAGTGACAGTTTGAGAAATATGTAAAAATAATGCCAAGCGTTGTTTGATCTGCTACGATGAAATCCATCAGCGCCTATAAAATAGCTCCATTCATTTAATGTATAGCAGAATCTACATACTTCATTGGTAATTTCTATTTTCCTGTACAAGTGCCTGTGCGAGGTGCTTAACGCAGAATCTATGCAATTTAATTTAATACTTACCGAAGCCTTTTGAGAACGTTTTGTAAGGCAGCAATTTTCTAAAGCAGAGCATTATCATTGCAATTCCGTGACTCAAAATGAACCTCGATGGACACACTTTCTCTTCAATACTGCATTTCAAATTATAATGCAAAATACAATTCATTACATTTGCTAAAGAGGTGAACGTAAAGGTTTTAATCTATTTCTTGTGTGTGCAAACATACTTATTTCTGCTGCGAAGATTGTGATGTGTTTAAAACCCAAATTAACGAGATATGTGAACACCTGGACTATTTCAGTTTCTATAATCCGCAAGACGTCTTTTTGTGTTATATTAACAATCATTACTGCATGAGTTAAAGTTTCTCAATCCCACTGTACGGCAATATAAGCAGTTATCTACCATAGCTTTAAATACACTGATCTCTTATGGGAAGAAGACGAAAATAGTGATGAAACCAGTCCTGTATGCATGTGTATATGTCTGTGTATATATAACAAAGAGATACATAGCCACACTGTATCGTTTGCTTTGTTGTTTTCTGTTTACTTTTCGTATATATATATATATATATATATATATATATATATATATATATATATATATATATATATATATATATACACACAAAGTGTTAAAACGATCAAATTTTAGTTTTGAACATTTATTTGCTGACAATTGTTTCTTCCAGAGGGAAGTCTGGATTCATCGGAGCATAAGGAATGTCGAAACATGTTACTAAAATACTAGTCATTTAGAACATTTAGGGTACATAATTGTTGTTAGTGTCATAGGTATCATGTGGAGAGTCAGGAGTTAAAAACATGTTCTGCTTGAGAGAACACAATTACAGGCAGTACTGGTTGAAAGTGTAAGAGGTATAAGTGAAAAGCACAAGCAAAGAAAAAAATATATATATATATATTTATATATATATATATATATTTATATATATATATATTTATATATGCGAAATTATTATTATGTCTGTGAATATATATATATATATATATATATATATATATATATATATATATATATATATTCGAAAAGTAAACAGAAAACAACAAAGCAAATGATACGGTGTGGCTATGTATCTGTCTGTTATATATATATAAACACACAGATCTACCAACTCATAATATTATAATATTATAAAATTAAATCAAATCATTTAACACTACAAGTGAAGTCATTCTTTTCCTTTTTTTTCAAATATATATATATATATAATATATAAGATCAAAAGATGGTTAAATGAGTTCTATGTATTTTATTATGCGCATTTCAAAAACAAATATCATCATGCAATAACATTTGTGTTTTCATCAGATAAAATAGGAGGACATGATATGAAGGTTAAAAACACTTATATATATATATAACACTTATATATATATATAATGTATTCACTTTCTGTTGCTTCACCATTTTGTTTGTTTACACTCGTGTCCCCTTTAATTACGTGTCCTAACGACTTTTTTTAGCCGTTGCTCGCACCAACCGGAGGTATATGGTCTTTAAAACGATGAAATACCAATGATGGTTGGAAGATCACTGATGAAGGACTAACTTTATTCATATGTAACCCATTAGCAACCCGCAGTATGTTTTTCTCATATTTACACATATTTTTTCTCCGCTGTTACACGTCTATTTCGTTCTTACTGCTTCCTCTTTCTCTGTATCTTTACCCTCTCTAGCAGCCACTCTCTCTGTTAGCCTCTTCCTCACCCTTCACTCACTCATTCTCTGTTACTACCTCTCCTCCTCCTCCTTCTTCCCGTTTGACCTGTGCGTAATTCTTTTCTTTCGCACCCTTGGTCTTGCAGGTCGCTTTTTTTCTCTCTCTCTCGTCTACGATTTCACAGAACTTACGTTCACCGAAATCACAGACTAGATCCCTTCTTCCTCCCGTTGGACCTGTACGGAATTCCTTCCTTGCTTACATTCCAACCAGGTTTGATGGTCTTTATTCTCTCTCGTTCACGATTTCACCGAATTTAAATTCATAGAAATTCGGGACTTGACTCCTTCTTCCTCACTTTCTGTTGCTTCACCATTTTGTTTGTTTACACTCGTGTCCCCTTTAATTACGTGTCCCAACGACTTTTTTTAGCCGTTGCTCGCACCAACCGGAGATATATGGTCTTTAAAGCGATGAAATACCAATGATGGTTGGAAGATCACTGATGAAGGACTAACTTTATTCATATATATATATGTGTATATATATGTATATATATATATATATATATATATATATATATATATATATATATATATATAAATATATATATATATATATATATATATATATATATATATATATATATATATATATATATATATACATACATATATATATATACACACATATGTGTATATATATATATATATATATATGCGAAAAGTAAACAAAAGGCAACAGTTTTGGGGGTAATGTTGTTTCTGTTTTATCGAGAGTACTTTTCGTAATATGTGTTCAGTGTTATTATTATAGGGGTTGTTTCTGTCTTCAACGTCCACATTCCGGTTATTTCTATCTCTAGAGCTTTATATTTGGATAGTTTCTCCATTTCCTTGATAAATATAGTATCACCTATGGAGTTTGATATATCAATTAGAAAACATTTTTTCTTTGTGGTGTTTGATGATAAAATCCGGTCGGTTGTCTTTGATCTCTTTGTCCCCTGTGTATTGGCATATCCCAGTTTCATTCTCTTATACCTTTCTGTGGATGTGTAAGTACCAGCTTTTTTCTGCTGGTATTTCGTAGTTTTGGCATAACTGCCACTGTTACATGTCTGCCATGTCTGTCAATATATTCCTTTTGGAGTAAGACTTGGCAGCAGGAGATAATGTAGTTAATTGTTTCTTCCCCATCTCCATATATTCTGAAGTTACTTATTGTGATCTGCTTCATTACGTAATTCTATCTGTTTCTGGCAAGGAGGCTTTGAACTTATACTGCAATAAGAAATCCTCAGTCCTGGCTATTAGTCTAGTGCTTCGTAGCCAGTTTTGTGAGTCTTGCTTCTCAACATACTCTCTATTCGGCTTTATTGAGTATTGGTCATGTAAGGGTTTTTACTTCCATCACCTTACCATAGTAGTCAGGAGATCTTTTTTCAATTTAGATTTTATGTTTTTCATAATTTCTGTTGTTTGTTATTCATTTTCATTTTCCTCTCAATTATCTGTCTATCCAACTTCTGTTTGGAATTTGTTGGCTTTGTATTAACTTTCCTTTGTTCTGCATTAGATAGTTTTGTAGTCCTACAGCAGTTATTTCATAATAGTTTTCTAGTTGTATAAGGTCTCTTTCTCATTGTGTTCGTAATTATTATAGTGGGTTGTTGACATTCTGAGTTCAAATTCCGTCGAAGTTTTGCTTTGCCTTTCATCTTTACGGGGTCCGTATAGTAAGGTACCAATAAAGCACTGGCGTCGATTTAATCGTAGTATTTGTAGTATTTGATGGTCAGATCGAATACTTCTAAAGCAGTTAAATGTATCCACATCTTTGACAGATTTTCCTCTACTTCCTATTGGTTAGGATGTAGTCAATCTGAGATTTACTTCTATTCATATCCGATGGATACGTCCAGAGCTTTCCTCGTTTCTTCTCATATGAGGCATTAAGGATGAGTATGTTACATTCATGTGCATGCTCAAGTAGATTTTAATTTTTTATTGATGATTTCATGATTGTGTTTTTCAATATCCTTTCCAATATCAGCGTTGTAGTCCCAAAGACTTACTATCGTATTGTGTTAGGTGATGCAGTGGACGACAGCATTGACAGCTTCACCATTGCCGTTGACTGGGACATAATGATGTTGCCGGATTCCTGTGGTTTATATCAGCAATTAGCTTTCATAATTTGTTCGTAAATAATATCCCAACACCTCTTTCACCTACATTACAATCATGTCTCCATTTACTAGTGGTGATTAAGATGGAATTGTCCAGGATATTCATCAGTATCTTCTCTTCTGTTTCCACACGATGGTGGCCTACGACTTCCAGGATATCACACTGGTAGTTTTAAAATTTTCTTATGAGTTCTTCGGTCTTTCCGTCCAACAATACAGTTCATGGTTGAAACACTGATTAGCTTCTTGCAACTGAGATATCTGCTCCGTTTATATCCGCTTACATTCGATGCAGTCCTCTCGAATTTAATGTTGCTTCTTCGTCGGTTCATTGAGAACTAGTAGAAAAAACTGGAGCAATAGCATTAGTGCTGTTAACGTGTTCCAACATGGTGACTCTTGATTGCGCATTGAAACATGCATCCGGCTTTATCGTTGAATAGAAAGATCAGTGTATCAACGCTAGCCCAACACAAAAATCACCACTATAATCTCTAGTTCAAAGTAGTATTAAATCTAATGAGATAAGATTAAGGGGTCAACTTAAGTGATACGATACTTAACTGAACAATATATGGTTTCTTCTTTCATTAATCTGAAACTTATCTTTAATTGTTGATAGCGAAAGATAAGATCAGTTTTACCCTCGCAAATTTTTTCCAGTCAACTTTTTATCAATTAACATCTTGGTAGTTATCTCCCTTTCCGCTTTTGATAATAATTATAATTACGCCTAATTATTTTTTTTCTTAGCAGTTACAGTTTTAATTGATTAAACATTTTTCGCTGATCACCTTACGTACGGAAGTTCGACGTTACCAATATGTTCTTTAAGTAAAATACACCTTTGTCATTGCTTTAAGTTGTGTAATCAGAGAATTATTTCACATAAAAAGGTTTTATATATCACATGTTCTATGGTGTTGGCCCATTGAGTGGACTAAGCCCTGCTAATCAAAATTCCCACCGACGAGAAGTCCCTGTATTTGCTATATTATAGCATTTAAATCATAGATATTCGAATATACTACAGGCATTATGAGCCTATATCTTTACCAAACATAAAAATACAAATGTCATACCCTTTATTTATTCGCTCGTTTAGATGTTTCGAGAGAAATTCAAATATTTTAAATAGTTAAAATAGATCACCCTGATATTTTGAAATATACAACAAATGAAAACATCCCAGCGACCAGATATTCCAAATGTATCTCTCAGTAACATTACACATGATAGATATTAGAATACTTCATTAGTATTACCATAGATATTGAATGAATGCTTTGCAGCATAGAGTCCTTTACGTTCTGAGTTCAAATCCCGCCGAAGTTAGCTTTGCTTTTCATCCTTACGGGGTCGTTAAAATAAAGTACCAGTCACGCACTTGGATCGATTTGATCGACTTTTCCTCTCCCCCTAAATTGCTGGCCTTGTACCAAATGTAGAAACAATTATTGCCATCTCCATAGAAGCATGAATTAGTGTCATAGTAATTCTATACTTTATATCGTTCTTTAATCTCGGTAGTATAAATACGGGTATTACACAACTCTGTGAGTATAAATCTTCTTTAATGTCAGATGTTGGACATATTTTGTAGCCCTGTGTCAACGTGCTTCCAATAAAGGTGGACCATGAGGGATTACTCTTCATTCCCTGACGAGAGGAAATAAAACAAATTATTACATAAATAACCTAGTTACCAGCTTCCACGGAAAATACGACAATAATACTAATATGAAATATATTGATAAAAATAGGCAATAATCATAATATTAACATAGCAAAAGCGATACGTATATTTATCAAAGAATTGATAATGATAGTGTTGATGATTAAAAGTAAATTATCTCTGATAGAGGTCACACACATCAAAGACTCATCCATTATTAGAGATATAGTAGGGTGGTGGATTGGCAGTATAGGTAGAGGGTCGGACGCCATGCTTTGCAGCAAAGAGTTACGGCCCTTTGTGGTCTGAGTTCAAATCACGCCAATGTTAACTTTGCCTTTCATCCTTACGGGGTCGATAAAATAAAGTACCAGTAATACACTGGGATAATTGCTGGCCTTGTGCCAAAAGTAGAAACAATTATTAGAGATATAGTAATTTATAAATGAATTATATTCACTGTAAGATTAAATAAATTAACTAACACTATTATTAAATAGTACATAGATATATAGCTAAGGTGAGATCCCTCAGAGATAGAGATAGTTTAACTAATGATGCTGATATAATAATGATTAAAATATTATCATAGTATTCACATCCGAAGAAAAAATCAAGTTTAGGTCGACCACTGAGCTTCCAATATGAACAGACTTTTTATTTATCTTAATTCAATAGTTTCAAGGATTGTAAAATTTGAGCTATTTAAAACGTTGTTACGTGGGAACGGGTGAATGTATAAATGTGCATCGATTATATATATATATATATATATATATATATATATATAAAGAAGAAATTAAAAGATAGTTAAAAAAGTTCCATATATTTTATTATGCGCATTTCGAAAACAACATCATCCTGGGACAAAAATTGTGTTCTCATCAGATAAAATTAGGTAAAAGGATATAAGGCCTAAAAACACTTGTGAACAAAAAAGTGTCCAGTCAACATATGACAAAAATATAAGAGAAGAGAAAAAAATAGGAAAAATGAAGAAAAGGAAAGATGAAGGGAAAAGGAAAAAAGAAATAGAAGAGAGGAAAAAGAAAGAAAGAAGGAGAGAGAAAGAGAAAGAGGAAGAGAGATACTTTTGCTCGGGAACGCTGTCAAAAATGAAAAAACAGCTGTGAATAACGGGTAAAAAAATATTATAATAAAAATAAATAAATAAATAAATTGATGAGGTGAATGTGCTAATATACAAATATTAGATGTCTAGAATAAAGAAACTGGGTATATTATTTAATATTGAGTTTGAATACTAAAAATTGGATTAAGAAGTGTAAAAATGTATTAATAAAATAAAAATAAAATAAAATAAAATAAAATAAAATAAAATAAAATAAAATAAAAATTAAATTAAAAATAATTATAATAATTATAAAAAAAGGTTTTTTTTTAAATTAAATAAAATAAAATAAAAAATAAAATAAAATAAGATAGACTAGAATAAAAAATAAAAATATGAATAGCCTGTCTGTGTCAAAATTAAAAATTACTATTAAAAATGTTATATATGTGGGTATAGTATTTGATTATTATTTTATATCAACAACTTTGCTTTCATCCTTACGGGGTCGATAAAATAAAGTACCAGTAATGCACTGGGTAATTGCTGGCCTTGTGCCAAAAGTAGAAACAATTATTTTATATCAACAAGTAAATAAAGGAAATTGCTAGAAAGGTTTATAAATGTAGAAAGACATATGACGTCATAGATTGTTTACAAAATCTACGAAGGTTTGAACGAAAAAATTTACGTCAATAGAGAAAGAAGGTGAAAGGCTTAAAAATGCAGAGAAAAGGGGATTAATACATTGTAGAATATAATGAAATATGTGAGAAAAAATGTGTGAAAAGCTATATGTGTAAAAATATATGTGTAAAAATATATATGTGTAAAAAAGTGTTAACCGTTATTCGTAGAATAAGTAATAGGACATGAGCTGTATACTTTGTGAAAGGTCTTAAAAGATTTATGAATGCAGAGACCAAATAAGTCCGTACGTCTATTTATTAAAGAGTTGAAATTCGAGATAATGGTAAATTTTTCAGCTAGACATAAACCCTCGATATAGAAGCATTGGAGTAAGGTGTTGAACTCACGATTGAAATGTCATGTGTTCGATTCCTGGGGGGGGGGGGGGTGTTTCGTTCTTGAGCAAAACACTTCATTTCACATCGCTCCAGTTGAAAATGAGTACCAGCAATAGCTGGCGGTTTAACCCTACGATTGACTGGCGCCCTGTCCAATAGGGAGTCTTGTACTCTCAGTCGCTTCACGCCACGAAACCAAGATAAGCACCAGTCTAACGAGTCTTAAATGGCTTAAGACAGACTTTAGACTACGTCACAAATACAAGATAGTACAGGATTGGCAGTGTCGGTAGAGGGTCGGACGCCATGCTTTGCAGCAAAGAGTTACGGCTCTTTATGGTCTGAGTTCAAATCCCGCTGAGGTTAACTTGCCTTTCATCCTTACGGGGTCGATAAAATAAAGTACCAGTAATACACTGGAATAATTGCTGGCCTTGTACTAAAAGTAGAAACAATTATTACATTTAAAATACCTTTGGATACGGAAGGTGGACAGGACCGTACCTTATGGATGCCAAGGGAGTCCATTAACCACTACTCAAAAGAACCGCCAGTCACCAATTCCTTCATTTTAGGAAATGTTGAGACTAGCTAGAAGTGTAAACAACTGGTTGACTTAAGAAGCATCGACAAACTTAGAAATTTGAAGTGTAGTTTTTCGAACATAAAGGACATTAACAATAGTCGATGACTGAAGATGATAGTTGAGAAATCGTGTAAAGAACCCTTGGAGACGAGGAAATATGGTTAGAGGCACCTGCAATCTTGCATCTCTTATATGCCAGGTTTTACTTATCTGATTACATCATCCTAAGATAATATTTCAACTTCAAATACTTCATTATATAATTTCCAAAAGTCTTTTCACATAGTAAGCATATATGTGTTGTTTCATCGAAGAAATAAAAGCAAGTTTCAAATTTTTTGTTTGTTTTTGTTTTTGCTTTTTCGTTTTTTGTTTTTTTGCTTTTTTGTTTTTTAGGGTATTGTCGACACGTTGACAATATTTCAGTTTTTATACATTCGGTCATGTTGTGCCCCCGCAATAACCATAATTGTGTAAAGCTCCCTTACATGAACCGAAATCTATAATGATGGTCGTTGAGCCATCTGTTTGTTGTTTTGTAGTACAAAGCTTAAGTTATCATGCCGCTTTAGAATCAAACAAACGAAAGAAGCAAACATTGTAAGAATAATAAAACAAGCCTCTGAGAGGAGATCTTACAACAAATGTTGGTTTTTATCTCAGAAAATAGAGGTGAAAGAATTGCATTAGAAAGTACAACGAATACGAACTGTTTCATATTAAATATTATATTTAGGTTATTAAAAATATTTGCCGCATCTGATTTCATGATGGGAATATTCAGAAGATAAGAATTATGCAAATATTCTCAACATGAAAGATGATTTTATTGAAAATATTACATCTAGAAAGAAATTATTACATGCTAAAGATTGGGAAGGGGATTGTAAGTTAGAGAGATGTATAAGATGTGGACGGGGAAAGAAAGCGACAGAAGGTGATTTTATAAAATGTAGGAAAATTACATAGTGACATAAAAGTAAGCAGGGTGTGAGTGGAGTAATATAGAGATGGACTTAGAACTAGGGGAACAGAGGTTATAAGAAACATTAACAAAATATAGAGAGGAATGCCTATAAACAAAGTGGATGATAAGAATATTATACATAATTTGAAAGATATTCATGGAGAATGAGATATTCAGATGTGTATATATACTGAGAAGGAGCGAAAGGTGGGTGAAATAGATAGATAGATAAATAGATAGATAGATAGATAGATAGATAGATAGATAGATAGATAGATAGATAGATAGATAGATAGATAGATAGATAGATAGATAGATAGATAGATAGATAGATAGATGTTAATGGGGGTAATAACAAAGAGAAAGTACTAACAAAGCAGTAAAAAAAGGCAGAAGAAAACAGAAACGATAACATTGCTACTGCGAAAAATAAGAAAAGAGAGAATGCAGAGCCAAGAATAAGGAAAGAGAGAATGCAAAGGCAGATGGAAAACATAGAAAAGGAGAGTTTATCGTATAAGTGAGATGAATAAAGAGAGGCAACTGGTTCATTTGAGAACGAGAGAGCAATGAAAAGCCGAACTATTTTTATTACTAGTTGCTTAACTTTTATAGGTAATATATTAAGTAACATGTATCTTGAGGAGATTGACGGAACTATGATTGTATATGCGAAGGAGCAAAAGCGTTAAGGTAAGTTGCTCTGTTTGCTTTGTTAGAAATTCATTATAGTTCTTCTTGTATTGATGTTACCTTTCACAGTATTCTTGTTGTTGTTGTTGTTGTTGATGTTATCCTCGTTGTTAGGTTATTGCTAGATTTTGGCTTTATTGTTTGTGTTCGTCTGCCTGTTTTTGTGTGCTCATTTATTTTCAACTGTTCCCGTTCTGAAAAAAGATATGAACGGGAAAGCATTTTGTTTGAAGTAGTTTGATATAAAAGGGAGAGACACAATGAAGGAGAAAGAGAGGGAGACAAGTTCAGATGGTTGAGAGACGTATAGACAGAGAGAGAGAGAAAGAGAGAGAGATAAGGAGAGAGAGAGACAGAGAAAGACGGGGTGAGAGAGAAAGAGAGAGAGAGGGGGGGGTAAAGGAGTGGGACAAAATGTAAGAAATAAGAGCTGCATCTAGCATCTATTAGAGTAAAGAAAACAAATGGTTCTGTAGGTGGTGGCGGCGGTGGTGTGAGTGAGGGGTCGTTGGCGAACTTTCTGACGGCGGCGGTGGTGAGAGTGAGGGGGCGTTGGCGAACTTTCTGACGGCGGCGGTGGTGAGAGTGAGGGGGCGTTGGCGAACTTTCTGACACACGATGACAGAGAAGGAAAAAATATCTTAGCAGGGTCGTTTGTTTCACGAGAAAATAATTGGAAAACTCTTAAAGGTCGTTATCCGTCCATTGTATTATGTGTGTGTGTGGAATTGTGTGCGCGTAAGTGTATGCGTGTGTGTGCATATGCATGTGAATGTGTGTATCTGAATGTATGTATAGATAGATACATAAATAGATCGATATAGATGTATTTTATATATAACTACATACATATATATACGTATACATACATTTATGAATATATATATAGATATATGTATATATATATATATATAGAGAGAGAGAGAGAGAGAGAGAGAGAGAGAAACTGTGAGGAAGAGAGATAGATAGAAAGATATATAGATAGATGGATAGATATATGTATGTATATACACACACATTATATATATATATATATGTGTGTGTGTGTGTGTGTGTGTGTATGTGCGTGTGTACATACATACATATATATATATATATATATATATGTATATATATACACATAATATATATATACATATAGATGCATATATATATATATATATACATTTATATATATACTTATACATGATATACAGTACAGTAAATATTAGCGAAGGCGATATGAAGTTGTGCATAATTTTAATCAGCTATTTTATATGTTTTGCTGGGTTCGATGATTATGTGATGTGATCGCCACGCAACTGTCGGTCCGTGTTCATCAGATAGCATTCAGTGATAAGGACAAGCAACACCTAAAATTTATCAATACGACGGCTGGCATAGAGCCTGTTTCCATTTAGCTGGCCGGTACATGTCGTCGAGTGCTTTATTCTAATGGCTTCACCGATAACTGATTGGAGTGTGGATTGCACAGCTCTAGTCGGTTAACACCTTATAAAAATGATGCAGACATTTTTATTACCCAAAATTTATTAACCAGAGCTTGGTTTTTTTTTTGGGGGGGGGGGGGGGTTTACAAGCATTCTCCAAATCTTATATCGATTTCCTGGTGAGATTTTAATGTTATGTGATTGCAAATATTTTATTGATTTGATAGATTAATTAATTAATTTGCAAATCCTTATTTCTATATTTTCGTAGTTTTATTTCATTAAAATTGAAACGAACGTTAAAGTAATAAAATAATTTGAAGTGTTATCTTTGATTTTTTGGCCAATTAAAATTATATTCATATATATATATATATATATATGAATATGAGAGAGAGAGAGAGAGGGAGAGAGAGAGAGAGAGAGAGAGAGAGAGAGAGAGAGAGAGAGAGAATCTGTGGTGCTGAGGCCGAGGAAACCACTAACCATAGGAGTACTACATACATGGGGAGATACAGAGTGGGTATAGAGATATGTAAAATCCAGACCGCGGCGCCAAGCGGTTTCTCGTTCTGTGTTCAGCTGAACAAACAAATCGAAACCGCTTGGTTTATATCCCTCTCTCTCTCTCACTCTCTCACTCTCACTCTCTCTCTCTCTATCTATCTATCTATCTCTATCTCTCTCTCTATCACTCTCTCTCTCTCTGTATATGTGTGTGAACATAGTTATAGATACAGAAATATATATATACATATATATTTATATAACAGTAAATATAGCGAACGCCATATGAAGTTGTGTATAAATTTCTTTAATTAGCTAGTATATATATTTCCTGGGTTCGACGAATATGTGGTGCGTTTTCACCCATCTAACAGCCTAAGTTCATCAGATACCAATAATAATATATAAAGCAAGCAACTCCTAAGATTTTCTATAAGCGGGATCGGCATTTTGCCTGTTACCATTGAGTTATCCCTATCTCTAACACTAATACTTATAAAATAGTAATAAAATATGATGAAAAAATTACAGAATATAAAATAATATAGAATAAATTAATGTAAAATATCACTTAAAAATCGTGAAATGAATAAATTGCGATGGTACTAAAAGTAAATAAAACTGTACCTATAATAAACCAACCTAAGATATAGTACAAAGCTAACTACATATAAAATAAAAATATATAGGAGAGGTATCACATAAAGAAATATGAATCGAGAAATAACGCAGATACTGAGGTGAAAATAGAAGAGTTTATAGCGTTTATAGAGATTTTTGAGACTTTGCTGGTTGGTGTGTAGCAAGAGAGTGCGGGGGGGGGGGGACAAAGTGTTGGGGAAATGTGTGTGTATAGCAGCAATAATTACAGAGCTGGTACAACGGAATGTATGAATACAGATGTTATCATATCTTACTAACAGCCGTACATTCTATCAAGAGGAAAGCTTTACCAACAAAAATGAAAATTGTAGTTTAATACATGGCTATATGTAGCTAAATATCTCAGTCGCTCTGTTGCTGTGTGTCAATGTGTGTGTGCTTTATGTGTGAGGTGAGTGTATATATTTGTGTTTGTGTACGTGAGCAACAGAAACTAGAACATAAGATATAATAGGTATTGTTGTCACTTAACTATACATGCGTTTGTGTTTTGTACATATAGTTATGTATAATAAATAGGTGTGTTTGTATTGTTATATATATGCATGTATATATGCATAAAACCAATAATATATATATATATATATATATATATATATATATATATATATATATATATATATATATATATTTGTCTACATAAGTACGTATACGTGTGTGTGTGTGTGTGTGTGCGTACATATAGCTATACATATATTTGTGTGTACATATAGTTATATATATATATATATATATATATATATATATATATATATATATATATATATATATATATATATATGTATATATATATACACATACATATATATATATATATATATATATATATATATATATATATATATATATATATACATATATATATATATATATATATATATATATATATATATATATATATATATATATATATATATATATGTATGTATCGTTGTGTTTAGATACATTATAAACAACTTTTAATCCTAAGCCTAATCCTTTCGCTTAAATATGGCTGCCAACATTTCAATGGATTCAATCACACTGACTAAAGATCTTCATTGCAAGAAGCGACAAAAACAAATTTGCCATTTTAACAACATCATAATCCCCCTAATTTTGAACTAATCCACTCTATTTTTCTCCTTCTTTCTATCATTTGATTTCTTTTCTTTTCTTTTCAGAGTTGATTTTGTTTGTTTGTTGCTATAAATGGGTGCTTTATTTGTTTATGAGTGTATATGTATGTATGTACGTTTGTGTCTAAGTGTATGTATTCGTCGTGTGCATGCCTATATGTATACTCTCTCTGTGTGAATGTGAATGTATTTTTGAGACTATTGATAGCTCTGTTGCTTAATCATTTAACTTGTTAAATACAGTGAAAATCTCTATGACAAGATTAATTTATATGAGAGGATTAGTTACTATTAACTTCAGTTTCGTATAATATGTTAGCTAAACGATTCAACAACGAACTCCAATATTTGTAGCAGTATTAAGTTCCCTTGTTTTGTATTCTGAGTTCAAATTATTCAAGCATCGATACTTCTTTAACTTCACTCCAGTAAAAGCTTATTCTTGTTGTTTTTATGCCTAAAGCAAGCAAACCTGAAGTGAAAGGGCATTTCTAGCAATAAAAACATGAAATGAAACCAAAACAAGTCACACCCGTGGGGGTGTTTATCGCAGGAACTAATGACGAGATTCACTTGAAGTCGTCTTTCTAGAGGATGCTGTGTGACCAAAAAAGATGGTATGAAATTTTTAGAAAGAATTGCACCGAACACGAAGTCTTGGCACTATATGTAGATGTTTGCTTTTGCTCAGAACTGAAGGAGCTCAAAGAAGAAGTAACATTAACACATGTATCATGGTTTAATTGACTAAAACTATCATTCCAAAACAATACTGGATTTATACCTTTGTCAGAAATTAATTTTACTACGACAACATCTCTTCTCAAATAAAACCCACATTAGAATAAAATTCCAATTATCAAAGCGAAAAAATGTCCTAATGTCTTCGTGTTGCTGTTGTTGTTCTCCTTTCGAAATAACATGTTTTTTTAAAGAAATCGGATAAAAGGACCGTAATAGAGAATGGAATAACCAAGAAAGAAGTGGGGGTTTCATTATAAAGGGTGAGAAATCGGAAGGAAGTCGGAGAAAAAATATTTAATGAAATATTTAATGAAATAATAATATAGATTGAATAATACATTGACATGAGCAAAACAATCAGTTTTATATAACTAACGAAGGGAATTGGAATATGGTAGAATAGAGATGTGAAGATATGTATCAAAATAGGTCAATAGAATCAGTAGGATAAATGAAGTGACCAGATTTAGCAAATACATACACAAAAACATATATATGCCAGCAACGTAGATAATAGACACATGCACACACACACACAGACCCGCACACATAGATACATACATACAAACATTACATACATACATACATACATACATTATATACATTACATACATACATACATACATACATACATACATACATACATACATACATACATACATACATACATACATACATACATACATACATAATCGAAGAAATAATAATAATAATCGAAGAAATTTGACACCACGTGTACCATCCGAGTCTACCTCGACTATTGTGGAAAATACTATCGATAATAATCAAAAGTATAAACAATTGAAAATTTCCTCAACGAAATGTTCCAGAGAGAAATTAATTCATGTATGAATATTTCTCTTGTTGAACGTTTTAAAACAACAATATTTAATAAAAAAACAGAATACCGAAATATTACGTGTTATTGACGAAATAGGGGATGAATATTTACGACGGATAAAAACCCCAACATTTTGGCAAATCAACACCTGTTTATATGCCTTAGCAACGACATTATCTTGGTGATAGCAGAGATATTAACAAGAACAGAACACCACCAAAAATACCATGATATATAACTAAAATAGAAAAAAAGATTGCTGACCTACGAAAAACCATAGGATATGTGACAATGCTCCTTACATCCAAACAAACACAAAAAACTCACTCCTCACCAACAAAGAGTGAAAAATAAAATAGAGACGATGTTTGGTAACAGTAGAACCAGAACTCTTCAATATAAGCTGATCACCCTCAAACAAGAATTGAGAGCTGTTAGCGAAAAACGCCGATACTGAAAAAGGTAGATGAGAGAAAAGTGCTTAATAAAAGATTCAGACGAAACCAAACATCACTCTATAGATATATGAAGAACAAAATATTAAGTGTCACTGAGGCCCCATCCCAGAAAGACATAGATTCCTTTTGGGGTGAAAAGAAGAATTTCAACCAAGATGCAGTGTGGCTAAGAGAAATCCGAAAGAACTATTGCTCCTACACTACAACAAACGAAATAAGTGAGGGTACCCTTGAGACTATGATAGGAAAACTCCAAGATAAGAAAACACCAGGAAGAGACATGATTGTCGGCTACTGGTACAAAAGAACTGATATTCTATCGGAGGTATCTTACTGACCTCTACCAACAAGTTCTTAAGGGAGATACACTTATACCAGAATGGTTGACATTAGCACAAACATTACTGGTCCCCAAGAACAAAGACACTCACTTGGCAAAAAACTACCGACCCATTGCATGTCAGAACCTGATGTATAACATGTATACAGCCTGCCTGAACCTATTCCTCCAAGATCACTGTGAAAATAATAACCTCATCACAGATGAACAAGCAGCTGGAAAGAAAGGGGTTTGGGGATGTGCTAAACAACTCCTAATCAACAAAACTGCGATGTCGGAGGTGCGTCAACTTAGGAGGAATATGGCTACAGTCTGGCTGGACTACAAGAAAGCTTTCGATTCTGTTCCCCACTTTTGGATGATAGAAGCCCTCCAACTTGCTGAAAGTCCCAGACATTATTGTCAGAGCCATAGAGAGGCTGTCTTTTTGGGGGCTACTATCCTAAGGTTAAAGACAGAGAGGGAGGACTCTATTTTCACTGATAAAATAAAGTATCGCTGGGGTATATTTCAGGGGGACAGTCTCTCTGTGACATTATTCATCTTGTAATTAAACCCCTTGTCCTTTCTGCTCAAGAAATGTGAGGGATACATCATTGGCTCACAGGAGGACAGAAATACGAACCTAACCCATAATTTCTTTGTGGACGATCTGAAACTCTATGCCAAGAACATGGATGGGATGAAGAAAAATCTTGACCTGGTTACAACGTTCTCAATGGATATAGGAATGGAGTTTGGCCAAGATAAATGCTCATACATGACTGTAAATCGTGGAAAAACAACTACCTAATCTAGCAACATTATCATCAATTACCTAACTGTTTCACCGATATCTGATGAGGACTGCTACAGATACCTGGGGATAGATGAGAACATATCATATAATGGTATCTGTAATAACGAACGCGTAACCATGGAATACTACACCCGATTAAGAAACATTTGGTCATCGGAACTCTCTGCGCAAAACAAAACAATGGCTCACAATGTGTTTGCTATGCCTGTCCTAACACCAACGTTTGGAATACTCAATTGGACGATAGACGAAATCCGAGCAGTTGATGTTGGAACTCGAAAAATACTAAACAGCACCGGTAACTTCCACATCAACAGTGACATAGACCACCTTTACTTGAAACATAAGGCAGAGGCCTAACATCAGTCCAGACAGCATTTGAATGTCGCATCATATCCCTCCGACATCTACGAAGCACGAAGCGTAGGACCCGTCTCTCGAGCAAGTATATCAGCATGAAACAGATAAGATTATGAGAGTTGGGAAGGAACTCCTCGAGACATATTCCCTGTGTGATAATCAAAAACTCACATCCAGGGAAGTCGCTCAGCAGTATCGCAGTGAATCCATGGATGAAAAACTGCATGCTTATCAGCAAAAAAGCATGAATGGATATGTTGCCAGGAAGCTCCAGAGTGAGAGTAACATAGATAAGGAAAGTAGTCTATCTTTGACCAACAACCGCTATATTGGCTCCCACTTTGAAGGATACACTTTTGCAATCCAAGAACAGGAGATTAACACGAAATACCTGATTCACAAAAGAGATAGGGATGCAGGCAAAACACCTAGATGTGATAACAAGTGCAGACTCTGCAGAACTAACATCGAGGATATCACCCATGTCATCAGCACCTGTCCAAAGATGTCATCGCGGTACTATCTACCTATGAGGCATGATGTAGTGGCCAGAACACTGTAAAATGCAGTTCGTAAAAAAGATAGCACTGATAATAAACACATTAAAAGCTACAGCAATGTGGAAGACATCCACGTACATAATATGAAAGAGTACTGGTGGAATGTTCCAGTAAAAACCGCAATAAAATGCAGGCATAACAGACCAGATATTATGATATGGGACAGGGAGATTACACCTTCAGATTTATGTCTGTGATTATTGGGGCACTGGGGTATGTTAGTAACTGCCTCAATACAAATCTTGAGAGCTAGGCTTCACAGGAACAGCAAGAACACAAATAGTTAGGAAATTACAAGTACAAAACAGTAAAAATATGTAAAAAATTCCAAAAGTTTTGCATCTAATAACTGCATATATACATGTACAGATACAAAGCATATACACATGCACACATACAACTCAAAACATACACATCCACACATACAATAACATCCATATCTACACATGCATACATAATCTACCTAGTTGATGTTGTGTAAATTCCAATGAGAGAGTCTTGTGTCTATGTTAGAAACCGAATCTCTCTCTATTGGAAAACCATTTGTGAAATTATAAAACCAGAAGAACATACATACATAGTCAGTCAACGCGATCAGTCGCATATTTTGGTGTGGGAGACTATTAATTAAATTTAAGATGAATACTATCTCCGACAGTAATGACACAACTACCAGTCATGTTGAATAACTGGATATTCTTCTAACTATATCACTGAAGACACCTTTTATTCGAATTCGTAGAGATATCCGACTAAATACGTAATTCATTTTACAAGGATTTGTTACAAACAGCATGGCTGAACACAACATCAACAACAACATCAGTGGAGTACCGAAGAAAAACGAGAAAGGTAAACAAAATTTATTCAGTTGTAGCTATAGAAGAAACCGAAATTATAAATCGCATTTCTCTTGGAGTTGCGAACTTAGTGATGATTTATTTAATTGTTATAAAATGGCAAAAAAACAATCCCTCCATTGGCTATATGAACAGAATGAAGTTACACTGGGACGAAATACAGCCAGAGCTAAATCACTTCACAGCGAAACAATTACGCCAACAAGCGACGTTTGTTGAACATAAAAATAAGATAAATATTATTAATTGTAAGTCCCACACAACAAATATGGAATCAACAACACGTGCTAGAGGTCACCATGCTACTAGACTTCCTAGTAGCCAGGTCAAACAGTGCCTTCAAACAACTATGCCTGTAAGAAATTTGACACCACGTGTACCATCTAAGTCTACCTCGAATTCTGGGGAAAACACTATCAATAATAAGAATAATCGAAGAAATTTGACACCACGTGTACCATCTACCTCGACTATTGTGGAAAAATACTATCGATAATGATAATAATCAAAAGTATAAACAATTGAAAATGTCCCTCAACGAAATGTTCCAGAGAGAAATTAATTCATGTATGAATATTTCTCTTGCTGAACGTTTTAAAACAACAATATTTAATAATAAAAAAACGAATAACATTAATATTACGTGTTATTGACGAAATAGGGGATGAATATTTACGACGGATAAAAACCCCAACACTTTGGCAAATCAACACCTGTTTACATGCCTTAGCAACGACAGTGAAGCATTATCTTGGTGATAGCAGAGATATTAACAAGAACAGAACACCACCAAAAATACCATGATATATAACTAAAATAGAAAAAAGATTGTCTATCTGCATGAAACAGATAAGATCATGAGAGTTGGAAAGAACTTCTCAAGAGATATTCCCTGTGTGATAATCAAAATCTCACACGCGGGGAAGTTGCTCAGCAGTATCGCAGTGAATCCATGGATGAAAAACTGCATGCTTATCAGCAAAAGATCATGCTTGGATATGTTGCCAGGAAGTCCAGAGTGAGATTAATATAGATAAGGAAAGTAGTGTATCTTGGACCAACAACCGCTATATTGGCTCCCACTTTGAAGGATACGCTTTTGCAATCCAAGAACAGGAAATCAACACGAAATACCTGATTCACAAAGGAAATAGGGATGCAGGCAAAACACCTAGACGTGATAACAAGTGCAGACTCTGCAGAACTAACATCGAGGATATCACCCATGTCATCAGCAGCTGTCCAAAGATGTCATCGCGGTACTATCTACCTATGAGGCATGATGTAGTGGCCAAATCACTGTACAATGCAATCCGTAAAAAAGATAGCCCGATAATAAACACATTAAAAGCTACAGAAATGTGGAAGACATCCATGTACATAATATGAAATGGTGGAATGTTCCAGTAAAAACCCCAATAAAATGCAGGCATAACAGACCAGATATTATGATATGGGACAGGGAGAAGAAGGCATGCACAGTAGTGGAAGTTAGCTGTCCAGTAGATGCCAATATAATATCAAAGATTAGCGAAAAGGAGAATATTTATGCAGAACTGATAGGAATCTGCAGATACTCCACCCTGATTATACCTTCAGATTTATGCCTGTGATTATTGGGGCACTGGGATATGTTAGTAACTGCCTCAATACAAATATTTAGAAGCTGGACTTCACAGGAACAGAAAGAACACAACTAGTTAGGAAATTACACGTACACTTCATTAATGGAACAGTAAAAATATGTAAAACATTCCAAACATTTTGCATCTAATAACTGCATATACACATGTACAGATACAAAGCAAATACACATGCACACATACAACTCAAAACATCCACATCCACACATACAATAACATCCATATCTACACATGCATGCAGACATGCATACATATCTACCTAGTTGATGTTCTGTAAATTCCAATGAAAGAGTATTGTGTCTATGTTAGAAACCGACTCTCTCTCTATTGGCAAAAATTTGTGAAATTATAAAACCATACATTATATACATACATTACATACATACATACACTACATACATACATTACATACATTACAAACACATACACTACATACATACATTATATACATACATTACATTACATACATACATTACATACATACATTACATACAAACATTTCATACATTACATACATTACATACAAACATTACATACATTACATACATTACATACATTACATACATTACATACATACATTACATACATTACATACAAACATTACATACATTACATACATACATTACATACATTACATACATTACATACAAACATTACATACATTACATACATTACAAACATTACATACATTACATACATACATTACATACATTACATACATTACATACATACATTACATACATTACAAACATTACATACATTACATACATACATTACATACATTACATACATTACATCCATACATTACATACATTACATACATACATTACATACATGCATTACATACATTACAAACATTACATACATTACATACATACATTACATACATTACATACATTACATACAAACATTACATACATTACATACATTACATACATACATTACATACATTACATACATTACATACATACATTACATACATTACATACATTACATACATACATTACATACATGCATTACATACATTACATACATTACATACATTACATACAAACATTACATACATTACATACATTACATACATACATTACATACATTACAAACATTACATACATACATTACATACATTACATACATTACATACATACATTACATACATGCATTACATACATTACAAACATTACATACATACATTACATACATTACATACATTACATACATACATTACATACATACATACATTACATACATTACATACATACATTTCATACATTACATACATTACAAACATTACATACATTACATACATTACAAACATTACATACATTACATACATACATTACATACATTACATACATTACATACATACATTACATACATTACATACATTACATACATTACATTACATACATTACATACATTACAAACATTACATACATACATTAGATACATTACAAACATTACATACATTACATACATACATTACATACATTACATACATTACAAACATTGCATACATAGCTATTATTATTGAAGCTACATGTTATTTACCCAACTGCCTGGACTAAAGTATGACTGACCATGAATTCTTGGAAAAAAATTGCAGCATTTTAATTCATAAGCCAAACATAGCCACGATATTTGAATCGTTCAAAATCTATAAAATATTCTTAAGGGTCAAATGAGGAACGATTGTATAAGAAACAACGAAAATTCCCGTCTAATTTTTCATTGTGTACTCAGAAGAATTAAATTATGGATAGGGTATGTTTATTTTGCCAGTGATAATCCTTCAAAAGATCTTCATACTACAAACGATGTTAGTTATGCTTTACTGGAAGGGGAAAGGTGAAGTAATTGTCGTGAATTCATTTCCATCTCGGATTAGAACCCGTTTCGTGACCTTACTTGTAAGTCTACAACGCTCGACACATATTACAAATAATATTTAAATCTGTTCAACGCATTATGGACTGAAATATTCCACTCAGGTTATCAAAGGTATTACTCGTTTAGCATTACAGCTAAATTATGGAAATTCAATATCATTAATAGTATATATATGTTTTGCATATTTACTTTCCTTTCATACATACTGATCAATTTGTACGTGCGATAATAAATGTAAATGTGTCTATATAGTGAAATCACTTTATACCTATCGAAATCTTTCATTTCATCTTTACTCGACCCAGCGGTAAAATTACTGAATTGATGTTTCCAATTGGTCAATCAGCCATTTATGTGTTGACGATCTAATGTTATAAACAGTTAGCTGGAATAGCAGTATATTAAAAATGTGATTCTATTAGGAAATGTGTATTTGTGTAATTCTTGGTGAGAGTGTAAGCATATAGGAATTTGTGAACGAGTATGTTTGTGTATATGTTTCTTATGTATATGTCTAACAGCTGTAGCTGTGCGTGGTTGTATTTTACTGACTGATAATATACGTCTGAATCGGACAAACAGGATGATGCAATGAAAAATAAAAGAATGAAATAATTCTACATAAATAAAATAAAACAGATAATTACGAATTATCAATGATAAAGATTCACAGTGATTTTTCTATTATCATATAACAAAACTCTAGAATCACTGTTTTTCATATAATTCGATCAGGGCTTCCTTAAAATGAATACGTAAATTGAAGACGGAATTGAAATAGATACTATTTGTAAAAAATACCATCTATAGTGGATTTACGGTGTGGAATTGGCAAAAACATTAGAATGTCGGAAAAATTATTTTGCAGTATTCGTTCCCGTTCGATATGTAAAAAAAACCAAGTGTCTTTGATCATTCTGACATCGATAAACAATTATATCTGTCGAAGGCAGTGGAAATGTAATAGTATTTGACAAAATGCTTTGTCATGTTTGTCATGCTTCTTTAGTTTCTAAGTGGCCTGACAGGCGTGACGAACTTGTCTGTATTTGGCTGAGAAGGCCTCTTACAACAAACGCAAGAAGGAAAGCAGCGGGAAACCACTTTAGTATTCTGCCACTAATATTTTATAAGAATATATAGCAGTAGAAGTTATTTACTGATCTGATGCTGTAGAAACACTACAGGAGAAGAGTAACGAATGAATTAATCGCCGCCATTTGGGACAAGAAAGAGATGTTGAATCGTTTTTGATTTAGTATGAGAAAAAAGAAAACATTCTTAACCCTTTCTTAGGATATACGAGATCGGTGGAAGAAAAGGGGGGAAGTTATCCTCCAAACAAAGATCTGGCCTGAAAACATGAAACAGAGAGGGTACTTCTAATGAGGCTGGTGGTGGTGTTAAACCAAGAACAGGCGTTGTCAGTCGAACAGAATTCCACACAAAAAAGTGGTGGTTAGAAAACTATGGTAGAATGTCATGTAGTGGAATTGAATTCAAAACTCCGGTGTTGTCACCTGCACAGGATTTCCTGTTCGACATTCGCTGGTTTCATAAATGCTGCTGTATATATATGCAAGGTAAGTTATATTTGTTGTTTACATTTAAATTTTAAAGTGTTTAACTCCGATACAAGGATATTTGACGAAATATTAGAGGTGTTTAAATATAAGTTTAGTCTCTTGCGGAATATAGATTACCTCACAAAATTAAAAACTGTATAGAATTTGATCCTGAGAGAATACATGTGAAATTTCAGAATAACAAAACTCATCACTTAGCCATTATAATATATATATATATATATATATATACAGAGAGAGAGAGGGAGAGAGGTTTGAGTATGTTTTGGTTGCTTACCGACACTTCAGTATGCAGGTTAGAGCACTCAACGAAGTGTGCAGGTGGGTCTGTTTCCGCCGGAGTATATACATACACACATATATATATATATATATATATATATATATATATATATATATATATATATATATGAATGAAAGGTTTAGAAATTATTGTAGTAAGAAGCCAACAGTATTTCATAAAATATAAGTGACTATAACGTCAAAATGGAAAAGTAGTTAACGTAAGATGTGGGAAAATAATTCAAACTCAATTAAAAAAGAATCAGGATATAGATTTATCCACAGAATTTAGTGAAATCCAGAGAAAAATCAATAGAGCCTTAACTCAGAATGAAATAAAGTTTAAAATACTCATCCTTCTATTTGGAAAAACTACAAAATGCTCTATATACATCTTAAAAAAGACTATTTCACGAAACTTTCAGTAGGGATGGTCACGGTTGGAATCGATCATCAGCAGAGCTCAAAGACACGATAACCAAAGTACCACTGTTTATAATATGCAAAAAAAGGGAATTTAAAAGCAGGCTAGTTCAACATCATGCGTAATTATGAAAATAAACGCACATGTAGAGACCGGGCTGGTGACGTCAGAATGAGACGAATGTCTACTTACATGAAACAACAGTCAAAAATATTCCGAAAAAAAACTCTACAATATAAGGAGTTTAGCAAAAAAGCAATATTATCGCATTTTTTTTTTTAAGACTGGGATTAGTCACAAATATATATATATATATATATATATATATATATATATATATATATATATATATATATATATATATATATATATATATATATATATATATATATATATATAGTTAAAAGAATAGAGGTGTAACACACAAATTATTATATATTGGTAAACGGAATAGAAAATGCTGACAAATTGTTCACAGTTGAAAAAAGGTTTAATTAGGAATAAAAGAGTATTAGTGATTGTATGGGTTAGTATTCAGTTGTGGTTTTAAGTTTTTAAGTTTTTACCGGTTGCGCATTTCTAAATGCTTTTCAAAAATAATTTTGAGATAGAGTGTCCGTGCTGTTTGCTCTGATCAGAGCAAACAGCACGGACACTCTATCTCAAAATTATTTTTGAAAAGCATTTAGAAATGCGCAACCGGTAAAAACTTAAAAACTTAAAACCACAACTGAATACTAACCCATACAATCACTAATACTCTTTTATTCCTAATTAAACCTTTTTTCAACTGTGAACAATTTGTCAGCATTTTCTATTCCGTTTACCAATATATATATATATATATATATATATATATATATATATATATATATATATATATATATATATATATTTATATATATATTTATATATCTATGTATATATAAAGAGGGAATGAAGTTTCAGTTCAACATATTTTATTCGTAATCACAGGTGACATATGTTTCGCAGATGACCGATTCGGAACTTTAATCGGTAAAATCAGCTCGACTCGACGATCGATTTGCTCGTCAAACGCCAAGAAGATTTGAATCGGAATATGTGACTGATTAAAGCTCCTACCTGGTCATTTGCAGAATATGTATATATATTTATATATATATATATATATATATATATACATATTTATATGTGTATGCACATATAGTTTATATGTGTGCATAATAAATATATACGTATAGAAATATTATGTTTAACGCGGCAAAATTCTGACAAAACCCACAAGGTTTTGTAAACAAAAATACTTAAATAATGAGACTATATTTATCTCGACTATCCATTTATTCTAGTATTTCTGATTTTCTTTGTTTTTAAATACTCAAATTTCAATTTAAATATCAAACTCATGGCTTATTGACAGCCATTTCATAACAACAATAGTTGAAATAACAATAATACAAATATGGGCGTTTATCTCTACTTTTGATATTTGTATATCTATCATCTATATTAGAATATACAGAGAAATAAAAGAAATATTAAATAGGAAAAACAAACAGAGGAACGGCCATCTGTTGGCATAGTGAAAATTATATAGATATGTATATGTTTATGTAAATATATATGTGTGTGTATGTGTGTATGTACATATGTATGTGTGTATGTGCGTGAGTGTGTGCGTGAGTGTGTATAAGACTAAAAAGCGGAGATGAAGCAACATTTCTTATTTCTCCTACACACGTTTCCGTGGTGATGCCCATTCTAGTTTCCTTCATAAAAGTCATGCATTCTACAAATGATTTTAGTGGTACCGACAGTCACCCTTACATAAACCATCCTGGCGACCCTGGCACACATGCGTGCCATTAAGAAGAAAGATTTAGAATAAAGAAATAAATACAAAAACAAAGAAAATATTAAAAACAAAAAGATTTAAATAATATAGTTTAACAGGAGCATATATTCGAGAGGGTGATGGAAAGAAGAAAGGTGTTGAGGTAAGAAAAAACATGATTTAACGTTAGACTTCTGATAACAATGAAAATAATCTATATATATAAAACTGTGGTTGTCTGTCTGTCTATCGATTTTTGGCACACATCTCCTCTTAGAATCTCTCACGGAATTGCACCGAAATTGCTATACTTCTACATTGAGCCCTAGCGAAGACATCGGAAAAAAAATAATTTCAAATTGACCCACCCTATGTGACGAAATCGAATATAATGTATCGATTTTTGAGCGTAAGTGATCAGTTATTTCCCTTTGTTCTGTTTACATTGAGCGTCTTACGTAAACAATTACGCTGGCTTTAACAGTTGTCGAGCCAGCAAAATATTGACCTGCAAAATTCATCAGTTCGAACACTAAGCTTCCGTTTTGCTTCATTTCCATTTAAAAGCATTTTAAAACAATATTTTTACTTGAAAACAAGTCTATTTAAAGACTACGTAAAACAAGCAAATATTTCGTCGTTAGGCGTGCAGACAGACAGTCGTGCAGACAGACAGTCGTGCAGAGAGGTGATATACGCGTGCAGACAGACAGTCGTGCAGAGAGGTGATATAGGCGTGCAGACAGACAGTCGTGCAGAGAGGTGATATAGGCGTGCAGACAGACATAACTGATAATTTGGTTACGCTAATGTTTTTCTCTGCGTTGCAGTGTTTACATTTTCGATCTTTGTTAATAAATAACCAGTGCAGTTTTTATCCCCAGCATTCTCTTTTGTTATAACATTCGGGTTATCGTTATGTTTTCTTAACTTCATAAGGCATATTGTTGGTTGAGGGAATATTAATCAAAAACACCACATGCAAGTCTGTACAGTAGACACTACAGTTTTTAAGCCAAAAAAGAAACTTAACATTGTAACTTTAACACAGCTACTGAGCGACCCCGAGTAACGCCGGGCTTTACTGCTAGTAAATATATAAAAGCAATATGTACGATGGAACGTATAGACTGCCTGAAAAGTTAATAAGAAGTTTAAAACAAGTATTAATAGTACACAAGAGGCGTGATGCCCGCAAGCAAACTGATTAAATGTCACCTGGTATTCCTGAACAAATTACATTTTAAATAGGGGACAAATATTTATTTTCTCTTTAAAAATTCTTATCAATCTTCGGGCAATCTATAGATTGTGGTCAATATGTCAAGTGATTTGTTGGCTGACCAGAAATCAATAAAACGTTGGAGCAAAAGTAAATCATTTAAGTTCTTGTTTCTAAGAGAATTCGAGTTTATAATACAAGGTGTTAGCCGCTACTTCTCCTGATTGAGAGATCACAGCTCCGATACTATGGGCATGTGGTTAAAATATAAAACAGTGAATATAAAACAGTAGAATATAAAACGTGAAATTACATATTTATTATACGACAATGTGTGCCGGTGGCAATAGTCAAAACTAGTGTCAAATACACCGAAACGGAAGAACGAGACAATAGAGTCATGATTGGAAGAAGGTGGTGACGGTAAATAAGTGCAACTTAGCAAGCAAAGTGAGGGAAGCTGCGAGCATCACAGAAACTATTTCAAAATTGACAACAGGTAAAAATAACATCGCGATATAAATGTACATATACAGCTTGGATTAACTCTAACTAATACGTGTTTTAAAATAATTTTTGTATATATTTCTTTTGAGATTGATCTGGTGAAGTGTATAGCAGACCCTGAAATATTCTGAAGTGTATCACAAAAAAAGGAAATATTTTTAAGTGTATCAAAAATCCTGAAACCTAGTTCAGTTTCAATTGAGATAATCTCACTTAACAGTTAACTTTTGAACGTTCAATAGATGAAAGATATGTAATACATGTAATTAGCTGCGCTATCTCCACGTTAAATCTATTAGTAATAATTACGTTCCTGTAGTAGATCCGGAACAATTTAAAATAAAGGTTGATTCTTCAGCTTAAAACTTGTAAACATTGCCAATAATTGCAGCGTCAATTATGTTTCGTTCTATTTAGTGAACAGCTTAAGACCTATTAGCATTAAATTATTCTTGTTAATATTATATGTATCTATATATACTGAAAAACGTGTTGGTATGTTAAGTGTGAGAAAATTAATATGTTCGGTGGAAATATTTAATTATACACATTCATCATTCGTGCAATCCACTCATAGGAAGACATACGCGAGATTCACTAAATAAACCTCCACCATATTGAATCATCGCTTTCACTTCAATATCATCTCTTTACTATTAACATAATGTACATTTAACCAATACAAAATCACTTTAATTATACTATGCCATATAATTACTATAATCATATTGTATAACCTCAACGAAGGGTCCTATCCGTATATATATATGTGTGTGTGTGTGTGTGTGTGTGTGTGTGTGTGTGTGTGTGTGTGTGTGTGTGTGTGTGTATATATATATATATATATATATATATATATATATATATATATATATATATATATAAGATTCCAGTTCCTCAGAGAAATAACATCACAACCAGGAGCTGGACATATCGATGGATTGACGGAGTAAAACACACTTCAACAACATGTGTACCTGTCTTTCACACACCAATTCGGACTGTCTGAAGAGTTCACAGACAATGATGGCTGTCACCGAAATATATATAGCAGTATATCTATAATATATAATAAACGAAGCCAAATTTTACATATTTGACTTAATTACTTTATTTTATATATATTGTTATATTTTGGGAGGGTCATGTTGATAATAAGAAACACACGCACTAGTTGCTTTCACTCCAATTTATTATAAATTAAATTTATAAATTTAAGAATTTATAAATTTCCGGTTGGTTGTTTGGTTCCACAACCGAACGGTTGTTCATATATTGTCAAAGTTCTTTCGTCACACATTCTGTGACTTCTTCAGTGACTGGGGATTCTTCTTTTTGTTTTGTGCCTCTCCTTTGTTCTGTCCTACGCCATCTTGTTTTTGTGTGTGTTGTGTGTTTAGTTTGCGCATGTGTTACATCTGGGTGTCTGTGTGTGTTTTTATTTGTTTATTTGTTTATTTACATGTTACACACAACACACACAAAAACAAGATGGCGTAGGACAGAACAAAGGAGAGGCACAAAACAAAGAGGGGAATCCCCAGTCACTGAAGAAGTCACAGAATGTGTGACGAAAGAACTTTAACAATATATGAACAACCGTTCGGTTGTGGAGCCAACAAACCAACCGGAAATTTATAAATTCTTAAATTTATAAATTTAATTTATAATAAATTGGAGTGAAAGCAACTGGTGCGTGTGTTTCTTATTGGCAACATGACCCTCCCAAAGTATAACAATATCGGTTTCAACACACGTCTTCAGATAAAGAATCTTACTAAACAAATTCAGAAACGATATATATATATATATATATATACATATGTGTGTGCGTGTGTATAAGTGTTTAATTGTTTAATCTAGAGTAAAGAGGCAGTGTCTGAGACCCTCTTATCGACCTGTAAGATGGATAGGAGTAGGTGAGGTAGGTATCTATAAATTGGTCACTTGGCCTGAATGCCTGCAACAGAATGGACTCTGTTAAAGACACCCAAGGACTAGGTGGTGGCGTTAATCCAATTTTATGTCCGATTACGTATGAGGTGTGTCCGTTTGTCCACAGCATCTCCGACTGATTAAAGAGCTCGCTTTACAATCCTTAGGCCCCGTGATTTCCTCTGCACAATAGCTAGAGCATGTAGCATTTACCCTAGCCTCGTATTGACCCTTGCCTTGTGAATGAAATTAGAAGCCGATCAGATGGACAGTACCTGCAATTCAAAGGGGCAGCCTTGTCACTCTGTTGCACTAAATCTCACAGAGAATTGCGTTAAGGGTGCACGAGTCTGTGCAATTATCCGGCACTTAAACGTTAATTTCAACTTTACAGCGAGAAATATATTCTGAGGAAGATCGATTTAATATCAATTCCTTTTTTGCAATCTTTCTGTTTCTGTTGAGATGGTGTTTACGGCTGAAGGAATAACTCTGTGTGCCATAATGACTAATATTCTTGTACTTGGATGAGAACTCTTTAATCCAGCGGTAACGACTGTCATAACAAATAATATTCTTGTACTTGTGGAAGATCTCCTTAATCAGCCGGTCAAGACCACCATAGTTATTTTATGCAATTTGCTTAACTCTTAGTCAGTAATCTACAGAGTACTGAGAAAATATGTAAGGATGATTTGATTTTATAACTTGGCTTAAAGTTTCAAACATTCTGTAGACAGCTTGGTTATTCTATACAATGTCGGGCTTCTTACTTTACCGATGATATATAATATCACTGTGTGTGTATGTGTGTGTGTGTGTGTGTGTGTATGTGTGTGTGTGTGTGTGTGTGTGTGTGTGTGTGTGTGTGTGTGTGTGTGTGTGTGTGTGTGTGTGTGTGTGTGTGTGTGTGAATTGTGGGAGAGAAACAGAAATAATGTGTGTGGGCGTACATACACACACGAACACACTACTTACGCACACACGGCAAAAATTAGAACTTTAGAAATCCGTAGTTTAGTTATCGAAGTATAGTATTTGTCAGGCTGTTAGATAGATAATGGGGAATATTTTCCCTGTAAGGTTTCATCGGTAATACGCATAGATATAGCTATACAATTCGCATTCTATTAATCACTAAATCAAAAATAAAACTTGATTAGAATGATTTCAATTGAGTCTCTTCTTATAAAGAATTGGTGTATATCATGTCTATCATATATATCCTGCCTAAAATCATATATTTCTGATGGAGAGAATTTTTGTTGAAGATAAAAGCTTTCATGGATACGAAGACATTAAGTTATATACATGAAACTATTAACACTTTGCTACTCCTCCACCCATTCACATTACACATGTATGTATAAAAGTTTATTCATTTCTTATTCTGGCTATATATACCTATGTGTGCGTTTGTTCGTGTGTATGTATATGTCTGTGAGTGTGACTTTTTAACTAGATGGATAAGACATGTGTATATATATATGCGTGTGTGTGTGTGTGTGTGTGTGTGTACATATATATATCCATATACATACACACACACACACATACACACATATATATATATATATATATATATATATATATATATATATATATATATATATATCAGTTCGGATCTAGCTGTCGAAACGGCTGGAGCTCAGCCGTCGGAGTCCTGACTCTTTTCCTATTACCCAATCTACTACCCTAAGTATTGAGTACTCTGGTGCGGTATGGTCCACATGGCATCTTACCACACCCTTTTTGTTAATATATATATAGAGAGACAGAGAGAAGTGGTTACGCAACAGTTAGTTCACCATACCGAGAACAATTGTTTCACCTTCGCGGATCTTCAGCTCGGGATGAAGATCCGCGAAGGTGAGACCACTTCTACCTAACTCGTCCCTTAACATACACATATATATATATATATGTACCTACATATGTATATATATGTATATATATATACATATATATATACATATACATATATATATATTATATATATATATATATATATATATATATATATATATATATATATATATATATGAAGATAGACATAGAATATTCGAAAATATTCTGTATGTTTATAATAAACATTTTGAAGACCTAATCGCTATAGAATAGAATACGTCACGTATTACAATTAGATTCTCGATAAAAGCAAGGGAAGTAACCTACGCGTTTCATTCTTATTAGAAATCTTCAGGATTACATATCCAGTGCTTTTATCGAGAATGACACAGCTAGAGACTTATAGAATACTTAGCTGTGTACAGGAACTGGTTTGAAAGAGCATACATATATATATATATATATATATATATATATATGTATGTATATAGTATTAAAAAAATGAAAAATCAGTGATGCATCTGGCCAATTGTTTCGCCGGCAGGTAGCTCGAGACATGATCACTGTATGGATCTGGCTGATTCTACGGCTGCAGGTTCCTTCGGACACAGGCAATTCGTTCGGAGCAAATTTTCTCATATATATATATATATATATATATATGTGTATATATATATATACATTATATTTCCTCCTATTGTATTGTATTGTATGTCTACGCCATTTACTATACGAACATGCCAGAGGAAGACATGACAGTAATATAGACAACATAGAAATTTGAATAATATCTAAACATAGAAATGACTCAACAGGTAGGCAAATCAGAGAAGCAACTGAGTTAGAACTAAGAAGATCGAAGTTGAACAGAAAGACCGAATGGAATAACAACAACAACCAAACCCAAACAAACAATACTGACTTAAGGGAAATATAAATAAATAAATATATACACAAGTGCAATGACAACAAACACATATAAACACACACTAGTGAACAAATGTAGAATACAAAAACACATACTTAAAAACACTAAATTAGGGGAAATATGAATAAATATGAATAAATAAATAAATATATATATATATATATATATATATATATACGTAGGTCCCGGGTTGAGTCGGGGATAACCACAGTAAGTAAGGTACTCAATACATGGCAGAGTAAAATTTTTTTATTTTATAGAAGGAGCTTCTACAGGACTAGTACTGTTTCATTCAGATGAAATCTTCAGGAAGCGCTTCCTGAAGATTTCATCTGAATGAAACAGTACTAGTCCTGTAGAAGCTCCTTCTATAAAATATATATATATATATATATATATATATATATATATATATATATATATATATATATATATATATATAGTAATAATAATAGTAATAATAATAAATTTGAAGACTAAAATTCAAAGATGGCTCGATAAGGATAAATATATATCAAATATATAAGAACCGTAGAGCAAATATTTATTAAAATAATCTGTTATTTTAATAAATATATACATATATATATTAGTAAAAAGGAAAAGAAAATGCTGACAAATTTTTCCCAGTGAAAAATAGTTTAATTAGGAATAAGTATAAATTAGTAATAAGTATTAGTTAGTATTCAGTTTATATATATATATATATATATTTTTCGTTCATTGCCAGAGAACGTCTCTATGCACCACCTAAGAGAACATTAGTCTACAACCTCTTTTATACCATAAACGTGGTTCTGCCTTTGCGCGTAATTGTTTTTCACCGCTCCTATTAATGACGTATTATTCGTTTTTTCCCGTTCTTTGCCAGCGAACGTTACCACGAACCAAAGTATCGTCTTCCTGTCTTCCTCCGGTTGCAACGTTTTTTGAAATATCCAGTTCTGCGTTTACAGATTGACTTTGTTAGTTTCAGAAGATCCCGTTAAGGGTGAAAGCAGCGATTCTTTGCTTAAACTTTAATCTGTTATTTTAATAAATATTTGCTCTACGGTTCTTATATATTTGATATATATTTTCCTTATCGAGCCCTCTTTGGATTTTAGTCTTCAATTTTATTATTATTACTATATATATATATATATATATATATATATATATATATATATATAACGAAGGAATTGTAGTAAGGAACCAGATGGACCATAACGAACCAAAGTACTCAATACTTAGGGTAGTAGAGTAGGTAATAGGAACAAGTATGACCCCGACGGCAGAGCTGAAGCCGTTTCGACGGCTATTTCTGAGTCAAGAAATAGCCGTCGAAACGGCTTCAGCTCTGCCGTCGGGGTCATACTTGTTCCTATATATATATATATATATACACACACACACACAGAAAAAGAAAGAGAGAAGACTATAACTACATCCAAATCAGAATTTTAGGCTAGCATGCAGACTTTTTGACACTGTAATCTTCACACTTCACACAACAATGTTGTAGTTGTGTCCAGTGTGTGTGGTTTGTCTATTTTATCTTTGAACTGTTTTGAGTATAGCTCTCATAACTAATTGTCTATTTTGCCTACTAATGTATCCTTATCAAGTTTTGATTTGTGTCATGTCATGTCGTGCAGTGTATTGTAATTTATCCAATATAAAGTGTATGGTAAGCTACAGAGAGTGAATGTCGTATAAGAACTAATAAAGTGTAGTAGTTAGTGTTGTGAAGTTTTCAAATGTTTGGAGTTTAAATTCACATATCATTACTAACTAGTTCTTCGGTTAAACATTCTTGTTGCTTGTTATTAAGGTTTTTAATTTTGCTGTTTTGTACTACATTATTTGTGCTAATTTATGGTTTGGTGTATTATAAGGTTTTTCATAATACCTTGTTTTCATTCTATTGTTAGTATGAATTTGATTTATATGATGCACTTGTGTGTTTTTTATGTATTTTGAACACGTACCTGGTTTATGTGTTACCATGTAATTATTTATGACTTTTGTTATATGGCTTAGTCTGGCTGTTCGTTTAAATATCCTTTGTAAATTTATATTTGTTTAGCTTTGTGAAAACTTTTATTTATTGCTACGTTAATAGAAAAGAATCTAAATGTTCTATGTAAAAAAAATTACCATTGATATATTGTGTGGGTAGACATTCACTGAATAGATGTAGATATATTTATTTTCTACATAAATATATGGAAAAGTAGAGACGGCTATGAGTTTTATTTCTACACTTATATCTGGTGTGTCCATTACGGTGGATATATCCTATACATATATGGGGTATATAATATTTATAGAAATGTAGGATGCCAGGAACGTGGATCTAAATGGAGGACACAGGGTTACTTCATATTAATCGCTAGAGGGTCGGACGCCATGAGTTACAGCACTTTATGATCTGAGTTCGAATACCACCAAGGTTAACTTTGACTCTCATCCTTACGGGGTCGATAAAATAAAGTACCAGTCACGCACTGGGGTTGATTTAATCGACTTTCCCCTCTCCCAAGAAATTGCTAGCCTTGTGCCTATATAAGAAACCATTATTGTATGAAATCTTTTTTTCTGTACCTTAATCATATTGATCCTAATTACCATACAGTAACCGCAACACAAGTCAACATCAGTTCAACCAGGAATGAAAAGAGGTGAGATTAGGGTGAATTTACTTTTCTAAATCAACTACAAGAATATCATGCAAGTATATGACAAAATAATTTATATAAAACATAAAACCAGAAGACATTCGTGTTTTCAATGCGTGTCTATCAGAATGTATGTTCTCCATATATATATATATATATGGAGAGTGAGAGAGAGAGAGAGAGAGAAACTGATGGGTGTATGTATATACAGAGAGAGAGAGAGAGGTATATATATATATATATATATATATATATATATATATATATATATATATATATATATATATATAATTGTATATATATATATAGAGAGAGAGAGAGACAGACAGAAAAATGGGTGTTTATGTATGTACATACAGAAAGAGAGAGGTGTACATAATTATATATAGTGAGAAGGGGAGAGAGGGACGAGAAGGGGAGAGAGGGGGAGAGAAGGGGAGAGAGAGGGGGAGAAGGGGAAAAAAGAGTGGGGAGAACATGTACATCTGCGGATATATATATCGATATTTCCATGTGTATCAGTAAGTGTAAATAATCCAAGTATGTCTCTGCACGAGCTTTCGTACTTGCATGATTGCATGATATATGAAGAAAGTGTAGAAACTTCAATATATCATATACTGAGTTAGAAACTCAAAATAGTCTCTTACAATTAAATAGATCTAAGAAAGAAGATGTTCTGAGCCGTGTAATATAGTTGAATATACAAGAGAGATAAACACAAATATAAACATACGTGTGTTCGAATTGTAACCCTAGCAAACCTGGTCCTTTACAATTCGAACACATGTATGTTTATATTTGTGTTTATCTCTCTTGTATATTCAACTATATGAAACTTCAAAATAGAGAGTTGACAAAATATACTATCATACATACTCTCTCACCCTCCCTCTCTCCTATCCCCTCATCCTCACCCTAGTTCTCTCTCTCTCTCTCTATCTCTCTCTCTCTAGCTCTCACTCTCGCTCTCTCTCTATCTATCTATCTCTTTCTCTCTCTATCTCTCTATCTCTCTCACTCTCACTTTCTCTCCCTCTCTCTTACCCCCTCACCCTCACCCTAGTTCGCACTCACTCGCTCTCTCTCTCTCTATATATATATATATATATATAGAGAGAGAGAGAGAGAGAGAAGGCCTTTTTCTCTTTCTTTCTCTCATACATACATCACATATATGTATAGCGTTTATATAAATGGATGTCTATAAATATATATCTATATATGTTTGTTTGCATGTGTATGTATATATTTATACATATACATGTATGTGTCTGTGTATGTATATATTTATACATATACATGTGTGTGTCTGTGTATATATATTTATACATATTCATGTGTGTGTCTGTGTATATATATTTATACATATTCATGTATGTGTCTGTGTATATATATATATACATATTCATGTGTGTGTCTGTGTATATATATTTATACATATTCATGTATGTGTCTGTGTATATATATTTATACATATTCATGTATGTGTCTGTGTATATATATTTATACATATACATGTATGTGTCTGTGTATATATATTTATACATATACATGTATGTGTCTGTGTATATATATTTATACATATTCATGTATGTGTCTGTGTATATATATTTATACATATTCATGTATGTGTCTGTGTATATATATTTATACATATACATGTATGTGTCTGTGTATATATATTTATACATATTCATGTATGTGTCTGTGTATATATATTTATACATATACATGTATGTGTCTGTGTATATATATTTATACATATACATGTATGTGTCTGTGTATATATATTTATACATATACATGTATGTGTCTGTGTATGTATATATTTATACATATACATGTATGTGTCTGTGTATATATATTTATACATATACATGTATGTGTCTGTGTATATATATTTATACATATTCATGTATGTGTCTGTGTATATATATTTATACATATTCATGTATGTGTCTGTGTATATATATTTATACATATTCATGTATGTGTCTGTGTATATATATTTATACATATTCATGTATGTGTCTGTGTATATATATTTATACATATTCATGTATGTGTCTGTGTATATATATTTATACATATTCATGTATGTGTCTGTGTATATATATTTATACATATACATGTATGTGTCTGTGTATATATATTTATACATATTCATGTATGTGTCTGTGTATATATATTTATACATATTCATGTATGTGTCTGTGTATATATATTTATACATATACATGTATGTGTCTGTGTATATATATTTATACATATTCATGTATGTGTCTGTGTATATATATTTATACATATTCATGTATGTGTCTGTGTATATA